>OY037019.1:12400000-13000000 GCA_955831195.1 Pilophorus perplexus | reverse complement strand
CCACTTCTACGGAATTTCGACGAACTGCCCGATTTCGCCTTCCACCAGATTTGTTGATAAATTCTCTTTACTCGGATCCGATGGCCAGGTTTGACAATTTCCCTCAATGTCTCACTTTCGAATTGCTTGGAAATGGTTGCGATCTGTTCCGTACAGATTAATCCGCCTGGAATGAATACTAATAGTTAATTAATTCCACTGCAAGGAAATCCTTTGGGAAATTAACTCAAATCCCTTTGATTGGCAGCCCCATTGAGCGACCCACTTTGCCCCGTTTTGACTTGGTTTTTTTTATTATGTTGACAGTATTTCGTCTTTGACTTCCACATGCCAGCTGTCATGTTGTTCGACAAAATCATCACTTTATCGGTAAGTTTGAGCTTTTTAATTGTTGCCGAGTTTTTTTTATTCATGTAAATTTTCATGAACGAATGTTTGTTATTTGTTGAATTACTAAACTTGAACTTTTTTGCTATAATGGCAATAACGTTACACCCAGTATTTCACTGTTAAGTTGGTAATGATTTCAATAAGCGCTCTGAAGTTTAAGACCCATTAGCAGTTCACATTGGGGTGTAAGTCGCTTTAAAATGAATACATAGCAATTCTCACCTTGTTAGGGACATTTGGGAAAAGACCAAATGTATTCGGGCTTATTTAACATTTCAAGTCACATCTAATGCTTTTCATTGTTTTCATCTCTACTGACAGCTTCAACGCGGGATTCATTGACACATTTGTTGTTATATTTTCGGCGACAACTGATTATCTGGATCTATGACGGAAATATTCCTAATAACGTATAATTGGTATTGATCACGAATTAACCCAGATTGTTTAGTTATTAAAGCATGGCTCACGAATCCTACTTAATTATCATGACGTGTGTTCATCAGTTGTACAGACACGAGCAGGACTGACTTGATATTCTCATAATTCAATCTCCCCCTCGACTCCCATTCATTTGCTTTTCAAGGTTGTTTGAGGGTGGACCTCTGGTCATACAGAAATTTCATGGTTCAATCCATTCAAAATTAATTTCTTCCTGAATCTTGAGAAAAGCGAGAACAAACAAGACCCTGTAATATGAAAAGACCTTGAAAATCTTGTGGGGGTTGAGGTGTGGGACATCCAGGATACCTCTTTTGAAGATGCCCTCTTTTTTTTCATATTGTTCCATGTTGCACACCGAATTTAAATTTTTTTTTTTAAATAAATTAAATGAGATGGGGATGTTGTAGGTTTTGCACTCTAGGAAGTTGTTGAGAGCAGGAACGGTGGTGGGGTCGTTCAAGATTGATCTCCGCACTGTCTATGATGCTGAGGGTAGAAACAATACACAAATAATACTGAAATTTGCATTTCTGCTCATTCAATGGTTGTCGTGCCACTTGCTTTCTGGATGCGCTTGTTCACTCTCGAGTTACACCGAATGCACAATTGACGCGTTGACGTTTGAAACAGGTGCACAATGGCGGCACGTAGCACCGAAAATGGCGGTTGCTTGATCGATTATTTTCGATTCTACACCATTTTACATGCTGTCTCTAAATGTCAGGCTGTTCTTTGTAGGAATCAATAAACTTTATGGGGTTTTAGGGTTACTGGGTCTGCTGACAAGCCCTAATTCATAAAGTTCCATTCGCAGTAAACTTAAAAAAGTCCCCTAATGTTTTTTCCCCACTTAAAATTTCACGAGCTACCCAAGAAAGAAATGGAACGACAACAGCAGAAATGCACAATTATTTAAGAATGCTCACATTGCACTTTGTGTTGATCGTTTTTTATACCTTATGGAAACAGGTTCATGGTGGCTTTTGAGGATAATGTATGACCGAACAAGCAGTGCTCAATTTTAATGCCAAATTTGATGTTACAACCTCAAACCATCACGGCCCTGATTTTTGTAATACATTTGCCTAAATGTTGCTCTTCGGTGTATTTTTTTTACCTACATTTTTTTGTTTTATGTTCTGAACTTTTTGCCCCTTCCCCTTTTTTTCGACTGTCTTTCTCCACTGTTCTTTGTTGTTTGTTCTTTTTTTTCCCCATCGACGAAGGTCATGCAATCCAGGAATATATTGAGGACAGTCAAAATGTTGGGGAGTTTCAAACTTGACGTGGCCACCGTCTGGCAGCAGCCAGGTAGCTTTTCTAAAATCAATAAACTAGACGAAAAAAGAAAAGAAAAGGAAAATATTAACAGAAAAAACTTAATCCGTATCGAACGAAACAGGCCTCCTTTTCAACCGTTTGAAACAACCATGAAATTTGTCTTTATTCCAACACAAATACCACGTAACTGCAACATTGCCTCTTTGTCGAATGTCCTCCTAGTTGATTTCCATTAAAGTGTGTTCATGTTTGAAATTGAGGCCTATCGGGATGTGCACACTTTCAAATGTTTTGCTCCCTGGAAACTTTTTACAGGAAAAAATAAATGCACCGTACACAAGGGACCTTTTTAGCGGAAGCTTTGTAGCATTTTATTGTACAATCCCATTTTCGTTGTAAATTACGTCCAATTATTTTATCAAGTTAAATATCACTAAGAGCACAATAGTTTTTTTCCCCTGTTCCGTAGATTGTTTAAACCTGCCGCAGACGCTTGGCTTGATAGAGTTTCGTAATGTTTTTTAAACAAAATGGATAACTAATGAATAGTATAAATAAATATGTGTGGGACAAGAATTGAGTGAATGGCCGGGAACTCGTTTATGTAGCATTTCCAGATGCAATGCTACATTTAGCATTGTTGCCGGAATATTAATTTTGAGATGCGGATTGATAAACGTTTCAAGTTTCAAGAGAAGTTTTAGAGAAGAAAAAACTTTATAATTTCGTTAACAAACAAAACTACAAAAGCAATTACTAACACCAACTGTTACTTTTTAAGCTCAGAGACGGGTGTCTGTTGAGTTTCTGAACGTTAGGAAGACTCGTAGCGGAATTTTCCCATTTTTAAAAAGTGCGCCAATACAAAGGAACTACACGGAAACCATGGACACTTGAAATCGATTTTTGAGACGAAAAGTAGTGCCATGTACGGTATACCCATTTTCCCAACGCCTTCCAATCTTCAGTTTATGGCCCAATAATGATAGATTTGATCATGTGATAGATTGGACATTTTCTTCGTTGGCACAAACGCATCACTTCTAGAACGTGGCCCTAACTCAAACCGCCAAAAAGTATATACGCTGAAATATTCGATGTTGATATACATCGGGGTAAGTGTAACCCAGAAAATCGTTAGTTCAACTCTGTACGCTCATCACACCACCAATTTCGATCACTCGCAAACGGACAGTGGCGCCATAACATTAGCAATGTTGTTTAGGAGAGTTTTAAACATCTCAGGATGGATTCGTTCACTCTTCTCTCACAGGATTGCTGATTAAGCCGTGGGTTACACTTACCCCCAATTTACACTTATCCCGGAGTACCGTAACTTCGAAATCATTGATATTTGGCAACACTGCTTAAAGTTTTTCTTACGAAAACATGGCTGTAACATATTATATAGGCATATTATGCCTTTTGGAAGAGAATTGCAGTGTCACCAGTTTTTTTGTTGCATAGCTTTCGTTTTCTCAAGATAACCTGTTTTGACATCAGTTTCTGGGACTTCACTGTAATTAGAATTGTACAAAATTTGTACTATTTGTGCTATTATTTAATAGCATTGCGCGAGTTACCTTGTACATTTAAGTTTATTCTTAATGTTGAGATTTTGGTAAACAATACCTCGCATGATAATGAAAATCCTAAACGCAAACCTTCCCCCACCCAAAGCTTTTAGCTGATAAAAAGTGGGGCTTTTGCCGTTGAACATAAATTTATTAAGACCAGGAACTTTTAGAGCTTAATGTGCCGACGTTTTTGCTCTTTTAAACAAATATATTTCAAGTGAAGTTTGCTCGCTGCGCTGACTCCACCCTCAATATATTTCTGTTGTTAGCTCAAGTAAACCACACGGATATCAAATGACTCTTTCAATTCATTGTAGATCTCCTTCAAGTTGAAAAGTAGATTGACCCATATACTCTCGAATTTTTACCCTAAAAGTCTCTCAAGTATTTCCTCTTGCTGTACAGTCTTGTTAGTACTCGTGACTAAGGTAGCCAGCAAAGTTTTTCTCTTTCAAAGCCTATGGTTCTTTTTGAGCTAGTAGTTTTCCTCAATTGGTTCTATTCTTGTGCTCCTATTTCGTAAACTCTTCCTGGTAGGTAGATTGTAGGTTGTTAGACATTTGAACCACTACATTTTTCTAACTCTTGACAATATTTGAACCTTATTCATAAAGAAATTAATTACGGTATGTTTGTCGCCTGGAAAATGCCCCAACACCCCTTAACTAGGTAGGTATAAACAACTACATAAATTATGGATCAATCAACTTCAGTGATGCCAATTCGAAAAACTCTGTAAGATGGGCGAAGTGCTTATGGATTCTCTTTGAGCTTCAAGCACCATTTCGAGTCGGCTTTTGGCCTCACTCTGTGCTTACAAGTTAACGTTCACACGTAAATCTCTTCTCTCACCTAACCCAGTTTTCATCACTAAATCACTTTGCTTCGACGTCTTAGCAGTGGTACTTGTAAATATTTTTGTATTCATTTGGCAAATGTACGCTTTTTTTGTATTCGCAAATTGACCATTACGCTTCGCAATATTCCGTCATATTGCATGGTGTATGCTTGGAGTACCCTACGTCCTGTGGATGCCTCATCTTAAGATATGGATTAAGTTTTTTTTTAATATGTGTATCCATATTCCAAACCACTTATGTAATCGTATTGCTCTTTTTAAAAAAAGAAATATGAATGGGATTCAAACAAAAAATTGACGGGTGATTCATCAACAGAGTTGAACTAAATTGAAAAATGGTGGTTCTGGTTCGGACTCCCATCTCTAGAATTAGGTAAGGGATAGTACATTAAATGTACTAGAAATTTTCTTAGGGCTGGTTTCACCTGGGGTTCCTAGAACTCAGTGATTTAACGTTTAATCGACAATTTAGGTAGCCTTTTCGTAAAGTCAGGCTTCGCCACTGAATACATCTCCAGTTTATTGTTGATTTTATCCTCCGAGTTATTTAAAATTCCCAAAGCCTAAATCCAGTGTACGTTTATTAATTATGGGGTTTTATCTTGGGTGGCCGTACAATTGTGGTATTGTTTGCCTCATTGCAACCTTCAGGATGGGGGAGGGGATCCTACTTTTTGAATGTGACACGACTTTTTACCGGTGCAGTCCATGAGGAGAATCCAACAAGTGATGGTCAATTCCAACAACAGTACATACCTAAACGAATATTATAATAAGTGTAATAACGACTTCATTCACACTTGGAAAATCATCATTTCTTACAATATTTTCTAGTTTACATTGACGTTTTTCTGTGATTTTATTAAAAGATTGATATTGCCAACACTTTTGGGCGATATATTATATCGCGGTATCCTTACTTTTGGCTGGTATACGTTGAAGTATTGAAAATAGCGAATCAAAAGTATCGCCACTTCTGAGCATTCCTATTCTTGGGCATGAATAGGATTCTTGGGCAGGAATATTCAAGTGGCACGTTTTCATTCGTACAATAATGTGTCTAAAAATGGGTTATCGCAAAGTATTTGGGAGAAAAAATTACACCAGCCACACAATACCACCTGCAATACAATATTGTGTCACCTGCAACACAATATTTTGGAAGTGTTATTCATCATCTCAGAGGCAACCGAAAATCAACCGTATCTCCATAATATTTTACTTCTGCTGACAATAATTCGTCATAAAAACTCAGTAAACTGTTAGGTAACAGTCGACTAGTGCTGCGAAAAATTCGAGATCGCTATGTATAGTTCGATTTTTTCTGAATGTGCTGCATTTTTCCATTACAATTAATTAAAATCGGACAACAAAATAACCCTCGAAAAAGAGGAAAAATTTGATGTCGAAACGGGAATTGATCAAATATAAATTTACTCCGATTCAATTAATAAACAATTTGATTAGCATTTCCGTTCAATGTTCTCCTCAAAATATCGGAAAGTTGAATTATTAGCTTTTTCGGGAAGGACTGACTCAGAGCAAAAGTCAGTGGCCGTTGAAATATCGATGCGTTAGGGCAAATTTGGGCAATGTTTTTGGCCAAAACTTGTGTTCCTGCACTAAGAGTCATAGTCTAAGACGATTCTACAGTTGCGTTTCTACTCCATGGAAAAATTTAACGCTATTCGAGCTCGCATCACTTCTCAATGCTTAATTTCGCAAAAGTCTTTAAGTTGGTATCCCTTCTCGATGAAAGTATAAGTATCAGCTGTATTGTAAATGTTGTCTACCATGCCAAATTTCTCTAATCCTTGAATTTGTCTTCCTACTCAATGACATATTTCGTTTGTTTGAACGCATCACTACTGTGTGCTAAATTTGCCAAAAGACGTTTAGCTTGTAGACCTAGGTACTGTATGAAAAACCTGGTACTTTCTGAGCTGTTGAGCCCTGAATTGAGCCTAACGCTAAATTTCACAGTGGCATTCGAATTTAATGTTGTGTCTGTAGGTACCTGCTAGGTGTGGTTGGGATCTGTCGACAGCTGTCCGACTTCTGTCGACGGACGCCGTCAGACCTGGAACAAAACTAATATCCATCCCTACTCTCATGTGAGATTGCATCTCTACTCTTTGAATCTTGTCCCTACTATATGCCGAATATGCCGTTTTTTGTCTAAAAACAATTTTTTAATGAAATGAATTTTTTAAAGGTTTGCCCTAAGTCAACACCCCCCCCCCCCCCCTTTTTGGCTCTAACCGACCCACAGATTAAACTAGTAGTTTAAAACTACTGAACCGACCCAACAAACGGTTATCACCAAAAGTGTTATCTAATAATTATTGTGGGGGTTGTTGTTGTTGTTGGTTCTATTTTTATTAGGCTGATGAGACCTCTTCGGTGGTTGAGCTGGTTAGCTCAACGCAGGCTCCGTGGTGGGTTCAAATAAAATTTTAAAAATCGATTCAAATCCAGAATCCCTAACGGTGGTTTTATTAAACTGTGCATCAATAAAATGAACCTCTTTGGTGAAGCTAGCCCTGAGTCGACTCCACAAATCGATAGTAAAAGTATAAAAGTACGTAAGTTAAAAAAAAAAAAAAAAACGGAAAATCGAAAAATAATAATTAGGTAGGTACCTACCTACTTTTTAATAATTAGGTACTTTTCGATTTATTTTTTTCAACTATTAAAAAAATTAAACTTACGGATTTTACACTTTTACTATCGAAATTTAATATCATTTGGTATGTTTTTTGTAGGTACAGGGCGTAGTTCCTCTTCCCTCACGTGTTGCCGCACTTTTGGACATCCTTTGCATTTTCCTATAGCTTACCCACCAATAAAAGTATCACTGCTTTTGTATATTGAGATTCCAACTTTTGCACAGATTACCGCTACAGCACAAAATTGCTAAAATGCGAACAAATAGCCTAATTCCCGTGTTAATTTTACCCTTAACACCTTTTAAATTTATCTTTTATTTTTTTAGAGCACCAGTTCTATCACAAATGGGCTCTTCTCACGGACCCTGACGACATTGCTGGGGGCCCTAAAGGGTATTTGAAATGCGACATCAGCGTTATTGGTAAAGGGGATACCGTCAGAGTTCCGTCCAAAAGTGAAAAAGATGACGATAACATTGAAGCGTAAGGGGTTTTTTCGTTTTAATTTTTGTGCATTTTTGTCTATCAAATTGTGTCTATTTATTGATTTTTGTAGAAATTTACTCCTCCCTGCTGGGGTGCCGATAGAAAGACAAAGGGCGAGGTTCATAGTGAGGGTGTACAGAGCGGATGGGCTTCCTAAAATGAACTCGTCCATTGTTGCCAACGTGAAAAAAGCGTTCACGGGCGAATCCAAAGACCTCGTGGACCCTTACGTTCAAGTGTCCTTCGCCGGGTTGACGGTGAGTTTAACAATTTCACTGATTGATTTCATGATGATTGCGGTACACAACGTTTGGTTCACAGGGAAAGACGACCGTGAAGAAAAGCAGTTATGCACCGGTGTGGAACGAGCAGGTTGTGTTCACGGAGATGTTCCCGCCTTTGTGCCAGAGAATAAAAATTCAAATAAGAGACAACGATCCCGTCAACTCCGTGATCGCAACTCACTTTGTCGACCTGAAGAGCATATCAAATGACGGCGAAAAAGGTACTTTAAGGAAATCCCGTGTATTGACGAATGACTCGGTCGTACGTTGTGTGTAAGATTTATGCGACGTGCCGCGTTGGCAGTTTGTAAGGGCACCTTCATAAAATATACTTTCCCGACTGTTGTATCGTGTTCGACATCACAATTTTCGTTTGGTATCTCTCAAAAAATGTTCGACTCCATTCCCAAAGTAAACACCTGCAGGAAACCCATCAAAATACAAAGCTCTTCGGGAGTTCGGAACCACGTAAACTGGTTCATGAATATTTATCGTGTTCTTTCGTGTAACAATACTAGAGCCCGAGGTTTTCTGGTTTGTGCCACAAAAATAGTGACTGCCGAGATCGCTGTGTCAGCGTCAAAATTTAGTGATGGCAGAACTTTTCGCAACAGCCATTTCACCCAACAGGTTTGAATAAGTTGAAAACCAATATGTAGAGAATTAAAAACTGGTTTAGAGACGAACCACTTGGGAGGGGCAAAACCCTGTTATAGGGGTTTAAAACCACTGTGGAGAGAATAGTAACTGAGTTTAACGGGCGGTAACTATTTTGAAGGGGTTGAAGAGGTTAAGAATCAGTAGGTAGTTATGTAATAATTATTGTTGATGATGACGTTGACCGTTTGAATGAATTTGGGTGGAAATTCGTTAACAAATTCGTTCTTATGTAAGATGACTTCAAATTTAGGGGTGATAGTACAGCCGAGTTCGAGGTGGGGCGACAGAAGGTGGTCGAGTCTATACGTTGTTTATTCTTTAGAGCTATCGGCCAACAGGCTCTTCTTTCGCCCCACCTCGAACCCGGCTGAAATATGCCAAGAAGGTACTCCCAAAATACAAGGGGTGATAATATAATAACTGATCCTGTGCACTGAGAAAAATTACATGCCAAAATTGCGTTGTATCATGGAAAAAGCAAAAACCAACATGTATCGTGGACAAATGAAAAACCAACTATTCGTATCAGGGTTATTTTTTTTTTTTTTTTTTTTTTTTTTTTTTTTGTGTGTGAATGATTTTCATACTATTTTCATGTATAAAGCACAAAAACATCATGAATGATACTCGAATAAAAAATAAAAAAAGTAAAATCATCAGCCCTATGGTCTTGAATCAGTTTTTTGGTTCTCCTGAAAAGTTGGTGAAAACGTGATACGACATGTGGCTTTGACACCCTCGATATATCGATATTTTACACACACACACACACACACACACACAAACAAAAATGTCGCTCATCTGTTTCACTTTATTTTTATTTTATTTTTTTTAATCCCGATATATCGGCTTTTTTTTTTAAAGTGAAAATCACAGTGCTAGAGCCTTCTCTGCTCCCTTCTAACCTCTTTGAAATAGAAGGACAAACCTCAAAAAGGGGAAAGAATTTAATGAACGAGGGGTGAGAAACCTCGGAATGCAATAAAATCCAGTCGTAAAACGAGCGCAGGAATTTTGCGATAGGCGGCATACGCCGTGTAAATCGAGCGCAAGGAACTTTGGAATCATTTGGTCGGGAGATTTGGATTTTTGGTTTGATTTTCTCGAAACCTTGTGACGTCTTACCCAGTTACCAAGCAATATTGAAGGAGAAAACCCACTAGTTGTTACTAAGCAATTCAAGCTTTCTGTAAGTACATGAACACCACTTACATATATATATGGTGTTCTTGTAATTGATATTATCAATTTCAGCTCATCTTCCACCTACAGCTTGGATTGAATTTAACGACAATTTCAGCTGAATTGAATTTAACGACGAATACCTGCGAATCGTTTCATTGCCATCTCAAGGAAAACCTCACTAGCCCCCAACCCAGTTTACTTTGTTTGGTCTGTTTGTATTTTTCATGTTTCATGAGTTAAAATGGTTTCAATTTATCGATATTTTGTCCAATATATCGGAATATTGATAGAATTTCCAAAAATGTACGTGTGCGATTCTCCGAAAATAGGGAAATCCCAGTCTGAATCTTCTAGTAGCACGGGAGATTTAAAAAAAATTAATGATGAGGGGGTTTGTTTTAAATGTAAAACTTCTCTGTGCATTAGGGCGGGTTTCACCAACTAACGGCTCCGCAAACTTACCGAGCTCCGCACGGATTCCCATTCTAATCGGTGCTTCCTCGGGGGTTTAACCTGGGCGTTAACGCTTAAACTCTCGGTATCTCGGGTGGTGAAAGTGGGCCTTAGTAAATTATTAATAAATGACCGAATTTTCAGGACCTCACATGTCCCACAATTTTTCGACTTTGGTCAACTGTACACTGAGAGAAAAAAAGGCCCTATTCTAGGTTATTTTTCGATTTTTTTCTAGGTTAAATGCTGCCAACCTAGATTTTTTTTGGTTTTCATTCTAGGGTGGAACAATTTAGTCTAGGTTGAATATCATTTAACCTAGATTAAAAATACTGGTGAAGTTACCTTCCTAAAAATGCAAACAACCAAGATTTAAAATGCGCCACCCCCACACTTTAGTTCTAGGTTAAGTTCACGGTGTGTGCCGCCGCCTCCATCCATTTACAGTCTAGGTTAAAAACATTAATGTCTTGGTTGTCTCACCCTGGTATTCAATGTTTTTCACTTTCGTAGACGGTTAATTTACCCTAAAACGAAAACGTTCTCACCCCACCTCAAACAATTTACAGCCATGGCGCATTAACCTAGAACCCTTTTTTCTCTAGGTTGTGCTCCTTTATTTACGAGGTTGTTTCAATTACTATCCCTGTTGTACCAGTTAAATTTCTAGGCAGCTTCCTATTCTTTTCAGGTTGGTCCTAATAAATTACTAGGTGGTCCACTTTTCTTGTTGTTTCTTGGTTCTATCAACTTTAACTATCTTTCTGGGTTGTCTCTGTTTCCAACTCAGTACAAAAATTTGAATGTGACGTCATAATATGACTGCACATAGTGACAGAAATTAGATGATTAGAATTTGACCGAGATTTGGCCTCAACCCCAACGGGTAAATAGCAGGGCTGCCAAGACAACGAGAATTAACGCCCACCACCTACAGTGGCGCTCTCCGTGGCCGCTTAGCGTACTGTAGAAACAACCTGGAATTTATCGAATGAATTACAATCACTGTTGTTTAAACCTAAAACTATTTGTGGTACTACGGTAGTTTTAACCGAGACTGAAAGTCTAACTTTTTCTTCTGGGTTGTTACCTAAAGTAACAATCTCGCCTTTTAAATCTCTCGGTTGTTTTCAGTTGTACAACCGAGACTTTAATGTAGGGGAATTATATGGAAGGTCAAATCATTCAATTCTAGGTTACCCCACTTGAAAGTCAAAGGTAGGTAATATATTTTCTAGGTCTTCACAATGTTAACCTAGACCAAATGTTAAGTTCACATTTGGTCTAGGTTGACACTTTTTTATTCCAGGTTGTGGTCAGAGGGCGGGTAATTACGGATTAGGTTGTTTCTATATGGGTCTAGGTTGTATTAATATTTTTCGATGTTACTTTAACCTGGACCTATTTTTTTCTAGGTTGAATCAATTGATTCTAGGTGGTTTCAATTTCTTTTCGAGGTTATTTCGGATTTAACCTAGCCACTAAAAAAATCTTTTCTCTCAGTGTAGTTCCTCCTGGGTTACTTTTCTGGATTTTTCAGTTCAAGGTTTTGGTTCTGTGTACAACATCTGAGATATCACCCGCTATTTTGTCACTGCCACGTTTCATTTATTAGTGTTTCATGTCAACTGTGACCCACTTCCAGCTCGCCTTCCGTCCCTCACTTGTCCGTAGTTTCCCCCAAGCGAGTGTTTTTGTTTTGTTAATTTTTATTTCGACATGCGTTTTGTAAAATTGATGAATCGAGGACTTCAACCCCATCTGATTTTCACAAAGTGAGGGCCTGAATAAGATGTTGAGGTTCTGAAAATGTGTATATCATTTAAATGTAGAATGTGTTCAGAGATTCTTGTTCTGCGGTTTCGAGTTCTTATTCTGGAGAATACAGAACCAGAAATCCAGAGTGGTGATTCAATTGAATCAGAGAGAGGATCGTGTTCAGAGAGAAAGTGCACTACCACATTATTCAGTCCCTCCTGTGAGTCAGTCCCTCAACAGTGCAGTTCAACTAAAATCAGAATTTTAGGATCTTTTGTTCCGATTTTTTCGAATTTCGACTCTATAGAGCAGTGCCTATAGGCAGTGAACGCTATACTTACCATTTTATGAAAAATTTGGCCAAAAATGTAACTTTTAGTTCTTCAAAAAATGATACCCACATTTCCCTACTTTCGGAGAGTCACCATTATCGATATTTTTTCCTTCGATTCAAATTCAAACTCCTGCTGAATCGGACCAATCTCATGAACCGAGGTCAACGTTGACTCTTGCAGTATTTCCTTACTAATGCATATAACCCAAAGACACCCCCCCCCCCTCATACACGAATTTCTCCTAGTTAGCTCATATCCCTTTATTGCCCATATTGAATTTCAGGGTTTCTCCCCACTTTGGGGCCGACGTTCATCCACATGTACGGCTCGACGAGGGACTACTCCTTGATAGATCAGCATTCCGGGCTCAACACCGGGCTGGGCGAAGGGGTGTCGTACAGGGCGAGGCTCCTTGTAGCCATCAGGACCGAAATATCCGACACCGTCGACATCCTTCCGTCTCAAGTCGCCGTCGAACCCATCACTCCAGTAAATGAAGTACGTGAGGGGTTGATACATTGCACACTTGTCAGTCGCGTTGTAATGAAATTCCCAATCGGGTTTTCAGGGTGCCTTTGGAAAAGTAGAAGAGTTTTTCTTATTCGCCTGCATCTTGGAAGCGTCCATGATAGACAAAAAGCTCGGGGAAAAGCCCATGTTTTTCGAGCTGAGCATCGGGAACGCCGGGAACACGATGGATGGTCACAATCAAACTGCGAACGAATCCCCCGAAAGTGACGGCGAAGATGCGCCGCTCGGTTGGTACATTGAGCTTTTCATTTTCTCTTGGAAGACAGGCGATTGCTTCCCGTAAAAGTTGGACCATGGAGATTGTTGCCAGTGTGAGGCCAGCTAATGGGCCGACGCTCGGCGATTGCCTCCCCTCCAATCCCAAAGTGACTTGGGTGTCCACCCCCTGGTGACTACGCCAGCAACCCCCGACCTCTTTCACCTGACCTCAGACCCCTTCTACTCGTGTTCCAATATAATATACTTTTTTGCTTAAAGAAATACAGAATGAAGGATTGCGTTGTGTTGAAAAGGGGAGAAGTGATATGAAAAATGGAACAGCTTTGTTAGGGCTCTTCCTGCCGGCAAACTTTTGATATTGCTCAAAAAGAAAGTTTCTTGGTCCCCCGCCAGGGATTTCGTATTATTATCAAACTTACAATTCAAATTCACAACCGCATGATGAGCTCGAGTTTGCTTTAGTCGTAAAAACTTTGGTCATTGTTACACTGGGTGCCTGAGGTTTGGTCTATTTTTTCATTTTTCTTACAGAATCCGTTAAAAGTGACGTTCACAACTGGTCGAGTACGACTTCTAAAGTGAAACCGATGACGCACGACAAGGTGTATTACTTCTTGCCGTTCTGGGACGACAAACCCTGCATGCACTTGAGAGCCCCCTGGCCGGACTTGAGGCGACGGATGTACAACAGCAACATGCTCGCTAAAATGGTCGAAGCCCTGGTAAGTCTCGTCTGGACACTTTTGCGGGGCGTCGAACGTGTTGTCATTCCTGTTGATCGCAGGAAGACGGACTGACGGAAGTGGGCACCTTGGAAGCGTTGGATTTGGGGGACGGGCAGCCCGAAACCAAACTCAAGACCGTCCTGGAGGACCTCTGCATGTCCTGCCACCGCTACGTCACAATCACCAACGGCGCCGGCGCTCTCGGTTTCACCCGCCTTGACAAAAACCGGTTAAAACACTGCGTTTCTACCGTCGTAAGTCAACCGACCAAGTGAGAATCTCCATTGTCTTTCGGCTTTGCCAATCACTGTTTTTCTCACAGGAACATTTGGGAAGCATGGCTCGAAACCTCAAAGCACTAGTGACGAGAAGTTCGTTCAAGGAGAGATACAAGACTGCACAAAGTTATTTACAGAAACTGAAAAACATTATCGAAGACGTGAGTAAAAATTACAATAAATTATCCAACAAGAAATCAACCTATTTATTTAACTTTATTTTTCATTGAAGCCGCAACACGCGTTACCAGACGTTTTTATATGGCTAGTCAGCAACGGCAAAAGAACAGCGTACCAACGGATACCAGCAAGAGAAATAATATATTCTCCCATCGAAGAAGAATCCGGCCATCACTGTTCTAAAGTTCACTCGTTATTTTTGAAGGTGAGTTGTTGGGATTTTACCAAGCGGGAAACATGGAGGTTGATCGGAAGTCCGTCATTGAGTTGCCTTTTCCTCTTGCAGGGAGCGAACTTTGCTATTTTAGACTAAACTGCTTTAAATCCGTCACTTTGTCACATTTGAAGGTTACTTACAATACCTACGTTATCTCCGATATTTCCGATATATTGGGGTATCGATTTTTTCCCCTCAATACTGGCGATATGGTATTGATTTGGAGCAATACTTGGCATCGATAAAATTATTAGCATTAGGACAACTGCTTGCATTCTTCCTGTTTCAATTTTCTTTCCGGTCGACCTCTACGTCGCACAATGGGGCAAAACAGAAGAAACGAAGTTGAAAATCGACCTGCACTCTGGTGTCTTTGATTGGAAACTGGAACCGGTGTAGGTGACGTCACCTACAGTGAAAGACTTATTGTCTCAAAAATGATGTATTTTTCCCTTTTTGACTTCTAACAACATGGTACAGGATGATTTAACCCGAATTTCGGGTGCATTTCCATTCCTAATTCCACATTGTAGGAACCTACCCCTCACTCAAAGCTAAAAAGAATGCTTTCCGGGCAACGGCTACAGGGGTGTATCCTACAACTATTCAAGGTATATATACCTTTATATATAATGCCTATATATACACCTACCTTTATATATAAATCATCGTAAAAAGTTCGTAAAGCCAATTTTCATTTTTGAAGGGTATTTCCTTTGCTTTGCCTCACTGTGCGTCGTAGAATTGATTCATCTAATTGTTATAGTTTTTACTGAGCTACAAAATATTACAAGGCTGATTTCGGTCAATTGGTAGCTAGAAAGAAATTCCCCTTCGAAAATGGTCCTGCATCCTACTCTGTTTAATCATAAAATGTGTTTCTACTCTTGTAGGAAAACGTCAACCCCCGGCATCCATGGGTAAATTTGGGCGTTTTGCATAAATAAACCCTCACTCAGTTTTCTCCATTCTTCTGATATGCCTAAACCGAATGTCACTTTTACCGACATTTAGCACTTCACTGTAGATATTAATTTTTTAATGCAAAATTTTTTGAAGCGTCACCCATTTTCACCAAGGAGCTATTTACCCTTTTACGATTGGCACGACACGTTTATTTCATTTTATGAAAATTTCGTTGAAGCTGAGGAATTTGGACTGTTAGATCTAGTTTCTTATAGTTGAACTTCAACTAGAAGGTTTAGTAATCATTAAAGGTTTATTTGTTTATATTTTTCTAGTTAGGTAAGAGTGTTGATGTGTAGGGGTTTATATTGGTTTGGATTTACTGGTACTTGAGTGGTTCCCAACAAGTGCTCTTGTAGAAAGTACGCTAAATAGACTGTTAGAGAGGCTTTTGACGTCATGGTGGGATAAGTTGATGTAATTGTCTGGCTTTGTAGTCATAATGTATAGTCGGAAGGAAGGCTGCCTGAGAACGGCCTACAAGAGAGGAAGTAGTAATCGATTTGTATATTGCTGGTTTTGACCAACAAACTTATTACGGTAGTGGAAGTGGTGAGATTTAGTTGTGGAAGGTTTGCACAGCTCCTGCTGCGCCTTCTTCTTTGTCCCCATTCACAATAACATTTAGCTCTCATTAAACGTATCAAATATCTCGGAAACCATGTCGAACGACACCTCTCATGGACTCAGCACAAACGTGAAAACGACATAGGCAGTTAAAATGATCAATAATCAAATTTCGAAGACATGTCAATCCTGAATTCGGTGCAAGACTGCTCCCACCTGCTGATAGGGATGCTCAAAAAGAATCGATTCTTTTAGATTCTTCTTCTTCTTCTTTTTTTTTTTTTTTTTTTTTTTTTTTTAAGAATCGGCCCGATTCGATTCTAAATTTCCAGAATCGAAAACCGATTCTTTTCTGCTCTTAAGTATTTTTATATTCAGTTGCTCTGTAAACCAGATCCTTGTTTAAAAGAATCAATATTATTTTTTAAATTGAGTCACTGCGACGACAGTTGAAGAAATTGAAACAATTGCACAACAACCACCGCCACAGCTGAAGCTTTCCTACCAACCTTTTCCTACTTAACAGTGCTGGTTAGCAGTTGGAGGTATTAGAAATTAGAATTCAGGTTTCGTAATGTAATAATGCTTCTTCTTCTTCTGATAAATTTGAAATTCAATGAATAATTTGGAAAAAGAATCGATTCTCAGATGTATCGATTCTTTTTGAAAAAATCGCGATTATATACTTTTCTAAATAATCGATTCGATTTAAATCGATTCATTTTTGAGAATCGGACATCCCTACCTGCTGACGATCATTTTCCTCTGAAGAACACAGAAAATGGCTGTAAAATTCCACACAACTGTAATTCCTTCTCGGTGATTAAAATTCTCAGTGAATACCTTCTACGTGTTTCAACGGTAATTCAATACTTAGGTAGGTAATTACCTACCTACTTAATTTGATCGAGGTAATTACCTTTTCTGCGCATTAAATGTCCTCACGTATTTCTCAATGCGTATTATGTTTTTCATACCGTCCCTCTCGGAACGACATAAGACCCCACCTGAATTCCTTCCCTGCTTAAAATTCTCTGCCAAAACTTCCACCTTATTTGAACTGTTGTCTCTGTGTTTTCTAACTTAAATTTATGAGTTTAAAATATTGAGTTAACATACCTGAGAGCGGCTGGAGCAGTTGACAGCAGTTGGGATAGCGATGGGCCGAGGGGTGTCCGACAGCGACGCGGATTCTTTCCTCCCCCCCCCCCCCCCCCAGTATATTTTTCAGGGAAAAACTAGACAATATGGGAAAACGATTTGTTGTGAATGAAGCCAGGTGGGGAACAGTCGGGGGTTGGCTGGCTTTAGCCAGCAGGGGGTGGCCCCCTAGTTTTAAATGTTATCGCGATTTGTATTTCATTTTCTTCTTTCTTGTTTATAGACTTCGCGAAATTGGGAACCACTTATCTACTCGAATACCTTCAATGAAATTTCAATGTACCCTTAACCGTGTGTGTTCCATTCTACTAGCTAGGTGTACAGTTTTTATACAAATTTCCCTGTTTTATGACGAATATAAATATTTGGTCTCATTGAGTGTAGTTAATTCTTATTTGTAGCTAGTTGTGGTTTTTCAAGTGCACTTTCATCAATTTTTCTGGGAACTTACGGTTTTGAACGGCCCAAAACTCGAATGTCGCTGTTTTCATTTTCAGTTGCCTGGAAAGAAAGGGGTGGGTGCAGGCGGGTGGATCGTCCCCGCCAAACTCCAAATCTACTTCTGGTTGGGTCTCGTCAAACACAAGAAGAATTTCGTGTCCGGGCTCACCAAAGGGTATCAAATATCGCACGAAATAAAAAACGCCGAAAGGCCCCACGCCATGCCCCCCGCCTGCGTGCACTACCTTGAAAAATATGTGAGTGGAAAAAATCTTTGGAATTTGCTCGTATTGGTGTTGTAAAATTGATAACTGGGTGTCTGTTTGTGGCAGTCTTTCCAGTTGAGGGCGTACATGTATCAAGCTCGCTCCCTCATCGGCTCGGACGCGTCAGGTCTTTCTGATCCCTTCGCTCGGGTGATCTGCGGGGAATACTGCAAAACTACTCAGGTAAGACCATCGATGTAGTAAACTAACTAGTACATCGATGGGTAAGACCAGCTGATTCTACATGACTGGAAAATATTCTGTGTTAATGCACTTTCCAACAGCCCCGTTTGGCGTGAGACTCGGGACCATACGTGAATTATTCAATATTACGTATTGTATTATTAATTTGTGCGCTCTTCTAATTCTTCTCCTTCTCCTTCTCCTTCTCCCACTCGTCTTCATGTCTTTTTTCGTCTCGGAGACATCTTGCAGATGGGTCTGCCGTTTAGTCCAGGCAACAAAGACGAAAAAAAGGCTTGAGGTAGAAAAAAATAGGGTTAAAGCCCAAATTTGCACACACGTAGGGGGAGGTGTCTTGAATAACGTACTAAAAGTCCTATGGGTGGGGGGTGCAGCGTTAGGAGGGGGTCTCCAAAGGTCCCTTTTTCAGGTTTTTCGTGAATATCTCGGAAACGGTGCCTTTTTCGATAAACCATGCCCTATAGTAAATGAAAGATGATGAAATTCTGTACAACTTTGATTCTAAACACTTTATCCAAATTCCGAACCGATTTCGAGATATACGCCTTGGAAAATCGGTTAACTTCGGAAATCAGATTTTTACCTCACGTTTTTTGGAAAACTTTGTCGATTGAACGGTTGACGTCTGAAAGGTTGACATGACTTTGGCAATTCCCCCGCAACATTTTCAAAGTGCTCTTCCAGAAGTTATAACTTTGAAATGGTTAGTCCTAGCGAAAAAATGCGTAGAATGGAAGTTGTTGATCATGAAATTTTACTCTAGGTGACAGTCCTAGTTTTCAGATTAGCTGCCGCAGCGACCGCCGTAGCAGCCATTTGCAGCCAAAGTGATTACATTTTGGCGTAACGGCTGCTACGACGGCCGCTGCGGCAGCTAATCTGAAAACTAAGACGGTCACCTAGAGTAAAATTTCATGATTTATAACCTCCATTCTACGCATTTTTTTTTTTTTTTTTTTTTTTTTTTTTTTGTGGCCATTTCAAAGTTTTAACTGCTGGAAGAGCACTTTGAAAATGTTGCGGGGAATTGGCCGCTGTATACGCTTGTGACAGTGATTGTTATTACCAATTTCTTGTCCACTTTGTTAGGTAATCGATGAAACGTTGAGCCCGACGTGGGACGAACTTTTAGTTTTCGACGAAATCCTCGTTTATGGAACGAAGAATGAAATCAAAGAAGACCCCCCCACCATCATCATTGAAATATTTGATCAAGACAAAGTGGTAAGTGACCGTTTCAAAAACTAGGTTGATACAAAAAAACCCGCAGCCTTCATTAGCCTGCGGCGTATTATTTCTCCCAGGGGAAGTCCGAATTTATTGGGCGAGCCGTAGCGAAACCTCACGTGAAATTGAACGAAGAGGCGTACGTGAAACCCGATTTCCCGCCGAATCTTCAGTGGTTTGAAATCTACCGGGGCCAAGAGCGAGCCGGAGAACTTCTCGCCACGTTCGAACTATTGGAGGTAAGGAGAAGAGCACCGGTACTTGGCCACTTAAGCAGTTTTTTCACCTTTCACTTACCCCTCATGAAAATTTTGTTATTGACTCAATTCTATCATCTATGTTTAGTAAATTAAATATTATTTACTTATTCTCAGTCGAAGTTGAAATGGGTTTTAGGCCCAGTAGGTGACAAAAACCAATTGCGCCACTTCTGCAAAAGGTGTAACGAAATTTTTAGGCGCAATTTTTTCCAAAGCTTTTTTTTAAAGCTTTATTGAACACTACGCACAGGCCTGTGTGCCTTTAAATACCTCCCTTTTTCACAGTCCACTAAAAAAAAAAAAACGCTTATGATGCGTGCGCCAACTATGTACCTACTGGTGCTCGGATTTTTGCAAAAATTCTTCAATAAATGATATTTATTTCCAATAATATTATGTCTAAAACTACCTCAACTGGTAGTAACTTCATTACGAAATCTGCATTGAAATTCCCACTTCAGTTTGCCAGCTGTCGTTGTTACGATGGCAGCTGGTTTGTTGCCTAGCGACTGATTTGACAGGATTCTGTCTGAAATTTCCAGTTCTCTTGTTGGTAGATTATTTTTCTCCCTTTTTCCGAGTTTTATCGTCAGGATTTAGCAGTGGTGTTAGATTGGCTGGAGTTTCGAACAGTTTCGTCCGTCATGGGTGAGCTCCCGATAAAGTTTCAAGAGCACTTGCAGCTCTCGACGCTCAACATCAACCAGGCAAGTGTGAATTTCAACTCTCTCACGATGGAGTCGGACAAGTTCATTTGCGTCCGGGAGAAAACCGGCGAGACGATGCAAGTCGTTATCATCGACATGAGCGACGTCTCGAATCCGATCCGTCGCCCGATTTTCGCCGATTCGGCTCTCATGAACCCGGCGAGCAAAGTGATCGCGTTGAAAGGCAAAGCCGGCGACGGGGCGCAGAGCAACTTGCAGGTTTTCAACATCGAGACTAAAGCTCGTGTGAAATCCCACGTCATGGCGGGAGAAGTCGTGTTTTGGAAGTGGATCACACAGAATGCTCTGGCGGTCGTGAGTGAGTCGACTGTGTACCACTGGAACGTCGAAACCGATCTTGAGCCTGTCGAAGTCTTTTCACGGTTGCAGTCATTGAACGGGTTTCAAATCATCAACTATCGCTGCGACCCGAAACAAAAATGGTTTCTACTTGTTGGGATTTCCGGACAGGCTCATAGCGTCGTCGGCTCCATGCAGCTGTACTCCGTTGAACACGGCAGGTCGCAGTCCATCGAAGGCTACGTCGGAGCGTTCACTACTTACAAACTGGACTGCAATCCAGAGCCTTCATTGCTGCTGTGCTTCTCTGCCAAGAACTCCCAAGGAGGCAAACTGCATGTTATAGAAGTTGGACAACCTGCTGAGAGAAATACGCCATTTACGAAGAAATCCGTCGACGTTTTGTATCCCGACGCAATCAACGATTTCCCTGTCGCTATGCAGGTGAGTGACAAGTACAAAATCATCTACCTCATCACAAAATACGGTTTTATACACCTGTACGACGTTGAAACAGCTCTGTGCTTGTACACTAACCGCATCAGCGGTGACACCATATTCGTCACTGCTCCGCACGAAGCTACTGGAGGGATAATTGGAGTGAATAGAAAAGGTCAAGTGTTGTCCGTCACTGTAGACGAAGACCGAATCATCCAATACGTCATCAAAGTTTTGGGCAATCCCGAGCTGGCGCTCAAAATGGCCGTCCGGAATGGTCTGGGCGGTGCTGAAGACCTGCTCATCAACAAGTTCAACAATTTATTCGCCAGCGGTCAATACTGCGAGGCTGCCAGGGTGGCGGCGACGGCTCCGAAACAAGTTCTGCGAACACCTTTGACGATGCAGCAGTTCCAAAAGCTCCCTCTGGCGCCTGGCCAGGCTTCCCCGCTTTTACAGTATTTTGCCATTCTGCTGGATCAAACAACTTTGAACAGGTATGAGTCGCTGGAATTGTGTCGACCCGTTTTGGCCCAAGGGAAGAAGCAATTGGTGGAAAAGTGGCTGTTGGATGAGAAGTTGGACTTTTCCGAAGAGTTGGGGGATTTGATTAAACCGCACGATACTAACCTCGCACTGTCAGTGTATTTGCACGCCGACGTCCACAACAAAGTTGTTTCTTGTTTTGCAGAAAAAGGCAATTATTCGAAAATTTTGGAGTTCAGCAAAAAAGTCAACTACACGCCAGATTATGTTCAGTTGCTTCGCGAGGTGGCAGCCACCGGACCGGATCAAGCGGGCAATTTCGCTCAGATGTTGGCCAAACTGGACGACGTTCCCATTGGGAGGATCATCGACGTCCTTGTCGAGTTCAACATGGTTCAACAATGTACCGCTTTCCTGCTCGAAGCTCTCAAACACAACCGACCCGACGAAGGCCCGTACCAGACCCGCCTTTTGGAAATCAACCTCACGGTCGCCCCGCAAGTCGCCGACGCCATTTTGGGAAATGAAATGTTCTCTTATTACGACAAAAACCTCGTCGCTCAGCTCTGCGAAAAAGCCGGACTCGTTCAGCGAGCTTTGGAAAATTACACGGACTTGTACGACATCCAGCGAGCTATCGTTCAAACCCACCTGATCAATCCGGAATGGTTGGTGAACTACTTCGGCACTCTTTCGTGCTCCGAGTCGCTCGAATGCCTCAAATCTTTGCTCACTGCCAACTTGAAACAAAATCTTCACTCGTGCGTTCAAATAGCTGTAAAGTATCACGAACAACTGTCTGTGCAGACTCTCATCGAGCTGTTTGAATCTTTCAAAAGTTACGACGGTTTGTTTTATTTTCTTGGAGCCATCGTGAACGTGTCCAGTGACGAAAATGTACATTTCAAGTACTTAGAAGCTGCTTGTCACACTGGCCAAACGAAAGAAGTGGAACGGATGTGTCGAGAGTCCAACTGTTTCAACGCCGAAAAAGTCAAAACGTTTTTGAAAGAGTCAAAACTAAACGATAAACTGCCGCTAATTTTAGTGTGCGACAGATTCGATTTCGTCAACGAACTAATTCTATACTTGCATCAAAATAATTTACACAACTACATAGACATATATCTGCAAAAAGTCAACGCTGCAAGACTTCCCAAAGTCGTCGGAGCCCTTTTAGATGTCGGTTGTCCTGAAGACATCATCAAAAATATCATTGAAAACGCCAGAGGGCAGTTTTCGCACGATAGTTTGGTGGAGCAGCTTGAGCAGCGGGACAAACTCAAGATGATTCTCGGTTGGTTGGAGAACAAAGTCAACAGCGGGAGTGTTGAACCAGCTGTTCACAATGCGCTGGCCAAATTGTACGTTGATGGAGACATCCAAGCGGAAAAATTCCTCGTAGAGAATCGCTATTACGATAGCAAAATAGTTGGGAAGTATTGCGAAAAGAGGGACCCGCATTTGGCGTATGTTGCCTACGAGCGGGGACGTTGCCACCAAGAATTGATCAAACTCTGCAACGACAATTCTCTCTTCAAAGCCGAGGCGCGGTACCTGGTGAGGCAGAAAGACCCAGCATTGTGGGACAGCGTGCTGAAAGACGACAACCCGTTCAAGAGGCAAATCATCGATCAAGTCGTGCAGAGCGCTTTGACGGAGACGCAAGATTCTGATGATATTTCTGCGACGGTGAAGGCGTTCATGGTGGCGGACTTGCCCAGCGAGCTGATTGAACTTTTGGAAAAATTAATCCTGGAGAGTTCCATTTTCAACAGGAACCGCAACCTCCAAAACCTCCTGCTGCTCACCGCAATCAAAACAGACCACACGAAAGTGCTCGAATACATCAACAAGCTGGAAAACTACGACGTGAACGACATTGGCAGCATTGCCATCAACAGTGGACTCTACGATGAAGCTTTCGTCATGTTTGCCAAGTTCGAAGAAAATTCAGCCGCCATGCAAGTACTTCTGGATCAACTTAAGAGTCTTGAGCGAGCTCGGGATTTTGCTGAGCGGTGTAACGAAGCTGCTGTATGGAGTCTGCTGGGTGCCGCTCAGTTGGAAGCTAATTTCATCAAAGAGGCAGTCGAGTCGTTCCTCAGAGCGGGAGATCACACTCATTATGAAAAAGTGATCAAAAAAGCGCATCAGTTGAATGTTTGGGAAGAATTGGTGAGATATTTGCAAATGGCCAGGAAAAAAACGAAGGATTCGTTGATTGAAAGCGAGCTGATTTATGCTCTGGCAAAAACAAACAGTTTGAGGGAAATGGAAGACATTTTGTCTGCATCTTCCAGCGCTGACGTGCTCAGAATTGGTGACAAGTGTTATGAAAGCGGCATGTACGATGCAGCGAAAATATTGTTCAATAATATTTCCAACTACGCTCGCCTGGCAATGACGTGTGTCCGCTTGAAAGAGTACCAGACTGCTGTGGACTGCGCCCGCAAAGCCAACAACACTCAAACCCTGAAGGAAGTCTGCTACGCCTGCATCGACCAAAAAGAGTTTCGCCTGGCTCACATGTGCGGCTTGCATGTGGCCGTCCACGCCGAAGAACTCGAAGAGCTCATCGGCCATTACGAAGACCGCGGACACTTCGAAGAGCTCGTCAACCTCCTCGAAGCCGCTCTGGGCATGGAACGGGCTCACATGGGCATGTTCACGGAATTGTCCATATTGTACTCGAAGCACCAACCCACCAAACTGCGAGAACACCTGGAGCTGTTCTGGTCCCGAGTCAACATTCCAAAAGTCATCCGGGCGGCCCAACAAGCTCACATGTGGTCGGAAATTGTGTTCTTGTATGAGAAATACGAAGAGTATGACAATGCGGTGGTCATTATGATGGAGCATCCAACAGACGCTTGGCGAGAAGGTCACTTCAAGGACGTCATCACCAAAGTAGCAAACGTTGAGCTATACTACAAAGCCATACAGTTTTACTTGGACTTCAAACCTCTTCTTCTGAATGATCTTCTTCTTGTTCTGACTTCAAGATTGGATCACACTCGCACTGTGAATTTTTTCACTCAAAACAACAACTTGAGGCTCGTGAAAGTTTACCTCCGTTCAGTGCAACCTGTTAATAACAAAGCCGTTAACGAAGCATTGAATAGGCTTTTGGTTGAAGAAGAAGACTATGAAGGGCTTAAAACTTCTACAGGATCCTTCACCAACTTCAATAACATGGATTTGGCTCTTAGTTTGGAAAGTCATCATCTCGTGGAGTTCAGGAGGATCGCCGCTCACCTCTACAAGGTCAACAACAGGTGGAAGCAAAGTGTGGACTTGTGCAAGAAGTCTCGCCTTTTCAAAGACCTCATAGACTGCGCTGCAGAATCCCGAGACCCACCGTTGGTTTTGGACCTACTCGAATGGTTTCTGGACTCCGACGTCCCCGACTGTTTCGCCGCCTGCCTCTTCCAATGTTACGACCTCGTCCGCCCCGACGCCGTTCTCGAGCTCGCCTGGAAGTACAACATGACGGATTTGGCGATGCCCTACACCATCCAGGTGGTCAAAGAATATACGGGCAAAGTGGACCGACTCGTGGAGTCCGAAAGGAACCGGATGCTGCAAAGCGACGACGCCATGCCTGTTGTCGACTCTCAGCTGATGATCGCGCCTGGCACTGGCATGCTCCCTCTTGGATATCCGGCAATTTACTCACTTCCTTTCACCCAAAAGCAAAACAAGCAGATTTGATATCTCATTTCCTCCATACACAGATGTAATTTATCCCGTTTGATTATTTTAATAAAGTGTCGCTTTATTTTTGTGTAATGATTTATTTGCTCGCTGAAAGCCTACAGTACAGTACATGACGTTTTTGGTTATTTCAATGGGAGCAGAAAATTTGTCGCTCAGTGGTCACTCAAATGCTAGGGCAGTTATAATAATTATTTCTAATGTTGGGTAAACCTGGATGGCGTGTCTAGCTCGACCGTCGGACGGACCTACCTGAACTTCCTTTGCCAAAATCGTCAGGTGCCTGCAGCTCCCAACCCAGTGACAACACCGGGCCGATTTTGCCCGTACCGCGAGGCATCAGGCCCACTCTGGCCACGTACAGGTTAGTATTTTGAAGTCCCGTCAATATAGACTAATAACAAAAAGTATTTACATCGAATAAATTATTATTATTACAAATAAAAGTAGGTGTATTACTAAATAATCATAATTATTATATAATAATTATATAAATATAATTATATAAATTATAATTATTATAATTTAATTGGAATATCGATAGTAAAAGTATATAAGTAAGTTGAAAAAAATAAGAAAAAAAATTTAGGTATTTTTAAGAAAAATAAGAAAAAAATTTAGGTATTTTTTGATTTTTTGATTTAGGTAAATTTAGGTAAAAAATAAGAAAAATTAGGTAAAAAATAAGAATTTAGGTAAAAAATAAGAAAAAAATTTAGGTAAAAAATAAGAAAAATTTAGAAAAATTTAGAAAAATTTAGAGAAAAAAAATTTAGAAAAATTTAGAGAAAAAAATTTTAGAAAAATTTAGAAAAAATTTAGAAAAAAAATTTAGAAAAAATTTAGGAAAAAAAAATTTAGAAAAATTTAGAAAAATTTAGAAAAAATTTAGAAAAATTTAGAAAAATTTAGAAAAAAATTTAGAAAAAATTTAGAAAAAAAAAATTTAGAAAAATTTAGAAAAATTTAGGTAAAAAATAAGAAAAAAAATTTAGGTATTTTTAAGAAAAATAAGAAAAAAAATTTAGGTATTTTTTGATTTTTTGATTTTTTCAATCATTGAAAAAATTAAACCTACGGACTTTTCGAAATAGTTAATTTTTAAATTAATAAGATTTAATTTTAATTTTTTAATTTAAAATCCAATTTAATTTTTTTAAATTAAAAATTGTTTTATTAACTTGCTTATAAAGTTAATTTAAAATAAATTTAATTCGGTCATTTTTGTATTAAAATTTTATTTCATTTAAAAAAATTGAATTAATTTGATTTTTGTAATAAAAATTTAATTTTAATTTTTCTAATTTTCAAATTAATTTTTAATTATATATTTAAAATTGTTTTAATGTGACTTGAAATAACTGAATTTTAACTTATTAATGTGAATTGATAAAATTAAAACCAAATTTAAAATTAATTTATTTATTTATTTTAAATTTTATATAGGTAGGTAATACAATTAATTATAATATAATAGTTACTCTATAAATTATTATTACAAATTATCAATATTATTACAAATAGGGACTTGACTAATTCTAAGTACTTACAACAAAATATGTTGTTATTATTTAATGATAAATAACTCTTATGTATTAACGAATAACACGTCGATCGTTCGAATCCGCGTTTCAGGCTTGAAGTTCTTTTCTGGGGGTTGAGAGACTTGAAGAGGGTCCACCTGTTGACTGTGGATAAACCCCGAGTGGACATAGAGTGCGCTGGTCACATTCTCTCCTCTTCCGTCATTCACAACGCCAAGAAGAACCCAAACTTTTCAACCCCTGTCAAATACATGGAATTGGTAAGTCAACCGCTTGATAACTCATGGATGAGTATCGTTCACTGTTTGGATATTGAATTTTTGTGTTTAAGGAACTTCCGGAGCAAGAACTCTACCAACCGCCATTGACGATTCGAGCTGTCGATTGTCGGAGTTTTGGGAGATTCACGCTGGTTGGCACTCACATGATCAACTCAGTTCAAAAGTACACCTACGCCCCGCAAACGAAGAAACAACGAGAGGCTGAAGACAGGAGAATCGCTCAACTACAACTTATGCTTCGTGAGTCGCTGCGCCATTTTCAATTCACCTGTGAACTTCATTATTGTAATGAATTGTAATGAACTGATTGCTTTGCAGCCGACGACGACCATAATCTATATCCACGAGCTGGCAGCCCTCATTTGGCCAACGGCTCAATTTTCCCTAAAGAAAACGAACCGCTGCTTCCCAAAGACACCACAATCATCATCAATTATGTACGTTTGTCCGCCATTTTGCATCACTTTAGTAACCTGTAGCATAACCTTTACCGTTCACCGACAGGGTACGCAATGCAATTTCAAAAAAGAGGAAAAGACTGAAATCAACAAGAGGCGGAAAAAGAGCAGCGGCCTCACGTTTGTACCGGAAGATGACGAAGAGAGCAGAGACTGGTGGACGAAATATTTTGCAAGCGTAGAAGCTATGATACAGGTGGGCACGTACGTTTCGGTAATTCTTCCCACGCTCTACATTTTTGATTGACTCTCGAGCGGTTTCAGGAGGGGAAAGACGCCCGAAAGGAGCAGCTTCAACAAAACGGTCCTCTCAGCTTAGCCGACTTGGATCCAAAAGGGAAGAGCAAGATAGGATCCAAGCTGGCGGCCAAGTTGAGTCCTAAAGCGCAACTCCCCAGGCTTCCCAACACCTCCAAACTCAAAGTATGTCTAGTTTAAAAAAAATCGCTTAAACCCTCCGAAAATTTCCTCTTGTCAATGTTCCCTTTTTTTTAGATTTACACCAGTGAATTGGAGTCCCAACCGGAATTCGAAGGTTTCAACGAGTGGTTGAGTAGTTTTGAGCTCTACAGGGGGAAGAAAACCGGCGATGAATCCGAAGATGAAAGCCGAGTTGTGGGAATATTTAAGGTGTGGTATTTGGAGATTTTTGGTAGCTTAAAAGCATTTTAGAGTCCCACAGTGGGGACTGTGCTCTCGGATAGGGACCAACCATATAGTTGTAATCGATTGCACGTCCGAAATTAGTTCGAAAATGTTATCTCACTCAACCCACTTGCCAGAAACAACACAATCTCATTCCCCCCCTGGTCAAAGCCCTTCAAAAATCCCATTGGTAAGTAACGTCGTGGAAGCCCAATCCAGTCCCCGAAGAGGTCCCCATTCAATCCAATCTCCTTCCAAACCTCACTTGATAACCATAAAAAAAAAATAAAAAAAACCCATCTGCAGCTTTTGAAATACCGTTTCGAAAGTTTGCAAAAATTGCACTCCCTCGCTCATTTATCGAACTCAACGTAATGTGTCTGACCGGATTCGTTTACGTTGATAAATCAAAGAGGGCAGAGTTCGTCCAGGCGAGCGAACCGTCCGCTTCCTGTGTAGAGCCCTTAAAGGTAGAAGTACACTGACGGCCTTCCGTCTTAGTTCTTGTCAGTTCGTGACCTGATGCCATGCAGTTAAGTTCAAAATGTGGTTTGAGGAATTGGCGTACGATTTAAAAAACAAGCAAGATCCGAAGTGGACGTGGGCGCCGAAAAAGCGGCGTTCTGTGGGTGAGTTTTAACGTAGCAATGCGTCTTGTTTTCACTCAAACCTACCATCAACACGTTTTTTTTTTTTGTTTTTTTTTTTTTTTCATCAGGGTGCTATCAAGATCTACAGGTGGCCGCTTCCAAAAGACACAGTGGACCATACAGTCATGGGATTCGATCCCCAATTCGGTTTCTTCCAAGGTCTCCCTTCAAACGAGCCGATCCACGTCCTGGTGAGGGTTTACATCGTGAAGGGGACGGACCTTCATCCGATGGACTTAAACGGCAAAGCAGATCCTTATGTTGTCCTTCAACTGGGGACGAAGAGAATTGCCGATCACGAAAACTACATCTCTAAACAGCTCAACCCCGTATTTGGAAAGTAAGTTCGATCGTTGATACATTTAGTGCTGTTTGTGGGCCTGCCGACTCGGTGGCCTGTATTTCATGTACACATCAAAACCGCCTTCAAATCTGATTTTATCCGCGGAGGTATTTTAAACATTTTGAAGGTATACCTCACGATTTCCTTCGTTATGTTTCAAGTCATTATGAGACGCTGTAGTCAGACCCTCAAACCCGAATTTCACGAATTTGGGTCTACATAAAGTCGACGTTAAAAGTTTCACTTCTGGTTTATTATTCTTGGAATAATACACCTATGTAATCGCGACGGAGGTTGAATTCTGATCTGCCTCAAAATTTGACATTATACGTTTCATGACACGTAGATTCCAAAAACGAAATGTCCGTCCAAAACGTTTTGGCCAGTAGGAATTTTTTTTAAATCTGAAATTTCGACAGAATACACGGTTTACCATCTAGTTGTGCCCGCTTGGTTTTCAGCCCGATCGCTAAACCCGAGGGGCTAAATAGTTTCGGCGATGGGGTCGAGTTAGGGACGTTTTCCGAGTTTTTTTTTTTTTTTTTTTTTTTTTAGGCATAATCCATTTTTTGAGGTCCTACATCTGTCCGAACAATGTACTGATTTGTTTTTTCAAAAATATTTTCTCAGAATTAATTTTTTCACTATTTCTCTATATCAAAGAATAATAAAGGGTTTACCCTCGTGTAAAATTTGCAGTTGTAGTTGTCTCGAAAACGGAAATTCCATATTTTTTCAAAACAATCGATTTATCTGGAAAGCGTGGCATCCCTACTGTGTGATTAAGAAGATGACGTCGGTTGGGGTACCAATTCGAGAAATTCACAATCGCACTGGATGTATGTAATATCACATTTAGAAGGAATACCACGCTCTTTCCTTCATTATGAGGACACGTTTTTTGCATTCCTACTGTGTGATTATCAAAAAGTAGGTATTTGATGCTGTCGGTAGGTGTATTCATTCGAAATAACATTCATAATCGCACAGGATTGGTAATATCTATTTATCTATTTAATATCTCACTTAAAAAGTATACCACGCTCTTTTTTTTTTGTCCGTTTATGTAATTGAGAACCATCGATTTATTTTTAAAAGAGGCATCCCTTCTCTGTGTTTATCTTGAAGTTGACATCGATCGAAGTAGATCTGAAAGAGGTTTTACTCAAGACGTCAAATAAACGTGGCATCTCTGCTGTGTGATTATCATAAAGTAGGTATTTGATGCAATCGGAAGGTACACGAATTCGAGATATTCATAATCGAACAGGATGCGTTTAATATCACATTCAGAAGGTATATCACGCTCTTTCCTTCACAATGAGATCACGTTTTTCGAAACGCCGGAGCCACCAATCACTCAATTTCATCTCGAATGTGCGGCCAGTTGTCAGACAGATTTAGACCGACGTTGAAAGTAGAGAAAAAATTGAATATATTCAATATCGATTTATTTTGAAATGACGGATGCTTTTTTGGTTTAGGTATAAAAACGACATTAAACCTCCAACACCAAAAAAAAGAAAGTATTTTTATTTATTTATTATTATTTTCTTTGAAAAGGGAAATTGTATATGTGTATATATAATTATTTTATTTCTCAATGAGAACAATCGATTCATTTCTCTGTTTCAATCTTGAAGTAGACCTATCAATGATCGAAGTCGATAGATTTTACTCATGACGTCATGATGTGCGTAGGTGTACCCATTAGGTATAATAGTAGGTATAATATACCTACTGGGTGATGATGGGTTTTAATGATTGTTTAATATTATGATATATTTTATCATGGAACGTCCATAAGGTATATTTTAACGATCCCGATTTCTTGTTTTCCAGGTGCTTCGAAATAGAAGCAACTTTCCCGCAAGATTCGATGCTTACAGTTCAGGTTTTCGATTGGGATTTGGTCGGAGCCGACGATCTGATTGGAGAGACAAAAATTGATTTGGAGAACAGGTTCTACAGTCGTCACAGGGCAACGTGCGGGCTCACGTCTTCGTATGACGTGTGAGTTTTGCGAGAAGACAAAAAGGCGAAAAAAACAAACAAACGTGAAATTCCTCATTATGGTTTTTGTTACACAGCGGAGGTTACAACCAGTGGCGGGACCCGATGAAACCGACGCAGATTCTGGCCAGGCTGTGCAAAGAGGGTAAAATCGATCCTCCTGTCTACTTGGCGGATCGGGTCAAAGTCGGCGGGAAGACCTTTTGCTTGCAGAACGACGACGGAGATCTCGGAATTCGCGGCAAGTTTAACGTCAAAAGTGGCAGTTAGATTTGAAATTGGAAGAACCAAATCAAATAACTAAGTATCCAACTCGTTGCAGGAAATGAAGAAGAAATGGCTCTTGGAGTTTTACACAATTGGCACGAAGTGCCCAGAGTAGGTTGTCACTTGGTGCCCGAACACGTCGAAACACGTCCTCTGTACAACCCTGACAAACCCGGAATTGAGCAGGTGCGTATAGAATGAAGGCATAAATGTCAAAAGTAACTTGAAGGGAATTAACTTTTCCGGCTATTGCAGCGGGGCATCAGGTGTTTTCTAACGCCGTGAATTTTGCAGGGGAAATTGGAAATGTGGGTTGACATGTTCCCGATGGATATGCCAGCGCCAGGACCGCCGTTGGACATTGCGGCCCGAAAACCGAAACCGTACGAGTTGAGAGTCATCATATGGAACACGGACGAGGTTGTGTTGGAGGACGACGCTTTTTTCACCGGAGAGAAAATGTCGGACATTTACGTTAAAGGGTAAACGACTAAGAGTGTTATTTTGTTCACGTCAGGGTTGAGAGCAGTAACTGATCTCAACTGTTTAGGTTGCTCATCTTCAGTTCAGGAAGGATGAGCAGGTGGACGGAGCCTCGTCCAGTATTGGTCCAGGTGTCCAAAAGTAGTGAACCCGAGAAAAAATACCGGAAGAATTTTTCTCGACAAATCTTTTCGATTTGGGAGGTGCTGATTCCGAAAATTAGGTTATCTACTAAATTCGGATATGAACCATGAAAATGGTGAAAAACCACAAAATTTCGGCACTTTGTTTGGTTTTTCGCCTATAACTCGGAAACCATGCTTCCTACCGACATAACTACTCCGTAAGAAATTGAAGCTGATTAAATTTCCTAAAAAACGAGACCAAGAACGCCTCGCTAGCTTTTTTAGTTTGGCCGCTAGAGGGATTTTAACCACTTTCTGAGCCCTACCTCAAGCCTTCCACGGAAGAGCGCTTTGAAAATGTGGAGGTTGGGGGTGTCAGGGTACCTTATGTGGGGGGTTCGGGGTACCGATTGTGGTGTTATTGGCTTCTGAAGTCAGGAATACGGAGATTTTGGCTTAGTGAGAAAAAATGGTCAAACTTCAGCGCGCTCTAGCGGCCCAACGAAAGAAGCTAGCGAGGCGTTCTTGATCTCACTTTTTAGGAAATTTAGTCAGCTTTAATTTCTTACGGAGTAGTTATGTCGCTAGGAGGCATGGTTTCCGAGTTATAGGCGAACACCCAAACAAAGTGCCGAACTTTTATGGTTTTTCGCCATTTTCATGGTGAAGCCATATCCGAATCTGGTAGATAGGTGACGTAATTTTCGGATTCAGCGCCCCAAAAAAGTATAGAACTGTCGAGGAAAATTCTTCAAAAATTGTTGATCGCTGAATTTTCCTGATTCTGTAAATTTTAACGTTTTTTAACATTGTCGACATTTCTTTGTCTACTAAATTCTCACGGTGTCAAGCGATTCCGAGACGCGAAGCGGGCAAACTGTTCTATGGTCGAGGAAGATATTTTACGTCAAATGACCAAATTCTTACAATTTTTAGTAAATGAAGTCATAAAATGCACGTTTGTGATGCTTCTCATGTTCTGCCAGGTGGCTCAAAGGACCCGAAGACTGCCAGTGCACCGACATCCACTACAGGTCTCTGACGGGCGAAGGCAATTTCAACTGGAGATTCGTTTTCCCGTTCCAGTATCTCGTCGCCGAGCAGAAAATCGTCATTTCCAGGAAAGAGTCGCTTTTCAGTTGGGACGAGACGGAAAGCAAAATCCCCGCCCGGTTGGAGCTACAAGTTTGGGACGCCGATCATTTTTCCGCCGACGATTTTTTAGGTGACACTTCCCCCCCCCCCCCCCCCCTGACTTCTTGAACTTTTCCCATGATTTCAACGGTAATCTAACGTGTTGTCAATTTCATCAGGTGCGATAACTTTGGATTTGAACACTTTCCCCCGAGGAGCGAAATCGGCCAAACTCTGCACGTTGGATATGCTCAAGACGGACGGATCCGTACCGATGGTCAACATTTTCAAAGCCAAAAGAGTCAAAGGGTGGTGGCCGTTTTACGTCAAAAAGGAGAACGAAGAAATGGAATTGACGGTAAAGATAGAAAAATAAATTGATAGTCATGCTGAGGGACCGTCTACCGTTTTCGGGCAGCAGGGATTTTTTAAAAAACATTGGAAAAAACTTAGAATTTGAACTTGAACTTTGAACATTTTGAGAAAGTGCAAAACTACTATGTAATTTTATTATAACGATACTCATCTCTAGTCACAGGTTTGCCAACCTAATGGCTGATCAAAGCGAGGCCCCCGCCTGTTAGTCAGGTATCGGCCTTCAGTTAGGAGACGGTTTCACTCGTATTTCTTATACTTGTTTCGTATACATTTTGTGATTTTGTTTTATTTTGATAAGTAATTGAATCTTACATTGTGAAGGGTCTTTATTTGAATACCACTAGAGACCTCCTTTGGGTAAATATTTTCGGGTTTTATGCCCCCCTTCCCCCGACATCGGTCCTCCTATGATAATGTTGCTGTGGGCGGCTTCTTGGTTTGTGCTGTGTAGGGGTTTTGGTCCCTCGTCCGCAAAGCTGTCAGCCTTTTCGCCCTCAAAGCCCCAGTGTCTGCACCGGTGAAATTCTATTGTGCTCCAAGGCATTTCTGCACTATGACCTTAAAAGAGTGGGCCCCGTATGGCACAACATGAATGATACTTGAATTCTGTGAATTTCAGGGAAAGGTCGAAGCTGAAATTCACCTGTTGACTCAAGAAGAAGCGGAAAAGAATCCTGCCGGCCTGGGACGAAACGAGCCAGATCCTCTGGATAAGCCAAAGTAAGCTACTTGCAGTGTGGCCATATTCACTCATTGGCTCTCTAAAACATTAACTGATAATATGGGAACTGGGTTGAATAGAAGACTAACCCCCCCCCCCCCCCTACTGGCTAAAGCCAGCCTACCCCTGGACCTCTCCAACCTGGCCTCAGACCCCTTCTACTCGTTCGTTAATAATATACTTTTTTTTTTTTTTTTTTTTTTTTAAAGAAATATAGGTTGATAGTGAAAGGATTCATTTGGAAGGTGAAATCAATTTTTACCCCTTTTTTTGTCCAACTCTGAGGTAGCAGGTTTTCCCCTCGCTAGCCACCCTTCCCCCCATATTGGGAGCACCCCTCTATTGTTGTTTGTAAATATTGAAACGATCTTCATTTAAAGGGGGGGGGGGGGGGGGAGATCTTCTTTTGCCTCCTCCTCCCCACTCAGCGCATTCACCACTCCAGCCCCGTTCATCCTGCCTTCACAACATCCTTTAAAATTCGATTAAATCGATTTAAGACATATTTTCGAACACGGATTTTAGACCTCATTGAGCCTACCTTTTGCTGTTTTCAGACTTTTCTAGTCATCTCCTCGCCCAGCTGAATTTTTCAAAACAAAGGGTCTAGCCCAGTACAGCAGTCAAATGTCCCCTCTCACCAAATTTGATTTTGACTTGGGGGATGGATAAAGCTTGAAAAGTAAGGCCTTTAGCCAAAATTTCAGCTCCTAAGACCGCTTATAGAGGGCGCTACGATAGAAAATGTGTTTTTCACTGTTTCAACGATTTATGCGAACTATTGGCGTTTTGCGGGTCCGGACCTATTTCATCTAAAAGATGGTCGGAAAATGCATCTGGCCTATTTTTTTCAAATTTTTTGGCGCCAATTTTGGATATTTTCAGGCCAATTTAAAACTAAAAATCGATTTTTAAATAGGAAAATTGATAGGTGCCTCTGATTTGAACTTTGTTTCTTGAACGATTTTTAGTGTATTTTCACCCCCCATAACTCAAAATCGGATCAAAGTGGTAGAAAGTACCTAAAAATTGAAAAAACTCATTTTTTTGCCGTTTTTCGGCTCTTAAAAGACTGTTTGTGGCATTATATTAACTGTACAAGATCGAGAACTCGCTGGAGATGTTCTAGCAACGTCTTCTATTTTAATTTCCAATAAAGTCTTTATACGACATGATATTTTTTTTTTTTTTTTTTTTTTTTCAAGCTAATTAAACAATCAATTCTTCTTGATTTTTCAATTGATCGTCTTAATAAAAGAAATAAGACGCAACTCAAACTCAAAAATTACAAAAAATTTTCTTTTTTATTTTTTCAAATAATAAAAAGATTGTTCAAAACATTTCGCTATCATGGTTTACTTAAAGTCTCGAGGATATACGGGAATTTTTTATATTTTTTCCCACTTGTAGAAAATCAGAAATATTTGTTTAAAAAAAAGAAGTCGAAATCTTTATCAAAAAGGGATTTTTTTCTGACAAGATTTGAACTTTAAAAAAAAATAATTAAAAAAATTGATTAAAAACGATTACCTAGTGTAGAAACACGATTAGAAACACGATTAGTGTAGAAACTCATTTGCATCATCTTTTATACTTTACACTTTCTTTCCCTTATTATTACAGTCCAGCTTGCTAGAATTTCCAATTTTAATAGATTATAAGGATCTGGTAACATTTCTATACATCTCGTAGTTGGTCGCTAATGCCATCATTTCTGCAAGCCTTTTAGACAAGCACTCACTTGAAGAGGTGTGCGAAGCGAAGCCCGCAGCTAACGTACAGCATTTCTATGTTTATATTCCTCAAAATAAACAGAGTTGCCCAAATTCATGAGAAGTTACATCAAATTATTACAAAGAATTTTATTATAAAATATAATGTTTCATATAACAGACTTAATTGTTTAATTAGCTTGAAAAAAAATATATCTATATATATATCATGTATAAAGACTTTATTGGAAATTAAAATAGAAGACGTTGCTAGAACATCTCCAGCGAGTTCTCGATCTTGTACAGTTAATATAATGCCACAAACAGTCTTTTAAGAGCCGAAAAACGGCAAAAAAATGAGTTTTTTTCAATTTTTAGGTACTTTCTACCACTTTGATCCGATTTTGAGTTATGGGGGGTGAAAGTACACTAAAAATCGTTCAAGAAACAAAGTTCAAATCAGAGGCACCTATCAATTTTCCTATTTAAAAATCGATTTTTAGTTTTAAATTGGCCTGAAAATATCCAAAATTGGCGCCAAAAAATTTGAAAAAAATAGGCCAGATGCATTTTCCGACCATCTTTTAGATGAAATAGGTCTGGACCAACGCCGCAAAACGCCAATAGTTCGCATAAGTAAATCGTTGAAACAGTGAAAAACACATTTTCTATCGTAGCGCCCTCTATAAGCGGTCTTAGGAGCTGAAATTTTGGCTAAAGGCCTTACTTTTCAAGCTTTATCCATCCCCCAAGTCAAAATCAAATTTGGTGAGAGGGGACATTTGACTGCTGTACTGGGCTAGACCCTTTCAAATTTATACGGATTGTAGAAGTACCTTAGAACAAAGACGGTTCTCCTCCTCCTCCTCCTCGGCCTGGAGCTTTATCAATATATCTTTATCAATTAACTTGTCGCTTTGTGAAGCTTTCGGTTTATTTCATATCTTCTTCAAGACTCAAATGTCATAATTCCAACCTTCTCAAGCTTGGCATTGAGGAATCGATTCACGCAACTTTTTTTTAAATCTTAAATTTTGACAAAATACTTGGTTTACCATCTAGTTGTGCCCGCAAGGTATTCAGTCCGATCGCCCAAACCCGTGGGGCGCTATGGGGCTAAAATGGGGCTACGGGAGGTTTTTTTTTAAGGCTTTCGGCTATGGGATCGAATTAGGTGTCGTTTTCGAAGTATTTTTGGACGTAGAATCCATTTTTGGCGGTCCCGGAACGATCCGATTTCCCTATGGAGATCTATAGTGCTTTCATGGGGCTTCAAATGGGATTTTCGAAAAATCCCAGGAGGTCGAATATTTTCCGAGTAAAAAAAAAAAAAAGAAAAAAATTGTCTTGAAGAAACAAAAAACAAAAACGCTGCAAATTTTACGCAAGGGTTTATTATTCTTTGATATAGATTACTTGTACAGAAATTTGATTCTGTCAATGAAAAAAATTAAAAAAAAATTTTTTGAACTAAATCAAAAAATTTTTTTTCAACATTTTTTTGTTTTGTTTTTTACTTGAAAAATATTTGCCCTCCTGGGATCCATCAAAAATTCATTTGTAGCCCTTTGTGTTTTTTTTCCGAGTAAAAAAAAAAAAAAGAAAAAAATTGTCTTGAAGAAACAAAAAACAAAAACGCTGCAAATTTTACGCAAGGGTTTATTATTCTTTGATATAGATTACTTGTACAGAAATTTGATTCTGTCAATGAAAAAAATTAAAAAAAATTTTTTTGAACTAAATCAAAAAATTTTTTTTCAACATTTTTTTGTTTTGTTTTTTACTTGAAAAATATTTGCCCTCCTGGGATCCATCAAAAATTCATTTGTAGCCCCATAAAAGCCCTATAGATCGCAACAGTGAAATCGGATCGTTGCGGGGCCCCAAAAAATGGATTCTACGTCCAAAAATACTTCGGAAACGACACCTAACTCGATCCCATAGCTAAAAGCCTTCAAAAAATTCCTCCCGTTGCCCCATTTTAGCCCCATAGCGCCCCACGGGTGTGGGCGATATGACTGAAAAACCTTGCGGGCACAACTAGATGGTAAACCGAGTATTTTGTCAAAATTTTAGATTTTTAAAAAAATTGCTACTGGTTGACCTGTCGATTTCACTGATGTTCACAGTCTACTAACATTAAATTAAATTTTCGAAAATGAAATATTATTGTCACTGGGGTCGAATGAGAATGTACACGGCGGCAAACAAACGGACGGGAGCCAGAGCGCCCAACTGCAGCAAAATTCCCGAATTTTGTCAACACAGACTATACCTTCCTTGACTTGTTCGTGTTTCATCCTTATTGCAACTCATTTATACCGTCGTCGTGTTCCAGCCGTCCCGACGCCTCCTTCATGTGGTTCCTCAATCCGCTCAAGTCGATACGCTACATCGTCTGGCACAACTACAAATGGAAGATTCTCAAGTTCTTCATCGTCATGGCCATCGTCTTCATGATAATCCTCTTCTTCTACGCCATTCCGGGCTACTCCGTCAAGAAAATCATCGGCGCTTAGTTTTCCACCTTTCTGTCACTCCGAGTGAAAAAAACGCCAGTTTTTAAATTGGGATCGTGTACTTGGTAACGTTGAGCTTTGCGAGCGTCGATCTACAATCAATCAAAGCTCGGCGTTACGCGGCTCGACGAAAACTGGAAACATCTCAAAGATAATTTCACTCCCAGGTACCAACTTTTGTCTCAGCCGTTCAAATTTTACAATTTCTTAGAATTTTTTGATCGTTCAGCTTTACAATTGTGCCGGTCAACACCCGTCGTATAAGAATTTTCTGATTTTAATAGACTGTGGCCATCAAATGAAACCAGAATTACTGACACCAATTCAATCCAAAGTGGAAGTTTTAGCTTGAAGAAATGTCGCCGTTTTCCCGGTAGTTACATTTTTCATTCGTATTCGCTAGTTTTCTTTTTTTTTTTCAATTCTTGAGTGTGATTGCAATGTGATTTGACAGCTTTAAAAAGTCATATCAGTAATGTAGAAATAATTTTCGGAAGTTGCTGAGCCCCGTTTTTTATATGAAAAGTGCGACGTTGCTGTTTTTTAAAAAAGTTTTGAGAGGGAATGACGTGAATATTTTTAAGTGTGTGGGTCTCGGATGATGTGACGAGTTGGTAAGTTGAATTTTAGTGGGTTTAGGAAGACTGCGAGTTTAGACGGTGGAGAAAGGTTTCGAGGGAATCTGTGGGTCCACTGACCAGGTGCCACAACACTATCAGGAGCCTCTAGCCAATTTAGGGTTTACCGCAGCTCAACGCGGAAAAGTTTTTGTGGGTTTATGCAACAGGTTTGGCACTTTGACTGTTTTATTGTTAAAGAATTACACTACTTTACAGAATTTAGGGGCGGTCTTGCATCCGGCCGGAGCTTGTCGGTTTCTTACGTTATTTGGTGTGCTGAATCCGAATCCGAGGTCCGTTTTTTTTTTTTTTTTTGTTTTTTTTTAGCTCATGAAATGTTTGGAAAAATGACGAAAAATTTGGATTTTTCCACACTTTTTTGCAAGTTTTTTGTGAAAACGGGGGGTTGGAAGCGGTGCAATGGAAAAATATGGTGATATTCGGAATCAGCGATAAATTTTACATAAGTTAGGCACCTTTGGAAGGCATTTAATTCGGAAGTGTGTTCAATGAAAAATCCTGAAAAGTTTGTGCACAAAACAAGTGAAAACAAGCTATATCATGGAAAAACGAGCTTAAAAAAAAAAAAAAAAAAAAAAAAAAAACGGACTTCGGATTCGGATTCAGCACACCAAATAACGTAAGAAACTGACAAGCTCCGGCCGGATGCAAGACCGCCCCTAAATTCTGTAAAGTAGTGTTAGTGATTTTGATAATCGATCATGAACTGTTTGGGTTACTATCGATCCTATATCTTGTTTTGCAGCTCCACCGACCCAAATCACACGTAAAACGAGACATAAAATATGGCCCCGTCACACAGTGGGAAAACTCGCAAAAACCCTGGACACCTGAACACGGGAAAATTGTCTAAAAATTTCTAAACTGCTGTCTAGATCATGTTTTTGGCACAGGAAGTCTTGAAAATCAAAAGTTTATAACAACAAAGGGATTTGGATTTAAGTTGCAGGGGATCGGAACACAGTGGGCGAGGTGGTGTTTTTGGGGAGACCCCCAAGTCCCGCAGATTGCGTGGCTAGTTCTCAGCAAACGAAGGCGTGTTTTGGTGGGTCCACCAGGACTCGTAAACTTCGTTCCTCAGCAGTGGCGGCTCGTGCAGGGGTTCAGTGGTTCAGAGAACCCCCAAAGATAGTGAGAGAGAGAGGAAAGGTTAGAGTGAGCGAGAGGGGAGAAAAATGTCATTTACCTGTTATCAAATCAGCTTCTCATAGTGTCACTGTTGATGCAAATTGGTAACAAGTTCTTACTATTTTTGATAACAGGTCCATTTGGCTGGGGAGTGACGTCAGAACTTGGGTTCACATCCGATTTAGAACCAAAGCAGGCAAAATAATGAAGACAGGAGGGTGGGAGGGCGGTTTGGAAACGTGACTGGGTGAAATTATAATGGATGCATGCGCTGGAGACTAGAGCAGCCCCTGTCTGTTATTTACACAGGTACGAAGATTAGGAACGAGTGCGAAGAGCAGTTTCTCAGTCTCCCATATTTAAGGGAAGGGGACTTTTTGTAGGGGAAAACGATTCGCAGTGAATTCGGATTGTAATCGTCAAATCCTCCTGAAATGAATCAGAACAATTGGAGATGGAGCAACCATTGCTCTAAGATATAATCGTAGGGTTTTTTGAACACTATGCTGGAAATCACAGAGAAGAAAAAGAAAAGAGAATTGTCTGTGAGGGAATTTTTACTGGCAATTAGCGCCTTCCTTACATGCCTGGTTGTTTTGGTAAATTCGGCCTACAGTTCGGCCTCCTTTTGTTTCGTTCGAGTCGAGTCTAATAATTTTCTAGTCATTTAATTGTTTATTGTGTGTGTGATTTTCGAGAGATGAATACCCGACGCAAGAACATTGCCTTCGGCACTCCACCCTTGGATTACAGATAGGAAATGAAAAGCATGGGCCGTATGCACGGACGTGGAAAGTGAGTCGGTTGGATTTTTCTTTTAAAATGAGACTTCTTGCTAAAGGTTCTCAGTCAGCAGACGTACTGCGAATTCGGGTGTGTATTAACTAGGTAATACGAGTATGTTTTTAGTTTTGCTGTCGAAGTAGGGTTGAACCCCTTCTTGCCAGTAGCACGAGCCGCCACTGTTCCTCAGATCGTGTGTTGAATACAGATGCCTTGGCTGCCTTCGTCACGGGAGCCTCTAAAATGATTCACATGAACTTGAGTTCAGAGGTGAAATGTCTGCCGACAAGACGGGTATTACAACACGTGATTGACTTTTGGTCAAACGTTGGTGTTCGTCCCTGGATTCGAACCAGGCTGATTTGTAAACAGTTGTTTCACTGACGCCTTGGAGCCGTGTCAGCTTGTATTTCCAGGAGTGTTCTGACGAGTAGGTGAGTCAATCGGTGGATGCGGCGCGCAGAAGCCGCCGTTCAATTTAGAATGAAAACTGTCGCAGCTGTTCGTGGTACGGTGGGATTTCGCCCCCGACCTTTCACTAGCTCTCTTAGCCAAACCCCTGGTTCCCCTATCCTTTGACAGTCTTCGGCCAGTGCGCCTTCTGTTCTAGTATTCGGGTTGCATTGTGAATGTCACGGACAGTCAGACGCTCCTAATTTTTATGATGTAAGCGATGATAATAAAAATAAATAAAAATAGAGAGAAAAAGGAAACATCTCACCACTTTGAACGTCGTCACATTATCTGAGACCTACGAATTTGGCCAGTCAAAATCGGCACTCAAATTTTTAGTATGTTGTTCGGACCCATTAGGGTAGTGTTTACCCAATTTTGCAACTTCCCAAAAGCTGCTTCACGCGTAGCACACGAAAAACCGCGATTTTTTCGTCCTTATTTCAGTTTTGGCTCTATATCTAATAAACTATGCATTGTCCGACGAAAACTACTATATGAGTTTTTAAATAGCATTAAATGTGTGACAATTTAAGCCCAACCGGAGCTGCGTAGGTCAATTAGTTTCAGAGTTATGGCACTTTGAAAATAGGCCATTTTTTTCCAAAATGTGAACACTTTGAAGACCTGAAGACAGCAGAAGCACGTTTTTCAGAACGTTTTCGGCTGTAGCTCAAGAACTATTGGTCCGATTCGAAATTTGTTTTTTTCTCGTGAAAGCTTAATAAATTCCCAATCGCAGCTATTCCGTGTGAAATTTTGATTTGAGCGTTGATAAGGGAGGGGCAGGCACGGCAAAGAAGTGGCAAATTTCGAAAAAAAAGTGTTTCTTTGCACATTTTTGCCTACATCGCGGGAACGTTTGGTCCGACCTTACTTTTCTTCTTTTTAGGTGGAAGCTGATTAAATTTTAAAAAGCGTGGGGGGACAATGAAATTTCGATGGGAGAAATAGTCTCGGAGGGAGAGAAGAAAATCTTCCGAAAAACGTGGTCGTAGAGGGTCAAATATCTTTGTTTCCACTCTTTCCGACGAATACGAATGGCACTTTTATTGTTTCAATAGACCTGAAATGTGGAGGCGTGAAAGTGACGCGTCTCTCACGATGACTGAACGCCACTTGCGCGCCCTACCTCGAAAACTAAACATTGCGGATAGGAGGAAACTGTTTAAATATTCAGTTAAAGAGCATAAAATTCTGCTTCTTTGTCATGCTCTCCCCTCCCTTATCAACGCTCAAATCAAAATTTTACACGGAATAGCTGCGATGGGGAATTTATTTAGCTTTCACGAAAAGAAATTTGGAATCGGACCAATAGTTCTTGAGCTACGAGCTTCGGCTTGAGCTACGGCTTCAGAAAGCGTTCTGAAAAACGTGCTTCTGCTGTCTTCAGGTCTTCAATTAAAATGTTCACATTTTGGAAAAAATGGCCTATTTTCAAAGTGCCATAACTCTGAAACTAATTGACCTACGCAGCTCCGGTTGTGCTTAAATTGTCACGTATTTAATACTATTTAAAAACTCATATAGTAGTAGGAAGTTGCAAAATTGGGTAAACACTACCCTAATGGGTCCGAAGAAAATACTAAACCGAGATACATCACGTTTTGCGAATTTACTGTCAAAATTGACTGGCCTATATGCCCTACTGGGCATGCGCCGGTTCTCCCGGGTCCGCTGACCGGGTGCTGCACCCATTTCCCCAACACCACTAAAACCCTTTAAAAAAAATTACCCCACACGAAATTTTCTCCATTCACCAGGCTGGCCAATCTCCGGTGCCAAATCCCCCCCCCCCTTTCGCCAAACAAAAACCGCTTCAACTGCATTTGAAAAAAGTTAAATGAACGATACTGATTTTTTCTGAAAAGTGTACATAAGGGAAGAGAACTACAAAAATTGTAAATTCAAATATTTTAGGAATATATTTTTTTCTGTACAAACTTCATCGTTATCTGTATATACACGAGGAACTCAAATAGCGACCACATCATAAAAAAAAAGTGTAAATAAAAAAATGTGAAGGGTCGTGAAGAAACAAGGAATGTCCTGGTCGTAGAAAATGTAATTTGTTGTGTACGGTGTTGGGGGGGGGGGGGGGGGGGGGAAGTTGGAATGTATTTACAATTAAAAACTAATCGTCACAATTTCGTTTCTGCAGAGGCATTCCTTGAATTCTAACAGGACCGTTCAATTTTTATTTCCAAAAAAAAACAAAACCTAAATTACCTTAAAAAAATGTACAAAAAAATTGAGCTGAGTCGATCTAAATTTTATTTGACTTAGAAAAAATGGCCCGTAAAAAAAAAATCCGTTTGAGTTCCGCTGAGGTTATTTAGGAACACCATTGTAACTGCTGATATGTACAATTTTTTTCGCTTATAGCAAATAAACGTTGAAAGGAAAATCGCACAAGAGGTTTGGTTTTTTGTTTGTTTTACCTTAAGCGCTAGCTTTGTTGGACTGTCAGGCGTTTGAATTTATTGGTAAAAGCGAGGGCGAGGGCGTCAGCGGCTTCGTCGAGGGTGTCGGCCATGATGGACTCGGCGACGCGGTTTTTTATTATGTTCTCTTCGACGGTGAAGTCCCGCCATTCGGCTTCGGATTCCTTTAAAAAAGAAAAAAAACCTCGTTGAGACGGTTATGTTGGCGCGCCTGACGCTTGGGGGGCGGAACCTACCTGGAGCTCGCGGACGAGGATTTCGTCGACGTGGTCCCGCCTTTTCCGGGTCCATTTCATGATGAGGCTCTCCCGGAGAATGCGGGGGTCGAAGCCGAAAGCGAGTTTGGCCTCTTTTTCCATGTGCTTCAACAGGTCCTCCTTGCATCTAGACAAAGTAAAGTAAAGTGGATTTTATTTATACCGTCGGAACGCGAGTTACGAATTTGCAACCTTCCCCTCGACCGGTTAGTGGGTTTAATGTGTCGAGTTGTGAGTTAGGTACCTATTTGTAGTGTCGCACTAGTAAATCCACTTTCCTTCCTGTACCGAAGAAGGCTAAACCTTCGTAGTCCAGTCACCAGGTATGTTGGACCTTGCAAAAATTGCGGTCGAAAAAACTTAGAGGGATTTGTTTGTGGTCGGTTAGTGATGTTAAAACCACATTTCGTACACTCAATTTCCTTGTGCTATTTTGGGGGTGCCCAAAAAACCGCGCATTTTTTTTTTTTTTTTTTTTTTTTTTTTTTTTTGCGAATTGTGTGAAAACTAAGCACCGCACGACCAAGGTCACGAAACAAAATTCAGAGATTATTACTTTCTGCGTCGATTGCACCCCCTATACGTCAAAATCGGTCCAGCCGTTTTGCCGCTGTGGACCGGAAAAAAAGGGCGGTTGTTTGCAAATTTTCCTTGGAATAATACACCTTTGTAATCGCGACGGAGGTCGACGAGTCCGATTGGCCTCAAAATTTGACATCCGTTTCAAGAGTTCCGTCAAAACCGAAATGTACGTACGCCGTCCGGGCCGTTTTGGGCAGTAGGAATTTTTTTTAAGTCTGAAATATTGACAAAATACTCGGTTTACCATCTAGTTGTGCCCGCAAGGTTTTCAGCCCAATCGCTCAAACCCGTGGGGCGCTATGGGGCTACGGGAGGGGTTTTATGAAGGCTTTTGGCTATGGGATCGAGTTAGGTGTCGTTTTCGAAGTATTTTTGGACGTAGAATCCATTTTTGGGGGGAACGATCTGATTTCACTGTGGCGATCTATAGGGATTTCATTGGGCTACAAATGGGATTTTTGAAGGATCACAGGAGGCCTAATATTTTTCGAGTAAAAAACAACTGCAAATAAACTCTTGTGTAAAATTTGCAGCTTTTTTAGGTTTGGTCCCACTTTCAACGCTTGTATCTCCGAAACGACCCCACGTATCGTAAAATGTCCAATAATGAAAGATGTAGAGCATCCAATAAAGTTTTATAAAACTTCCTAGTTCGTCAATTTTGGTCACCGGGACGCTGAGATATTGAGAGAAAACTGAAAAACGTCGTAACGCCAAATTGCTCCTAACAGCAGTTACCCTAAATCAACACATTATTGACCCCGTCATCAATTATTATGGCTTCGAAAGTTCCTGTTTAGCCATGATTATATGTGACTTCTATGTTCAATGCACATATATAACCCCCCCCCCCTCCCCCTCTAAGCATCCTCTCACTACATGGAAACGCCCGGTTTTCAAAAAACGGCTGCCCTTAACGTGAAATGACTGAGAGTGATGGTACATCAAATTCCCTGTGAAAACCCTCGTAGTAAATAAATTTTATGTATAGGAGCGTTGAAATGTCACGGGGACATGAAAGAGGTCCTACCGCTCCAAATGGCTTCATTTTCAGTTTTTCAGTTTCCCCTCAATATCTCAGCGTCCCGGTGAACAAAACTGATGAACTAGGAAGTTTTATAAAACGTTATTAGATGCTCTACAACTTTCGTTATTTGACATTTTACGATACAGGTAGCCGTCTCGGAGATACAAGCGTTGAAAGTGGGGCTAAACTTAAAAATGGAAAAATTTGCAAAAAAAAATCGCCCTTTTTGGACGGCCCACAGCGGCAAAACAGCTGGACCGATTTTGACGTTTAGGGGGTGAAATTGACGCAGAATTTAATAATCTTTACATTTTGTTTCGTGACTTTGGTCGTGCGGGGCTTAGTTTTCACGTAATTCACAAAAAAACCGTAAATGTAAATTTGGAAGTCAATTTGATTTATGGGGGTGTCAGACCTGTCTGATCAGTTGGGTTCCGTTTGACTTGAAACGGGCTAGAAGTGAGGGTTTTGTCGAGGAGGTTCAGTTGGTGTCATTAATTGTATTTCAATTTACATTTTTCGAAGTGGACATGAAATCGATTTAGAACACGCATCTGCTTCAGCTTGGCGGTTCAGGCATCCCACTAACCTGCCTCTACGATAACCAAACGTAACCTTCCCGTGAAGTAGAAAAAGGTCTCATAGAGCAGGAGCCGACTCCGCACTTAGCTTTGAAATCATAACGTAAGGTGGATGCGGCGAGATAGTGGGAATCCATCTTAAAAAAGACGATTTACGACGAAATAGACTAGTTCGCCTTTGAAATGATTCTGAAATGCATTGCTCACCTCTTGAAAATTTTAATTGACAAGGCTGGGACTCCCCCTGGCGAGTTCACTAAAGATCGCTCACAGATCAATCCAAATCAAGGGGATGAAGGAATATACAAGCAGAAGGAATTTTAAACAAGAACATGTTCAACAGTACAGTCGTCAGGTGTTTTTGGGATGCAACGTTTTGTGTAGAATTTTTCTCAACGATTTTATACGTTTTTTTGGGGTACTGAACTCGAAACTGAAGATTGCCAACCAAATTTTGTGGTCCAAACATCGTCCAAAACGCAATAACTCAAGAAATTTCCGAATTGTTGGTTTATTATTATTATTATTATTATTAATATTATCCTTGGAATTTTTGAAAAAATACTCGGTTTACCATCTAGTTGTGCCCGTAAGGTTTTCAGCCCGATCGCCCGAACCCGTGGGGCTAAAAAGGGACTCGGGAGGTTTGAAGGTTTTCGGCTATGGAATCGAGTTACCTAGGTATCGTTTTCGAAGTATTTTTTCGGAGGTAGAATTCTTTGGGGGGGGGGGGGGGGGGGTCGCCCAGAACGATCCGATTTCACCGTGGGGATCTATGGGGCGACAAACGGGATGTTTGAAAGGATTCCAGGAGTCAAAATAAGGTGGCGTTTCCCGAGTAATTTTGGAAGCATTCCATTTTTCGGGGTCCCACATCTGTCCAAACATTGTACAAAACATTTATTAATTTTTTTAAAAATATTTTCTTATTAACACATTATTTTTGCACAATTAGGAATGGACGCGCGCCCAAATGTCGAATCCTGTCATGTTGTTAGAAGTCAAAAAGAGCAAAATATATGATTTTTTTGACAAAACGTATTTCACTTAGTTTGCATTCATCCAAAGTTGTTTTGGTCGATTCTAAAAGAAGGTGCGTGACGTCACACTTCCGGTTTGACGGCTAGTTTTCCACCGAAGACACCAGAGTGCAAATCGCTTTTTTTTTTTCTTGGTGATTGGCTTTAGTGATATTGAAGTAACGCGAAAATGGCCGCTTTCTTGTGAATGTGATCGTGTGTACGTGCACACTGTAAACTTATATCTACTTGATTTTATGGAATTATGCGATCCTCGTTTTTATTTTTTTAATTTTTTTAATGGTGGCCAACTTGGCAAATTGTCGACCAATGGGAGCTAATTGCTGGTTTCCGCCGAAAATTCAAATTGCATTTTTTTCCTTTGTTTCTGTACATTCGTACAAACTTAAAGACAAGCCCAGGCAATTAAGAAGGAACTATCGGTATCAATAAGTATCGGATATCCTGAATCCGTTTTGACCATTTCCATTACCTGATAGGTGGAAGCGGTTTTCCTCGTCGCTTCCCTGCGATCCAGGGCGGTGTGACCTCCACAGGACGGGGTTTGACTTTGAGGTAGAGCTCTTTGGCGAGGTCGAACAGGAACATTCTGTAAGGGTCGTCCTGGAGGGTAGAGAGGTAGTTGGGAGGCATGGCGGCCGCGCTGGGGTCCTCACCGCTCATTTCCAATTCCCAAAGGAACTCTCCACCTGAAACGTATCTTCATTAGGACCGCACCCAACGGACACGGCCGCGTTTTTACTTGACGGCACAAACCTTGAAGAACTCGCGAGACGGTTTCCTCTTTGGACGGCGGAGCAGGTTTGGGAGGCGTGTACGGCGGAGGGGGCTTGTTGGGAATTTCTCGCACGTAATAATACGACGGCACCACTTCTTGGGCCTGCTCAAGCTGCTCAATCTACAACAGGGGAACGATTGCTGAATGACGTCACAAAAAATCATAATGTTCACGTTGCAACTTGAAACGTATTTCGAACAAAAACTCTCTGGCACCAAGAACGTACCTCCTGTTCAATTTGAAGCTGCTGGAGTCTGAGTTGTTCCGCTTCGTGAGCTGCTTGCAGCGTGAAGTCTTCCCCAAGCCACAATTTTTCATTGTCACCCACCTGAAAACAGAAGCGCAACAGTAAACCATACAGTTTAAGATCGCTTTCCAGGAAGACGAAGCCTGCGACATCCGGATTCAGGGGTGCTACAATCACAAGGTTCAATCGCGGAATTATACGAGCTTTAGGCAGATCCAGAAGCGCAAGCAACAACGAACATTCAGTTAGAGGGAAACATGGAGATCCGTAACAATCATACTGAGCCATGCAATATCAAGCAATACCGTTTAACAAATTAGTTACATACGCGGGTATCCGCCAGTTCAAAAACCCATCTGAGGTTAGGAGAAAAAATCTTTAAATGCCAGGGCGTCGCCGCCCGATGACTAATTTGTTACAAGTAAACGTCTGACCGTTTATCTCTTTAAGCGACTGGATGCGGTGAAGGGGGGGGGGGGGGGGGCAGAAGGTCGACGTTGGAAGGCCGTATGTCAACTCGAAAACAAAAAAGAAGATAAAACAAACAAACACGAGATTAAACAACTTTTCAACTTTTCGGTTGTGGTGGGGGATCGTCTTGATTGTCCTGAAGGAGAAGACACAGTCAACCCGGGGGGCAAAAGGCCGTCAATTTTACACAAGGGTTTATTATTGTTGTATAGATTTTGGATGCGGGACCCAAAAAAGAATGCAAATCCAAGATTACTCGGAAAACGACACCTCATTCGACTTCCTCGAATCTTTCAAAAGTCCCATTTGTAGCCTCACGGAAGCCCCGTAGTTCCCCCATGGTGAAATCTGATGATCCTCGGACCTCGAAAAATTCTACGTCCGAAAATACTTCGAAAACGACACCTAACTAGACCCTATAGCCGAAAACTGATTAAAAACATCTCCTAGCCCCTTTTCAGCCCCGCAGAGACTCACGGGTTCAAGTATTGAGTAAAAATTTCAGATTAAAAAAAAAGAACAAAAAAAAAAAAAAAAACTGCTACTGATCAATACGACGGACCGCGGACGGACATTTCATTTCTGGATTTCACACATCTTGAAACGTATAATGACAAGTTTCAGGGGCGATCAACATTTTCAACCCCTACCGCGAATACGCGTATTATTCCAAGACGGAAAAAAAGCACAACAGAATTCCGTCAAAAACTCAAATTCTTACAAGAAAAATAAATCATTCGTCACGGAGAAGAGATAGGAACATCCAACGTTCCCGTTGTAAATCCACTCCTGGAAGTCTGGGGCTTTTTGAAAACGTCGAATTGTCACATATTACAAATTTACTCATCATTATTGATTGTCTATTGAAAAATGTCTATATTTTCACAAAGAAGAGATGACGAGGTTTAGGTTGCGTGTAACAATCCGCCTCCTAATGAAATTCACTCCTCATCACGAAGAAGAGATGGAAACATCTCTTCTCGTTGTGAATTCTTCATCCTGGGAGTTGTACTCATCATATTGATTTTCAATCGAAAAATGCCTATATTTTCACAAAGACGAGATCCCTCCTAATGAAATTCACCTTCATCACGAAGAAGAAATGGAAAAATCTCTTCTCGTTGTGAATTCTTTAGCCCGGGAGTACATGGATACTCATCATATTGATTTTTAATCGAAAAATACCTTATTTTCACAAAGAAGAGATTACGAGGTTTTAGTTTGCATGTAACATCCGCCTCCTGATGAAATTCACTCCTCATCACGAAGAAGAGATGGAAACATCTCTTCTCGTTGCGTTCTTTAGCCCAGGAGTACAAGAATACTCATAAAATGATGAGTATTAATTGATCAATATTATTGATTTTCAATCGAAAAATGCCAATATTTTCACAATGAAGAGATGACGAGGTTTAGGTTGCGTGTAACAATCCGCCTCCTAATGAAATTCACTCCTCATCACGAAGAAGAGATGGAAACATCTCTTATCGTTGTGAATTCTCTATTCTATACAGATAAGTTGACTTTTCTTGAATCGATTCATTTCATCATTTGAAATGTTCTGGATCATCGTTGTAGTAAGGGGGAGGAACTTTTCAATTTAAAAAAAAAAGTAGAGATTTAAAAAAATCAAATTATCAAGTTCAGGTCAAGGAGAATAAGGGAAGAATCGATTTAGAGAAATTTGGCGTCTACCTTAGAGAAGTGATGTACGTGGAATAGTTTTACTCAGAAATCTAAAAAAATCGACTTCGAATTCACTATGAAAGAATCGAAGTAAAATACAACAATAGCTACTACGATTTTTTTTTTCGTTTTAAACCCGGTTCGTCTTCCTCTTTTGGACTGCGTCAAAAACGCGATGAAAACGATAAACTTTTGGGTGCCCATCGTTAAATATAGGGGTTTAGTGCCGCTCTTGGGATTTGAAATTCGATCCTTGGAAACATCCGGCCAAAAAAATCACCGCATTATTTCAATAAGTCGTCGCGCTCGGCTCGTATTCTTTTCCACGGTTTGGATTTCAAGTGAACCGTTTGAACCCGACAACTTATGAAGCCATCGCCATTTGCTGTTTACCTCGGATTTATTTTCGCTTGGAGACAGAACGGCTCGAGGACTATTTCGATCGGCTTTTTTCTATTTAAAGAAATGTTTATCTTATGGATTGTCTCTGTTTTCCCCTCCCCGTCCGGGAGTCGTCGGTGGACGCGAAAAAAAGTGTCATCTGCTTGAATGCCGCTAGACTGACATACCCGCTACTACCAATTCCGTGCCAGGCGTAAATGAAAGGATCTTCACTGAGACAACGGGCTATGAAATTCTTCTGGTAATCATCAAACGAAGATTATTTTAAAAAACTGTAAAAACGTAAATAACCAAGAGTTTGTTGGATAACTTGGAGATGTAGAAACTTGTTCCAACCGCAGTCTTTCTGGCACAGGCCCAAATCCTTTGTTGATACGCCGTTTCCAGTGATGCACTAATTTTCGAGGTTCTACGGCGCCCTAGTCGTTCCCATTAGATACGGTCAAACTAGACTGCTGGCTCAGCGCTTCACAACCGATTTGGTTGAATCGAATTCAAGTAGAACGAGCCAAAACATTCGCGCCTTGAGGTTCGGCGGTTCTCGACCGGGTCGGATCTTTGCCGTTTTTCGCTAGCAAATCGACAACTTCGCGATGTTTATCACAATGTGATAACGTTGAATTTAGTACAAATTTCAGTGGTCGAACGTCCATTCTGAGATGACTATAAACGAGGAGAACGTCAAAGACGATGGTAAAAACTAAACTTTTTCTAATTAATTGGAACCGTTCTTCAGATTCAGGAGGCAGAGATATCAGTCTAGCCTAGCTCTCAGTGGGGATAGGAATCGATTTCCGATTTTTCAAAAAAAATCGATTTTTAGGTTCCGATTTTTTAGGCGAATCGATTTTGGTTTATTATTCTTGGAATAATACACCTATGTTTTCGCGACGGAGGTCTACGACTCGGATCGGTCTCAAAATTTGAAATTATCCTTCTCAAGAGGTCTAGATTCTAAATCCGAAATGTCCGTCCGCCGTCCGGGCCGTTTTGGGCAGTAGGAATTTTTTTAAAAATCTGAAATTTTGACAAAATACTTGGTTTACCATCTAGTTGTGCCCGCAAGGTTTTCAGCCCGATCGCCCAAACCCGTGGGGCGCTATGGGGCTAAAATGGGGCTACAGAAGGGTTTTTTTTAAGGGTTTCGGCTATGGGATCGAGTCAGGTGTCGTTTTCGAAGTATTTTTGGACGTAGAATCCATTTTTGGGGTCCCGCAGCGATACGATTTCACTGTTTCGATCTATAGGGCTTTCATGTGGCTAAAAATGGGATTTTTGAAGGATCCCAGGAGGTTAATTATTTTTCGAGTACAGAATAAAGAATTTTTGAAAAAACAATTTTTTGAAAAAAAAAAAAAATCCAAAAATAAATTTTTTTGAAAAAAAAAAATCCAAAAATTTTTTTTTCCCCAACATTTTTTCTTTTGACACAGAAATCATTTTTGCGAAACTAACCTTTTGCCTAACTAACCTTATATCAAAGAATAATAAACCCTTGTGTAAAATTTGCAGCGTTTTTTACAACCGATTATCGTCGTGAAAAAAATAGTTTGGTACTTCTTGCAAGTTTCGACGTCTTAAGAGGATTAAAAATAATAGTCACAGGTAATAACAACAAAGTTCACAAGTGGAATTAATTACCAACGACATAGAATCTATGTGCCATAGCTCTTTGGATAACCAATCTGTTAACTCTTATTTTTTCCAAAGTTTTGACGATTACATGACATACCTTTACATTGGAGTAGGTTGATCGATAATTGAAGTGATGTGTTGAGTGGGTTCAATTATTGTTTACCAAGTAATTATAATTATTACGATTTTTATTTTAAATTTGGTTTTTTATATTTTTTGCATCTATCAACAATGATATATGTACCTATATCATTGTTTTATGAGTAATATTTTAATAATAATGATATTATCATTATTATTATTAGAATATTACTCATAAAACTTTTTTTTTACATAGGTAGGTACCGATGTTTTAAATTGATTTTGTAAAAATCGATACTTGTATGACGATTTTTTGAAAAATCAATCTTTTGAATCCGATTCTGATTCGATTAAAAAAATCGACACTTATTACAGATTTCCCATCAGATGGGAAGAGATTCTCTAGTTCTTAGTCCTGAAGGAAGCATCGGCAACCCTGGATCTAACAGCACTTGTAAAAACTAGGTGTACCTCTCACACTTCGAGGGTAAGTAATAAAATGGCTCTTTCTCCTTACTGACTACCCCTTCCCCCCCTCCCACCTAATGAGTATTTGGATTGGGCGCAAGTGAGCGCAAATAGGCGCAAGTGGGCACAAATAGGCGAAAGTGCAGACAATGCTGTTAGTGTGCTCAAATTTGGATTGATTTGGAGTCTACAAGCCCTATTTCGCTCCAAAATCACAAAATTAAATTTTAATGGGCCGCAATTATTTTCATCTTTGTTGTTTACAATCCACTTAGCACGTTGAACACCCAACATTCCTCTCTAATCAGAAAATACTTAACTTTAACGACCAACTCCTGTCGATGAAGAGAGTTTTACAAGAAAGGGGGGAGAGAGGGGCTTCAGGAAGGAGACGACCCTTCCTCATTGTGTAGACTAGCAAATCAAAGCCCCCCACTCAGCGGCTCCCAGGCCACAAAGAGTGTAATTTCAAAACATCAACGTAAATAATAAAAACATCATGAAACCCAACAAGATGAATCAAAATTTCAGTAAACTTACAGACGAAGACCAGACAGGCAAATGAAAATGTAAGAAAAACGTTTAGGAGTGAAATTCGGGGGGGGGGGGGGGGGGGGTTCACTCTAAAAAGCAAACTTTCAATGAGAATGGAAACGGACCAAGATTTAGTGCAATCTGATTCAACCAGCGCTGAAACGATTATTTTCGAAATCCTGCCGAGCCCATTTTTAATGCACGGTGACGCACCTATGAGCCACTTTAAAACAATTTCGCTTCATTTTCTGGATTTGTCAACAACAACAAAAAACGTACTTTTATGTCGTGAGAGTCAATAATAGGCGAGCCTGCCTGTCCAGGGGTTTTCATCCGTCCGTAACAGGCGAAGTCGAGCGACGTGCATGAGCATGTTGTTATGAGACGATACCGGCGGGGAACAGAGTGAATGACTGATAGGGGAAAAAAAGAAACGGCAGCGCCTACAGAAACCGCCTTCGAGAGGGCGTTTGGAAAGGGGCCAAACCACTCTAAATCTGTCACATCCACAGAGAAACACAGGATACAGGTATATATAAAACTAGTAATGAGGCGCGTGACGCGTCTTTCCCAAACGGCCCGGTCTTGGAAACAAGGTATAACCCGTAATAAATGACCTCAAAACTCCCCAGTATGAAAACCCCCCGTTTCATTAAAAAAAAAAAAAAAGAAAAAAAAAACCCTCCCCACAAAGATCACTTAAATAGTTCAAACCGGCGTTCGGTACAAGACCGAAGCTAATTGTGGTTGGCAGGAATATGATTTCAGGCCCCTCACACGAATTTCAATGTTGTATTATTTCGGGGTCGGATTAGACGGTATAAATCTCGAGAGAATCAGCCCCCCCCCCCCCCCCCCAACGATAAAAATTATTTCAGCAAACGGATACCGCTGCGGCGCCAGTGCTGTTGACAAGCCGTAAAAAACACGTATTTGAAAATGGTGGCTAAAACGGGGAAGATTTAGGGTGAGTCAAGAATGCGTTTGGTCATCACCTTCCATGGAGAAGAATCTCATGTACGCTTACTTCTCCTAGGAGGTTTCACAGTAAATGTTGCTAGATTTGGTATATGGATAATAGAATATTGAGCTCAAAGGACGTTGGAGAGAAGGCGGTCTGCATAATACGTCCACATATGGACATGAAAGCTTTCTTACCAACAGGGGTTTAAATGGCAAGAAAAGAAAAATTAAGGGAAATGAAAGTAATACATTAAATGTATCAACTTGGTTTTTTCAAGTGATAACCCCAATTTTTTATTGTGGATTCAGATTCTACGTTAAATTCTACGTCCGAAACACCCGTCGCCTGTTTTCCGTGCAGAGCGCAAACGCGCGCAAATCGGCGCAACTCTTCCTATCTTCGGTGTTTGCAGCCCGATTGAGTCGACGTTTCCTCTGTATCCTACCTGGGGATCCAAATTTTAATAATTAATTCCCTGAGCGAGCAAAGCGAGCCCCCCCGGTCTGATAAAATGGTCGTCCGAGTGAAGCAAGGCCTGCCAGCCGCCAGTCTGGATGGCTAGTATCTTATAATATATTGTGATGGTAACCCACATGTCGATTCAGTGATTCAAATAGTTGTGGTCAAGGAATACTCATTGCTAAACATTGTTCAAGAGTTGTTCTGTTACATTTGGGGGCCCGTCCGAACTCTGTTAAGGAAGAAGGGGTGGTGAGAAGAAGAGACCACGAACTCCGGTGGATCAAGAAGAGTTGCAGAATTGAGTTCACGGAGCAAGAGTCCTGCAGAACTGATCACTGCAGGTGGTTCCCCGACAGGATCAACACCTTGAGCTCCAAGCGTCTCCCTCTCTGCCGACACCAGCCATTGTTATAGCGTGTCGCTACAGGCGAAGGATGGACGGATTACGTCCGTGGGGAAGACGTCCCCGGGAACACGTTCCTGACGTCTTCCTGGGTTTCGAGGGACCCTGCAGTGAGAAAAAAAAACAACCCCCAAGTGGGCCAGCAGCTCCAGAGGTTTGATCAAGAAGAGATCCGGAAGGCGCAGGCGAGAAATCCACGACAAAAGAATGTGCAATGGACATCACCTGATGTGGCCACATGTTCCGGTCGTCAAGAAAGAAAATCCCCGTCGCTTCAGTTTTAGGCCAGACATTCTACAAATTACACTCACATACATTCATAACTTTCTGTTCATTTAACATTATAATATAATGTACATATTATGTAGAGAAGTTCGTAATTTTCTTGAATAGGAGATGCCAAGAATGACGTTCTAAACATTGTGATACTTGGCTCTCATCCGATTTTTCAAAAAAAAAAAAAAAAAAAAAAAAAAAAAAAAAAAAAAAAAAAAAAAAAAAAGTGAGTTCTTTAACGAGTCATATTATAGCTATGTACGAGGAAAAATGGCAGCCAAAGTGGGCCGTTCGCACTAAATTGCAAACCAGCTCTATCAGCGAATCCTTGTTCAACATTCACGGATATTGAAACGACTGTTTAGGGCGACATGATTCCTCTGCTGATGGTTCACGCAGTTTAAGCTCAATATACATTTTACACCATTGTGGGAGATACTCTAGGTGTTATGGATTCATCCCTCACTCCATTAGGAAGAGACATTGACTTAATGAAACAGCAAAACGCACGGAGTTTTTACCACTGCATGCACTTCAAATCATTACAGACATGCACCGTTATAAAAAGGCACAACACAAAGCCCGCATGGGTCTGCCGGTTAAAATACCCCAAAACCCTGTACAGCTCTACTTTCAACAACTGGAATCTAATTAGGGATCATTAGTGCATTCAATATAATTTCCTGGCTCTTACCCCTCGCTAAACAGCCAAAATCTAACCAGCACCACTTTCTAGTTCCCCTGTTTGCAATTGACTCAAAACAGTGAAATTAGATCTAGTGAAGGTGTTACGATGAAGAGAATAATCGGAATGACACGTACCTTTGGCGAAGCTTCGGCGGGTTTAGGAGATTCTGGACCTAAGAGTTCAAAGTTTATATTAATGGGTGATTTCAGACCGGCAGGCAAGTAAGAAATCCTAATTTTGGTTTATTATTCTTGGAATAATACACCTATGTTTTCGCGACACGGGTCGACGACTCCGATCGGCCTCAAAATTTGACATTATCCGTTTCAAGAGGTCTACATTCAAAATCCGAAATGTCCGTCCGCCGTACGCCGTCCGCCGTCCGCCGTCCGGGCCGTTTTGGGCAGTAGGAATTTTTTTAAAAATCTGAAATTTTGGCAAAATACTTGGTTTACCATCTAGTTGTGCCCGCAAGGTTTTCAGTCCGATCGCTCAAACCCGTGGGGCGCTATGGGGCTAAAATGGGGCTACAGGAGGGGTGTTTTGAAGGCTTTTAGCTATGGGATCGAGTTAGGTGTCGTTTTCGAAGTATTTTTGGACGTAGAATCCATTTTTGGGGGTCCCGGAACGATCCGATTTCACTGTGGCGTTCTATAGGGCTTTCATGGGGCTAAAAATGGGATTTTTGAAGGATCCCAAGAAGTTAATTATTTTTCGAGTAAAAATTAAAGAATTTTTGAAAAAACACATTTTTGAAAAAAAAATCCCCCCCCAAAATTTTTTTTTGAAATATAAAAATCCAAAAAAAAAATTTTTTTTAATTTTTTTTATTAACAGAATTAAATGTCTGTACAAGTAACCTATAACACAGAATAATAAACCCTTGTGTAAAATTTGCAGCGTTTTCAGGTAAGATTAGAGATAGCAACAAATCGATGTCTAAGCCGTAACAAGACCGTATCAAAATTTTAGGCAGTTTTGAGTTTGTACATAAATGTACATTTGTTTTTCGTCCGGAAACGTACTAGTCGTTTTCTCGTCAGATCGTCAGAGCGCTATGATATCAGCAGTTTTGCTATGATCAGGATCAAGGATTTGTGTTTCTTGAGAACGTGCCAAAAATTGAAAGGTCGTGATAAACAATTTTTGGAATTGATAGTACTTACTCGATCCAGGAGAAGACAACTTTTTCTTGGCGTAAGCCGTCAACGCTGCAGAAGTGGCGTCTTTGACGAAGGAGTCGAGGATGAGCTGTGAAATGGCGTCGACGTTGAAGTTCTGCTGGCTTTCTCTCTGCAGAGCGGACAGGAGAGGAGTCTCTTCGGACGATTTCCCTTTCAAATCGGCCAAATCGTTCTCCCAAATTTCGTCGGCGATTTTGCACGACGTTTGGATCATCCGCATGACCGTCGGGTCTGAGGGTTTGACCGGGCTGAGGTCTTCTTCGAGGGACGAGTTGAAATATTTGGCGAACTCTTCGGGGTCGTAGGAGGTGTTGAAGGTTTTGAAAGGGTCCGCTTCGAGGCTGTCGGCTTCCATTTCCGTGTCGATTTCCCTCCCGGGCTCGTCCCCTTGGCCGAGCTCTTTTTTGTCTTCGAGGACTTCAGCTTGTGGGGAGACGTTGACGTGGTCTCCAGCTTCGCTCCCGGCCGGCGACACTTTTGATTTGTAACCCGCGAGACTCCCCAAACTGAAGTCAAACTTGTCCAAAGCGGAATCCGTCGACTTTTCCGTCTCGACTTCTTCTTCGACAAGTTCCAGCGCTTCACTCACAGCAGACTTTTCGGATTCTTCGACGGATCCTGTCCGATCTGAAGGGATTTGTTCAGAAATTGAACTGTCCTCGCTAATTGTTTCTGAATGGATCAACTCTGTAATTGACCGCTTGCTCCCTTCAACTTTCATCGTCGGTTCGTACTGACCTGACACGGATTCTTTACCACTTGTCACGTCCATGTCCAACCGCTTCCGGGCTGATTTGGACGACACGCCAGAGTTCGTCACTGACGCTGTCTTCTCCAGAGACAATTTCGGCGGTGACATCTCCACCAGGGCTGACTCAACCGAACTCCCCACTTCTTGAATCGTCTCCGAACTCTTCCTCTCGCTCTCGGTCACTTCCTGCACAGACTCATACGCGGACGACTTCATCCCTTCAGAAAGAGCCGAGTTCATTTGTTCGACTGATTTTTGAGGCGAGCTCTCCGGCGACAAACTTTCCGGCGATCCGGTGACGTTTTCCGGCGAGCCCAAAGAGAGTTTTTCTGAAATCGTCGACCCATTCGCTTCAGATTGTTTCATCGCCGAAGAAACTGTATTTATTACGGTATCCTTTGAAGATGTTTTCGACTGTACGACGTCACTGATTTCTTTGTCTTTGAATACTTCAAATGTTGTGTTCATTTCAGGAATTGATTCTTCAGGGCCGTCAGAAAATGAGTCGTGTTTGGCTTTCACAACCTCATCAGCGATGACCTCTTCAATTACAGACATTGCATCAGATTTCGACGCATCTTCAGACATCTGAGAGGCAATTTCAGACAACTCTTCGACGAGACTCAATTTGGACTTTTCTGTGACAATATCCGACAACGAAGGTTCCGTGATTATGTTTGACTGCGTGTGAATTTCATCAGAATCCACTTTCGACTCGGCTTTTTCAATGATTTCTTCGATGGAGAAGTCTTTTTCACTCGTGGAGCTCTCCGAATCTTTAGACGGCTCCATCGCTTTCATCTTCACTTTGTACATTGCCGTTTTCAGTGCCGGATCTGTCGTCAGGCTCTCCACCGTCGACAGCGCTTCGAAATCGCCATACTCCAACGGCTCTTCCGCTTTGTCCACTTTGGGAGACGCTTTCGGCTCTTTGTCCAGAAACAACACCGACGCATCTTGGGACGAGGCGTCTTCAGAGGCGACAACGTCGTTTTTCACTTCGCTCCCTCCGTCCGACGACTTTTCGGATTTGATCAGCGACACAAGCTTGTCGCTCAGTCGCCTATCGGAGAACTTGGGTTGTTTGATTTGAGGCTTGGTCACTTTGACATCCGTATTCTCCAAGTCTTTGATTTCATTTTTCACCTGCTCTATGTAAGAGTCGTACAGCTGAAACATACATTTGCATGAATAAAAATTCATGTAAAATATTTGGCAACATCAACAACTTGGCTTACCTGTATTTGATTTATCAAACTTTTCTCCGTTGACCGAAGGCGCTCTTTCTGATTTTTCTGGTATTCTCTTTTCAATTTGGCCAACTCTGATTTTCGGTGTCTCAATTGTTGCTCCAAAGCAGAAACGCGAACTTCAACGTCACTCGGTTCAGACAGCGTGTCTAAAATGGAACGGTTTTAAAATCTTGGCTTTTCTTCGACAAATCCAACAATTTAAGAGCTTCATACCGTTTTGAGAGAGCAACATAGACTCGTCAGACCCGCTCGAATGACGCCTTTTGATGATGGTGACCCTCGGCGATAGCGGCACTTTGAGCATGGGCATTTTCATGGCTTTGTTCAAAAGAGACGAACCCTGCGAAGCGAAAAATTGAGTTGAAAGGATAAAACAAAACGCGAGTGAAGCTGAGTTCAAAAGGGCGAAGAAACGCAATACCGTTTGCGTAGACACAAAGTGTGGTACATTGCGGACAGACTGTTTTAATTTGAGATTTAGTAGGTTTTTTAAAAGTTTATTACGGAAAATAATTCATATTACGAGTATTTTAGTTATTTTTATTTTTTATTTATTTATTTTTTTTTTTGCAATTTTTTTTAATTTTTAATTTTTTAATTTTTTTGCTCGGAAAAAATTCTACCTCCCGGGATCCTTCAAAAATCCCATTTGTAGCCCCATGAAAACACTATAGATCCCCACAGTGAAATCGGATCGTTCCGGGACTCTCAAACATGGATTCTACGTCCGAAAATACTTCGAAAACGATACCTAACTCGATCCCATAGCCAAAAGCCTTCAAAAAAACCCTCCCGTAGCCCCATTTTAGCCCCACGGGTTTGGGCGATCGGGCTGAAAACCTTGCGGGCACAACTAGAAGATAAATGAAGTATTTTGTCAAAATTTCAGATTTAAAAAAAAAATCCTACTGCCCAAAACGGCCCGGACGGCGGACGGACATTTTGGTTTTGGAATCTAGACCTCTTGAAACAGATAATGTCAAATTTTGAGGCCGATCGGAGTCGTCGACCCCCGTCGCGAAAACAGGTGTATTATTCCAAGAATAATAAACCAAAAGCGATAAGAGAGAATGATGGAGGACGTACCTGTCCAGAACCGGGAACGGCCGAACCAGCGGCTTCTGATAGGGCAGAAGAGTGTTCGAAGCTGTCCGAATAGTAATCTTTGTTTTGGTGGTCGGACTCCGACTGACTGTAATCGTTTATTTAGGTGGTAAACTAAAAATTACAAACCAAAAATGAAAATTTGATGTAAAAAGACGACTGACCTTGTGGTTCCGACGGGAAGACGAGATTCGGGGGCTTTCACGTCCTCGTCTTTGGCAACCGTGAAGGGAGATGTTCCCCGCTCTACAGCAGACGAAGTGACTGAAAGTGAGGATTTGAAAATCAGGACTGCGGTGCCCCCACAGAATTATTAGGTATAAATAACTAAAGGTGGAAAGGAGGAGACATAGGACGCTTGATGCGGGTGGAAACTGGGGGGTTTCCACATGGATCCTCCACCCTCTAGACGGGTGAGAACCCAGAGAGGGGTGAGCCCCGCAGTGGAGACTGACTGACTATATAAAGGCCTGTCCCAGGTCAGCTCGTTCAGTGCCAATGAAATCACCATGGGCCCCGAATTAAGCATAAAGTCTCCTATTATTATCGAGCGAGCACTCAAGCACATGAATGTCTCTTCGAACATATTTCTCTATGTCACCCATGCTTTTGGCAAAGTCATGAAGGACTCATCATACACTCTGATCAGCAGGTGTCTCACAAGGTAGTTACTTCACTTTTTTGTGGGTCTGAGTGTCACCATTAAAAGCAAACCTTCGTTGTTTAAAAACATAGGCAGCCAACCACCAATGGTACAAACATCAACGTTTCGATAAGATCAATGTCATGGAAGAAGGAAAAGGAAGTCCCACTATGCGTTACAAGACGTGCCCGAAAGCTCCCCTCCTTTTCAATGAATCCCTCCCCATTTGGTCCAGCATTCGACCGCTAGCGACACCTCTGGGAGTATCCTAGATACTAATAAGAGCCAAAGAGTTTGCTTTTACGTCCACAGATCGCGCCAGGTGACACCCACTGCTGTCTTGCCACTAAATAACATTCAGTATCCATAAATATACATCTCTGGGGTAGCCAGCTGCCTGAAGCCGTCAGGAGGGAGCAGGCTTTATTCCCCAAATACCGTGAACTTCACACCACAAAGCCGGACTCTACCTAGCGGGCACCTGGTAAACTTACTAGTGACAAAGGACACACGCCCAGATTGCGTTACTTTCGGCAGTCTTTGGCGGATAGCCCACCACCCCCTATGAACTGAAACTTCCTTTTCCTTCTTTCATGTCCTACCCTCAACCATCAACAGAGGCTCCGAAGACACATCAACGACGATGCTACTCGACACGTCCTACTCAGAAGGCTCAAACGAACAAAACCTCACGGGGAATACGGTTCACTGAAATCGAGAACTGGAGAACTAAATACAGTGAAAATAGTTCAGTGAAATCAATCCTTAGTCCTATTTTGGTTGTCGAAAAAAAAAAAAAAAAAATACAATGAGCATGAATTAGACGATTTCTAATGAAATAAGGAAAAACTCACTCTCTGGCAAAGGAGCTGAAAACGTCGATTGGGCAATCAGTTTTTCCATTTCACGGACGCTCTTCTCTTCCAATTCGAGCCTCTTCTTCCACGCCACGATCGCCTCGACATTTTTCTTCCTCTCTCTGAGAGCCTCTTCCTTTTCACGGAACTCCCTACAACACATTGACACCAAAAAACGTTAACACCCCAAAAACGGCTCGACCGTATGGTAACATTCATTCGTCGTTTACCTCCTTTTGCGGTCGATGAGCTCAGAGTTTCTCTCACTGCCTAAATATTTCACCGTCTCGTCCAACTGGGAGGACTGTAAACTTTTCACAGAGCTGCGCGAATCCTGGAAAACAAAAAAACAAAAAGAAAAATACGTCACCCAGTAATTTCACTTACAGCCTTGAAAACCTCAACTCACTCGGACGCTCGAGTCCTTCCTGTTTTGCAAAAGCAATTTGATGATTTGTTGTTGCTGTTTGAGAAGCATGCACCTCTCTTGACAGGCTTTGTGTTCTTGGGCTTTTTGCCTGGAAATAGACAAGACAGGATCAATACGAATTTGTCATTAATGAACTCTGTCACATGGGCACAAAAACAATAGTTTACTTGTTGAGGGCTAAATACGACAGAACGTCCAAAGGAGCAGGTTCAAACGACACACAGAAGGGGTATTCATAGTGGTTGTTGCATCGTCGAAACCCCAAGTGCACGTAGCACTATTTGCGACGTCCAGCGAGACTAATCAATGCTGATAAGCTCAAAAGCACACAAATGATCCTCCCACTCCCTCCCCGTTTCAACGTTGATTTTCCTCGACTTTCACTGACGAGCGCTCTGAGGGCTATGTAGTGAAGTAAATAATATCGAATAAGTAAATGTCGGCTACCAGCTACATCCTACCATCAATCGACTGGGTAATAGTTTCCCATCTTATCGTGTATTTGAATGTTTTGTTGTTCTTCATCAGTCAGCCAAGTTTTTCAAAAAATACGTTCGTGCTTAACGATTTAAATAAGTAAAATTATTCAACTTAACACAAACCAACTGATGTTTAGTATGGAGCTCGTAAGACACGCAAGGCCGAACTAGACGTTACAGGGAAGGCTCTCATTGCAAACTTTCCTCGATTTGTCGTAGAACATAACAGACCTCAAGTATATCGTTATCTATTGCCTTACTTCTGCATGTCTTCAAATTCCTCGTTCAACTTGATAATATAACCCCTTTGCTTCCTCTTCAACTCGCGGGCTTCTTCTTCATGGCCCGTTTCAATCAATTTCCTTCAAACCCAAAAAAATGTGTCGTTACGTTCCATAATTGAAAATCCGCTAGTAGACTCCCAAATGAAACTCACTTTCTCTGCGTTTCGATGGACTCCAGCTCTTTCTTGGCTCGGCTCCACAAGCCCTTCATGCTCACTTTCAAACCCGAGACGAGCTTGTCAGATCGCAATTTTTCATCTTTTATGAGGTTGTCGTACTGCAAAAAAACGAAAATTCATTTAATTCGAACGTTTCGGCGCCGATTTATTTAAGCGAAGATCCAAGTTGTTACCACTTCTACGGTGAATTTTGTAATGTCTGCACCATTGACAGAAGGCAGGCTCATGTCCAAGCTGCTGTTGCTGGGGTCTCGCGAGTGGGAGATGTTTCTCGTGACGGCTAAAATAGAACGCGGTTATTTAGTATTTGCAATGAATCGTACTTGAAGGAAGAAGGTAAAGAACTTGCCCAATCGGGAAGAATCAACGTCATCGGATTGGAAAGGAGACTTGTGCCGGACGGTGATCAAATCCTGTGATGTTGGTTCGCTCTAGACAAAAATGAAGAGATAACATGAATAATTACGGTAGTAAGTTGTACGGGGAAGATTACATTGTGGGTATCAAATCATGGGGCCAGGTTATGACAGCAGGGGGACTATCCATAGCACTCCTGGCTGGTTGGACTTTCACTTTTCGATCTCCGGAGGATAGCCACTGCACTCCCAGCACTGCCGAGGCTCGTAATGTGAACTTCACAACTGCACTTCCTAACCTTATCTCCGATACATATTATAGAAGCGATGTGTTGTGCGGGAATAGGCAATCCATCCCCGCCGTCGAAAAATCAAGGCGACCCCTCCCTCTCCATTAACTTGTCCGTCTGATCCGTCCCAGTTGAGGCCATATCCATCCCTGGACGAAGTCTCTCTTGTTCTCATCCCCAGCTTGGCACCAACTTTGCAAGCCTTGGACAGGTGTGGAAAGCTTGAGGACCATCTTGGCAAGCCTTGGAAACCCTTAGCCAGCTTGGCACCAACTTTGCAAGCTTGGGGCCAACTTGGAAAGCTTTGGAATCCCTTACACAGCTTGGCACCAACTCTGCAAGCCTTGAACAAGTGTGGAAAGCTTGGGAACATCTTGGTAAACCTTGGAAACCCTGATCCGGCTTGGCACCATATTGGCATGCCTTGGAAACCCTTGTTGTGCAATCCAAGCCTCGCTCCATTGGGGAGTGCTGTGGTCCCCTTCTCTGGGTGCATGGCGGAGGAGAACACTAACGTCAGAAACATGTTGCGGTCTCCACAAACCAGAACTATGATACAAATAGGGCTGCCAGTAAGAACGAGCTTGCTCAGAAAGAGAGCTTGCAGAACCTGGAGAAGCCAAAAGAAGGATGAGGAAAATAAGCATAAGGACCAAAACAGCGTGCAGAAGTATAAGGAGTGCCTGCAGAAACAGGGGGAATAGAAACAAGACAAGGAGAAAAAGCAGCAGAAAAGGCGCCATGTAGTCATTCCCTAGCCCGTTAATATAATCACTAGGGGGCCAACCCACGACCTCTCCCAGCTGGCTTCAGACCCCCCCCCCCCCCCCCCCCTTACTCGCATTTCAATTATTAAGATTTTTCTTCCTAGAGAAAATTGGAGCTACCAGAGCTCAGATACGCCATTTGGAGCAACGTTTTGGTGGTTTCCGACTTTCCTCGTCATCAGCCAAAACAAGAGAGGAGATAGCTGCACCCCCCCTGCTGTCATCCCAACTTCCTTTCAATTCGGTTTGATCCTATTTTTGAACACTTTTTGGTTCAAATGGACCACCCAAATTGAGCCAACCTTTTGGTGTTTTCAAACTTTTCTACTCGCCAAGCAAAATTTTTCCGACAGCTAAAAATACCCTAGAATAAAGATTATTCTCCTCCTCGGGCTGCTGAGTCATCTACCACGAACGGCACTACAAACCGTCGCAGAAACGGAACTTACTTGGTTAAGTGCCGAGTGCAGATCTCCTGTCAACATCAATTTGCTGTTTTCCATGAAAGAAGTCAAACTGTCATTGACCCGGTCCAATTGCTCGATTTCGCTTCGGATTTTATTTTGAATGGAGGACGAATTGAACTGAAATTAACAACAACGAAAATCATAAATGGAGAGAGGAGGTGGTGGAAGGTGTCAGATCCGCGAGGAAAAGCCAAACTCACTTTCATTTTGGACACGGAAACAGTATTTTGAACTTCAGAAACTTCTTCGGATATGACGGTGCTGCCTCTGGATACGGTCCGAGAGACTTTGACGATTTCTGACACGCTGTCGCTGGAATGTTCGCTGAGTACAGGTGGAGGGTCCAGCCTGAAAGATTGACGGTCAGTGTTGCCACGGTAGGTGTACAAACGAAAAACAATGTAATTTTACCTTAGTTTGGGAAAGCCAGGATTAGCTGTGATGTCTGAAGCTTTGAAGGAGTTGTCTGACTTGGTTTCAGATCTTGTGAGCACGTAGGATCCTTCTTTCATCGAGCTGATGGAAGTGGAACGGCTGCGGTCGACGTCTGGGCTGCTTGAAGCCCTCACGTCTCCCGAGCTCCTGGTGTTGTCATCGGAGGTTTTAGGTACCTCTAAAATTTTACTGCGATGCTTCAGAGGCCTCCTTTCGGTGATTTGTCCTTTCGGCAGAGGAATCATTTCGCCGAGAAATTGTCCCATAGAGGCGCCAGCGGGTTCGACGGAAGTGCTCTCACGATCGCCGATTTTGGACGGGAACAAGAAACTGAGATCACTGGTTCTGACGTCGCTGAGAGTCAATCGAGTTTGCGGCGTAGTCAGTTTCACTGTCTCAGTAGAGTTGGCAGCAAATTCAAAAGAGGGAGCACTCGTGGACAAATCGGATGACGACTTTTCCATCAGTTTGACGGCAGGCGCCTCTAATAACAGTTCACTCGCACGACTACTAGTATTTGACTGGGTCGTCTCCTGTCCAGAACTCTTACTGCACTCGATTGCGTGCGTTTTGGACGATCCAGGTGGGCAGCTATACGACAAATCCTCATTAGTACCATTTTTGGGGGAGTCCAGTTTCTGTTGACGCCTGTACGCTTTGTTCAGCGTGTTTATGAGGTTGAACTGGTCGGGATACTGGCTCATTTCTTGAAGCCACGAGGGAGTTTTAGGTTGCGAGCTGGCCCCTTCTCCCTAAAACAACATGCCAGTTCAAAATATCTTCAAAAAAATAGATTCCTCAACACAAACCACAACTTTATACAAACCTTCTTAGGCGTTGGAACATAATCCGCAAGAAACTTGTCAAATCGGGAAGAATACAGGCTGGTTGTATTGGCCACGTTTGTTCCTAAATTTTCTTTGTTCACCAGCCCTTCAAAAGAAAATCAAAGTTAACGCGCTGTACGAATTCTACACTTTTCACGAGAAATACCACTCACTTTCTTGAGACGGATTCTGCTTCGAGCGTTTGCCGTGACTATGCGTCGATATCCCAACGCTCCGAGTCTTCGGCGGTGAAAGTTTTTCAGAGTGCAACTCGATCTGTGTGGCGGACTCGACCAATTGGGGTACAGACCTTTTCAATTGGAGAGGTTGATCCGACGAGACTTCCAAATCTTTGAGGCAGAAATCCTTGTAGATTATGGTCGATGAGCCTGAAAACAAATTAAGAGTCACAAGGGGGCCGGCTGACCCGCCCCAAGACGCTTTGTCGGCATTGTAAAACCCCCGTCATTTTAATACAATACTTGTTGTTGCTTAATATATAAAATTACCTACTTCGAATACGTCAAAGAACATTTGGCGACCAGAGAAAGCCGCAATACACAAGAGAAGAAACGGAAAGACAAGAATCGATTAATTCGTATGTACGACGTTTTTGGTAACATGAAAAAGAGATATCAACATGAATTAGTTATAACTACCGGGTGAAGATCTCGCACCGAATCTCGTGGGATATAACTTCGCTATGAATATTTACCTCATCACGTACTAATAATAGGGTTGGTTACTCTTGGTGTGTGAGGTAGGGATGGGAATCGATTTCCGATTTTTTGAAGAAAAAAAATCGATTTTCGTCATTTATAAAAATTGGTTTAGTATTTCAAGTGATTCAAGCAAATTTCGCGTCTTAGGTCGATTAAAAATGATGATAGGTAATAGCTAATAACAACAAAATTCACTAGTTACCAGAGACGTCCGCCATGGCTTTTTCAGACAGCGAAACTGATAACTGATACTGGTATGAGCCTAAGAATTTGTCCCTATGTTTGTGATGTATGATCATGAGCTGAATCTACCTCCTTTGAATATATCTACCGTTATCACTCATTAAAAAAAATTTTTTAGTGACTGATTTTTGAATCGATTTTCCAAAAAATCGATACTTTTATGGCGATTTTTTGAGAAATCGATTTGGAGCATTAAATTCTGAATCGATTAAAAAAATCGATACTTCTGACTGATTTCCCATCTCTAGTGTGAGGTGATGTCAGGAGCTGGCGCTTGCGCAGTGCTACGTTTCGTTGGCCAGGCCCACCAACTCACAGTTCCAGGAGTTACATGGAAGTGTGAGGATCGAATTTGCTGTTTCAGCAGCGTGAGCGCATTAGCATCCTCACGCCCACACTTACATCCCCTCGTGCTCTCACTCACGCTCCAGGAACAACCCTATTCTATACAGACACGCCATCAGTGTTGCCACTTACTTGAATCCAGCTGAAGTTGTAGTTCGGTTTGAGGGCATTCTACGAGCGCCGGCTCTTCGACTCCTTTTTTCCCATTAGTCGGCACTTTTTCCGGGTTTTTGGGCTTCCGGAACGTCATTGTGCCCGTCGCCTCACAACTCAAAACGGGAGTTTTCGGTTTGGGCACGTCGAATTCGAAAGATGACTCCACAGTCGACGAGGGGTTTTCGAGGGGTTCCGACCATTTGGGTTTATCCTGAAACCGAACAGATTTTATACATCGTTCACCCCTCAGGGTGCATTTGATACATTTCCATCACACCCCGCAACCTCATAACAGACATGTAAACAAATGTTAGAACCGGTACAGAAATGTCCTACTACCAACGTAACAAAATTCATCTTTCGGCTGGTTTTGAGCCACTACAGAGAACAACTCTGCATGAATTCAAAAGTAAGTTACTGTAGTGTTGTAAGCGTATTTTATTTACCAGAGAATGTCTCATTCTGGTTACTGTTCGCTTTTTTATTTTCTGCATAATTTTTCTTTGAGTTTCGCGGAGTTGTTGCATGTTCTTTTTCTTCTCTTCAGCTTCTATCGCTTTTCGTCGTCTTTCTTCAGCCATCCGCTCTTCTCTCTCTTTTTGCTTCTGCTTGATGAAGCACCGCGTTTCTTTGACGTCGTACGTTCGATTGTGCTTCGTTGTCGATTGGTCAATTTTTTCTGGGGGAGGAGGGAGCAAAAAATGAACGTTTGAAGAGTGAAGGTGTCGAGCACAGTTGTGTATTGAACATACCTTTGAACAAACCTCCGGGCAGTGACGAAGATCTTTTCAGTTTTTTCACTGGCTTGTGTTCGCTTTTGGATCGGACTTTTCCAGCGCTTTCTTTCCCGTTGGCCCGACTTATCGACAATTTGTACTTTTCGACGCCGTCGGGCGAAAGGGTTCGAGCCACTTGGGCGTCGCCGTCACTCACCCTAACCTTCTTGGGGCTCAGGGACGCTCTGAAATGGCGTTTGTCCTTCACTTTCTGTCGCCCCTGGAAGTGTTAGTAGCGGACAAGATGTTAGTTCACGCAAAACATAAAACAACGCTCATTGTGACACCAATCCACACAGGTGTTAATAAATAGAACGACAAAAAGTACGTTTAGAGCATGCCCATACGAACAAACAAACGATCTTCAGATTCAATGTAGTTTTTGACATAATTGACGCAGCATGAAGCCATTTAACTAGCTGAGTCAATTCTACAGCGTAAGCCGTGTGTTGTGATTTCATGCCAAAAGTGGGTTCAGCAGTGTCTGGTAGCGAAAGAGCATGTAAATGTCTTCCACAGCCTGGATGATCACTTTCGTGAGTGCTCCCCAAGAGCAGAAAAATTCGCAAGCTTACAGATGGTCAGACATTTTAAAGACACTTGGCTCCTCGTCTAGTTGTGCCCTGAAGGCAATTTCAACCGGATTGAGTCACCCTTTGAGGGCTACAGGTGGAGTTGTTGAAGGGCTTTAGCCAGGGAAGTCGACTTCGGTGTCGCTTTTGGCCTCAATTTCGATCTAAAGAAGGTATGAAACTAAAATTGTCACTTTTTGAAGAAAATGGCCTATTTTCAAAGTGCCGTAATTCGGACTAATTGATTTACAGAGCTGCGGAACGCCTTAATTTATCAAAAATTTTATTATCTTCGAAAACGAATAATAAGGTTTGCGCGCATCTCAGGGGGATCACAACCTTCCTATAAGTTGCCAAAAGGGTCACCTAGACGGTAGAAAAAATCTTATTAGCTACTTATAGGTGGGTTGAGATCCCCGAGATGCGCGCAAACCGGCGCATTTGCGCTCAACTTTCTTATTTTCAATCGGAACCACTAAATATTTTTGTGAATTCGGATTCCCCAATCAATTTTACGTCCAATAAGCACATTGAGCACAATTTCTGATGCAGGCAAATCTGCGCAACTCTTCCTATCTTTGTTGTTTACTGTGCGAGAAAGTGGTTGGCCGAGCAAAGCGAGCCCCCCCCCCCCCCCAAAGTGCTAGTTACATAATAAGCGATTTTCAGCCCTGCGTGGAAGACATTTACGTGAACCCTGAAAAACTGCTAATGGCGGGCACAATGCCAAACAAACCTCGTGAATTTGAACAGAGATGCCCCTCACGACATCCCCTGAAGAACACGAGGACTTAACCGTTAAAATTATACCGTTTTGTTCGTATCTCACCACCTACAATATAACGACACTATTTTACACATCGAACTAAATGTCAACAACTTCAGCTTGATTTAAGCGAAACAAAAGCGTACAGACAGAATAAAGCTGGGATGGACGTAAATTTCACCTTACAAGCACAAATTTTCTACTTGGGTGATGAACATTGAGAGAGCTGGTGTACAAAACTCACCTCATTCTTGGAAGGGTCTAAGTCGATAACGGCTTTCATTTTTTGCGGGCTCCGGCCTTTGATCTTCTTGTCAACTGAAAAACAAACACTAATGATTCCCAAGGCGCAACAAGGTTACAAAAACGTGATATTCCAAAGAGCCACCACCACCTTACACTCTCTCGTTCACTTACGTTTGGGAGGCTCTTCGAGCTTCAACATCCTAATGGTTTTGCCGCTTTCGGTGACAAACTCTTTATCGGGTTTGACTACTTCTTTGACTGAAGTGGCCGTGACGGGTAGGGAATTGATGGTGAGACGAGGGACATCACAGAAACCAAAGGAAGGTGCAGCGGGAGTGAGGACAGTGCTCCTTACGGTTAGATTCCGCGGTACTGTAAAACATAGTGAAACGAAGTAGTGCATAGGAAAAGGATAACACCAAACAGGGGAATGAGTTTACAACGGAACCGCGATAAGAGATTACGGTTTAAAAAAAAAAAGTTGCCGCCTGTGGGGTGTATTGCCGCTTGTGTCAATGGTATGGTTAATTACAGCTTTCACCAGAAAAAAAAGGAATTAGGATCAGGCTAACCATTCCCGAGTTATGGGCAAACATTTGCGAAAAAACACGTTTTTGCCAAAATTTGTCATTTGTTTGTCATGCCTGCCCCTCCCTTATCAAAGCTCAAATCTGAATCTTACATAAAATAGTAATGTAATCAGATTTCACGAGAAAAAAGAAATTAGAAATCGGGCCAATAGTTTCTGAGCTACAGGGATTTCCGCTTGCTGATTGGTTTCGGTTAAAATTCGTTTTCTCGGGTTCTATTTGGCCTACAGAGCCGTACCTGCGCTCGAATTGTAGCAAATTTAATGTAGTTTTGATTATATAATGGTGCCCATACCGCTAGGATGGATCGTTTGGGCGCTGTGAGCAAAGAAAAAGTGCGAAAAGCTGGTTTTTGAAATTTTCCCCACTTTCAAGCTTGAATTTATCCTAAACTATTGTAGGTACGAGAAAAATGAGTAGGGAAACTTGTGTAGCAAATATGGTGAGCTTCATTTTTCATATAGATGATTTTTCTGTCGGACCTACCGTTTTCGAGTTAGGATCGAAAATACTAAAAAACTGACCCCCCCCCCCCCCCCCGCACACCTCGTAGGGTAGGTGATCCCCCCCGGGCCGAAACACATCGGCAAAGAAATCGCTTCTGCTCGCAACATTTCCACCTAGAATCATTTATTGACTAGACTATAAATTTGGCTGATTCCTCCCTAACCAGAGTCCAACCAGTTTTTGATCATCATTTTCGTGTTCAGCACCGCAAAAAAACATGTGTACGGGTTTTGGGGTTTTGGCCAGGTTTTTCGTAATTCTGTTTAAAGAACGTTTGTTAATCTTACCGACTGGAGCCGAAGATGTAAGAAAATTGATTGTTCGAATATATCTGGTGGTGGCAGCAAACATGCGAGCACACAGTTTTAAGACACAAGGCACAAGTGGTTATGACATGGAGGTAGACAGAGCGGCAACTAACGGTTGGGGTGAGAATGAAATGGGGGGACGTCACGTTTGAAGGGGGACATTTCGAAGGGGAGCGAAGAACCGGAACGTGAGGAAAACAAAACAGACCCAGCGCCAATACCGAATTCACAATCTCACCTTTTTGGGGGGAAGTTGCACCGGTAGATCTGGGAGACTGCAGGTTGGTGCGAAATTCGGACGACACGGCGCGATCGGATTTACGCCTTTGTCCGTCATCGCGTCGGGTGGGACGATCGGAAATCCTGGAGACGGAAATGTGGTTGATCCACTCCTTTTGGGCATCTTCTTCCGACGGGCCGGAGTCCACCGGAGACTGAAACCCAGTATTTGGTCAGTATAGTTACCCAAGGACGTCATCATTTACGTATTGATAAGTCACCTGCAAGTTCAAACTTTCAATCCACTTCCTCTGAGCGTTTGCCAAGTCGGTCGTGTGCTTTTTGGCGATGCTGCCCTGGATGTCGGCCAGAGTCAAAGGGACCTTTTGCCCGACGTCGACGGGCGGATTGGGGTTCGTCAAATCCCCTTTGAGGGCCTCGAACCTCCGACGCAGGTCGACGTCCCGGTCCGGCGAGACGGTGGGCGACGTCGGGGCGATCCGACGCCGCGTGACGTTTCTCCCGGGCCGCCCGGGGCTCCCGTCCAAGTTCATTTTACAACATAATCAAACATTTACGAAAGGGTTTCACGGGAAGAGTTCCACAGGCGGGCAGAACGGAACCTTCCGCCATCCTCGAAGGAACCATCAACCGTTATCACTCTCATGAATAAATTATCAATGGGAACACAACAAAAACTCACTTAAGTAACTTTTCAAACATCTACAATCGTCTCAAATAAAACTACAATTATTACTACAATTAATAATTTACAAGCGTCGATTAGCTAACTAAAGTACAACACTACAACAAAAACAAGAACATGATTTGATAAGAAATTCTACGTAACGGTGATTCTGACCAGTGTTGTCGCTGTTCGACAAAACGTAGGAGGGAAACTTGGTGGAGCTTTTCGATATGGTAGGGAGGGGGAGGAGCTTTTTTCCGGGAAAACCAGAAAATAGACGGGTGGCTGGGAAAGGCGGGAAATGCGGAATCGCGAATTTTCAACAATGACACCTCCGGTGCGAGGTCGCCTGTTGAGCGGATTTGGAGCTGAATTAATTGAAATAGGCGGAAACCGCCAACTAGGTGGAATGGTATGAGGAACAAGAGGTTATCACGCTTTAGTGCGATGTAGGTTTTAAGTGTGTATTTTTGTGAATAATTCTTAATTAATTAATTATTATATTCAAAACAGCCATTAAAGAAAAAAGTCTACCTACTTACCTAGCTCTCAACCCAACAGACCTACTTGTTGGTTGTAAGTTGTAGACCTTACAGAGATAACCGCTGCGGATTGATGTATCGGGCGTATCGTTATTTTTATCGTATTAGTATTAATAATATTAATTTAATATATCGACTGCTTGCCAATATTTTTTGGTATATTTAACGTTTTTTGATATTTTAACGCCGATATTGAAAAATATCGGGGACAAAATTTGTCTATTTAATGGATTTTTCCTTAAAAGTAGGTAGTAGGTAGTGGTGGTAGTATCATGACATGATTGTACATTGTACATCATGTAGATAGATTAGGTACCTAGGTACCGGTTACGGGTCAAGCTTACTTTGTTCAGATTAATTTTTTTTTTTTTTTTTTCATTTAGCAAATTTTATTCGCTAAATAATTTTTTTTCTTCAGTTTTTAACATTTTTGGAATTATACACCTATGTACATATTCGTGCCGGAGGTCGAAATTTTTGATTGGCCTCAAAATTTGTCATTATTATAATACAAGTGACAATAGTGACAACCTAGGTTGCTACAGCTGTAACAAACAGGCGAACAACTTGAACCGAGAACCTGACCAGCGGACCCAACCACCATATTCTTGAAAACCCATGTAGGTATACACAAGATGAGATATTTCTGGTACTTTTCATAATATGAAATTATTATTTTACCTGACCCCCCTGAGGCTCACGACAGCGCACTAAACTTTTCTAGTACCTGCCTGCCCGTTGACCAGGTTGAGGTAACGCTCACCTAGGTAGTGGCAATTTTCATAAAAATCACAGTAAATTTCAACATGAATCTCAATACGATGTTTAACCCCATTTTAATTGCCAGCACATTTGAATCAAACATCCAAACAGTATAATAACGAAGAAACACGTTGAAAAATCCACCACAAAATTATTTTACACTTTCTAAAAAAGTAAGTACACTCACACGGAAGAAATACCACACAAGAATTCAGAACAACCTTCAGAGCTTTCAAAGGATAACATTTAATCAAGAATGGCTTTAGTGCGAAGTATCGGGGCGAGGATATGTCGTCCTCAGACGTCAGCTTTACAGGTTTTAAATTGACTCCATTTGTAACTGCCAAGAAAGGTTGTCTACAAACTGCCGGTATAACAATTTTATTATTTAGTTCGTGAGGAATCAGATGTGCGGCGGACAAGCTCAAGAAAGAGGTCTCATCCTGGGGGTTTATTCGGACCCGGATGACACTCGTACAGCCTCCTTGACGGAGACGGCCAGCAAGTACAACACCGAGTCCAAAGACAAAATGATGCATGCCCTGCATCTGTCGGGGACAATCCCAAAATTAGGTAACATTGTGACGGTTAATCGCTCCAGCTGTATTGGACAATCCAAAGATTTTACATGGGGTTGTTTTCAGGGGAGCACCGGTTGCTTCTGGACATACATCCGAGCTTTTCTGTAGTCGCCGTCTCGGGTTTGGGGCCCGAATGTGCCGGCTACAACGAGATCGAAGAAATGGACGAGGAAAAAGAGAACATCCGGATTGCCGCTGCTGTGGGAGCGATAGGCCTGCAGAAGATTGGTGTAAGTCAGGCGCGAAACCAAGTCGGGATTGTTTTCGGGGTTCGAACTGATTCATCTGTTCTTACAGATCAAAAGCATCATGACCGAATCGTTTGGGTCCGCTGAATCCGCCGCGGAGGGCACAGCGTTGGGGGTGTGGTTGTTTCAGGAGATGAGAGACCCCAGAAAGCACGTGCCCATACCGAGCATCGGCCTGTACGACTCTTGCGACTACACCGGATGGCAAATCGGTCTACAGAAAGCGTCCGCTCAGAATCTAGCGCGGCAGCTTGCCGAGATTCCGTCTAACATTCTGACTCCCATAGGGTGAGGCTAGGATGCGAATCTTCAGCTTTTTTTTTTTTGAAGGGTTTTGAGCTCGGTCTGTCCTCTGTATTTCCAGCTTCGCCCAAAGCGCTGTTGACATTTTGGCCAAAGCTGGAGTCAGCGTCGAAGTCAAAGTGAAGGCCTGGGCGAAAATCATGGACCTCAACGCGTTCCTAGCAGCTGGCAGTGGATCCTGCGAACCTCCCGTGTTCCTCGAAATGAGCTACTACGGATGCGAACCCGACACTCCACCGCTGGTACTCGTCGGGAAAGGTGAGACAAATGAGTTCAACTCAACGCTAAAATACGAGCCCTTTTGACTGCCAACTTCTGCAGGTGTCACATTCAACAGCGGTGGACTCTGCTTGTTCTCCTGCTCTGATCAAAAAGACATGAGAGGCGACAAATCCGGAGCTGCAGTCGTCGTTGGAGCGATGAGAGCAGCGTCGGCGCTCAACCTTCCTATGAACATCCGTGGTGAGCGTCCCATCCTGAACACCCTGAGGTGCTCGGAGCTATGTTCAAACTGATTTTTGTCTTCAGGCATCATCCCCCTCACTGAAAACATGCCCGGGCCCTGCGCCGTCAAACCTGGCGACGTCATCCGGTCCAAAAGCGGGAAAACGATCATAGTCGAGGAGACTGATTTCGACGGAAGGCTCCTGCTGGCGGACGCCATTACTTATGCGGGAATCTACAATCCCAAAGCCATCATTTCCGTAGGGACGATTTCAAAGAACATGATGGACGGACTTGGCGGGGGAGCGACAGCTGGCTTTTCCAACAATGAGAGCATGATAGACCAATTTAGGATTGCTGGGATCCACACTGGCGACCGAATCTGGAGGTGGGTACTACATTGGCTTGGAGGCACCTTTTCAGTGATACCTCCAATTATTCTCGCTGACAAGTCTTAAATGTGTTATGCATCATAAGGTTCCCTCTCTGGAAGCACTACACCCACAAAGTGCACGCTACGCATTTTGCCGACTCTGGAGATAATTGGACGGCCCGCTCTTACGGCGACCCAGGGGCTGCCGCTGCTTTCCTTAGGGAATTCCTACCCCCAAGCGCCGACTGGGTTCATCTCGACAACTACGGCAGCTATTTCACCGACGGTAATGACGCCTGCTCGGCATAAGCCTACAGCTCCACCCACAAGCTGACAAGTTAATTCTTTTTTTCTTTTTTTTTCAGGGAATGACGTTCCATACCTTCGAGGCCCGGGGATGACCGGCCGCCCGACTCGAACTCTCATCGAGTTCCTCGCCCAGGCCGCCTGCAAGTACGACGAGGCCGCCGACGGCGACTCGATAGAAGAACCGAAACGCGTCTGCCCCGACAACAACCCCATACCGAGCGTCGGCGCAGCATGAAAATGATGTTGAGAAAATGTTATAAAAAACAGTATTTGTCGAAATATAGTCCTTTTGAGCCACCCAATCACGTGAGTCGTCTTCGTGCATTTGTTTCCACACCTTCCAAGGAACCTCATTTTACCGGAGTTCATTAGTTTTTGAAAGGTTTTGTCGGTCGCTTCATCAATTCCCGCAGTCAGCAACTTAAAGAGACGTTTATTCGACGACGTCCTTATTAAATAAGGACACGTACACTCATCGCTGGCCTTTGTCATGTGGTCACTCTGCATATTATGTGCCGACAGAATACTGTTTCTGTTCTTTCTTTCTGTTTGTGAATTGTTTGTCTTACTGAGCTAAGTTTAGCCTTTTTCTAAGTAACTGTAATTAACTAAATGTAACCTAATATAATATTAATTACATAATTATTAAATAATTTTTGGTAGAATATCAACATCACGCCATTTTGAACACTTTAAGGTAGATACACCTATACAAAAACTGTCAACATCAAGCACCGAGAACAAGACATTCAAGGGCGTTTTCCGGCTCACTTTTCCGGACCGTCATGCCTCCCGAGGCCGGCAACGCCCAACCGACGACCTTCAGCGGTATGTCACGCCTTTCGAGGCTCCCAGCGAACCATCCCGCCTTCACTCGACTTCGGCTCGACTTCAACCAGCCCACGACTACCTTCAGGCTCGTGGCCCCAGCCATCTTTAATAGGTGCCTTACTCTGTGCCCCAGCCACTTGGTCATCTCACCCCAGGACGACAATGAATTTGCTTAACTTATCCCCACTACTTGCCCACAACTTTTGTTGCTTGACAGCAATCAGCACGTCAGTTACGGAACCCCTAGCAAACATTACACTTAAGATGAAGTTATCAACAACATCCATAACGCTGACGTAATGCCACTTTTTGCCAGAGTGCTTTCATTTCACTCCCATGCACGATCTCTATTCAAAACAATTTTATTTAATTCTATTCCTTATTAAAGCATGAAGTTGTTATTTTCCCCTCATGAATTTCCATTTACCTGGCGAAAAGCGATTGTTTTGAATGTAGAGGAGCCCTCCCCGGAAAGGAGAAAAAATAATAAATACCAGTAACATCGAATATATACATTTTATGTACAAAGCCTTCGATTATCTACTAATGATAGTCAACTATTGAGCACGCAATATAAAATCTTCCACCTCCATATTTAACTTATTTTCCAAATATTTTCTGCTCTAATAACTTTGTAGATTCTCAGACTAGATAATAAAAAAATACATAAAATGTCCTGATGAACTAGTATCAAAGTACAATTATTTTTTTACTATTGCACAATTTACGAATGTTCCTTAAGTCAATAACTTGGAAGAAGTGAAATGAGCGCTTGAAACGTGTCAATACCACAAGATGGGCTCGTTGGCCAATTTGACGATTTGCGAGTATTTCTCGAATTCTAATCTAGTGGTCTCAAATTGGGGGCGGCTCTGTAAGGCCGTCAGAATCTTCCTGAAAAAACAGACAAGTTTCCTTTTGAACTTCCGTGGAAAAAGTCGGGTGATTTTTTTTCGGTGCTCGGTTTGATTTGAGTGATGAAGCAAAGCCGGGAAGGGTGTAGACGGAAAGATATGAGAGAAAGAGAGAGTGAACAGAAGGCCCAGCACCAATGAAAATCCGCTAGTACCAAATGCAATTTCAGAATGGCCACAAAACCGAGTTTGAGACCACTTGCCTACTCTCACGAATTCCACATTAAAAATGCCCTACACTATGCGTGGAATGTTTTTAATTTCACGGTGGAATCACAGCTCCCACCAGAAACCAAACGGGCCCAAACTGGACAAACGAAACAGTTGCTGAATATGTCAACTTTATTCAAAACGAAGAACAAGTAACATTTGAAATATTTAAAAAAGTGAGACTTGTGCCAAATGTTTCCATTAAGAACGCCCAATATTCGATCAATACCTTATTTCGTAAAATATACCAACAACGCCCACAAAGGTAAAAGTTCCCAAATCATCGTACGTTAATGGAATAACTTATATAGTAGAAAAACGTTTGATTCAAAAACTATGATATAAATAGAAGGCACATTGCCAAGAGGTACTACACGTTTTGGTTTAATCGAGTAACAATAAACATTATTCCTAACGAACCTAATCAAGTCTTTCTAAATGTCTCCCGTAGTTACCGACAATGTACTAAATTATGTTTTCCCCGCCAACAGCAGATGAATAGGCGGAGAAGACGTCATAGTCCGTCAAGAGCAGAGGAGTCGCCGTTTCAAAGGTTGTAGTGAAGATCATTCTCGTGTTCCAAAGTCTACTTACCGTCAGACAAGCTGGCTTTGCATAATTTTCAAAATTTGACGGGTATTTAATACTGCCTGGGGGCCGTCTGAATCAACTCAACTAGCACTACCACCACCTTTGCTCTGAACATTTCCATTCATTTCCTTCTAGTTTTTTTTTTTTTTTTCAGATGGCAAATTCGGCCCTCTTAGCAAGAGCAATGCGCACCCCTACAAAGGTGTAATTCTGAAGAGGGCATGCGTTCAATCCAACAGGGAAATCCATCAAAATGAAAACCCACCCCCAACAGAAAACATGCGCCAATGACCGCTGAAATCCAAGAAGGCCGCTTTATGACAGCTGTGAACAGATCGCAAACTGAAAACAAGAGTCGCAATAAGGAGGACGAATTGGTCGAAAAGCTGTCCTGATGCGCGCAGTTGGAGAAGGCAATGAGTTTGGACAGTCAAAGGAAAACCTCAAAATGGATGAAAAAGTCTGTAATGAGTCAGGCTGTCGAACATTTGGTTTGGCTGTATCTTAAGAATAAATAAAATGCCCACAAATGCGGCATATCTTATTTGCTACGTGTGGATGTAATTGATTGCCAGACATTGAGCAATGCATTGACATGGAGCTGTGGCCCTTGGAGAACATGTAGCCAGCATTTTGAATGCTGCAACCTGAGGGCTTGGCCTTGCCATGGCAAAATATCCAAACCATTTAGGGGCTTCTTTCATTTCAAAACTTGATTTGTGTCTTCCCTTACTCATGTAATGAAGTTTAGTTCCTTTAGACCTCTGGCTATGAGGACATTCCTTTTCACCCATTTAGGACTAAAGTAGATTTTTGGATTAGATATAATTTATTGCCAGAGTTAGAGCAATGTATTCATTTGGAGCTGAAGGCCTTGGCGAATAAGTGGCAAGTATTCTGAACACTGTCACTTAAGGGCTTGGCCTTGCTGTGGCAAAATATCCAAACTGTTTAGGTGCTTCTTTCATTTCAGGACTTCCCTCGTAGGTTCTATAAAGTTGCATAAGGGTTCTACGACATAAGTACTTGTCTCGCGTATATCGGAGCGAAGATAAATCATCGAACACCCAAACGCAATGCTGCCCTTTAACCCAAACACATCGCTTATCAAACGACCTTTCGCTTTCTATTCCCCTCAAAGCCACAGTCCTCGTAACTAGTAAGAGTGGGACAATGCGACTGCACTCCCTTCCGCCTAGCCGAACTCATAGTGCATACACCCGCTGCGACATAGAAAAACTATAATAAACAAGCTGACATAGAATTTTTGACTGACACAACACGAGGATGAACTTCACTACGGAAATCAGAAAAACCCAACGATTTCTATTACAATTTGCCCCGCTTTGTATGAAATTATATCCATTTTTTCAGAAAAAAACAGCTCATTTCAAAGAACTTTCCCAAAAAGGAGACACTTTAAGTATTCCTGCGTGTAGTGCTGTACATTGGTGAAAAAAGTGCTCACAGTGCGAGACTTGAAGCAGAAATCGGAACTTGGTTTGTAACGTGTACACATTCCTTTTTTACGTCAGTTGTGAGTTTCCCACAAGAGGAAACTAGAAAATTCAATTTTTTCCAATAATTAAATAGAACGTTTTGTTTCTATTTGAGCAACCTTAGACTTTTGTTGATGACGATGATGAAATAGGTGGCGGCAATGAAGAAAACGCTCCATCCGATTGAGGAGAGGAATCCTGCCGAGACGGTGTGGTGGCTGAAGCCCCAACCCCTCTGGGCGATGGCTCTGAAGGATTCGGTAGTCAATGTGAGCGGGAGAAGCCATCCGACGGACCGCAGAGTCCAGTGCATCCCTTCGAACGGCCACACCATACCTGAAACGGACGTTTATGAAAGGAGGAAGAACAACGTGGGGGTTGATTGTGAAATGGTTGGATACTCTGAATAGTGCGATCATTACTAGGTAGCTTAGTACATAATATCGTACTACACTATAATCTGTCGGTCCTCAGGGCTGTGTCCTATCTATTATATTGGAGCTGCAACACGAGGAGGAGGAGGATGATGCTCATTTTTTATTCTAGGGCACTTCTAGCAGTCAGAAAAATCTGAAATTGGTCTTTAAAAATTCAGATCGGAGAGTAGATAACGAGAAAAGTTTGAAACCACCAAACAGTTGCTCTACGGGCCCATCTAAGCTCCAAAAGTTGAAAAAATAAACTTTTTCTAACAAATTTGAAAAAATGAGTTTGGTTAGGGAGAGAGAACGACTCCTCTGCTGAATATTCAGCAGAGGAGTCGTTCTCTCTCCCTAACCAAACTCATTGGATTAGACCTCTGCACCATCGGCAAACAACCACTTTGAAATTTGAAAAAAAAAAAATTGTTTTGGTGAGTAGAGAAAAAATTTAAAACCAAAAAAAACTTTGCTTTGTGGCATTTCAGTTGTTCCAAAAGTGGTGCAAAAAGTGCTGGAGCAGTTGACAGGATGTTGGGATGGAGGTGGGCCGAGGGGTGTATGACGCAGAAGCCTCATGCCCCCCCCCCCCCCATCAACTGAAAATATTTAAAAAACATAATAACATTCACAGTGCACCCCCCCCCCCCCCCCCAAATATTAAGAAAAAACTACCCAACGTAGGAAAGTGAGTAGAAGGGGTCTGAGGCCAGGTAGGAGAGGCCGGGGGTCGGCTAACTTTTGCCAGCAAGGGGTGGCTCCCTAGTCACCACTGCTAGGGCTACTCATTGCCGAGGAGCTAATGAGAAGATCAAAACTGGTACGTACAACAACATGGCCCATAGAGCCCTAATCACCAGAGGCGACCTGAACTGATGAAAGATATTGAAAAATGGACCCTTACCGCTCAACATGGCGAGTGGGAAGAAACTTCCGAGGCCCATGTAAGTTGCTGCTTGGTCCGAATCGCAGATGGCCGAGACGAAAATACCTGAAACAACAACAACAACGTCAATAATAGTCCTTTCATTGCTATTTACATGGTCGGTTTGACCGTCAACTTTGACGCATACCGTAGCACATGCCGCACAGACCGACCAGGCCGAGAAGGGCCAGAGCCAAAAGAAAGCTCCCGTGGATGACGTTGTCAAACACCACGTACACGACGATCATCATGAAGAGAGTTTGTACGGCCAAAACGATGAATTGGACGATCGCGTGACCAAGAAGTACTTCTGGGAGAGTCATGCCTGGAAAAAACAATTGCTCAGTGATGGCTACGTTGCGTACGGTGCACACATCGTTGGAACTTCTCCCAGATACTCACCAGAAATCAAACTTCTCTCAAGCAACCCCTCCCGCTTTTCCATGAGGATAGCTCCAACAGTGAACATCATCGGCAGGTAAAATTCGAACCTGCGGAACAAGAAACCACGTTAGGTGACTGTGGGGGATGTTAGGAGGAGCCTCTTCAAGATCTACTCACAGCTGAAGAATCGCGGGAATGGCGAAGTCCGAGAAAGAGGGCTTGTTCGATCCGTAGATGGCGTCTTCCCACTGAAACGGTGAGTGGACATTTGTAAGCAGAAGACAGTGATAAGGTTAAATTGAAAGTGAAACTTTGGATGGTGGGAGACCGAAGATCATTCACTTTACAGCTCAGCAAACTGCACGAGTCTTGTATAGCTCGTATAGCTCTTGGTGGGCGTGGTCGGAGCGCGGGGGGGGGGGGGGGGGGGGGGGTGGACAACCACTGTGCGGAGGGGAAGAACGTATGTACATCTCCCGGTGGGCTCGGCGGCCCAGTCCTGCGACCAACTGAGGACAACGGCCAGCAGCTCCCAACACACGGATTCAGATCCTCAATGTGGCATAGAGGCTGGCCGCCTCAACTTCGAACATTAGTATTCAAACAATGAAGAAACTCATCTTCGTCTGCGGCGCTACAAGAACCTCTCGATGATGCTCACTAGTCATCTCTATACTGTGGTGCTACTGCTCAACAGCTGAGTACACTGGGCACTTATACCAAGCGAAGTGGACAACAATAGTAACCAGTGTTGAGGATAGATAAAGGCACACTTCTACACTGGTGAGGTCACTGGTAACTGAGCACAGTACAGACTAGGTCTGACAGGTGTTTGCTTCTGTTGTGTTGGATACATGTTAATGTCATGAATAGGTAGGAAATCTCGAAATTTTCAAGTCTGCCCAAGGAAATGCCTGAATCAAAAGGGGTTGATCTTAAAACTAAATCCAGGTCTTCGATGTTGATCCCAGTATGAGGTCCATGAAAACAACTAACTCTTCTCCAAACATCCTGTATGGTTATTCTAGATTAGCAACTATAGACTGCATGGCCAGTAAAGTAGAAGCAGAGCAGAGGAATACCGCATTAGGAATCCAAGTGCCCTGAGAGGTTAGCTGCGTCAATGCAACAGCAACAGTTGTCATAGAATGAAGAGGGTGCGGTAAGGTGAGCCAATCTGACCCTCGCCAGTTATCCTTGTAAGCAAAGTGAGCCAAGTTCATTCTCACCTGCCAGGGTAAAGTGGCCCAACCCCTAGTGGGTGCAATAAGAACTCAAATAGTGGCATCGAAAAGTGATTAGAAATGGTCTGAGGCCAGGTGGGATATGGTCGGGGGTTGGCTGGCGAAGGGGGGCTCTGTCACGTACTTGGCCGAGTTTACCCTTTGTGGCTGTTTACCTTTCTCGAGACGTTGGCCTAGTATGAGATTGTCCCCTAATGATGATAACCCCAGCATATAGGGAGAACTTTGGCCCACCTTAAACCCAACCAAGCAGTTAGAGGAATCCATTGGACGCTAACTGAGGGCCTCAAGGGCTTGGACTTTGCGGACTTGTGTCTCCTGCCGTCGCGTTTTCATGGATCGAGAGTTGAGGTGTTAAATCCTTTCCACACTGACGACCAGCATGATGAGTGAATATTGTGAGTCCTATATTGGATGTTCCAAAACTTTCTCTTTCCAGACACATTTTGACCAACACCACACCCCCCGAAATGACCGAATGATTGAAACAATGCAATTTTGCGTTGTATTTACCTTGATTGGGATTCGCGCAACATCAGGGCTGATATCACAGGAGACGTGTATAGTCGTGTAAAAATCTTGATACGCCAAATACAAATTTCGTTGGAGCAGGTACCCGATGTATTGATCTGAAATATTACAGAATTTTACCAAAACGAAATTTTACTTCGTGAATAATAATATCAATGAAGAGGCCGGATTAGCTGAGTAGTTCTGGGAATCCCACAGTTTGCGCTACAATCCGATGAGGCCATGGGTTCGAATCCCGTTGAAGGCATTAGACATAATGTTTAAAAAACCCAAAATGTGGTGGCCAAACTCACAGTTAAAAATAAAAGGGACAAATGAACTTACTAGACATGTCCAACCAAACGTTGACAATGCTAAAATCCATCGGATTCGTCGGTCGGTCGTCCAATTCCAAAACTTGTATTCGGCTGTCGAATATCCTTTCGCGCAGAGCCGCCGTGTAGTTGCGTCCTATCCGGAGGAAACCCCAGACGGCGTTTTGTCGGACCGCGTTCCGAGCGGCCTCTTCGTCGGGATATTCGATCAATTTGACTTTATGGCTTGTCAGCTCCTTGAGGAATTTACACGAGGCGTAGCCGTAATCCAAAAAGCACGTTTCGTTGGCAAAATCGTAACAGTTGTCTTGCCATTGTTGCACTTCCTGGTTGATGAATCCCATTAGGAGCTCGTCCGGGTCCCGCCCGACGGTCAATTGAAACAGGAAACATTGGACTATTGGAAGCAGCATGAGGAAACCCACGATCCTGCAATACAGTAGAAAAAAACAGTCAGTACCTACGTAAGGCTAGATAGTACATTAGCTACAACGTTATGAACTCACGGTTTGTTTCCAAGCATCCAGTAATAGCTTTTGACTATGTGTGAATATACGTGTCCGAAATTAATATTTTTTCGAGGTTTGATCGGTGGTGAGGGTTTCGTAGGTGGCTTTGGATATTCGCTAACAACCTGCGCAAGAACAACGTCGTCATCACTCTGCCATCATGGCGGAGAAAGATTAGGTTAAGTTACTTACTTTACTATTGTCGTAGGTAATGGCTTGCTTTTGACTAAGTAGGAGAAACACTTTTTCCAGAGTATCACAGCCGTTTGAGACCATCAGTTCGTTGGGAGAACTTTCCGCCAAGATCTCGCCTCCTCGCATCAAACCTATCTGGAACCGGAAGATATCCATCAAGCCATCACTCCACTGGATTCAAAATTGGGCTCTCACTATTCTCAAGGTAGACTTACTCGATCCGCCTGCCGGGCCTCTTCGATGTAATGCGTCGTTATTATAATAGTCTTATTGAAGTCCTTAGAAAGCGACATAAGGTGCTCCCATATCCTGAGAACATTCAAACATTTCTATGTTGATAGAGAAGATTGCAAAAGAGCAAAAGAAGCATCCGGAGGAAGGGCGAGGAAGGGAATATTTAAGCGCGGAATATCAAATAGATAAGCGGAAGGGAATATTTGGCGCAGGACTTTGGTTCGAACAAGGGGACCAACAGCTAGCTGAAGCCAGCCAACCCCCGTCCTCTCAACCAACTGGCCTCAGACCCAAACAAGTGCCCGAGCCGTTTTGGGCAGTAAGAATTTTTTTTAAGTCTGAAATTTTGACTCGGTTTACCTCCTAGTTGTGCCCGTAAGGTTTTCAGCCCGATCGTACAAACCCGTGGGGCTAAAAACGGGCTCCGGGAGGGGTTTTGAAGGGTTATTTCTATGAGGTCGAGTTAGGTGTCGTTTTCGAAGTATTTTTGGACGTAGAATCCATTTTTTGGGGTCCCAGAACGATCAGATTTCACCGTGAGGATGTATTTTTGACCTACAATGGTATTTTTGAAGGAATAATAAACCATTGTGTAACATTTGGAGCGTTTTTGTTTTTACCAAAACTTGACATCTCCTCGTGTCTTTTCAAAACTCAAATCAAAAAACTTTCCCGTGGTAAGGTTCAATGATGTAACGACTTAATTAATGGTCAAAACTAAGGAAATAATATTATATCCAGATATTATCTGAAATTGGAGATGTTCAGTTTCGATAAACCCCTACTACTGATTAGGTATATTGAATTTTGAAGAACATGATGGCTTGTGACGTCGAGTGAACCACATACCTACGTGGGAGAAATAAATATTTTTCGGCTAATTTTCGACTCCCTTTTTCTTTCACCACAGGTACTTTTTTGGGCGGCGAGTTTTCTACTTGCTACAAGGTATCCGAATCAAATTAAACATCAAATATCCTTGTGTAAAAATTAATTCTGTGTCAATAAGAAACTATTTTTGAAAAATTTATCTATTAAAAAAAAAAAAAAAAAAATACAACGGTTGGGCAGAGAAGGGGCTTAGAAAAATTATGCGTCGAAAATTACTCGGAAAACGACACCTCATTCGACCTTCTGGCATCCTTCAAAAGTCCCATTTTTAGACTCATGGAAGCCTCATACATCCCCACGGTGAAATCGGATCGTTCTGGGAACCCCAAAAATGGATTCTACGTTCAAAAATACTTCGAAAACGATACCTAATTCGACCCCATAGATGAAACCCTTTCAAAAATCCTTCCTTTTTAGCCCCACAGAGCCCCACGTTTGGGCGATTGGGCTGAAAACCTTGCGGGCGCAACTAGATGGTGGACCGAGTATTTCGTCAAAATTTCAGATGTGACCAACTAACAATCCAAACACAGTACCGGAAAATTGGAGTTTTCAAACGATTTCAGAACAATTAATTTCGACGTCGAGAATTTCCGGGCGTTCTGCCCCTGAACGATTCCGTTTTGATGCTTTTTTTCGGACAAGGCGAAAAATCAATAGAAAGCTTCCCCCTTAAAAAAAACAACTCACGAATGGCTGAGAAGAGGATCCACGCCGCAGGTGGGCTCATCGAGTATGAGGAGCTCAGGGTCGTGCAGCAAGGCTACGCACAAAGAAGTCCTCCTCTGCTGACCTCCGCTGAATCATAAATCAGTAATGTGGTTATTATTTAATTTTCCAAGAGAGAAATGCTTAGAGGTTCGTCAATTTTGAAAGTATTATTGGATGGAAACTGCATCAACTGCGCAAAAAGTACAAATTCTTCACCCATTTTGTTGACAGTACCTCAGCTTATCGATAACTCTATCTTCACTGGGGAGGCTAAGAAGGGCGTACAATTCCCCTTTTCGCTTCTTCAACATAGCCTTGCTCAGACCGTACAACAGCCCATAGTAACTCATGATTTCCGAAATCCTAAACTCTCTGGAGAGAGCCAACTCCTGAAAAAAGAGAAGGTAATTTCATATTAAATATTGGAATTTCAATGATCAAATATTAAAATTGTATACAATTTATTGTATAGATTTTATAGATAGAGTCTATAGTCTATAGATTTTTGTTCATCGTTGTGATTTCAAGTAACTACTAATTAATAACCTGAGGCATGTAACCGATGTTGGATCTCGATTTCACGGTCAGGGAGATGTAACCGGCGTCCAACGTCTGCCTTCCCACGAGGCAGCTGAGAAGAGTCGTTTTCCCACAACCGCTGGGCCCGAGGAAACCGTAACTGGAACAGAAAGGTCGATGAAACGGTTAATTAAACGAGTTCAACGACATACATGGCAAGTGATGGGATGGAGGGGCGAAAATTTGATTAAATTGGGCAGTGATGGTTTTGACGTTACAGGTGCTGATTTTGACAAAGTTTTAGCCCTCGGATTTAGCCCTTTAGAAAACGACAGACCCTAACTTGACCCTCCAAAAATCCCATTTATAGCCCCATGAAAGCCCCATAAATCCGCACGGTGGAATCGGGTCGTTCTGGGACCCCGAAAAATGAATTCTACGCATAAAATTACTTCAAAAACGACACCTAACTCGACCCCATAGCCGAAACCTTTCAAAAAACCCTCCCGCAGCCCCGCGGGTTTGGGCAATCGTGCAAAATCCTTGCGAATTAAAAAAAAAAAAAAATCCAACTCCTCCAAACGGCTCGGAAGGTGGAGGGACATTTCGTTTTTGAAATCTTCGTTACATGAAACGGAGAATGTCAAATTTTGAGGTCGATCAGAATTTTCGACCTCCGTCGCGATTACATAGACTATGACATAGTAATTTCCAGCGTTTTGGTTTATTATTCCAAGAATAATAAACCAAAACGCTGGAAATATTATTGTTTGATGCAATTAGATACACAAAATTAATGAATGTATCCGAAATAAAACCGTCATAATACGTCGAAAATCCCAATAACCCCAGAATATATTCGAAATTAGCTAGCGAGGAATAAAATCGTCTCCCGAGTCTTAGAAAGTAGACCAACTTGAGTACCTGTACTCAATTACGAAATGGTGGGAAGCAGAAAATTTCTCAGCCCAGGAAATCGTTGTGATCGAACACACCATCTCACGCACACGTTCTGAATTATTATATGTAATTACAATCCAAGGATTATTCCAATAGGTAGATTATCATTTTCCATCCATGGATGAGGTTCGAGTGCTGCAGCAGAACAGTGGAGCACTCGAACCTCATGAGAACCCCTCCAGTTCATTCTTTGTAAACAAAAACTAAGTAAATTCAATTTCACATGGGTTAATTGTAACAATTAACCCTATTAAGAAGAGTTCTTAATAGGTAATCAATTATCATTTTAGAGAATTCAACGACATAATATTATTTTGACGGCCCGTCGCACCCTTACGGCTGGGTCAATTTTAACTTTAAGGTAGCTCATTCGACGCAGAATGTTGTGCTCTTTAATTTACTATGCGGAAGATTTCCACCTATACCGCACCCTTTCAAAGTTATCCGGGAAAAACCAAACAAAGTGCCGAAATTTGGAGGTTTTTGCGATTTTTACGGTGAGCGTCCCAGATATTTTGTTGGGAAGCTTCGGATTCGTGTTCAGCACCCCAAAAAACCATATTAAACCGATGAGGAAAGTCCTACACTTTGCATCGCAAAATCACCTGGCGACTGTGCCTCACACCATCGATCGAAAGTGCTTTATTTTCCCACCACTGGTTAAAATAGTACTAAATTCACCTCATTGTAGGTGTAATTTGGGAACCCTTAGTGGATTCAAGAGCCCGACTTAAGGCATGTTCTCACGAAAACAGTAATTTTCTTCCTGATTTACGCCAATAACTTGTAATTAAACTCTATTGTGGTCCCGGAAATTAAAACCAGCGTAACTCGTCTTGTCCTCCTAAAAACGCCGAGAAAGAAACGCCCCCTGATGTCAAAATATCTAATTACGCGGACCCGGCAACCGCAGTTAGCCTGACGTTGACTTAGCCAAAGGTCAACCGGGCTCAATGTCAAATTATGTAATCGAGGAGAAAGAACCGAAAATATCAAGGTTACCCACCTCGGAGTGACGACAGTTGCAAAAAAAGACGCCCCACCTCTGTTTTATCATCCTGTTTGCTTTGGTTTCGAAGTGTAAACTTTTGTGTGGTCACGTCCGCAGACAATTACTTCACAGTACGATGACACGGGGTTTGAAAAAGATTCGAAAAGGATCCGGAGGAATTCAGAGGAGGTGTCAGAAGAGTGATATTGAGGGCCAGGGTGGAGATAGAAAGAGAAACCTCTAACTAGTGATTTGTGCATGCTTATCGGCATCATTCTACTTTTCACAGCGGCGTAACAAGATTCTCAGGAAAAATTTGTTTATCAAGAGGGTCTCAAGGTGCGAGGACTTTCGGGCTGCAAAACATGGACGTAAATCCAGAATATTTTGCTTCAGTGGCATCGAAAGCACATGAGGGTCTCTTGGTATCTGCCTCTCAGGCCGTGGTGTATGTCGTCGTAGAGACGTAACTGCCGAATACCGAGAGAAGACCCATGAAGACGCGAGTTTGACATGTCTTGGGCGATGGCTCTTTGTCGAACACATCATATTGTTAAGTGTTTCAAGTTTAGGGCCTTGGTAAGAATAGAATCTGTCATCACGGCCTTGTTAGTATTTCAAGGAGCTGAATGGCTGACCATGTGAGGAAGAGAGCACAGGCAAGATGGGGCGAAGCTCTGGTTCAACAATAGGCTCTAGTTCAACTAATGCACATTTCTACAGTGTGGTCCTGCAGAATGGCAGCAAGGACCTCTGCGCTAGCGCTAGGAGTTTAGAGGAAATCATTCCTCCGTCTCAGAACTCATTGTTAAGAATAATACAAAAAGAGCTCTTTGGCGATTCCCATCGGCTGCTCGATGTCAGTAAGTCGTCCACCCAGAGGCACCCAACTTGGCGGAGAATTCCTATTATCTAAATCTATCGGATCTGCCATACAACGCCACGAAACGGTCTTTACCCCCTTGCCATCCTGCCGTTCACCCGTGAAAACATATCAGAGATCTCATCAGGGTCGACACATTCACCAGTCATGACTGCAGGTTGTTAGTTAGTTAACCTGACTGGTGAATGTATAGGTTTAACGTAGAGCACTAACCTGCATAATGGCTTCTGGTGGTTATGGTTGGCGGGGAGGTTAGGGGCATGGATTGCATCTCAATAATCAGTGGTTTTGACCCGCAAAAAGTAGGTATCTATAGTCCAAGATTTTGAAGGTTAGCAACACTTCAAGCTTCAAATTCTGGAAAGTTGTTTTCATTATAACCTCCCAATTATAATTATAATAAATTCCCTCAACTCCAACCTAGGAGTTCTGCTCTGTTCACCAACTTTTCGACGAGTTTTCCACAAAATGATTGGCATTCCTCAATCCATTGTTAAGCGCTTAAGCGCTGACAATCTTATTTTTCTGCCTGGTTACCGTTCAACCAATCGCGTCCTTGGTGGAGGTGTGGGCTTCCCAGCATGAAGGGGGACCGAGATGCAACATGAATTCATGCGCACCACTCCTCTTCATAGAAAGTATATAAGTAGAAGAGTATATTATACTCTCCTCTCACTTCCTGCTTGAAATTGTACGTTCGAAACCTTCCCGCCGTTTGTGTCATGTCTTCCCACCAGTGGCGTCATTTTGGAATAAGAACAAACTGTTTGATAGTTTTCGGCATACTTGAAGAGATGCGTAGTTTCAAGTAGGACTGTTGGAAAGGTCATATTGCCAATTATTAAGAGCTGTTGGGTCATTTATGCCAATCGTGTTCCAAACCTCCCAACTCGCCTCTGCTAGTGACGTCCTACTGCTCGCCAGTACGCAGTTTTGAAAAGAAAATGTCTATCATTACCCTGCCGAGCCTCAGGCACATAGAAATTGAAATAAACTACCATTTTCATCCAAATTAGCTGTTTACGGCATTCAAACTGTTCTCCCATCTGACCATTTCACAGAGGGTTTGACTACTTACACCGTGCCTTTCTCGACGGTCATGTTGAGGCCGTTGAGGACGACGGCTTTGGTCGTGTACCTCTTGTAGGCCCCCCTCACCACCACCGCCCCCGCCTCACCCGGCGGGGGGTTACACTCTGTCATCATCTAACCGCTTTCTTCATTTCTGCAACAAAGAGAAAAAACAAAAAATTATTGACAACGAAACGTGTCACGAGCGAAACAAGTGAGCAAAGAATATAATAAAATGAGGCTAAAAGGAAACTATCGCCGAGACTCAATTATGCTGATGTGGTTTCCATCTGAGTAATTTGCCGGTAATACCACTGAATGAGGTGGAACTCCCACGATACACAACGAGCAACAACCTGTTGACGCTCAACGCTGACGAAACCCCACTGCAGGATGAGTTGGCGCATTGATCCTCTGTTTGTCTGATGCTTAGGAAAATCCCATGTAGGTAGTTGGACCCGAAAGATACCGTGACTGATAGTCGGGAAAACTACCATTAGATACGGCAAAATGGTCGCACGGTTTTGTTCCGAAGTCGGGATTTTTCCAGTGGGAGGTTTCTCGGTCGTTTACAGTTGGAACCCGTTGACGTTCGAGCTCACCGGATTGAGGATTCAATGACCTTTATACGCAGAAGAAAAAGATATGCAAGTTTTCTGTTAACTAGCTCCATCCATTCGTTCAACTATCATTGATAGATGTACTAAATGAGTATTTCCCAGTAACTTAGTCGTTTCAAATGGTCTGTAGCGCACGTGATTTCGATTATCGTCTCAAGTATACGACTTCGTGGTACCTAATCTTTTTTCAAATTGATAAGCACCGTGAACAGGTCGGTTCGGAATTGGACAACTACTTACCTGGAACCCTAATCAAAGAGCTACAAGAACAGTGACATCTCAGTGAGATTCCCTGTTGAGCTTGTTTAGCCCTGCTTAGAGGGCACCAGGTGCCGCACCACTGAACCACATCAACATGAGGCTGCTCAGTAGTACCTACTGAGTCAGTATAGATACGGTAGATCTACCGCAATATGGCCGCCACCTGTTGATGCAATTTTGGTTTATTATTCTTGGAAAATACACCTATGTATTCGCGACGGAGGTCGATGACTCCGATCGGCCTCAAAATTTGAGTAGAGATCCGTTTCAAAACGTCTACATTCAAAATCCGAAATGTCCGTCCGCCGTCCGGGCCGTTTTGGGCAGTAGGATTTTTTTTTAATCTGAAATTTTGACAAAATACTTGGTTTACCATGTAGTTGTACCCGCACGGTTTTCAGCCCGATCGTCCAAACCCGAGGGGCTCTGTGGTGCTAAGAAGTGGCTACGGGAGGGTTTTTTGAAGGGTTTCGGCCAAGGGGTCGAGTTAGGAATCGTTTTCGAAGTATTTTTGAACGTAGAATCCATTTTTGGGGGTCCCGACTTTCTGGAATGGATACCTATCTACCTACCAGGTATACCTTCTGGATGCTGATCAAAAACCAACATTTTACAAGGAAAAACTGCAGTACAATCGATACCAAGGTTCGCATATTGGAGGAGGCAGCCGCGTCGCCGTTGGACACCCCCTCGGCCCACCGCCATCCCAACATCCTGCCAACTGCTCCAGCCCCTACTTTGTGACCACTTTTGGAGCAGCTAATACGCGACATGGAGCAAATTTTTGGTGGTTTCAGACTTTTCTCGTATTACACTCGCCGATTAAGACCAAATTTTTCCAAACGCCAGAAGTACCCTAGACCAAAATGTCACCCACCTCCTCCTCGGGTTGGGGCTTTAATTAAGCAGATTTTATGCTTCTCTGTCGTAAATTCTTTAATTAGGTAGGTAATTCCAACGTTAATTTTCCTATACAATTTCTATGATGACAGATTCACCAAAAATTACTTCTACGTCAAACATTTGCGAAATTGTTGCCCCTGTAGGAGGAACAAAGGTCGATTATTCTGAGAATAATAAACCAAACCCGAGTTTCCCCTCCGAACATCTTTCCGTCCTCAAGTGGAGTCAGGAGACGAGGCGACGCCGTGAAAGGGCGGAGTCGGGAGGGTTGCACCATCGAGAAGAGATACGCCTTCCAATCCCGGACAAGAATGTTGAACATTGAGAGCGAGCGAACCGCCTTGAAGGCGTTGCTTTTGGCGGTTTCGTTACAAATTTGTCGGTCCAACCCCCCCCCCCCCCCCCCCCCTCGTCAGCCGTAAATGTCACAGAGAAGGAATCGGAAACCGTTACCGGGAAGGCTTCCCGTGTTAACCAACCGCTTTTCGATTACAAAAGGCCTCAAGGTCAGCGGACCCGAGTGACTCCACGTTTTTAATCCCCAGTCATTTTTAATCATTTCTAGGCGGTAAATCACATTTTAAATGACATGCGGAAACGAAGTTTTGATCAAGTCACCCACTAAGTCACGGTGATTAAAAAAAAAAAGTTCAACCAGTTAACACCATGATCTTACACCGTTGAAGAAGGAACCGTTCGACAGAAATTCTCCCTTGACATTTGATTGACCAACAACGAAGAATGTCGACATTTGGGATGTGGTGGGCCGGCAAGGCGAAAAGAATCTGAAGAAACTGCTCGAATGGATTTGAATACACAAGCCACTATCCTCATAACTTGGCAAATTGTTCCCGGCTACGGCATTGAAGTAATTTTTCAATGAACGACATTTAAGGTAGGTACTATAATAGTTTTGTTTTTTTCCGGGTCGTAGATGAAGTTCCGCGAACTTCGGTAACATCCGTAACGCGAACGGACGTGATGGCGTCAGAGAGCACCTCACAGACCTCTTCAAGTAGATACCCAGTAATGATCTTCTAGTCAGTCAAGCCTTATTGGACATTTTCGTTTTCCACGATCCTAAGATTTCGAAGAAAATCATTTAGGGGAGAGTGATTTTTCTGTGGGTAATTTCGATGAGTGGATGTTGAGAGGGAAAACAGCTTTCAAAATTGTTCAAACTGCTAGAGGCCTCTGTCGAATGAATCACAAACTACTGAAGTTGGAGGTTATTCCTCGGTTACAGGGAGGCCTTGAAGACGTTGCTTTTGGCGTTTTCCACAGAAAAAGTTTTAAACAAAATTTAATTTAATGCTCTCCTGAAAAGTGTCAAAAAGCTGAGTTATCCCTCTTTTCTTCATTTGTATTATTAAATAATAATAAAAATAGATTTAATAAACGTATAAATTTTATACGTTTATTAAATATATTTTTAAACTGATGGAGTTTTTAAAAATGTTCCCTAGTACTTTCTTTAATACCGGTCAAATGGCCGTTCGGTATTTTGCATTATCACACGTTAGATCGTACCAAACCCAACACACGGTTGATTATGAAAATTCGATAGTTTTGAAAGCGAACCCCGGTAGAATGATTTTTCTATACACATTGGGGCCTTAAGTACGAACTGCCAAAGTTAAGTGGCCGCCATTCACCCACTAAACGTCGTAATAATGACGTCATTTACATTCTGACGACCAGCGACTGTAACCAATGAAATAATAGGCAGTCTTTCTCCGGGTTTAAGGTTAGGAATAATAGGCAGTCTTTCTCCTAGTTGTGAATAAGTCGGAGGCCGATTTCTTCGAAGGAACCACGGTGGTTGCATCTCTTCCAGCCCTGACCTCAACCCAAAGCCATTACGGAGTCGGTGTAGGAACAGTTCCTGCACATTGCGGACAAACACCATCCCGAACAAACTCACCCCGAGAGACAAACTTCCTCGCGTTGGTCGTATTTGTCTTCCATATTTGACACACTTTTTTTTCTCGTCGGCCTCAATTCCAAGGTGTTTGCTGTCAACTCCTTGTCGAACCCTCAATGAATCATCGGATGTCGCCATAGGTTCAGCTATCCATTTCTCATATGGCCCTAGAAAGTGTGTTTGGACGAACCCTCGACCGCTCAAGCACGAACCCTGTAATGATGATTGGTGGAGGTTATCGAAAGGAGGTTTTGAAACGAATTATCGTTTTTGAACGGCAGTTTTGCGTTTGGAAGGTAGAGTTAAGGATGCCTTCAAAAATCTGATTGGATCATTTCATCAGTTCCAGTCTGGGGGCTTTTCTCACTATCTAACAGCACATCACAGTGGTCCAAAACCCTAAGTATCTAGCTTGACCATATTAAATTTCCCCATAACTAAAGGCAAAAAGTGGCAAACATCTTTTACTTGTTCCAGCTCTGAGTTACAATGCCAGTATACTGTTTATTAATAAATACTTATTAATGTAATATTTATTAATAAATATTCACAAATTCATGCCAAAAAAAAAACCAAAAAAAAAAAAAAAAAAAAAAACAATCTACCGAATCAATAATTTTTTGCTCTCCTCTGTTCAAATGGATCATTGTGGACGGATTTGTTGGGTCCCAAGCCGTACTGAATAAGATGAGTACTTGTTGATCTTTTGAAGCGAACTGGTAACAAGTTGTTAGTAATCGGCGTTTTTCCGCGTTCTTTAGCCTGCTCAGGTCGTCAACAATTGATAACGCCCTTGAGATCCACTAGTCTGGACCTATCAAGTCAAGACATGCTGGGGCCAAACCTTTCAACTCAAACATTCAATTTTGTCTAGCTAGATTTGGTTTTTGAACCACTGTGCGTCGTTCCTGACATCCTGGCCGTCCACCATCGCCATTTCGTTGAAAAACGAATTGTTGGAGGGAAGTCGATGTGGGAGTATCACGTTAGGCGACCAATACGGCGAGCGAGGGGAGACGTTTGGCCACGAAATTACTGCTATCACCAGAGAATCACTTACCAATGGGGTTTCAAGGCTTGCCAACATGGTAACAAGCTTTCCAGAGCTGCCCAAGGCTTGCTAAGCTCGTCCCAAGCGGACTAAGCGTTTCCAAGGTATGCCGATATGGTGCCAACCTGGATAAGGCTTCCATGCGTTTCCATGGCTTGCCAAGATGGTCCTGGGCTTTTCAGACCCTCTTCAGAGGTCTTTGTGGCCAAACGTGTTTCCCTGGCCGATGTCGGCTCAGCAGATGAGTTGTGTACGTGCGATATACAATGTGCGACTCCCCACTCTTCCTGGGAGGGAATCACAATCACAACTCAGCGCTCTTCTGTGTGGCTTTAGTTCAGTTCTTAATCTGATGGTTCATAAATTGAAGAAAAACAGCCTGAAAGCCATCATTTAGCAGTCGGAGATTAACTGTCAATGTCACCGTCACTGTCAATTGAAATCATTCTCGCACGAATGCTCTTACAACGTTTGTAAATTTAAATTCCAGTTCGGGTCAGAACTCCAAAAATGACCATTATGACCGCCCGGCATCGATGATCAACAAGTATAAGGGGATGGGAGGAAAATCGCAAGGATATTTCACTATCGACGTATCCAAAGGTCCCTATCCTGTAGATCCAGCTGCACGTCGACATTTTCACCTTCATCTGACGTTCCTCAATCAGTGTCGTCCTCGGTCACGGACCGCTAAGGGTTTCAGTTCCAAGGCCAACCCGGGAGGGTCACGCTCTGATTAGTGGCCTCTAGTTGTGTCAGTAATGGTAACCACCCGAAAGAAGGCTAAAAGTTGGAACCGGCGGCTTTTTTGTGAGAAACAATAGACGGATTTCAAAGTGTTTAAGGTGTTGAGCAATGGTAGGAATTAGTTTATTTACTAATACATCCCGCGACTGACACAGTTGGAGCAATTAGCTGGATTTTCCTCGAGGCATGTTTTTCATTGACTTCTCCACTTTGTCAGGCACTTATACCTTGACACTTCTTGGTCAGCCAACTCACTCAATTTGAATTTTTCTCAGGCTTTTATCGTGAAAATTACACGGAGATTCAACCAAAAGTGGGGTCTCAAGCCTTCTGAGTCACGCATCGTCTCACCCGGATCTATCACTTTGGTGAGCCAATGGTGCCCGTTTCCTTAGACCGTGGAGGCCAGTCCCAGGGGTGTAACAACCTAAAAACCAACTCCATAAATATTCATCTGAGATCAATAGCCACTGACGAAGTGTGATGTCATTAATGTTGTAATGCAGTAAATATTGAGTGTTTCAGGGTTTGAAGTGACCTTAAGCCAAACCCAAGACATCATTATGAAAATAAAAAAATAAAAAATGTTCATAAGTATCAGAAGGTGACCATGAAAAAATAGGATCGTGATGAAAATTATGAATGTGAGAAAATTTCTCTTTCAGAGGGTTCACCAATGCATGTCGGGTAAACAACGTAAGGTAAGCCCCTACAGAACTACACAGAACGCAGCTCAAATAAATCGAAGATTTCTGTCTTTCTTGGTTCACATTTTCACAATTAAGAGAAGAGGATTTTCAATTTGGCCAATTGGTCAAAACATCGAAAGCTGCTGTGAAACCAAATGGAAAGTAAAACCTTATGGACACGGCTTGCATACTGTTTGGTACACATTTTATGGCGCTACTTATAGAACTGATCGTTAGTTGGAAAGAAGAGAACAACTGGAAGAAGAGGCTGCCAGCTTAAATCCACCACTAATTTTGCAGCAAGATGGTGGATTACAATTTGACGTTTTTAACATTTTTGGGTATTGCATGTGGCTATCCACCTGAAGACAGAGGGAATGGTAGCCAGTACTCATCTATAACTAAAGCGCTGCAAATTTTACATGAATGATAGAATTTATGGAAAAATAGCAATTTGAATTTTCGGCGGAAACAAGTGATCAGCTCCCATTGGTCGGCGATTTCGCCATGTTGCCAAGTTGGCCACCTTTAAAAAAAAAATTAAAAATTGAAGTATCGGTCTCTGAGGTTAAACCACAGTGAAGGTTAAACGTGACACCTCGGTGGCCGTTGTTTTGATTCGCTCGTGGGTTAAGGTGAATAGCAGAAAACCTTTTATTTAGTTCTAAAAATGTCAATAGATTGATTAAGGGAACAATCTACGGATTGGTGGTTTTCTGAGTTGGCAACCCTGGCAGTCAAATGGGAAGGTCCGTAGGTGACGTCACGCACATACTTTTTGAATCGACCAGGACAACTTTAGATGAATATAAACTATGTGAAAGAGTTTTTGCCACAAAACGAACTATGTGAAAGACTTTTTGCCACAAAACGGATGTATTTTCCTCTTGACTTCTAAGGATGATTTAACCCGAAATTCGAATGCACGTCCATTCCTTATTGACCTTACGGATTCAAATTGGCGGAAAAGGCAGTCTCCGGGTCTGCGGTCACTTCCAGGAAGGGGTCGAGGGTCAGCCCCAATAGCCCATTGTGGTGCTTGCGAGTTGGATGTTTGTCGTTATGCAACTCCAAGCGTCCAGCTCTTCAGAAAAACCTGCTGACCTACAAAACAACCCCATCGGGGTTTCTATTCCTCGCCCGTTTCGCGCCGTTTTGATCCTCGCCTGAAAAACACGCCAAGGCGACAAGTCGGACGATTTGCAGGATTCCCCAACAAGGGTGAATGAAAAATTATGAGCCAGCGAGGCGAGCGTGGTCAAGTAGGGCGTAGTGGACGAGGAACGTCCTAGTTTTGTATGATGCCACTGTATATAATGTGACCGTATGTACTCAACAATACGTGGAAGTTTCGGTACAGAGAAAAAGGATATAAACGTAATGAGGCTATAGGTACCCCACATTAGGGAATTGATACGACCTGGCCAAGATTCAGAATGCCCAAGACGGCCAGCTTAAGGCCTAGCGGACATGGCGCAGGGCAGCAGGGAAGAGAACACCAAATAAAATGTCTGCACAATTTGAATATTGACTTACGTTGAAATGCACCTCAAGGTGAATGGGTTGGACCAAACTTAGTCAACTTGGCCTTCCTCACTACCCCAGGGTTCGTCATCCCTGCTGGCAAAGAAAATGACGAAACGGTGCCCCACCCCCCGTGTTTTGAATGGCGTTCCAGCGTAGACGGAACTATCTACCCAACCGAAAGATCCCGAGGTTATTGGGTCAGGATGAAGGTTGTGCAAAGGAATATTGTATAAGACGGAAGGTCGTTCGCTAGTGAAAGTGGCCGATCACACGGAGGGATCCCAGCTGTTTAATCCAGCGTTAACAGCCTCTTGAGTTCAGTCCATGTTCCTGGACCGAAACGATCGTGTAGCTTAAATTAGCGAATTTCACGATTCATTCTTGGACGCACATGGTCTCACCTCGCACGGCTAATTTACTGAAAAAAAACAATTAAACCCATGAACAAGCATTTAACAATAATCTGCCCCACAAGATTACAAGTCATGACTTAATAACCACGTACGACTGCAAATGCGTCATCAGGAAGCCCTTAGCTAATTCGGCGTTCGTAAGATGAATCATAAGTTCCTTTCCAGGAAGGTAAGCAACAAGGAAAACTCAGCGTCTTGCAGGGACCACTTCTTTCTGAGACCATTTACTTACACCTAATCGGACCAATTTATGCACAACCAAGTTGACCTCGATGATGACAACTTGTAGTATCTCAAGTCTTCAAGGTCTCTAGGAAGGTGCAGGGGATAAGCAGGATGGTGAAGACGGACAATAAAAAACCGGGAAAGACATTTGAATACGGCGAGCGTCAGCCCTACGAATGCACCCAGAAATCCACTTGTCATTCCCCACTCGTTTCGAGGAAGTTTAAAAGAAAGAATCCGCCAAGCTTGGAGAAGGAGGTGACCTCCGCCACCCGCTCAAAAGTTCTTCCACCTCGTGTTAACATTGAAAACCGCTTTGAGGAATCACGTCAGCGAGGTTTTCATACTAAGAAACGTATCAGTTCCTTATAAAGAATAAAAACCCATTTCTAGTAGGATTTTTAAGGTGATTGTAGAAGCTACCCTGAAAAGGAAACCTCTTCCCTTACATTGTCTAACAAACCCTCTCATCGTCTAACCTGAGTCAACCCCTGATATATAAAAGGAAGTATTGTCTAATCTCCATGTGGACCACTTTGATGAACAGGAAGATGGAAGGTCTCTGATAAGAACTGATAACGGGAAACCGGTGTGCTGTGAAGTGGCTACAACGTAAGTTGAGTTTGCAGAGCATTTCTGGCCGCTTGGTATCGAATGAGAACCGGTTCTGGAACTCTGGCTGCTTTGCAAACGACATTTCTCAGTCCCACGAGATCAGGGAATGGAAACAAAATGCGATCGCCGTTGAGGATACACTCGGAATCCCTTCTGGAAGTTTAATAGAAACAGCAGAACTGCTGTAATAAATTCTGAATGAGTTCTCTTTCAATTCAATTTACAATAGTTTTTATTAGCATAAAATCCTAATAAATTCCTCAAAATTGAAGAGCAAAAATGTGACGTGGGAGTAGTTTACAACCTACACGTAGTTTTTTCGTTTACAAGTTTTTCTAAATACAAAACTGTTTATCATTCCAGAATGATTGTCAACGTCTCCTACCAGACGTTATCTGAAAAGTGGAAGGACGGGTGTAGAGAGGAAGCTTTTAACATGGAGAAATTAGAATTTGAGAAGAACACCTTATGGAGGACCAGATTTAAAAAAGGCAGCAGTTAATGCATTCATACAGAAATTAAAAATTTGGTAGAATAAAGCAAGCAGCAACAAAAAAACGTCGAAACTTACTTAGGGTACAGCTCCCAAACAAATATAAAATAGGAATGGACTGTCAACAGAATGTCAGAGTTGGATAACTGAATGCAGAAAAGACGTTGAATTAGAAATATTTTTGTCCTCCCAGATAATCCATATCCCACACAGTGTGCGATGAGCATCAGGGCTTGATTCCTGGAAGCTGCATTTCCCCACTCATAATCATTGCAAAAGACCCGAATGCACTTGCAAATGGCTAGGTCTGGATACCGTTTACAGATTGTAAACAATGTAGTTTTAAGCTATTATAATATAATAGCTATATTGTATATTATACAATACAATATTGTTAGGGATGTCGTCTTCAGTTGATGATAGTTAGCTATAAAGTCTTGGCCTCATGTAGTAGGTAGGCCATATAGTAGGTAATGTTCAATATGGATGTGGATCATTTCACGTTCGTTTGGACCTTTGCATCGTCGGCAAACAACCCCTTTCCGTTCATATCAAGGTTACAATCAGGAGAAAGCATGAATTGTTTATCGTATTGTCCTAAACAAAATACCTACCTGAAGAGTGAGTTCGTGGGATTTCCGTGATTGGCATCTCATTAAAAGAGATGCCAATCACGGAAATCCCACGAACTCACTCGAACAAATTTTGTTCCCGGGAAGCGCTACCAGCACTTATTCCATTTTGTAAGCCCCAACCGTCTTTATGATTACCAAACGTTATAGTGTGATTTACCGACGGTCTTAAGTGGTCGTAGACGTGAGGCCAATTAGGAGGTCAAGGGGGTGTCGGGCAGTGGCGCAATGAGCATACCAATTGCTGGTGAACTTGAGGATACAATTATGATAAGCTCAGAGGGGCTTCTTGGTTTTGACACGTCTTTGGCAAATCGGTCACCAATTTGTGTAAGTAGAAAAATGAATGCTTACCCGTTGGTTGAATAGGTTTGTACAAAGAATCCACCGCATCGACGTCAATCTAAAATCAAAAAATAAAACACCCGTTGAAATGAATTTTTACAGACGTCTGTAAAATATATACCTGTAAAAATAAAGTACCTTATTAGACTCTAGAGTGAAGGAAAAGGCCACGAAATATTCTATTCTGTGCTAAAGGGCAAAAGATCAACTACTTCATAGCGACGGGATATCGATATTGATGTTTGTCTTTCGATACTCAGTTAAGATAACCCCATAAACTGCCTAATTCACAATTCGTTTCCCGGGATTTTCTCCCTAGCCTGGTCGAGGCGCAAACATGTAAAAGCGCCAGTGCTAGGGGAAAAACGTGAAAAAGCGCCACCCTCTTTTTCAGCCTCCCCTAACTAGTAGTTGTAGAAGCGCCACCTCCAGTCAGAATTCCCTACAACTGTCATTTGTAAAACCGCCACCTCCAGTACCTAAAAGCTTCTACATCATTTGGCGTCAAAAAGGCTAGACCAAAGAGATAGATCAAAATTTGAGCGAAATTCATTCAAAATTGTGGAAATTATGGCTGTAACAAGGAAATGCGGACAGACCGACAGACACGGAACCAAATTTGTTCAGTAGGCTATGAAACGCAAAATGCGAGTGGAAATTTTGAATTCGGCCAACAAAAATTTTTTTGCTCCCGAAAGTGAACACAAGGCTTCCGCTGCTTCGCAGACTCGGAAGCAAAAACAACACGAAACGACGGCATACGGGAAAGTGCGTTGGAACCCCTGGTGCGCTGCCAGTTCAAAATCAAACAGACACTGAGAGGGGAGCAGAAAAAGTCCATGTTGAGCACATAATTCTACCAGAAATATCCATAGTGCAGCGTAATAGTCAGCAGATTTGGACGGTAGGAAGCTGAATGCTAGTGGGACATAACACTTGTTCGCGAGAACATGTATGGTGTTCAGCTGGCTAAAGTGCAATGAAAGACCCCTGAGGACGGACCTGGCGCTTCTACAACTCCCGCAAAATGACCTCCGAGAGAGGACGTGGCGCTTTTGCATGATCATTAAAAACAGGAAAAAAGGTATTGGCGCTTATCCACGGTAGCCGGTCGAGGTATGCATAAGTGATTTTATCATGGAAACAGGTTATAGCGATGGATTCCTGTTAAAAGTGAGACAAAAAAGAGACATGATTAGCTCCGCCCCCCTGGAACCCCCGGGTTGTCTCTACTTAAAGCTTGTCGGCTAAAATATGTACAACCAGGAAACAGGTTTTACCTCGCCACCCATTATAATAATTACACATGGGTTGGTTAAGGAAATTGTCATGCCACAAAAGAAGCACTTGAAGTAACGTATTAACGATTGAACAGTGAATAATTTGGTATGTGGGTGATTCTCCAAAAGTATACTTTAGGGGCAAGAATATCTCTATAGGGATATTCTTGTCCGAAGCATAGTACAGCGAGCTCTGATGAGATTTTTTTTTTTTAATTCTTCGGTTACAAAGCGACCTTACCTTCATTTTTTCCGAAAATAATTTTATTAATTTTCTTAGTATTTTTAATTTGCACTTAAATTATTTTAAAAGGTTAAACATTTTGATGCGCATTGCCTATTAGGCTATTTCGCAGACCCTCACATGTCCAATAATGCGAGTTTTCAAGTTCAACCATCCATAACTTGCGCCCTACATTTTATTTTGCAAAAACAATAGATCAATTGTTTGTGTTACCTGTAGGTTGTTAGTACACCTTTCCAATTGAGCGTAGCAAAAGGAATGCTGAATATATTTATAAGTTCAGGGTCAGGGTCAGCAATAAGGTTTGTCCGACGATTTTTCTTTTTGAAAGCAGACCCTCACAGCCACAAATTGCAGTCTGGTTGTTCTGAAGTTCGATGACTTCCTGTCAGGCCATCCTGCCTTTACTCATTCGATTGTTTGCATTTGTTGAGGGGATTTGCAGAACATAAAAATGAACCCCTACTCTTTATCAGATCTATTGGGGTGTAAATGATGATATATCCCCCCACCACCTCGTTCAGGTATTCAGAATTCCTATTCCTATAATGATTCAGATAAGAATCTGTTATATATCATATAATATCGAAATTATATCTGATATAATTTCGATATTGATATCGATAACAATAATGGTTGTAATGGTCCTAACTGGACAATCCGCAGTTACCGTTGGTTCAAGTTACCAGTACGTTTTTATCAATGGACAAAGAAAGTATTCCTGAGGTGAACCCCATCGGCCAAGGATCGAAAAAGATGGCTCGGGACGGGGGCCAAAGAACTTCAGAGGATTGCACAACGTCCGCCAAGTGGCCCGAAGAGAACGGGGATTGTGGGATAGGACGGGAATATAACAGACCACGGAACTGGGGAATCGAGGCCGAAATTGAAAGACCATCTAACCAACTCCACAATAACCAATTAAGGCAGACTAATCATTTCATGACATAACCGTTGAATCTTCGAAATAGGCTCCATTGCGTGAAAAAAACATCCTTTTGCTTCTTTTTAAAACATTTTTCTGTATCCTCAAAAACGTTATTGTTCAACATGTTGAGGAAGTGAAAAGCAACACTAATGAACCAAAAAATGCCAACAGTCCTTGAAAAGAATGAATAATCAACACTAAACATCCTTCCTCATTCTTGCCATTATACCTTCGCTGTGGCACTGAATGGATTAAGCAACAGGCTTTATGGCTCCTCCAGAAGCTTAGAAGATAAAGATCCGTTAAGATCGCAACTTAATCGTGTTGCTGCCCTTGAGTCGTGGAAGTGAAATCGACGTTCTTCTATTCGCATTATGTCAACATTAGGTCAAGTTCATACTTTTAACTACAAGCCCCAATTTGACTCACACGGTTGTGATGACAGTTGAAAAAGTGTGAAATGGACGAAGAAGAAAACAAAAAATTATCTTTTTTTTAGAGATGGCGAAATCAGGGTTTTGAAGTGTGGCCCATTTTAAGGGTAGGTTTCAGCTCCTGAATGTAGAGGTGCCAAATCAAGATGACATCGTGTTAAAACATTATAAATCTGATTAGATTAGAAAACCTCTACCTACTGTAAATGTGTCAAACTATGCCACCCTAGGAGTAACTTGACCCCAAATAGGGGGTCAAGTTGAAAACTTCCAGAACTGATAGCACTGATAAGAAGGGTGGTAGACTATTTCGGTTGAGCCAACTTTATCATCAAGTATTAATACTACATATCCTTGCGAATCAGCTGATGAAGTTTTCATGGCTTATAACCTTAACTTGAAACCTTGTTATAACCTTTTTGGTTTATTATTCATGGAATAAAACACCTATGCTTTCGCGACGGAGGTCGACAACTCCGATCGGCCTCAAAATTTGACATTATCCGTTTCAAGAGGTCTACATTCCAAAACCGAAATGTCCATCCGCCGTCCGGGCCGTTTTGGGCAGTAGGAATTTTTTTTTTTAAATCTGAAACTTTGACAAAATACTTGGTTTACCATCTAGATGTGCCCGCAAGGTTTTCAGCCCGATCGCCCAAACCCGTGGAGCGCTATGGGGCTACGGGAGGTGTTTTTGGAAGGCTTTTGGCTATGGGATCGAGTTAGGTGTCGTTTTCGAAGTATTTTTGGACGTAGAATCCATTTTTTGGGGTCCCGCCACGATCAGATTTCACTGCTGCGATCTACAGGACTTTCACGGGGCTACAAATGAGATTTTTGATGGATCCCAGGAGGTCAAATACTTTTTAAATGAAAAAAAAAAAAAAATTTAAAAGTTTGAAAAAAAATTCAAAAATTTTTTTCATTTTTTCATTTACACAGAATTAAATTTCTGCACAAGTAACCTATAGAATAATAAAGTAACCAAAGAATAATAAACCCTTGTGTAAAATTTGCAGCGTTTTTTCTAAAAAGTATCTTGAGCAAATTGTGGATTCAAGTTTGACACTTTTACATAATTTAAGAATGCCCCGTAAGCCATCAAATCTGGCTACACTGCCTCAAGCATGAATCCCAAATGGCGGCGTGACGACGTTTCTCTCGTTTCAAAATGCGAGGGCAGCTATTGCCAACTAGGCACCTGGTCGGCGGACCATCTGGCCCGTCGGGGATCCCAACCTGGCCGAGTTGCGACACTTCCCCGCATCAGGATCTACGCACTGAATCTCCTCCCCGTTGCCCAGCGGATTGCAAGGAGCTCGAACAATTCCAAACTTACCGCAAAAACTAGTTTAAAGGAGGATTTTGCTGGCAATTGGAGAGCGAAGGCGTGTTTTCCCATTGAGGGAACCCACGCGTATTGTCAATAGTGTTATCCTCTTCAAACTATTGCAGAAAAAATTTCTCACAACAATTGTTCACATTCGTGCTTACGCAACAAGAGATGGAACGTGCGAGTTGTGATTTTCTTCTCACGAAAGGAGATAAAAATCGCGGTTTACGTGTGATTGGGGTCGCGACCCTCCCGTGCGAACAACCATTTTCCAGACTGCAACATCCTCTGGACGTCAACCTGATTCATCGCTGGTCACACAGGAATTTGGGAGTGTGGCAGCCTGGTTTTATTTTGAAAGAAACAGGAGAGTTAGATAAAAAGAAGGGGTTCCGGTGAATACTAAACCCTCGTGCATTATGCAATGACTCGCTCATTCTGGGACAAATTCGACACGGGGAATCCCCCTTTATGCTTACGATAAGACATCTTGTTCGAAGAAAGGAGTCTTTGCGCAGTTTCGGTCGACGGCTTTGGTTGGGGTTTAGCAACAACCTGTAAGGTCTGACAGTGCTGATAGGGCTGGAGAATCGCCAGAATACCTTAGAAAACAGCCAAAACCAACCACCAAATGAAAGAGAGGCTGAAATCATTGGGGAGGAATTTGGCTAACGCTGGGTCATCAGCGCCACAACTGATTGACTGGTGGTCAGTGCACTCGTCTAATGTTCAGGAGTACCAACCGTGATAGGGAAGAGCCCCATACCCTCCTAGACTCACCAGTCAGGTTCTTCAGGGCCCTGAGCCAGGGACGTCACCTGAAGTGTACCTGGGATCAAAGAAAGGGCAGAAATCCGGCCGTTTCCCTCGAAAGTTAAATAGTAGTATCGGTAAGGCCTGAACAGCGGACTCTATGTTCGCCATGCACAAACTGGTTTGTCGCAGGTAGGTACTTGAGGTAGGTATTGATATGTACAGTTCAGGTGGTAATAATGATGACACAAGGCCAGAGTAAATACCGAAGCATGTCACAGTATGCTCTGCCCACCCTCCGAACCCCAAGTCCAATCCGTGATGACCAGGCGAACAGGTTTACTAGGTCTCGAATTCGAGCACATTTTCATATTTTATTCCTCTCTAGTAAACATCAAGGAAGTATTTTCACCTTCCTGGGACCAACAGAAATGGTGATGTTATCGAGCATATAAATCCGAGTCCGACTTATATCATAAACTGCACACGGGTAGTCAAAGAGTTAAATGTTAACTTATAACAAATTTGATGCCATTTGAGGTGCGCCAAATCCGAATGCTCCATGAATGAACACACCCAGATTACTTCCACCTCAAAACTAAACGTTGAAAAAGTCCCACATAGGAACCTTGAGGATTCAAAGGGGTTGCCAGACAAAAACTAAACCTTGAAACTGGACTCTCTTCCGTGGGTAGCATGAAATTTACTCTGTTGGAGTCAAGAAGTTCGACACCTGAACTGAAACCATTCTACGGAGTGTCACTATGCACAGGTTTATACGAACCAGTCCAATCAACGCTCTTGGTATACTTGAATTGAATAGGTTTGAGCTATTCCATGGTGAAAATGTTCATTCACGGGCTAACGTTGTTGGCATTACAGAATTCTGGAGGCCAAGCAGAACGAACGTGCGGTTTACACATAGTAAGTTGAGTGGAAATGGAGGAGGCTGCAGCTACTGATGCTGGAAGAAAGCAATTATAATTATAGAAGGTATCCTTGGAAGGCTACAGAGAACGTATATCCGATCTGTAATGACTTATTTTTGAAGGACTTCTCCTCCCCAACATGGACGAAAAGATGAATCAGCTTAAAGGAAACGGCAGGTAGAAATTTCTACCGTTAATTCTTTACCATTAATGGTAAAGGAATAATATCAAGATTAAATTCACAGCTCGGGATCATAAGGAAATTCACAAACAGGTAAATTGGATGCGACGAGGAACATAATTATTGTCTCATATTATGAATTATGAATGAGCTTGAACACAAGCTAACTAGTATTTTTTTTATTTTTTTTTTTATCTTTTTTATTTTTATGTTCAACTAGTGCTATCATAGCACTGCTATTAGCGTGCAGTAGGGATGGGAATCGAGACCCGATTTTTCAACGATTCTTTAAAAACGGTTCTTAACCCAGGAAATTTTTACGGAATTTAATCGAGAATCGATTTTAGTTGTTTATTCAGGGAATAATACACCTATTTATTCGTGTTAAGAAGTATAGATTCCAAACCCGTGGGGCTAAAAAGGGGCTGCGGGAGGGCTTTTGAAGGTTTTCGGTAATGATATGGGGGGGGGGGGCTTCCCAGAACTATCGGATTTCACCGAGAGGAACTGTGGGGCTGCAAATGGGGCGTTTGAAGGATGCCAGAGGTGTCGTTTTCCGAGTAGTTTTGGACGCATAATCCATTTGTGAGGGCAAGGGTTTATGAAGGGTTTTGGCTATGGGTTCGAGTTAGGTGTCGATTTCAAAGTATTTTCGGACGTATAATACATTTTTGGGAACGAAAACTTCATTTTCTTTCAGTTAGGAAGTTAGCTTATTTTTGCTCGACGCGGGACATGTGAGGTTCGAAGTTATATACTGGAGATGAAAATTCGTCCCTTAATATCCCACAAGGTCTAACTCACTTTTTTGGCTAAATACGTTTTTTGTCTCTCCTGAAAAATTGATAAAGCTGAGTTAGACCTTGTGGATCTTGGACTTAAATTTTTTGTTTACTGTAGGCCTACCTCTTTGGGGAAACTGCCCTTTAATAATATTAAATGTCAAATGTCAATGACGTGTGTGTGTGTTGTGTTATGTCAAATTTAAATAATATTACTTACATGTAATTATGTCCTTACGTACATGTAATTATGTCCAATTTTGACATATTATTCCTTCTGCATGAAAACTTTCAACCTACGCTTAAATTTACGAGTATATCGTATATCTCTACTGTATGGCGTCAGGGGGACGAAAGTCTGCATGGGCGATACCTACCCATCGTGTAGAGATATAAATTTTAATAGAATCTATAATATAGATTATCTTTATTATTTACATATCTTCTGAAAACATTCAGAAGAGATAAGATCTTACATCTCTTCTGAGCATTTCGAGATGTTCATCTGATGAGTATCTCTTCTGAATGTTTTGTGTAGGTACTGATTCTGTTTTCAGTGTAAATAATTCGTCAATTCGCCGATTATCTTATTCGGCTGAAAACTGTTTTCGTCGTGGCAGCGCATTTTAAACCTTTTTTCGACGTTTCCGAAGAACAGTGAAGGTGAAGTACGGGAGTCAATAAATCATCGGCACTGATATCGATTACAAGCCGGTTCGCTCTTGTTTATATTACACGGAACTGCAGCGAAGGGGTTGAGACTGGATAATTGAACCCTCTAATTTGACTCGACCACCTTTTCAGTGGGCGTTCGTCTGTTTCCCGATACAAATGGCATTTCGGCCCTTCAAATTTTATCCCTCCCCAAGAAATAATCGTTAAAAAAAAAAAACAACTTTTATTTGGTTGTTGTGTGCTGCGAACATGCATCAGTAGGAAAGAAGTTTTGAAGACTGTTAAACGTGTCCACGGCTCATTCCCTACGCTATGAAGTACGAAGATCTTAGCGTTAGCTGAGCTCAAATATACTGATCAGTATTGGATAATACGTCTTGAAAAGAGAAACTAACAAACCTGTTTAGCTCTTGAAAACGAAATCCCAATCGAGGACGCGGTAGGATCGACACGTGATCCAATTAGTCAAGTGCGCGGACGGGATGGGTTCGTAAGATGCTGGAAGGGGTTTTGGTGAACGGGGAGGATTAAGCCCTGAGAAAAAAAAACTGGGCTGCGTTGTGAATTGCGCGAACGGCGAAGGCGAACTGAAGAGAAATGAGAGTTGGAAGGTTGGAGGAACCCCCGAGGATGGCGGAGGGGGCTCAGGACGGTCAAGACGCCCTTGTCCGGAGATGCCAATCTGATGTGTATCGCGTCAAAACACTGGAAGATGGTCAATGTCTTCGAACGAATCCTACGGAAGCCCGGAAGGTTTGCGTGTGGCAATTTTCAGGGCAATGCGGATTGTTCAGTTGGATCAGGCACATTTTGTCGATGTGTTGAAATCCAACTCTTCCACGACTCACGAGGAAAGGGGTCGCATAAGAAGCCAAACCTTTCAAACCATCGGTTAGAGTGCGATTCGGGGCTAAAAATTAGGAGACAATTTCAGGTCGGCGTTGGTGTGGCAATCATAACTTCAGCAAGTTTACACAATCGAGAGGCACATCTCAGACAAACTGAGATGTCCTGAGGGCTCAAATTCTTCTTGATTATAAAGTTGGGTTCACATGGCGTGAAAAAAAAGTCTGTAAAGTGCGTTTGACGATCTAATTGGCTGGTCCGATTTTGTTATTTTGTTGCCCCACCCCCACCACCAACCAGATCGCCACTTTACGGACTTTTTTTTTTTTTTCAAGCCTTAATTCTTGAGGGGGGATATCCAAGTGATCGAAATTTACAAACATTTCTAGCTCAACATAATATGTAGACTAATATTATTCGTCTTGTTGTTCTTAGGTTTTGGTACGTTAATAGTTTCTAACTCATACCTATTGGTGAGTCCGCCGTCACAGGCTATTTTGGTGCTGGTGGCGAGCGCTTTCGAAGGCATCATCCGGCCGGGGCCTGACGAGCGATGCAGGACACGTCAGAGACAACAGTGCTTGATTTGCTGCACGGCTGTGGCTACCAGTGAAAGTGCTGATTGAAACTCAACGGCCGGACGATGATGTCTCTACGTCGAAAGCGCAGTCCAGCCAAAAGTCAACAAGTCAAATGGACCAGCTCGTGGATCCTCCTATAACGTGACTGCAGTCACGTAACCACCTGTTATAGGATATCAAAGTTTTCGGTGTGGTACCATGTACCTACATTTGAATTGGTGAATGTTTAAGGAGATCAAATCCGATTTTTGGATTGCGTTTTCGAGTTCTATTTGGGCAGCCGTGTCGTTTCACGTTCAAGGGCGTTTTAAAGGCGGAAGAGGTGGTTGGAAACTATGAGTTTCTGAGGTTTCCACGTTAAAAGGGCAGTAGTCAGCTTTCTTGAACCACTGCCCCTTCAATACAACCTATTCATTTAGAGAGCCTAGTTTTCGCCGACGTCAAAAGTCAAGTCTATTTCGGTCAAACTTCGACATTATATCTTTGCCTTTGCACACCGAGTCGATAATCGTTAGTTTTAAAAGGGTCACGTCACGTCATTAAAGTATCACGTTAAAAAGCAATATCCGGAGTACCGGACTATATTTACGGTAGGGAACCTCAGGCAATACGATTGACATGACTGGATCCAACCAGATCAGCTGATTGACCAAAATACGTAGCAGTATGGATGTTAGCAATTATAATAATAAAAATTATAATAATAATACCATTAATTATTAATGGTATATATCAATTATTGATATATCTACAGAAAATGACATGTACATACATTGTATAAAATACACGAATAATTTCGCAAGTTAATGTCGAATTATATATTCGAGAGCCTGTTGATTCTCCTCAATTTATACCGTTTCAGCCAACAGTTCCCCAAACAACTGAAGTTAGTGAAATAGTTTAGGGGTTTATAAAATAACAGAGAAGTAGTAGAAAAGGCTATTAAACCTGCGACGTTTCTACCAATCGTAAAAATGAATTCTCATTCAAGATCATAGATTTGGTCAGTCAAAATGACGCTGTTTCGCCATGTCATGGTCGGGGAAGTACCTCATCATCTGCAGGGTCAGGTGTAGAAGTGACTGATGGATCCGCCCAAATCCTCGCGTTTCCGACAGGGCCGAGTTGGTACACGTTTAATTCAGGGCTCGGGAAATGACTCGTACCGATAAACTCAACCCATTTCCTGCCAGGTTGGTGGGTGAGTCAGCTCAGATGGAGATACGACGAAAGAGACTTAGCGCCAAACAAAGATTTTTGTGAATCATGAAAACAGGTAGGTTTCTCCGGTGATTCAGGCGATTCTCCGAAAGTAGGGATATTCTTGTCCAGAGCTTAGTACAGCGACACCTGATGAGATTTTTTTTTTTTTTTTACCTTCATTTTTTCCGAAAATAATTTTAATGTTCGTCAGAGTATTTTTAAATTGTACTCAATTATTTCGCAAAAACAATAGGTAGCTTGTGTTAGCACACCTTTCCAATAGAGCGTAGTAAAAGGAATGCCGAATATATTTATAAGTTCAGGGTCAGCAATATGGTTTGTCTAACGATTTTTCATTATTGAAAGCAGACCCTCACACTAGGTAGTGAAGCCTCCACTACCGCTATGACGTCGCCACAAATTGCAGCCAGGTTTACGTTTGTTGAGGTGATTTGTGGCTGAGCAAAAGTGTCGCCAGACCCTCGCGCTTTGACTACTTCGCTCCATTAAGTAGGTAATTTTTTGATGAATGTCGCAGAATGGCTCAGATTTCAGTTGGAGCAGAAGTGGCCAAAAGGGGTCCTCTAGTTGTTCCTCTGACCTGTCAACATGCGTTTGAAGGACATAACGCAGACCCTCAACTTGACATTCTCATAAGTTGAGGGTCTGCTTGGAAAGGCGGCGCCTCATTCAGGATGAGGTCGGAAATCGTATATATGCGGAACATACAAATGAATCCCTGCTCTTTATCAGATCTGTAGGGGTGTACATGATATCCCCCACCCCCTCTTCCCATATCGTAGATTGGAATAAAGCTTTAAATTTTTCCCTTTTAAATTCAAATTTTGATGGTGATTTTCTAGTTCACATTGTGGGTTAATTATGGAACCTATCTCTTAGATAGCACATTCCTTCGAAACATTTCAGTACATACCGACACATATTTGTGATAATTTCCAGCTTATCATTATGGTAAGCTTTACGTTTTATTTCTAAGATGCGAAATAGGTAATAGTATTATTTCTATACCGTCTAGCAAGATTTTTTGAAGATTTAAACATGTTCAACATCCTTGGTATCTTGTATCGAGTTTCTACCTATCCTTGTACATTGAAAATTGAATGAGGTTTAAAAAAAAAAAAAGTTTGCCGAAACGACAAATTTTTGGAATTTCATTAAGTACCTATAGGCACCTATGTTGTTTTATTTTAGGGCCCTCACCCGCAATACGACAGCTCCTACGACGATTTCACCGAATTAGACAGACCCTCACATTAAGACAGGCTCTACAGTCAAGTTTCACAAAATTTAATTTTATGATCAAACTAGGAATAAATTTCGGAATTTTTTCATGGTTTTTCGATCTAAGGGGTGTGATACATATATTATCATTAAAAAAATTCAACAATAATCGCACTTTAAGAACTCCAGAAAATGACAGTCAAATATCCCTGTTTTCGTAGAATCACCCTCCTGAGCTGTTCGCCTGGCAGATAGTTAATTAAACGATACACTCATTTCCTGGTATTAACATCCCATTGCGACGAATCAGGCCTATATTTACCCCTCGTTAACGCATCGGATCCTGAAAAACGGAAAAAAACCGCATCAGGCTCTGTTACGTCCTAATAGCCGTGAACTTGTACGGATTGTTAAAAACCTCGTAACTACACCTTTTAGGCCTGTAGTTCCACCCACTCAAAATAGGCGTCGGACGAGAGAATTACGGGAATACGGGAGATGCAGAACAATGAAATTACGGGGGGAATACGACTATAATTGACGGTCTACTTTTAATAACAAGACGTGTCGACATGAAATACAATAAGGAATACCTCGTACATTTTCGAAGTCAATTTTTCGTTCCCCTCCACTTGACCATGAGGGCAGTGAGGGCGGCAAATATGGTCGTCCAGACGACGAGGGAAATGAGGCTGATGTAAATCTGGTGGTATGTGATGGGCCAGGACCTGATGGATATCGACCGGTACGCTTCCACCGATGACGTGATGGGCAAGAAAATGGAAACGACGCGGAGGACGTAGTGCATCCCTTCCAAGGGCCAAATAGCACCTGAAAAATTTTCTGAGATGTAGGGCGGGATTCATAGATGTCACTCAAGTGCAATTGCGCCCTAAAGTGGACACTCAGCCTCTGTTTTTGCTGATAAGTTATCAAAGAACCTTTTGTTTTGCGATTTCCCATGACGGATTTACGTTCTCAAAATTATGAGGTTTATTTTGAGTTTTACGAGCAAGTCGAAGAGCGACAGATGAATAGTAGGGCACCATAGCGCGATGGGCAGAACCCATTTGAATGGCTCAGTGAGTAAGCATTTCGCCGGCGACGGGATTTTTGAAGGGCTTTGGCAAGAAAATCGTGTTACGTGTCGTTTTCGAGGTAATTTCTGACGTAGAATCGATTGAAGGGACTCCCAGACTCATCTGGACCAACCGTGGGGCTTTATGGGGCTTCTAAGGGGTTACAGACGGGGTTTTTGAAGGGCTTTCGGAAGAAAATCGTGTCGTGTCGTTTGCGAAGTAATTAATGACGTAGAATCGACTGATGGAGGTCCCAGAGTCATCTGGGCCAACCGTGGGGCTTAATGGGGCTTCTAAAGGGCTACAGACGGGACTTTTGAAGGGCTTTAGTCAGAAAGTCATGTGAGGTGTCGTTTTAGAATCATTTGTAGACGTGAAATCGATTGATGGGGCTCTCAGGCTCTTCTAGACAAACCGTGGGGCTCTAAGGAGTTACTGACGGGGTTTTTGAAGGGCTTTGGTAAGAAAATAGTGTTGTGTCGTTTTCGAAGCAATTTCTGGCGCAGAATCGACTGATGGATGTCCCAGAATTATCTGGACAAACCCTGGGGCTCATGGGGCTTCAATTTTGGACGTAGCATTGATTGAAAGGGCGTCCAGGGTAACCTCCCGAGATTGTTTATACAGTTCGGAAGTGAAAAGGGAAAGTTCCCCGTCATTTTTTCCTCTAGACAGGGAAACCGTCCCTTCAGGACACTGCCAGGGGTGCCAACTGCCAGTCGAAAGGCGAATCGAGCACTTGAACTGAAGCCTAGTGTGCACTTGAGCCTAGTGCGAGCTTCCACTTCTAGTGAAGTGTTGGTGAATTCGATGATTGAAGTGGAGGGGCCCTTAAGTCTTAACAAAGCAAAAAGAACCTACCACTGAGCATGAACAATGGAAAATAACTTCCAATGGCGAGGCAAGACGCAGTAGTGAAGCTATCGCAGAGGGCAGCAACAAAGAATCCTGAAACAGTTGAGTGAGCACTTTAGTATGTTACCAATGTCGTGTAAATCACTTAAAATAATAGCATACCGTAAAACATGCCGCACATCCCGACGAGTAACAGAAACAAAACGCACCACACCGCGTTTTGCCCCACTATGGGGTTGTCGAAGGCGCAGTACAGGACGACCATCATGAGTACTGTTTGGGCCAAAAGTATGATCGTCTGCAAGCCGATGTGCCCGATGGCCACTTCGAGAAGAGTCAATCCTGTGAGGGCGAATTGCGGTTGAAATTTGTTTTCGTCGTGGTCAAGTTAGTAGTGGAAAACTCACCAGCGACAAGACCTCTTTCGAGAAGGCCGGACGTCTTTTCCATGAGCATCGCTCCCAGGGTGAACATCATAGGGAGATAAAAGGCGAACCTGAAAAGACATAAAGGTAATATACTTGGGATGTAATTGATAACTCTGGAGGGTCTGTTTACAATGAAATGGTCAATCTACGTCTCGGTCGAGTTCGTAATGTGAGTCGGTGCGGATGGGAGTACTGGCAAATTAATGGAGGACAGGAGAGAAATAAAAGACGTTTTTGGCTGGTGGCGTTGTTAATCATGAGATTAGTATTTAAATCGCCCATGAGAAGAATGTCACTGTAATCGCATATGAGGAAAGACAGCGCACATTCGAGGGCACCATAATCATGATTTCGAAACATTTGCGTTTGAGGAACAGACTACCCCAAGAAGTATCTTGCAGTTAGGCTTAAGTTCCAATTCTTTCCGGCTTCTTGAAAAGGTTGGAATTGGAGGACAGGTGACGTCATGTAGTTGGGCACAGAGCCGCCAGAGCTCTGAGTAATAAATCTGAATGGAGTCGGAATAAAAACACTCGACTCGGGCCGATTTTGAATAACCTTCTTTGATGATAACTCGATGCTCGATTTTTGAATGATCTCTGATGACTACCCCGATTCTCAATTTTCGGGGTTGGCTTTTCGCGTTGCAAAATTGGCTAACTTGCATAGACGCGAGAGAGAGCGATCTCTCGGCCAATCAAAAGATGACGAAGCAGACCACGTCATGTACCACCTCCAGGCCTCCGAATTCAAATATTTTATATTTTACTAAGGCCCTATAAATAATAGAGACGCGTTTTCTGCAATGTTGACCCATTTTTTGTAACTTTTGAAGCATGACCTTTCCAGGAAAAAAATCATTCAAGCAGCTCATTACGTTTTTACGTAAAAGAAGTTAAAATTAAAAATCAATGAAGAAATTATATGAAAGACAATGAAGTACGAGGATAAGAAATCGTACTTTCATCTTCCAGATCCAAAGGAAATGACCAGATTCTCGGATTGGTATAAGAATGCACATAAAATGTCTGGTGGTGACGTAACTGAGCCGTCGGAGACGGGATTTGAAATTAAATTTGATTCTCTAAAACTTTGAATCCATCGCGTTTTTCGATTTGGGCCGTTGTTTAGAAGTTACAGCGGTCGTACTGTGACCAAAATGTGGTTTTGATGAAAGTTGGTAAAAATACCTTACATTTGACGAACGTGTGGCTGAACCGCTGAACCAATTTTGATGATTATACGGTGTTTAGTATAGAAAATTTAATGATCATTCATTTAGGAAAGGACGAGCTTTTCTGTAGGATGGACAGTTTCCGAGTTAAAGCCGAAAAACTGAAAAAAAGTGCAAGCATTTCGTGGTTTTTCGGTTGCCAAAAGTTGAACTCACCACCTGCGATGGTGCAAACTCAGATTCCACGTATTTAGGGCCATTGGAAGGTATTGAAACAATTTCGGCTTTGGTCAGAATTATTCCCGATTCTTGTCAATTTTCAGTCTCTGTTTACTGGCCCATAAGGAAATCGACCTTAAGCCAGTTTCAGTTTGGCCCTTTTGCCTTGCAGGTGTCGATCTATTACGCAAATAATAAATACTCACAGAACTGCATTAGCGGGAGTCATAAACTGTCGGAAACTCGGCTGGATGTTGCCATAAATCGCTTCTTCCTGATGGGAACCATCAAAAGCAAATGAAAAAGGGTTACAATGGTACTCGTGTTGCTGATTGAGGTCGCTTACCTTAGCGAAGGAACCGGGAGCTAACGTGGAGAAGTTGCACCTTTTAACTATGTCCATAACGAGTTCGAAGGCAGTTTCTGTAATGTAAGTTTTCAACATCCGTCCGATGACATCATCTAAAACATCAAAAATGGCATCGATTTTTTTTTTTTTTTTTTTGTCGCGAACGGTTGGCAAATTGAATGAGTAGCCTACTTGATAGGTCCAGCCAGGCGACGACTTCGCTGCCGTTTATCATGGCGTCGGTCGCTTTGACGCCATTTTCGAGTCTGTCCAACAGGTTGGAGGAGTAGTTTGAGTTGAAATACAAAACGCCCCAAACGCGGTTCTTTTTTACAGCTTGCAACGCCCCTTCGAGTTCCGTGTAATTCACCTGTATGATGACAATCAGTTAAGCTTGAGGAGTGTTTCTTCTTCGCCAAAACCTTGCGACATACCAAATCCACTCCTTTGGCTTGCAGTAAGCTCAAGAATTCCAGCGACAAGGAGGAGTTGCGGTCGAACGGTTGTGCGTTGAGAGAAACTTCGTCGTTGACGATGCCCACACGTATCCCCCGAGGATTGTCACCGACTGTAACGCTGATCAGAGTGCACTGTATGATTGGCAGCAACAGTGTGAAAAGTACCAACCTGTGAGGGTAAAATGTAGTTGAGATTCAGAGTGTCAGGAGTCTATCAACCATAACAAGTCAAAATCTTACAGAATATTTCTTCTCATCCAGACGAAGCTCTTCATTAAATACGCCAGAACTCGGTTCCACTTCAAAGTCGCAGACACAAACAGCGCATGCTGATCTTCAGCCGAAATCGGGTTTGAATCGACATTCTGGAAAATACCAGACAATATTGCCAAGTTCACAGCGGCTGTTTCCAGCCGGAGTAAAACTCCATCAAACACTGCAACTCATATGGGCCCCGCGACTCACCGAGCGGGCTGAAATGGGCTTCTCAAATAAAAGTAATGAATGGAGTGATGATTTTAAACTCATTATCAGTCAAAACTAGGCTTCAAGTATTGCTCACAGCTGTGAAATCAGTTTTTTGTGACTCCTGTAAAGTTGATGAAATTTGGACTTACGAGGTTTTCTCGATTTACTGAATATTATTCATGTTTTGTAATTTTGCCCAAAGGCTCGAAGTTTTTTTCAATGATTAGTGAGGCTTCAAATTTCCCCTGCTACATCGCATATTCTTCTGCATAGTTTTCCGATAGCTTTTTCAAGCTGAATCCAAATTTGAAATTGGATTTCCAAAAAACCGTCATCCTGTATTTCTTTAAGGGGGAAAAAACTTTGTTATTGCAAAGCAGTAGAAGGGGTCTAAGGCCAGGTGGGAAAATTCGAGGGTTTGCGGGCTTTAGCCAGCAGGGGTTGGCCTCCTAGGTGAATACCTAACTGAATCCAGGGCCCATTTCGGTCCTCACCTACACTGACACAAAAACTACTCGGGGGCCCATGTCGGAAACTCCGTAAAACTTACGTCATCATCACCGTGGTCGTTCAAAATCAGCTCTTGACGGCACAATTTGAGGAAAACCTGTTCGAGCGATTGGCAGCCATGATGACGCATCAAAACCTCGGGTTTATCCTGAGCGAGTATTTTCCCATTCCGCATCAGCCCAATCTGCAATCATAAGACGTCAGCATTTCTCAAAAATGAAATTGACGACAACACAGCAATTTGGACAAGGGTTTTATAATGATGATCAACGAAGGAACTTACAGTGTTGGATCTCCGGGCTTCTTGAATGTAGTGTGTGGTTATAACGATAGTAGTCCCTTGGTTTTCCGACATTTCTACTAGTTTATCCCAAATACTAGACAGAAAGGGTCGATGAAATCTCAATAAAAAAAGTATAATATATATGATATTATCAAGGCTTCCCAAACGTTTTGGCTTGCTGACCCTTTTACTCAAGTGTTTGGATCAAATTAAATTTTAGATACCTACAAGACACTAAATTAGTAGATTGGGGTACCTTCTTAAATAAAAGTTTAGTTAATTAAGCCAGGCCATGCCTTATTATTTGCCTCTTCAAGCTAGTTTACTCCACATGCTAAAAATACCTGCCGTAAATGGAGTGGCCTGAGGATGGATTTAACGAGTATCAAATGATTGGTATATTTTAACACATTAACTTGTGTATTAACACAGTGTATTAAACAAGAAGGAAACGCAAAAAGGCAATTGATTTCATAACTATTTTAAGGCCAATCAAGGTTTTCGTTCCCACTCTGGGAAAATGGGGGTTGGTTACCCATTAAGAGAATATTGAAATAGTGGTGGTATTCCACCCAGCCAAGAAAAAATATGATTATAAGGGAGGAAGAATATGAGAAATTTCCTTGTTTTAAATAATTAAAATTACTTACTTTTCGCTCAAAACCACGTCAACGCCAACAGTTGGTTCATCCAGAATAAGAACTTCAGGTTTGTGGAGTAGAGCAATACATAAAGAGACTCTCCTCTGCTGCCCTCCGCTGAGTGGGAAAGTTGCACAGAAAAAATATTTCGTTAAGTATTGTAGGCTTACGAGTTAATATTATTACAGACTGCATGATGGGGAGGGGGATGACTTCTGCTCCTCTGCCTGTCTGAATTCGCCACTCGTCCTTCCAAGTTTGAATTGATCGAACGGCAACACATTCGTGCGAGGAGGCAGCTAGACGATCAGAAGGCGTTCAGAAACAGCCCGAGTTAGTCAAACCTTCTTGGTTGCGCCCCTCATCCACACAAATCCACGAAACAAATTGTTCAAAGTCACAAAGACACACTTAGGGCATGGATTGGAAAATGAGTGATGCTGTTGGAAACAAACGCAACAACATGACTGTCACTTCCTTACTATTCCGATCATCGGAATCCGATGTGATGAATTAACTTTCCAGACCGAAATTAAAAAATTTTAAAATAAGGTTGCTGGTAAGCACCGAGTACAAGAGACAAAAGTACAAGAGCTAGGGATGTTGAAAAAGTATCGATACATATCGATACTTTTTGTCGCCGATACATATCGTAGTATCGATACTTTTTTTCCGGTATCGGCGCCGATACTTTTTTTATCCCTCACATTTCATCAGATTCAAAACTTACGGAATATATAGGTAGTTGACAGTACCTCTAACTTGACCAGCAATTGAAGAAAGTTGATGTAGGTACCTACCACCACCACCTCCTGGTGCTGCACCAGCTCTCATATCAGAAGAATCAGCCATCCTCGATCAAGGGCGGACCAGCAAAATGTTGGCCCAACCAACCAACCCAACTCACTCATCACAGTAGAAATTAGTGTGGCCACAGCTACACCAAACGATGAAATGTTCCCGTTTTTTGCTACCTGTACCTACCCCCCGAGGCTTGGAGCAAGGTTTTCAGTCCGATCGTCCGAACCCGTGGGGCGCTATGGGGCTAAAATGGGGCAATTGAAAGTTTTTTTAAAGGCGTTTGGCTATGGGATCGAGTTGGGTGTCGTTTTCGAAGTATTTTTGGACGTAGAGTATATTTTTGGGGCTCCCAGAAGGATCCAATTTCACTGTGGGGATGTAAAGGGCTTTCATGGGGCTACAAAAGGGATTTTTGAAGGACCTCAGGAGGTCAAATATTTCCTGAGTAAAAAAAAAAAAAATTAAAAGAAAAACCTTTTTTTCAAAAAATTTTCATTGAGACAGAATGAACTTTTGCACAAGTAACCCACATCAAAGAATAATAAACCCTTGACTAAAAATTTGCAGGCGTTTTTGAAAAGTATCGATACCTTATTGAAAGTATCGTATCGATACTTTTAGATACTGCCTGGATGTATCGATACGATACTGTATCGATACTTTAGAAGTATCAAACATCCCTAACAAGAGCTGACACTGTCAGCCTGACAGCTGGTAAACAAAAATTGAGTTCTTGGAATGGTCGGCAGTGATGCCAGAGCCCTTTACAAAAAGTCTCCCACCCATGCTACCAAAATATCCCTCACTTTTCCCTCCGCCCCCTCAATAACTGAAGTGGGACAATAATGATTATTTTTAGATGTAGGTAACATTAAAATAAATTTATATTAAATATTTAAAATTTTTAAATAGCCATGAAAAAAATTTAGGAGGTATCAGAAATGTAGGTATTGTCTGATTCTGAACACAGCAGGCCCCATTTTTTGAGAAAATGATGAGAAATTTTAAAATTATGATTAGGTACCTAGGTATTCTGTTATCTAATAGTCAATTTTTCCAAAACTGGCCAGAGGTACGGGACCTTCCCCTACCTAAATAGCTGATAATATTGCAACCAAAGAAAAACGGGTTGACATTGATGTGGGCAAGCAGTGGCTGAATTGAACCAACCTCAACGTTGACACAATGGCGTTCACGTCAGGCAGCTCCAGAAACGTCATCAGTTTCCTCGTCTCGTCCAAAATTTCCGACCTCGTCATTGAATGTACCAGGCCGTAGAACATCATTTGCTCTTTGATGGTGAACTCTTGAAATAATGCTAGGTCCTGAAGCACAACGATTGTCGTGTTGAGTAGGTGGCATGAATCTTAAGATTCGGGTTTGATCGAGTCGTATGCGGCCGACGCTTGCCAAGTTGAAATGCCAAGAAAAATGGAGAAGTGAAATGGTATGGAGAATGAAGCTATTTGCAAAAGCAAAACGAGGAAGGATACGCCATATGGCGTACAACTTCAACACAAAAATTTGATAAATTCTTTGAATTTGAAGGTATGATACGTCTCTGACGCACTAATCAAGAAGAAACTCCCCGATATCACATTTTGCATTACAAGATGTTGTATGGCATCCTGCATAACGGATGTTGAACGTGTACCTACACGCAAAAAATGAGTTCCTAATGGATTTTTAGGTCTATTAAAATTTGTGTTTGGGAGATGCCTCTAGCATTATGCTAGGATTATGCTCCTGGTGTCTTCGGAGGAAGAGGAAGGGAGTGCGTGAATACCCCTACCCAGGGCATAACATGAGGTATCATCTGCAGACCTGGGAGGCTGTATCGATGCGTAATTAGAGTGTGTGTGCTATCACCAGGTTGGCACGAAGTGTCGTGTTGGCCTGGAATGCGTTGATCCTCGGTAGAGCTGAGGGGAATTCAATATCAAAGTTGAATTGTCAAGATTAATATTGTACAGTATTAACTGGAATCAAAGGGATGGCTTCCACAAACGAATAGTCGCTAACGGAGGTCGGGTCTGCTGACACATTCTTACAGAGGTCCTATCTCCTCGCTACTACGATCGCATTGTCGATAATAGTGGCCTGGGCAATGGACCCACGCGAAATAAATGGTCACGGTGACCTAGCTTCCTCAGTCGAAGTGTTGTCAAGATATGCCTGGTCCTTGGGTTCAACCAAATAAATCACTGCTCATTGACTTTGTAAATTAACGTAATTAATGAAATAAACGGCGAGTGGATGAAGAGATTGGGAGGGTCTGGGTAATGAGCGGTGAATCCGCTTGCGAGAGGGTGGCGCTTCCCGTGGCCCACGACGGGACTACTAGCGGCAGGCCAGTGAATTGAGCTTCAGAGTGTGGCCCATGCGCCCGCGTAGGTTCATGGAGGGTTTGGTAGCTTTTTTTAGAATCTAGGCCGCATACGACACTTGTTGAGTCTAGTTGCATGAAATGGATTTTACCTGCGGCATGTACCCCATCAGAGATTTGTTCCGGATCTTCAAGTTGATGCGCCCCGATGTCAATTTTTGCCTGCCAATCACGCAACTGAGCAGCGTTGTCTTTCCGCAGCCGCTCGGCCCTAACAGTCCGTATCTGCGAAGGGAATTATTTTTCGGACGCTGTCGGAGAGGACTTAAACTCGAATACGAGGTAACTTACATGGACCCTTTGGTGACAGTCATGTTCAATCCTCGCAGCACAAATTTGGAGGCGTAGGTTTTGTACGCGTTTGATATCTTGATGGCGTCATCGGTAATTTCGTCGAGGGGAGTTTCTGACATCATTTTCAAAAAAAACCGCACAGAGACCTCTTTGTCGTGCTGTTTGAATACTTCGTTCACAACGATTAGGTACTCACTGTGTTCGTGCTAAAACTCCCAATAGCTATGGCTGAAAATGTACTTCGGCGGCGGCGTTGAGCTCAACTGGGCAGCGAGCGCGGGATCGCGTTCTCATTTTCTTATCAACAGGTGGAAATCTGAACGACAATAGAGATCGGAATCTCTCAATGACACGCCCTGATCGATATTCACGATGGTCAGACTTCATGATTGCCGAACGTAGGTATGGTTGCTTTGACATGTGTGATTTTGAGTGCAATTTGGTTCAAGACTTGTGACATAGGTCTGCTCATATTGCATTAGTAGTAGACTTACCCAACAGTCCACATCATGATTGAATAACCAATGCAATAATAGAGCAAAAAAAAAAAAAAAAAAAAAAAAAAAAAATGACGAGTTGGCATGCAGTGATTCCGATCCTTATGAAATTTCCCTGCTTTCTGTTACATAACTATAGTTATGTAACAGAAAGCAGGTTTGAATATATTATATTCAAACTGTATTGTTTAAAAACCGAACTAACTACAAGCTGTATTTAGCTAAATGCTCCTATTTTCATGTCACCGATTCAACGAGGGTAAAATACCGACAAAAGGCGCTGCCTGGATTTCCTTCTCCTCTCTATCAATGTGATCGCTGAACATTTAACTCCAAGCTAAGTAGCTAACTCAACTCTGAGTAAGTAAACTTGGGATACTGTTATAGTATTAATACATACTGTAATTATAGTTTCTCCACACAGAACCCACATACGTCGGACCTACTATAACATCGCTGTCGGAGGTGGGATGTTTTCATTTGAAATTAGCTGGACATTGGCGGAGTTGGATCGCCCCCAAACCCGTGAGGCGCTATGGGGCTAAAATGGGGCTACGGGAGGGGTTTGTGAAAAGTAAACTTCTATAGGCGCACCGCGTCGAAAACTTTGTCGGGGTGTGAATACGATTCTGCGTGCCCCCGCTCAACCTTCACCGTCCAAACCTTCTGCCACAGCCATCCCCGCCATCCCAGCACATCCGACTCAGGCGAGGAGATTCATTTGAAAATAAACCTTCTGCGTGCTAGCATCAATACATGTTAATACATGTACCATGATTTACACAAATCACACCCATTTACACAATCATGATATCACCCACAGGCGGCAATTCACCCAATAAATTTAGCGCATTGAGCGACTGTCACTTGGTGGTGATGCCCGATACAGTGGTCGGCCGAGCGAAAATCGTCATAGAAGTTTACACTTCTCCCGTGTGGTCTTTAGCACACCTGGTTTTTTTTTAAAGGCTTTTGGCTTTGGGATCGAGTTAGGTGTCGTTTTCGAAGTACTTTTGAATGTAGAATCCTTTTTTTGGGGGTCCCGGAACGATCCGATTTCACCGTGGGGATCTATAGGACTTTCATGGGGCTACAAATGGGATTTTTGAAGGATCCCAGTTGGTCAAATATTTTTCGAGTAAAAAATAAAAGAATTTTTTTTAAAAAATTCCAAAAAAATTTTTTTTCGTTGACAGAATTAAGGTTTTGCACAAGTAACCTTTATCATAGAATAATAAACCCTTGTGTAAAACTTACAGCGTTTTTTGTTGAGCACAGGTCAAAAAAAAAAAAAAAAATCGATTTTTTGGTCCGCTGCTAAAAACCACTTTACTCTACAACCACTCCTTGTTGTTTTGTTTTTTTTTTTTTTTTTTTTTGTGGTACGAGGAAGAAGAGCTGAATCGAAAAATGTCCTCCGTTTTCTCAAGAGCCCCACCTTTTTTATAAGTTATGCCAATTTTAGGGGTTTTGTGTGTTATTTCGGGATTAATTTTATTTTTTATTTTAAAATATGATAGCCGCTACCTGCAACGTCCAACAATTCTGAAAAAATACGATTCGTATTGGAAATTTAATGTTGATTACGAATATATACATGAGTTGGGGTCTAAAAGCAGAGAAATAATATACGATAAATAATTATTAAATAAATAATAAATAATTATACGATTTTACAAAAAAAAAAAAAAAAAAAAAAAAAAAAACCGCAGAAAAACGCCCTTTTTCAAAACCAAAATCACGTTTTTTGGTACTTTTTAACTTCTAGCGTAAAAACTAAGGCCGTTGAAGGATATTTTATAACGGAGTCGTGTCGGTAGATTGTTTCCGCGTCGAATGGAGACCAACCGCGATTTTGTACCTGCCATAATAAGCGAGCTATGATTTTTCAAAGTTTTTACCCATTTTGGCAATATCGTAGAACATGTTCTCATCATGCATGAACTCCTGGAGTCGGCAATGCAACCAACCTTTTTTTTCCAGGATTATATTGGACGTGGAGGCTCGAGTTTTTACGCTAGAAGGTAAAAAGTACCTACCAAAAACGTGAGTTTGGGTTAAAATCAAAACGACGTTTTCCTGCGTTTTTTTTTTTTTTTTTTTTTTTTTTTTGTGTGTGCAAAATTACATTTCTCTGGTTTTAGACCCCAACTCATGTATATATTCGAATATACGATCGTAATCGGCATTAAATTTCCAATAAGAAACGTTTTTTCTTCTGAATTTTCGGATTTTGTAACGGCCATCATTTTTCAATCCCAAATTGACCCAAAAAAACCCTATAATTGGCCCTAACTCAAGAAAAAGTGGGGCTCCCGAGAAAACGGAGGCATTTTCGGATTCAGCACCTCAAAAAACATTGGTTTTTAGCGACGGACCTAAAAGTTGACCTGTGTTATTGCTCAGTTCCTTCCGTACATTGTACACATATGTTTGCGTTTTTTTCCATCAGTACCTACTTACTTATCAACTTGCTCATCCCACAATAGGATCTCGCTCGACTTACTCTACACAGTCATTCATCGTTCATTTTGAGTGCATGCAAATGTGAGACGAGTCCGGCGACAGGCGAGCTTTTAACGTTGAAGTAGAAACATCTGCTTCAAATAGCGAAAACCCATCTCCCTTGTTTGGTTTAATTTAGATAACGTACCAACGCGTCATCCACAAGAACAATATCAGGAATTGAAAGAAAAACTTCAAAAGTAATTTTTACAAAAAATTAACGATTTATTTCATTACAATTCAATATAATCACGAATAAATTATGTACATATGCACAGTGTCACGTCACAGTATAAAAACCTTTCTTAGTGGAATCCGACATTTATCTTACAAAGAGAATGTGGGTACGCTGCTTTTTTTGGTTTTTAAAGGTACCTATTATCGAAATCACAATTTGCGTTTTCACGGAAAAGAGTGAACAATAATAAATCAGCAAAATGCTACGTTTTTAATCCTAAAACTACTGACTCAGACGTTCGTGATTCATGACGACTATAAAGGCACACAACACGAATAGAGCCTCAAGTTGGCTGCATTGTGACGACGAATGCCACATCGAAACTAAGCGAACCTTACCGGGGAGAAGCCGAAGGCACGCGAGCGACAACGGTAGCGCACAATGAAAACTATTAGCGGAGTTTCGAGGCAAATCGGCAAAAAAAAAAAAAAAGAAGAATAAAGTTCAGATGTGAGCTTTCACGATCCTTTTCTCCGACTGGTGAGGTAGAAGGTGGCCAGGGAGAAGATGACGATCCAGGCGAAGCAGGAGATGAACCCTATGTAGACGTCTTGGTGGTCGATCCCGTACCCTCGGGAGGTGATGCTGTTGTACGACTCGGCGGCGGCCGTTATCGGGAACGCCCGAGTCCACAATTTCAACAGGTCGTGAGCACCTTCCCTCGGCCAGACCGTCCCTGAAAAAAAAGAAGCGCCGAGCGAGTAAGTAGCCTCGAAATGAGAGAAATGCACGTTATCAGAGATGCCAACCAAACACCTTAAAGGCATCACAATTTCAAATCGTTGAGTGACAAAACGGGAAATCTCACAAAATCGTATAATGTAGGTGGCCCAAATATGGCCCACGGTCCGTTCACCGAGAGTGGAGAGCCGGCGTCAGGTATACTAAGCCACCAACGTCGTTTACCGTATCGGTTCCCGTGAGTCCGTTTAGGTTCCTGACAAGTCAGGAAGTTTATGAACCTTGCTGTCTGAACCGCGTCCGTATCGGTTCCCTGTCTATTATTGTGCTCTTGGGCTTTTTGGTTTACCTATGCTTCCTCCTGATCAGGTCGAAGAGTGTTTTGCTTTCGACTTGTTCGCTTTGAACCCTGACGAGATCGCTATAACTAAATTGTTCGACTACATTAAATGTAGTCACAAATTTGGTGACAATTACCTTCACGATTCCAGTTTCCCCCCGAAAATGTGGGCTAGTTTTTCTAGTACCGGGCCGCACACTACGAACTGCTGTGAATCTTTCCATGCGAAATTTAACGCTGTTTAATGCCGCAAACCCGCACATCTTCAATTTTATGGAAATATTAAAACACATCCGAACTGATACATACTTCAAGCTCCGCAGCACGAACACGAGAAAAAAGACGGCAAGACGGATTCAGGGCTGATGGGCGATTTTTCTAATGGTCGCATATCAAGAAGAGAGTACTTGAAACAAGTTTCTTTCAAGTTGGCACCTCCACTTTTTTTTAAATGCAATGGATTAGGTACACTACTTTACAAAAATTTATGGGTGGTCTTGCATCCGGCCGGAGCTTGTCGGTTTCTTACGTTATTTGGTGTGCTAAATCCGAAGTCCGTTTTTTTTTTTTTTTTTTTTTTAAAGCTCGTTTTTCCATGATATAGCTTGTTTTCACTTTTTTGTGCACAAACTTTTCAGGATTTTTCATTGCACACACTTTTAAATTAAATGCCTTCTAAAGGTGCCTAACTTTGTCAAATTTATCGCTGATTCCGAATATCACCATAATTTTTCCATTGCACCGCTTCAAACCCCCCGTTTTCACAAAAAACTTGCGAAAAGTGTGGGAAAATCCCAATTTTTCGTCATTTTTTCCACACATTTCATGAGCCAAGGTACAAAATTAGGCCTGGAAAAATTCTTTTGCACCTGCATCTTGTAGAGGACATCCCTCCGCATCGAATGAGACCAACCGCGCATTTTTAGGCCTGAAAATAACGGAGGTGCGATTTATTTTGCAAACTAATTTAACGTAATCAAACCTCAGAAAACATAAGCTCACTATTGTTATCCCATTCCAATGGGCTTGAGCAGCCTAAATAAATATTTGGTCTGAGCGTGCATTGATTCCAAAAGCATACATAGACAGGATGAGCTGAGTTGAACTCGGTTTCGTCGAGGGTCGTGGTTTGTTTTTGTCTGACAAAATAAATCGCACCTCCGTTATTTTCAGGCCTAAAAATGCGCGTTTAGGTCTCTCTCAACATTAAATGTTGGTTAAAAAATTTTAACCATGCCTACATATGGGACATATTATGTCCTAAGCCTGTAAATGCGAAGGAGAATGTTGTCAAGTGGGAACCGAAACGTCCACTCAGCTAATGGGAACCGATACGGCAAAGGTTCCTCGGGATGGCCTACCTGATGGTCTGGGCCACACCCATCTTGCCACTCGCATTCCCCATTACTCCTATCAAGTTATCAACCATCAAAGTGTTTTCTTGTCAAGTTTCATATTATGTAGGTAACTTTTTTTTTTTTTTTTTTTTTTTTTTTTTAGTATCTATTGGCGTATATAAACCATCTAATATGGTTTACATTCGCATCTTTTTACTTTTTCATACATCATACCTCAATGGACCAACAGGACCTCCTCCCTTCCATTCATAGGTATGCAACCCTCACAGCACAGGTGATATGCGTTGTAGCTTCGTCAATTTAGACTCCACTTTCATGGACATCGGTTTAATCTTGAGCGAAATGGCGTAATTTTTCCTTTTACCTCCTTTGATATTTAACCCAATTATATAAAATCAGGCTCAAAATGTTTGTTGATCCGTACTTGGGGACAGGGTATCTCCAATATTTCATATATTCGCATTAAGTAGCTCACTCGTAAGAAATGTAACAAAAACGAGGTCCCTTCCCTTCAAAATGCGAAGCCCTCCCTCACCACCTTTGGTTCGTGGGCAATGGGATCCTCCGGTTATTATATTGTGCGTACCGTTTATGAGAAACATCGTCATCACCATTCCGATTCCAGCGTACGATATTAGCCTTTCCTCGTTGATGAGCTCCGTCAAGAAGTAACCTGAAAGCAACGAAAGTCGTACAGTCCGTTCAGAAATGAGAAGCTCTTGGTTGGTATTTTTTTCGGAAGATTACCAAAAGCGATTCCAACGATAGCGACGACGTAGAGGAGGCCGACCGTCAGGGCGAACTCCCCGTTGAGGGGGTTTTCATAGAAATGGTACATGACGATGAGCATCAGCGTAGTTTGGGCCGTCATGAGCACAAACTGCACGATCAAATGCGCCACGACTATTTCCACTTTGGTCATCCCTGGTTAAGACAAAACGAAAATTATTCATCGAGCTTTCCTCTCAAACCCTCAAATAATTTTCCAATTTATAACATCAAACATCTCACCGGCTACCATGATTCTATCCAGAAGTCCAAACATTTTTTCCATCATGATAGCTCCGCTAGTGAACGTCATCGTAAAGTAGAACACAAAACTGCAACAACAAAATAAGTAAAACAATACAATTAATTGACACATTCCCACTCAAATGCGCCACACATTGATGAACTTACGCGCATATGAAGCCGGCAGCACTGCTATGTCGGTACACAGGCTCATTGCTACCGTAGACTGCTTCGTGAAACTGAAACAACAAATTTGGAAATAATTTTATTCATCAATTGATGAATGAAGCGTCTCAATCAAATAGAAAAAAAACTGACTGCAACCCAAACTTTCCGATATGTTTTAAAACGGGGACCCGGTATGTTATTCTGTTAAAATTGCTAGCTGCGACGAAATAGAGGACAGCCGTGAAAAAAAGAAGAAGAAGACAGGAACATGAGAATGAAATAATTTGTGTCAAGCAATTAAGGTACACAGGAGTAAGTGTAACCCAGAAAATCGTTAGTTCAACTTAGACCGCTCATCAAGCCTGCAATTTCCAACCAATCTTTTTGATAATGTGACCATAGGTTTATCAAACTATCCTTGAGTGTAGGCTAAATTTTGAAGACCACAGCACGATTAGCTAACGTCTTAGAAAAACATAACAATGAGCTCCTTGAATGATTTTTTAAAAATTTTTTCCTGGAAAGTTCATGCTTCAAAAGTTACGAAAATGGGTCAACATTGTAAAAAACGCGTCTCTATTATTTAGAAAAATATAATATTTGAATTCCGAGGCCTGGGGGAGGTACATGACGTGGGCTACTTGATCATCTTTTGATTGGCTGAGAAATCTCCCTCTCTCTCTCATCTATGCAAGTTAGCCAACTTTGCTATGCGAAAAGCCGACCCCGAAAGTCAAAAATCGGGGTTATCATCAGAGATCATTCAAAAATCGAGCATCGAGTTATCATCAAAGAAGGATATTCAAAATCGACCCGGGTCGAGTGTTTTTATTCAGATTCCATTCATTATTCAGCGCTCTGGTGGCTCGGTGCCAACTACTCCGCTTTCATTTCAACATATCCAACATTTCTAAAACAGTTCTGCACGTAATTAAACAGATTTTTGAACTAAAAGTTTGTGTAGGGGGGTTTCAAAGGGTGCTGAATCCGAATATGTTGTTAGAAATGATGAATTCCGACCTTTTCAACGAGCCCAAGGGATCAAACTGTTACCCTTGCCCTACGATGAGGGGGGCAAGTGTAATATTTCAAAACGCTGCCAATTTTACACTAGGGTTTATTATTCTTTGATATAGGGGTACTTGTGCAGAAATTTAATTCTGTCGATGAAAAAAAAAAAATTTAATTTTTTTGTTAACCTTTTTTTCAAAAATGTTTTTTCAATTTTTGTTTTGTACTTGAAAAATATTTGACCTTCTGGGATCCATAAAAAATCTCATTTGTAGCCCCATGAAACCCCAAAAGATTGCAACAGTGAAATCGTATCGTTTCGGGACCCCAAAAAATGGATTCTACGTCCAAAAATACTTCGAAAACGACACCTAACTCGATCCCATAGCCAAAAGCCTTAAAAAAAACCCTCCCGTAGTCCCATTTTAGCCCCTTTTTACCCCCACGGGTTTGGGCGATCGGGCTGAAAACCTTGCGGACACAACTAGATGGCAAACCGAGTATGTTGTCAAAATTTCAGATTAAAAAAAAAAAATTCCTACTGCCGAAATGTCCGTCCGCCGTCTGTAGACCTCTTGAAACGGATGTCAAATTTTGAGGCCGATCCGAGTCGTCGACCCATCTAGTTGTGCCCGAAAGGTTTTCAGCCCGATCGCACAAACCCGTGGGGCGCTATGGGGCCAAAATGGGGCTACGAGAGGGTTTTTTAAAAAGGCTTTTGGCTAGGGGATCTAGTTAGGTGTCGTTTTCGATGTGTTTTTGGACGTAGAATCCATTTTCGGGGGTCCCGGAACGATCTGATTTCACTGTTGCGAACTATAGGGCTTCATGGGGCTACAAATGGGATATTTGAAGGATGCCAGGAGGTCAAAAATATTTTTCAAGTAAAAAACAAACAAAAAATAAAAATTTTTTTGAAAAATAAAAATTCCCCAAAACATTTTTTTAATATATTTTTTTTTTCATTAACACAATTAAATTTCTGCACAAGTAACCTATATCAAAGAATAATAAACCCTTGTGTAAAATTTGCAGCGTTTTTTTTTATAGGATATATCCTTTAAAATTATATATAATTTTAATCATTTTTTAATACCTATTTAAATATAATATAACAATTGAAAATTAGCCCATGCCTTTTGTGTAAATACTTTCTCTGAATACCCTTGAAAGGTGAAATTATTAATAACTGGGCGTTTTTCAAGTACCAGAACGAACTTGATAGGCAAACCCTCCATACTCGTCACGTCTGCGCGAGATTTCCCGCGGCTCTCGACCCGTTGCGCGGAGGGCCTAACCCTTCAGAGCTCAAACAGGTGTCGGCTGTCAAGCGCAGTCGGACAATCGAAATGACTCGACCTTGACCCTTTTCAAGGTCAAGGTCAACTCGGGCGACGCGGAAACGGGTCGTCGTTTTCCCTTTCGCCTCAATCAAAATTGTCTCCTGTTATAGAACTTGAAACTCACTCGGATGGGGACGTCGCCGACTTTCCTCGGGATCCCGCAGGCTTCCATGACGTCTTGGAGGAAATCGATGAGGCTTTTGGCGATATTTCGACGGATAATGTTGGCAATGATGAAATCTACGAGTGAAACAGGGCACGTAAAAAACTTTTCTCTTAAAAAACAAAACCGTCCCATACAACTGCCTCCACTCACTTGACATGTCCATCCAAACGGAAATGGCACTTTGGTCGATGGCCACTTCCGTCGTGGAGATTCCCTCGCTAATTCGCTCTTCGATGGAACTCGTGAAATTCTTACGCACGTGAAGAACTCCCCAGACGAGATTTTTGGCCGCGTCCTGTTTCGCCGAGTCTAAATCTTCGTACAACACCTGGCACAAAAATAAACAAATCGTTGACCACAACGTTTTACAAAGTGAACATTCACTTAAAAAACCCCGACGACTCACTATATCGAGCTTTCTTTCCAACTGCTTCATGAATTGGCAGGAAAACGACTGGGGTATGTTACACTCTAAAACCGAACTGTACGTCTCGTTGTAGGGGAGTTCATCACAGCTTTTGACGAAACCGTTCAACTCGTCGGAAACGACGGCGAACTGGAGATCGGCGGGGTCGCGCCCGAACGACACGCAGAAAAAATACGATTGGAAAGCTGGCAAGACGAGAATAAATAATAGTATCCTGAAACAGAAAATCGGTTTTGAAGTGAATTCGATGAAAACAACGTTCCGAAATCGTCAGCAGTCAACTATATGGATATATCCACACATCGACGTCGATGCCCCATCCTCAGCACGTACCCTATGTTTCTTTGTGTCCACTTGACGTTCTTGGTCAGTTGTGCTAGGAACCTTGGAAATTTGAACCACTCCCTGTTCGGGAGAGGATTTGGCGATCCGTTGAGAGTACCCGTCGGATATTCGTGGTAACGAATCTGAAATGACAAATAGCGAAAAATAAATGACAATTACAAGGTATGCGGTTGGTATCAATGAATGCAGGAAACGTTCTAGGTTTTAGGCGTCATCAGTTTTCGACTCTAATGGTGGATTTCACCACCTCGGCTTAAGGTTCGGCTTACCGGTAAGCCGAAGAATAAGAAAAAGATGCGTTTCACCACTCCCGCTTAGTCTTAATCCTCGGTTTACGGGGTGAGGTTAAGCCTCAGATTTTAGTCCCTACTCATCCACGTCTTAAGCGTTAAATCTGAGATTTACGCGTGTGTTGTAGTTGTTGTTACAATTTTCACCAACAACAGCAGTGCCCATTTCGTTGATATCGGATAATATCCGATAATATCGGATGATATTATCATCTATCATATTATGATAGTTGGATTTATTCATTATCATTTTCCCTCGAACGGTGTGATTTTCGCTTTTTCGACCAGAGTGTTAATTATTTCGTTCGTACTGCGTGTTTGGGAATGGCATACCGAAGAATTACATTCGAGGATGACGACGAGGAAATTGAGATGATTATTCAGTTGCAAAGGCGGCCGGGAGTCTTCAAACAGATCGAATTATGTTTCTCTTTTCGTCAACTGTTGGAAAAATTTGGGAAGAGTCCTCAATAAGATAATATACCCTAGTCCAATTTTTTTAATGACTAGTCCATTTATCGATTTATCGACTGAAATATGCAGAAACTTTGGAGATTCATTTGTAATTTAAGTGCCTTTGCCTTCCTATCTTTTGAATAATAAATTAAATTACCTGAAAAAAGTTAATTTTCTCAATTTATCAACCTTTTCCTTTGAATGCGAACTTATTCACAAAAATTCGCATTCAATAACTTTTGAAAATAAGAATAATCCGTGTTCTTCTCCCACTTCTTTTTGAGATTTCACACGAATTAAGACAGCGCATTAGGTACTTGGATTTTTCGAAAAATAATATCGATTATTCCTGACCAAATTATATATTTCTGTACGATAATAGTTTAATAATTTTAATTATTCTGGATTTTCATTGAAAACTTACACCGGCTATCTCATAATAATATTATTACTATATTATAGTAAACTACAACACACGCTAGGTATCTCAGAATAAACTTTGCGTGCTACACCCGCTTACTCAACGTAGCAAACACCAACGCCGGCTATCTCAGCTGAATTTTCATTATTATTTATTTTTCGATTTTTGGTTTATTATTCTTGGAATAATACACCTATGTTTTCGCGACGGAGGTCTACGACTCGGATCGGCCTCAAAATTTGAAATTATCCTTCTCAAGAGGTCTAGATTCTAAATCCGAAATGTCCGTCCGCCGTCCAGGCCGTTTTGGGCAGTAGGAATTTTTTTAAAAATCTGAAATTTTGACAAAATACTTGGTTTCATCTAGTTGTGCCCGCAAGGTTTTCAGTCCGATCGCCCAAACCCGTGGGGCGCTATGGGGCTATAATGGGGCTACGGGAGGGGTTTTTTCGAAGGCTTTTAGCTATAGGATCGAGTTAGGTGTCGTTTTCGAAGTATTTTCAGACGTAGAATCCAATTTTGGGGGTCCCGGAACGATCCGATTTCACTGTGGTGATATACAGGGCTTTCATGGGGCTAAAAATGGGATTATTGAAGGATCCCAGGAGGTTAAATTTTTTCGAGTAAAAAATAAAGAATTTTTGAAAAAATACCCCCCCCCCAAAAAAAATTTTTTTTTGTAGGTAATATAAAAATACAAAATTTTTAAATTTTTTTCATTGACAGAATTAAATTTCTGCACAAGTAACCTATATCAAAGAATAATAAACCCTTGTGTAAAATTTGCAGCGTTTTTTACGTTGAAATCAATCATTGCAATGATATAGCTATATCCCCATGGGGACCTCCTTGTCCTAAGCTTCTGACTTGCGATGAAAGTCGGTCCAGGGATTCAGAAAATTTCTAATTTCTAACTGATTTAATCAGTTTTTAGGCCCTCCTTAAAAGCTGAGAAACATGAGATAGCAGATGTTGCCACTAACGTGACGATTTATCACGGCCTTATCACTTTTTTGTCACTGATTACCGAGTTTTCCGCGGGAACACGAGTCTGGGGCAACCTGTTCCAAAGCTAACCGAGGCTTAGGTAAGCGCCACCTTCAGTCTGATGGTGAAACGGAATCTTGCCTAAGTCGGACTTAACGTTAAATCCGAGATTTAGCTAAAACGAACTTTAAGCTACACTTGGTGAAATCCGGCATAAGTAATTCCTCAAACAACGGAAAAAGATTGCACTGAGGTCACAACGCTGTTTGGCCGCCAGAGCGCTCCTAGCGGGAATTGAAACACTTTGCAGAGCCTCGTTTTTCACAGTTCTTGTCTAGAATCGTTCTGGGCTGTTGAGTAAGACTCATCATGGGAAACAAAAATCTTGTCAACTCATTTTGGTTATTATTCTTGGAATCATACGACTATGTATTCGCGAGGGGGTTCGAAAATTTCGATTGGCCTCAAAATTTGTCTTTATACGTTTCATGATGCGTAGATTCCAAAACGCTCCAAATCTTACACAAGGGTTTATTATTCTTTGATAAAGGTAAGTTAATTGTGCAAAAATTAATTCTATGTCATTTAATGAAAATATTTTTTGAAAAAATTAGAAAAAAATTTATTTCTCTGTAGGTAAGTACAATGTTTGTACAGATGTGGAACCTCGAAAAAACGGATTTTGCGTCAAAAATTACTCGGAAAACGACACCATCAAAAATCCCATTCGTAGCCCCAAGAAAGCCCCACCGATCCCCACGGTCGGATCGTTGAGACCCCCAAAAATGGATTCTACGTCCAAAAATACTGCGAAAACGACACCTAACTCGACTCCACGGCCGAAACCCTTCTAAATCCCTCCCGTAGCCCCTTTTTACCCTCACGGGTTTGGGCGATCGGACTGAAAACCTAGCGGGTACAACTAGATGGTAAATCGAGTATTTTGTCAAAATTTCAGATCTACAAAATTTGTATATTAAATCGTCATTGTGTCTGTTTTCGGGTTAGAGGGCAGTTTAATTTTGACGAATACCACCAGGAACGTCCGTTAGCTGTTATTCTGTTTCCAATGGCGTCATAAAATGACCATCATCACCTTGGAATAATTAAGGGTTGAATATTTATTGCTGAGCTCTTTACCGCAAAATTCCACTCAACTGTTGAAAAAGCTGTTTAACAGTTGAGTGGAATTTTGCGGTAAGGAGATCCTCCTTCTTCCATGCGCTATTATTAAAGAGAATGATTTGTGAGAGCAGTAAGAGCTCATTAGCTTGAAAGATGAGGCGTCAGGCTGGAGGATTACTCCGGTGACTTTACCATAAGATGATCATTATCGTCGTTAACAGCAATCTTTCAAGAAACCCATTACTTTTCGCCGAGGATTAATTTGGATCGTGTTCATTTTCGTGAGTTGAATTTGGAACGGTTATGAAAGCTTACTAGTGAATTTTTGCTATTAATAATCTAACTGGGTTTTTTAAAATTCCTTTCACTAACGAAAATCTCAATGAAACTGCGTTGGAGCTTGAAATAGATTTTTAATTACTGTTTCCGTCCACAATAGCACAGCAGGGCCTTTTCTCGTTGATTAAACTAAAAGACGCATAATATGCATAATACGCATAATATTATTTCAAACCCCGCTTACAAGCGCTCCTCCATTCCAACAACTCTTGGGAATTAAGACTAAATAAAACACTTGGGTTGAGATACTAAATTGAGAAATCTGATGTTAGCGAAAGACAAGAGAAGAGGGGTGAAGTTGTTTTAATTATAAAGGAAGCCTCCTGTTCCACTGTAAAAAAAAAAAAAATCCTACTGCCCCAAAACGGCTCGGACGGACAGTTGATTTTTGAAATTCATTAATCGCATAATGACAAATTTAGAGGCCCATCCAAATTGTAAACCCCCGACGCGAATACAGGTGTATTACCTATTCCAAGAATAACACAGGTCTACAAAAAAAGGTCACTTCGGGCTCGAGAGGTTTCGGTGGTTGCTCTCCATGTTTTGGGGTCTGGTGAACACGAATCCGAAGCCCGTTTTGCGCCATCACGTCCAGATTTTTTTGTACACCCTCGTTTATCCAGAAAAGCGAAAATTCCCTTAATTTCTGCTTAATTTCGACTCTAAGTCGTCTGGTTTCTGTAGGCAATTTTTCTGGGCGCTCTGAGGTACACTATACTTTAGATATTTTTGCGCTGAATCGAATGAGACCAATTGCAAGTCGCTAAGATGATTACTTACGGAGATTTTTCGAAGATATCGCCAAAAAAAAAAAAAAAAAAAAAAAAAAAAATCGCCAAAAATCGGCTATTACATTCACAGAGGTGCAGTTGGCGGCATTTGACGCAGAAATGTCCACAGTTTACTTTGTAGTAGGAGCCGATTCCCCCGGACCCTCATTTTTTACTGTGTTAACAGAAAAGTGCAAAAAAACCGTAAGTAATCATCTTAGCGACTTGCAATTGGTCTCATTCGATTCAGCGCAAAAATATCTAAAGTATAGTGTACCTCAGAGCGCCCAGAAAAATTGCCTACAGAAACCAGACGACTTAAGAGTCGAAATTAAGGGAATTTTCTCTTTTCAGGATAAACGAGGGTGTACAAAAAAATCTGGACGTGATGGCGCAAAACGGGCTTCGGATTCGTGTTAACCAGACCACAAAACATGGAGAGCAACCACCGAAACCTCTCGAGCCCGAAGTGACCTTTTTTTGTAGACCTGTGTAATAAACTCGAATAAAAAAATCAAAAAAATCTGATCAACTTGGAGCCATTACGGCACTCCCCATTCAATTTTTTTTCGTTTATTCTATTCAAAAGACTTACCCCTTTTTGTTTTTCTTGTTTGTGGAGATCGTGCTGTTTTTTGCTCAACTCGAGGAACGCCTGCTCCAAATTGTTACAGTTCTGGCTCTCCATCAACTGTTTGGGCGACTCCTCGCTCAAAAGGACTCCTCGCCTCATAAGACCTATCTGATGAAATCGCATATTAAATATAGGTAACGCTAAATAATAAACAATTGTCGAAGGACTTTGGGATTCACAACATTTGGACACACGAGTGTGAGCTTAGTAGGAAACTCATTTTCTTTTAAATGTCAAGGAAACAATTTTCGATAGGATGCGCCGTTTTCGAGTTCCTACTACGAAAAAATCCAAAATAATTCCGAACAGATCGGTTATTGTCTAATACTGTATTGTCTACTCACTGTATTAGATTGCCTAGCTTCTTCTATGTAGTGGGTGGTTATCACAATGGTTTTTTGCTCTTCGTGAGCCAATTTGACTAAATACTCCCAGATCCTGAAAAAAAAAAAAAATGCAGACGTTATAAAAGTGGTAATATTTCGAGTCGCAAGAGTTGAACTCAGTTTAAACCGCAAAAAAAAAAAAAAAAAAACTCGATAGGATTGAATCGGTTGCGCTTGATAGTTTGGCAACGACGTGTAACTAACGTTATAGGCGATATATACACCAAGGTTGGTAACTCACGTGTTGCACAGTATTGGGTCCATGCCAACTGTGGGCTCGTCCAGGATGAGGAGGGAGGGTCCGTGGAGGAGCGCCACGGCGAAAGAAACCCGCCTCTGCTGACCACCGCTAGAAGATAAGGCAATACAACAATTAAACGAATAAAACTGATGTTGATAGTTCATTACGGGTGAGTCGTTTTGCCTTTCTAATGGAAATTTTAATTCTTCGGTCCCCGTAGAGAGCGGAGTCTCGGATCTGATAAGGACGGTGTATTCGTCACAATGGTCCTAGGAAGCGCATTGTCTTCAAAAGGAAATCCGAACCGGGTCGAGAATCGATTAAAATTCCGTTCGCCGAAAGATGCGTTTAACCCTCGGGATCGGACCTCGTTATAAATACAAGTCAGCTAAGATTTCCAATGAGATAAAGTGGTGTTTCTGTTTGATGTCAAAATATACCAACTGCTTGTAGTATTCCCACGTGCCGGTCGGATGAGTTTGTAACCCCCAAAAATGGGTTGGGCGCACAGGGCCCAATTCTGCTTAAATTTGTCAGCCCATCGTGGTCCCAAGCAGGTCCACGGGAAGCGCTGCGTTCGACGGCGAGATCGGACGGTCTAGCTTCTGCCGCGAGCGGCCTCACCGCTCATTACCTGGACCGTCCCTTTCTCGCCGCCAATATATCATCCGCTTCATGTTTGATATCTGAATCTCCACAGCCCCATTCCGAGGATCGAAGCATTCCAGGTCAACTCAACAATTCGTGCCAACCTGGAGCTCGCGGATCCTCCATTGAAGCAGCGACATCACCAACTAGGCCTGCAGATCGTAACATTCACGTTAAGGATGTTCCTGCACTCCCTTCCTCTTCCTCCAAAGACACCGGGTGCGTAATCATAGATATGAAGCTAGAGGCATTCTCCAAAACACACAACAGAAATAATAATATCGAAACTGAAAAGCAATTAGGAACACATCATTAGCATGTAGGTACACACCCAACATCCATTATGCAGGGTGCCCTACAGGGGTCTACGTCCTAAAAAACTTCAAAAACGACATCCCACCTAGCCTTGATCATCAACTTTCAAAAACCCCTCCTGAAGCCCCATTTTAGCCTCGCAGATTTGAGCGATCGGGCTGAAAACCTAGCGGGCACAATACGAGTACATGGAGAACCGAGCGTTTTGCCATAATATGAGATTTACAAAATATTTTTACTTCCAAAAACGGCATGGACGGCGGACATTTCATTTTTGAAACGTGAGGAGAAATTTTGAGGCCGGTCAGAATGGTTGACCCCTTCGCGAAAATATTATTCTGTCAATAATAAACCAAACCGGAGGTAATGAACTCAAGGGGCTCGTGCAGGTACTCGAATTCGGGAAAAATAGCTTATCAGCCGAATCCGATCAGGATCTGGCGATTTCGTGGATCATATCAATAAGGTATTAGCCCATTTTAGAGCTGTTTTGAAGGAAATTTCCTGCGATCCTCGAGAATATCGCGTTTAGCGATTACGCCGCCAGACAAAGAGCTCACACGCCGGTTTTTTAAGATTTTTTGCTCAGACACCCCTTTAATGAGGCTGATTGTTATTTTGTTAAGATTGTTCTTGATTATACGGCCAGCGGTATTCCCTAGCGGACTGTCATTATCCACACCCTCCTTCTCAACCATTCCACATTCAAGTCATATTTTCATTCAACCCAAGGTGATGGAAATTAACTGTTATTATACGAAATTATACGATGGAACTCAAGTGTTGTTATACGTTTTTCGGAATCTAGAAACCAATCCTACAGCTCCAGCTAGAGTTTCACGACGAACTTCGATCTACGTCAAATTAGCTGAGGACCTCACCTGAGACTCTGGATGTATCTCGACTGGGGCGGCAGCTCCAACATCAAGCACAGCTCTTTGGCCCGCCGATCCACAGCTCCGGGAGTCATCCCATACAATGTGCCGTAGAAGGTGAATATCTCCGAGATTTTGAACTCTTGGAACAAGGCTATATCCTGAAAATAAATTTCACTTGGAGCGTTTATTAAAGTCAAATTTTACGGCCACAAATGAACAATAAAAGAACGCTCGAATCCTTTTATGCGCGGATGCGTTTAGTCTTGACAGTATTTTGGAATTTTATCACTGTACGAGTCAAGTCCTTAAATCCGCCAAGTAACTACCACCTCAAGACACCCATTACTGCAGTTTGTCCCAAGCTGAATCAAATGAAATCTCCCTCATCTGCTCACCTGCGGCATGTACCCGACATGTTTCCTTTTGGTGATGCCCAATTGGATGTAACCGAAGTCCAAATGCTGTTTGCCAACTATGCAGCTAAGAAGGGTAGTTTTCCCACACCCGCTTGGCCCCAACAAACCGTATCTGTGAACATGAAAATTTGATCGTTAATATGTTGAAATATTGATCACAAATCGACATGTATGATGGAGGAAAAAAAAGGAAGAGAAAAAGCACTAAACAGTTACAAAACTTTGGCTTTGCCGGGTGGTAGTGGTTGGAGGGGCATTAGGAAGTAATAGATCATCGCGAAGGTATACGGATTAGGAGTTTACCTTCATGGATGGACTAGTAAGTAGTAGGTAGTACCTACTGAGTACACACAAGAGTGAGCACATGTTAGTAATTACCTACTAGTGCTGCAAGAAGATCAATTTTTTCGACTTTTTTTCGAGGTTTTGAGAAAATATATTAATCGATTACACGATGTCGATTTTTTGCAGCACTAATACCTACATAATATTATTGTATACCAACTGAATGTACCTACTGCAAATCAAATTAGCATAACCAAATTACAGGGAGAAATCGATTAATATGAATCGATTCTTTTCAAGAGCAATCGGTAAATTCAAATGGTTTCTGAATCACCTTCTAGTTTCATATTGCCAAACCATGCTCAGCAACATTGTCGTTTTCGGGATTCACGTTTTCTACCAGCCGTCACGAAGTTTTTATAAGCGCCTAATAGCTCTAACCCAGTCTGGAGATCCCGAGAAACCCTCGAGATGATTTCTCAATCCCTTCTCGATGTTTGGATCATTGAGCCGGATACGCCCCGTGCCGTAGACCTTTTAAAGGTGGCCGGAGACTGTCGAAAAATGGAAGAGGATAAATTTGAAGTAAAAATGCGGGAAGAAGTCATTATAGTGCGTTTCAGACGGGTTTGCACGTAGGAGGTATCATTCAATACCTACCCTATGTTTGCGGTCACTCGCAACGTTCACAGATTCTGTGACCCAGTGAAAATAATTGGGCTCGCTGACCCAACCTCTTCATTCGGATAAGCCTGGTGAGTCCGCTGACAAGGAACCTTTATTCCGACCCACCGTTTCACATTCGGGCGCTAAGCTCATCGCGAATTTGAGGGTCGCCGAATCTTGGGTAGTCGCCGGGTCAGCGGGCCCAGTTCATCCCATCGAAGGTCCATGAGCCTGTCCCGTTGGTTTGTCTCCGGTTGAGCAACAACGCTTCCCGGCGACATAACTCCCCCAACTAAAAACTTTAAACATCCGAAGCCTTATTGGTCGCGGACGGTAAAATACTGAAGTTCCTGATTGCATTTTTCTCCTAGCGATTGGAGATGAAGAATAATCTTTGTGTGATTTTAATCTTGGTAGGCAGGGAAAAAAGTGAAGATTTCTAATTGCTGCAGGAGGAAACACCAATTGACTCCGACTGAAGAAAAAAACAAACAAAAAACAAACAAACAAGGCAGTTGAGAATGCGCAGACAGTTAGAGTATTTTATTTTATTATTTCTAAACTTACGAAACGAACTCTACACAGAAATTTGGAGAGGAATCATATTTCGACCATAATGGTCGAAAAATGATTGGATGAGAGAGTTGCTTCCTCATGAAACTTCCTATATAGCGGAAGCGGACTTACTCCAACCCGACATTCCGGTAACAAAAATCTTTTTGATAACGAAGACAGTTTTTAAGTTTTTTGCACAATAAAAAAAAAAAACACTGTAACCCGTATAATAACTTGCATAGATGCGGTAACGTGAATATAAGACCTGTTGTAGACGAATGAAGCGAATGGATGTAAGCCCGTTTGTTGTAAAACAATGGATATCAGATATTTCGAAAAAATGCAAATTTTACTCAAAGGCTTATTATTCTTTGATAAAGAAAAATTGTGCAGGAATTAATTCTGTCTAGAATTAGAACTAGAAAAAAAATTCCTGAACAATGTTTGGAGAGATGTGGGATCCCCCAAAAATGGATTATGCGTCCAAAACAACTCGGAAAACAACACCTCATTCGACCTTTAGACTAACTTCAAAAGCTCCATTTGAACCCCCACGATAGCTCCATAATTCCCCAAGCCGAAATCGGATCATTTTGGAACTCCAAATAATGGATTCTACGTCCAAAAATACTTCGAAAACGACACCTAACTCGACTCTATAACCGATACCCTTCCCATAGCCTTACAGAGTTAGGTAGTGTTTGGGCGATCGGGCTGAAAACCTTGCGGGCACAACTAGTTGGTGAACTGAGAATTTTGACAAAATTTCAGATTTAAAAAAATCCCACTGCCCAAAACGACCCGGACGGCGGACGGACATTTCGGTTTTGGAATCAACACAACTTGAAACGAATAATGACAATTTTGAGGCCGACCAAAACTGTCGACCACCGTCGGGAATACATCTATACACTTATACGTAAGTGATTATTCCAAGAATAATAAACCAAAACCATAAGATAAGACGTAGGTATGTGGAGTTCGTTACAAGCCAAGTTTCACTTCGCACCGACCTTCGTACCGGATTCGTAGCCGGCCCAGTGATAAGCCCAAGAGTGATGGGGATTTAGCAAACTTTTAAAAGGAGGATCATATTATAAACCATTCCGGAAGGAAAGCGACTCGTGAGGTGATACCTAGGCCTTGTCCCAAAGATTCAGAATCCGTTAAAAAAAAAAAAGAAAAAAAAAAAGGGATATAAGCTTAAGCTTAAGCTCGTTTGAAATAAACTCTTCATTTTTTCGCTAAACGAATTTGGCGGCTAACTTTCAGAATCTACAGAATTATCTGATAATCGTGTGACGATAGAGTGAAAACACTGTTGAAGTTTGTGCTCCTGACCTTACAGCCATTAACCTCGATATCGTCGCAGTATTGTTCAAGCATAAACAAAGAGAAGGACCCCCATTGTGAAATCTGCCGTGATTCGGCATTACCGCCTTAAAAAATATTTAAATCACTACTGTTTGCTCGACTCTTCTTCGACGCGCCCTTGACAGGTCCTGATGGCGATTTCTGGGTTGGGAGTTTTTTTTCTTGGGATTTTCAAGGCTGAACTGCGGCTTTTCCAATTTGTCATGCCAAAAACGATAATCACGCAATGTCGTTCCGTTATGTCTATGAAGTGGTGCAATGTGTTGTGGCATTTAGGGCAGTAAATTGCTAACAAGTACCTACGCCTCAGCCTGCTACATTCAAAATTAGCCGTAACGCGCAGTGTTCTCGGTACAAGAGTAACCCATTAGAAATTATGATTGATTGCTCACATTTGACATTTATGGTTAGAGAGCCGAAATATCACCAAGTGAATGACATCATAATATGACACCATGGGTTGACGCCACACAGATGCCAGCGAAGCACATTGCCCAACAAAAATCTCAAATCACTGACAGAAAATGAAAAACTACTAGGAGTTCAAATAGTTGAGATCACAATAAGAACAAAAGGGCTCATTGTTACTGAGTCCCTTTAGTTTCATTTCAGTCTTAAATAATGTCCCTACGACTGCGGACATTTACCCCCAAAACATTGCGGAGAGTTAGGTAAGTACTCCATAATATGGATATTATCATGAAGTCATCACGAAAATGGTACTGACTTTAGGGAACAAAAGAAAACGTGAATTCTGTGCCATAATTTCAAAGCTAAACAACAGCCCTTTTGACAGGAAGAAAGACAGACCTAATAATGCGGAAAAGTTACGAAAATATTGTAGTGACAACTCAAAAAACAGACTAACCTCATTTTTTCAGTCGAGGAAAGATCTGCTCTATCCAAGTTCTAACCAGCAACTGGTGGTGGTAAAACCTACCTCTGGTGCCAATGGCGACAAAATAATCTATTATGATCGAAAAAAAGGCAGTGCGGACATTTACCCCTTGCGGACAATTCCCCCCACCAACCCAATGTTATCAAAATTTCAGATTTGAACAATAAAATCCTACTGCCTAAAACTGCTCGGACGGCGGACGGAAATTTCATTTTTGGAATCTAGACATCTTGAAACGTACAATGACAAATTTTGAGGCCGACCAAAATGTTCGAACTCTGACACGAATACATAGGTGTAAACCAAAACGCTGCAAATTTTACACAAGGGTTTATTATTCTTTGATATACATTACTTGTGCAGAAATTTAATTCTGTCAATGAAAAAATTTAAAAAAAAAAATTTTTTTTTTTATTTTTATCTCAAAAAAAAATTTTTTTTTTGGATTTTTTTGTCCAAAAATGTGTTTTTTCTAAAATTCTGTATTTTTTCTCAAAAAATATTTAACATCCTGGGATCCTTCAAAAATCCCATTTTTAGCCCCATGAAAGCCCTATAGAACGCCACAGTGAAATCGGATCGTTCCGGGACCCCCAAAAATGGATTCTACGTCCAAAAATACTTCGAAAACGACACCTAACTCGATCCCATAGCTAAAAGCCTTCAAAAAGCCCCTCCCGTAGCCCCATTATAGCCCCATAGCGCCCCACGGGTTTGGCCGATCGGACTGAAAACCTTGCGGGCACAACTAGATGGTAAACCAAGTATTTTACCGAAATTTCAGATTTTTAAAAAAATTCCTACTGCCCAAAACGGCCTGGACGGCGGACGGCGGACGGCGTACGGCGGACGGACATTTCGGATTTAGAATGTAGACCTCTTGAAACGGATAATGTCAAATTTTGAGCCCGATCGGAGTCGTCGACCCTCGTCGCGAAAACATAGGTGTATTATTCCAAGAATAATAAACCAAAACCAGCTTCCAAGCCTGTTCATTTGACGCTTGGCAACACTGCGATGCGATCCGGCAGTTTTTTTTTTTTCTCGTTAAGCATGACTAACTGTTAGTCTTCCACTTGAAATTCGACAAGGATTGCACCCAAATAAAAAAAAACTCAAACACTTTCAAGAAGCAAGAACGTTCACGCAAATTGTGAATCATCTCACGTCCACTTAGGGCTTTGTTTGCTGTGTGTTTATACACACCCGGGTGCCCAACCGCTCCAAGTTTGAATACTGAAGTGCCAAATGATGCTCACTCATTTCTTCATCTTTAGAGCTAATTAGTTAGCAAGTTATTTCGACGATCATCGCCAACATCGTTGACCTTGGAGTATGACGTTCTGGACCTGTCAAGCGTATGATGGGAAGATATACAACGCAATCGCGTTTTTTTTATTTTCAGAAGAAGAGAATGAAACAGCTTGATGATCTCACACCTGTCAAGACCCCATAATCTTGAGTCCTACCCTGTTGCATCTCAATAACAAACCACGAGCTTTTGATCAGTCACCCCAAATTGCACAGCACAAACGACTTTGGACAAAAAGTCTTCGGGCAATAATTCTCAGGTTTACGACGGACAAAAAGTCTTTGGTGAGAAATATGAGGAAAAAGCATCGACAGCTCGTAATGCGGCGTCTTCAAAATTACCAAAAATGAACATCTTTTCGACAAAATAGGTTTGCGGCCCAAACGAAACAAAATTGAGAATTCGTTTCGGCACAGTAGTGCGGCGGGATTGGCAATTCGTGTCGCAAACCATCCTGTATCAGTCTGTGCTCTCTGACCGTGTAGATCCCTGATGAATGAGGTTCCCAATAATTCATTCAGTTATTATTTATTGTCGATCTACTTCGTGGATGGCTGCTCGCAAATGGGCTTTCCCTTCTCCTGAACAAAATATTGATCAGAACGACTAGTAAGCACGAGCCCTGGGGGACTGGGGTTCGCGCCCCAGCCTAGTCCATTAAAATTTTCACGGGGTTTGGCTCTCTGGAGCAAGGCATTTCTGAAACGTTTCAAATGTAGTGCGGGGTCGGCTCCTTCTCCATCGTGAGAACCCGATCGGCCAACACAACTAGATCCACTTTACTTTTTTACTCTACGTGATCAGCGGTCCCACTTTATTAGTTTTTATTTAAATCGCAGCCTCAAGGTGAGCAGACCCCAAAACGCCTAATTTTGCCATCAAGTTGTGCCTGCAAGGTTTTCAGCCCGATCGCCCAATCCCGTTGGGTTAAAAAAGAACTACGGAAAAGGTTGTAGAACGGTTTTAGCTATGGGGTCGAATTAGTAGTCGTTTTCGAAGTATTTTTGGAAGTTGGAACCATTTTCGGGGGTCCCTGCAGATTTCACCGTGGGGCTGCAAATGGAGCTTTTGAAGCATGTCACGAAGTCAAAATTTGACATTTAATGAGGTGTCGTTTTCTAAGTAATTTTTGACGCATAAAACATTTTTCGGGGTCCCAAATCCATCCAATCATGGTATGGACAAATTTAAACTTTTCATTTAAAAAAAATTAATTTTTGCATAATTTACCATCAAAGCATAACGGCCCTGCAGATGGCTGAAGGGGAGGGGGAAGATGGTGAGGAGGGCCAGAAACGCCAGGTTGGAGTGGGCTGGTCGTGGATTCTTACTCTACGTACATTCACTACACCAATAACCTCCGTAAAAACACATTCTGACTTAAATTTAAAAGTTCTTCTTATGTCACTCGGTAGGAGAGCGTATAGAACAGCAGCGGAGCCCTGCTCACTGGCCGCATGATGTTAAACGCTGCAAATTGAAAAGACCCAAGACTTTTTGTACAATACTTGTTGTCTCAAGATGTCTATAGAGTTTTTTGTACAAAGACGTTTTATCCACACACCGATTTCCCTCACTTTGAACGAGGTATTTTCGTTCGGTATTGGGAAATTTTTTTCCTTCGCTTATCTTGGCATTGAGAAGGTGAAAACAATAAGAAAGAAAATGACCTGCTCCGAGGTGTTTACCAGATTTGTACGACGCTATTTTGATATGTTAACAAGATTGTGATAAGGTCACTTAGGCTGGTCACTCAAGTTGAGATCAACATCGATTTAGACAAGTTCAGGTTTTGTACCTTTAACGTAAGAAAAAACCACTTAGATGAATCGCAAAAATGACATCAACCAGGCGACGTTAGGGTTACCACCTAACAACATGGTACCTGTCGGGCGTTCATTCATTGCGTCGAGTTGTGACCCCAAAATACGGTCAAGTACCGACCGACACCATAAAGCCAACTTGTTCCAAACGAGGCTACATCGAGGGAGCCGGTTAGGTGGAGTTATGCAACGCTAAAAAGTGATATCAAGGTCGCCACTGGAGGGACCTCCCTTTGAAATGGGTTAGCCGGACTGCCGGGATCCTCGGACGCGCTACATCAGTGAAAGTCCAGACAGACTCAGGATGCGGCGGTAACCAGCTAAGGACTTCATTCGCCTTCCCACCCTTCCAAAGGTGCCAATTCTTTGCCTTCAGCTGTCATAGCCTGTTATTCTTGGCGTTAGATCACATGACTAATCGCAGTTACTTACGCACAATGCCCATCGATCCAGAAATCCCTGCTGACACTTCAGACGGGATTTCCGAGGAGGAAATAGCAATTTCACGAGGACCCGTTGTCCAGGAGTCCAAACTTGACAATTCAAGGAAGTCGGAAAAGCGGTCCCTTGTCAGACCATGGACGGTAACCGAGAGCCCATACTTGACAAGATTGGAAGCCAGGGAGCCGCCCCTCGGGACAACTGCGGCAGCAAGAAACCTTACTACTCTAAAGCAGGGTTCAAATCCATGCGGCAATCCGTCAATGCGTGAACGCGTCAGCAGTGGTGAGCAGTGGAGGGGATTCGTCATTCCAGTCGGACGTTCACAAGCGTCCGGCAAATTGTCATTGCGTTGCACACAGCTGTTCCGCGTTCATTTGTGTTTCGTTGGCGACCACAATAACCTGGATGCTTATCGCCGTTATCAATGCGTCAGTCCGGTAAAATATCTGATTTTTCGCTTGTGTACAGTCAGCTTCGAAAGTGTTTCTCCGTCAAAACTAACTTCTTCCCGCCCGCTGGCATCGGCCAATCAGCAGACCGAACGCAATGACGGAATGATGCAATATCGCATTGCCGCATGGATGTGAACCCTGCTTCAGGCCAGAAATAGGCATTTTCGAGGGGTTTTTGATGTTTTTTCTAAATAAAATATTAGAAAGTTCGAGGGGATTACACTTCAATTTGAGGTGCTTCTGGGCCAATAAGTATGTGTTGAGGTCGGCGATTTGTTGTTTAAATAAACGTCCCCTTCTTTTGGGTAAAATGTCGGAGCAAATTGTATTAAATGAGCGCCAGGAAACAGGGAAATATAAGTCATAAAAGTCATGAAAATTTCATAAACGCGGCGTTTCTGGTCATCAGCCAGGCCTGCTTCACCTTCAGAGTGCTCTCATTTCAGTCTTACGTATACGCGATCCCTATAAGTGGCCACAAGCCAAATTGCCATTTGGTGCCTCAGTAAAGATAACGGGGCTTGATAATGCCCCAGTGATATTCACCTGAAAACCTCTTTGACTCTCCTTTTCATTCTTCAGTGTATTTCTGTGCCACTGTTGCTATCATGCATACCACTCATACGTCCTGCCTCTTGTCTTCACTCTTCCTTTCTTCGGCTATTCATAGGACCTTCAATGACGGCCTGATTAGCAGTGAGGACCACCGATGAGGAAGAGACTTAAACGATAAACGTCCTTTACGTGCTCGACTATCACTCCCGAGTGACGTGACCCAAGATGAAGCTGATTAGTATGTCGGGGGCGTTCTTCCTCCTAGAGCCCAACTCTTTTCCGGAGGATTCATCCGACGCTGTCAGAAATGGACCTCAAAGAATCGGATGAGTGCAGGCGAACTGGTAAAGTGTTGACCAGCCCCAACGGCACCAGTACACGAAGGTAGGTATGTGGTTGGCAGTTGAACAATCCCACTTGAGGTTCGTGTCAATTACCTCTTGGAAATAATTCCGATCATAGTACACGTTCCCAGACAACGTGCTTCATCTCACCGATGTTTCACTAAACGTTTCACCAAATTGCCCCACAACTGAAGGACCTTCGTTTGGGCTGCACCGTTCCAAATCCCACAAGGTTTTCACCCTGCGGATCTGAACTAGAAGTCAATAAGCCGAGTTACGAAACTGTAACTGTCACATGTCGACACTTTTGAAGGCTCTTTCGGCTCGCAAGGATGTCTGATGGAGCCCTCATAAACAAAAATAACCACAAAATAAAAATTAAAGTTCAGACCTGGGTGCCTCACTATTGCCATATCCTGCCTCATCAAACGGGACTGGGTGCCCTTCAATTGAGAAGGAAGAGCCAAATGGCCACATGGAAGAAAAAAGGTTTGGACTTCCCACACAAAAAAAGAAAAGAAAAAAAGTTGCCCATGTTTGTCATTGAAAACTTCAATGGCATTCTTCACGAATCTCCACAGAAAAAGGATTCGCTTTTCAATCACCAAGTTCGTGAATTACCTTTTCACGGAACCAAGTGGACGAAGAGCCACGTGTGGTAACATCGGCACTCACCAGATCCGAGAAGCGCCCTTGACCCTCGAAGAGCCCAAACTTCCTGGTTCTTTTTTGATGAGGGAACTACATTCTTCGGCCTTAGACGATAAAAGAAGGGAGCTAGAAACCGTTCCAGTCAAAAAATAAACACCGTCAAAGTTCAACGGCCCTACAAGTTACTTGAAGGCGGGTTTAAGTACACGTGAAGTGGATATGTACCATTGACTGGCTCTTCAAATTGGCAGAGTAGCCGTAGGTACCGCAGCAGCCGTCTGGCGCAAAATGATTCTCCTTGTTAAATTAGGAATCCCCGAAACTCTGATAGCAACACAGTTGAATCGTTTACACAAAAAAGAACTAGAAATACTTGACAAATTGTACCAAGCCCGGTTGTAGGGGAGACTAGGGATGTTTGACCCACCCTTCAGTTTTTCCCAAACATTCCCGAAAACCCAGTGGGTCTGCGGACTAGTGTCGGCAAAACGTTCAGACCTGACCCCCCAAAAGCTGAAATCCGGTTGTCAGGCGCTCGATGTCAACAGACGTTTTGAGGTTGTAGGTGAACAACTTCCACGATTTCCTTCCTCCTCGAAAGAAAACGTAGCTGATAACCACCAATCAGACAGATTGTCAATCAAGACAATTAAAATGGAGTTAACAACCGCCACAATTTTGTGTCTTGTCGGTTTGGTACCCCTAATGGATCGACAACCTACGCGGAAAAGATATGGTTTTGACAGTTGGGTGCCGGGTGGGAATCTCTAACTAGGCGGCACCAGAAATGGAGGGAACCCGAACGCCTAAAAATGAGCTGCATTACACTTATTTGATACAAAGAGCTTTTAAGGTTTAAGAGAGGTTTATCAAGAATGAATTTTACAAATTTCGTTACCTCGAGTAAAGACCACGTAGGCTAATTTCTGAGTTTATAACAATTTTATAATTAGTTTTAATTGAGGTAACAAATCCATTTACCTGCCCTAAGTATTAAGTTTTGTTATGTCGGGCTCTTTCGCAACACTGAGAGAAAAAAAGGGCCTATTCTAGGTTATTTTTCGATTTTTTTCTAGGTTAAATGCTGCCAACCTAGATTTTTTTTGGTTTTCATTCTAGGGTGGAACAATTTAGTCTAGGTTGAATATAATTTAACCTAGATTGAAAATACTGGTGAAGTTACTTTCCTAAAAATGCAAACAACCAAGATTTAAAATACGCCACCCTTACACTTTAGTTCTAGGTTAAGTTCACGGTGTGTGCCGCCGCCTCCATCCATTTACAGTCTAGGTTAAAAACATTAATATCTTGGTTGTCTCACCCTGGTATTCAATGTTTTTCACTTTCATAGACGGTTGATTTACCCTAAAACAAAAACGATCTCACCCCACCTCAAACAATTTACAGCCATGGCGCGTTAACCTAGAACCCTTTTTTCTCTAGGTTGTGCCCCTTTATTTACGAGGTTGTTTCAATTACTATCCCTGTTGTACCAGTTAAATTTCTAGGTAGCTTCCAATTCTTTTCAGGTTGGTCCTAATAAATTACTAGGTGGTCCACTTTTCTTTCTAGGTTTGCTCCACTTCCATTGCAGGTTGTTTCTATCAACTTCAACCATCTTTCTGGGTTGTCTCTGTTTCCAACTCAGTACGAAAATTAGATGATTAGAATTTGAAATTAGATGATTAGAATTTGACAAAGATTTGGCCTCAACACCACCGGCTAAATAGCAGGGGTGCCAAGACAACGAGAATTAACGCCCACCGCCTACAGTGGCGCTCTCCGCGGCCGCTTAGCGTAGGTACTGTAGAAACAACCTGGAATTTATTTAATGAATTACAATCACTGTTGTTTAAACCTAAAACTATTTGTGGTATTACGGTAGTTTTAACTGAGACTGAAAGTCTAACTTTTTCTTCTGGGTTGTTACCTAAAGTAACAATCTCGCCTTTTAAATATCTCTATGTTGTTTTCAGTTGTACAACCGAGACTTTAATGGAGGAGAATTATATGGAAGGTCAAATCATTCAATTCTAGGTTACCCCACTTAAAAGTCAAAGGTAGGTAATATATTTTCTAGGTCTTCACAATGTCAACCTAGACCAAATGTGAAGTCCACATTTGGTCTAGGTTGACACTTTTTTATTCCAGGTTGTGGTCAGAGGGCGGGTAATAACGGGTTAGGTTGTTTCTATATGGGTCTAGGTTGTATTAATATTTTTCGATGTTACTTTAACCTGGACCTATTTTTTTCTAGGTTGAATCAATTGATTCTAGGTGGTTTCAATTTCTTTTCGAGGTTATTTCGGATTTAACCTAGCCACTAAAAAAATCTTTTCTCTCAGTGAAGTCAAGATTGGAAGCTGGAAATTTGGGTCCTTGTAAGACCAGGGACGGTAACCGAGAGAACATACAAGTCCAGATTGGAAGGCAGGGACCGCCTCTTGGGACAACTGCGACAGCAGGAAACCTTACCCATCACAACCCTTCGTGCTGGGTAAGCCAGTTTGCTTCTGTTCCTTCGGAGGATCTACTGGACTTGCAACATGCCGACACTTCGGGAGATCCTAAGGAACCCAGATCCTCCATTACGGCAACAGGAGCATTCTCAGAGTCGGCAGATCGCAACAACTTGCGTCATGCATCTGATGAATCTCCACCTGTATTCCTTCCTGCATCCTCCTCAACACCTGGCGGCGGAACCACTGACGCTGCGCCGGACGCACTCCGCCACTCACACCACAAACCTAATCAGTTATGTGTTAGGACAAAGGACACATGTAGGTACACACCCAACCCCCGTAGCCGTTTCTAAGCAGCCGTAGACGTAGGTAAGCAGCGTGAATGGAGCGTGGCGGAGACGCTGGAATAAAATTGAAGACATCACTCGAACAAGATTCAGGTAAGTCAAATCTGTTTATGCCGTTTATTTCCGAGTAGGTGCCTCCTTCCCCAAGCCAAGATCTGAGCGGCACCTTCGAAATCTGCCATCGTACGAAGATCACAAGGGTGCGAGGAAACGAAAGGGAGAGGGGAGGAGTTTCAGTGAAATCTCGAGTCGTTCACCCCAGGCAAAGTTACCTAATGGCACGGAACTCGTCAGCCTAAAGACCTGGTTCCCGTTCAAAATCACCTTCAAACGCCCTCGCTGCAAACACCGCATTTGAGGGTCTTCGAAAAACAAAAATAGCCCTTCTTTTATGAGCGGTCGGCAATTTTAACGAAGCCTCGAGCTACTGGGATTATGCAACCGGTTAGAAGGGTCGATTGGGATCAGGATGATTTCGTCCACTTCTGAACTTCCTGAGTCACGATGAGAGAGCGGCATTCCTCAAATGCTTAACCTACAGCAGATTCTGGCGAATGTTTTCAGTCGTTCATCATCACCTCCCCAAAGCAGACATGGATTCAGGTTCAGCTGAATTTCAGCCAGTCGGAATCAAGTTTTCAAAAATATTACGGTGCCTCTTATCAAAATGCAGAGTTCGACCTCTGCTTAAATGTACGAATCCGTCGAAATGTTTCAATTTTGTACTTACATGGTCCCTTTTTTGACGGTCATGTTGAGGCCACGGAGTACGGGAGGGTTGGACGCGTAGCGCTTATACGCCCCCCGCACTTCCAGCATGTTCTCGTCCATCTTTCAACTCTGCATATCCGCTGAAATAGAAAACCAAAATTGGGTTAATTTAATACAAATTAAGAGCAATAATATTTTAAAATCTGGGGACTGCTCCGGGAAATCTGTTTACACTGGAGGTTGGTGAACCTGTCAAGGTCTTGAGGCGAGAGTTCAGTCGCTTTCTAACTGCCAGTCATTGAAGGACGGTACTTATTTTGAAAACAATCCTTTGTTCGGTCCACTCTCTAATGTATTTTGGTACACTCCTGAGAGTATTTTGACTTCAGAGTGTTCATTATTCTAGACGTTCAATCAACATTTGTGTTGCCTATTTAGTTAGCATTGGCGCTATTGGCGCCGAACATTTTGAAGAAGAAGCGCCAACACGTTTTAACGCGGTTTAGAAGCTGCCTACTTTATTCGAAGAAAAGGACACGCATTGGACGTATAGCTTCTTGTAGGGATGCAAAATCGGTGGTCAAAAATCGATTTTGACAATCGATTTTTAATCGGCCGCGAAAATCGATTGTACCAATTAATCGGGCTAAAAAAATCGATTTTTATTTAAAAATCGATTTTACGGACAAATTAAAAAAATTATCATTAATTAAAAAAACATCATGTAATTAAATTAGCAGGTAATTAAATATTTTACCTACCGAAATTTAGGTGGTTTTTATTTAATGCAAATTATTAAAGAAAATATTGGAACTGTAACTGTAATAATAATTATTATTATAATACATAATTATTATTGTAAGACACATTTTTCATAGTAAAAGTATAATTAGGAAGTTGGGGTGAGCCAAGTTTAATAAAAAAATCAAACAAATTACGTACAAGGTAGGCACTTGGACCACAACACTTAGAAAAAGTAAATTTCGGGTACCTACACCGTTCAAAAATAATAATTTGGAAAGAGTGTCGCCTTTCAACCTGTTGCCTCCTAGGTGAGAATGAGACCTGCCTTAGAAAAAAGCCTCTCGCTCGGGACTGACGTAGACACCGAGGTTATGTACTTAATAGCAATAATTGCAAGTGTGGGAGAGGCAGGTTTCATGTTTCCCAGTAAGCGAGGGGGCATTTTTTGAGGTTATGTTATATTATATCCTTCTTGTGGGTCTGCTGCATAGGTACAATACAGAAAACAAAAACCGATCTCTCAAAAACAAAAATCGATTTCACCAAAAAATCGATTTTTGGATAAAAATCGGTACAATCAATCGATTGCAAAAAATCGGAAATCGGAGGTAAAAAATCGATTTTTCGATTTAATCGAAAATCGATTTGCATCCCTAGCTTCTTGAGAACGTTTTGGCGAACGTTTTAAGCCTAATATCATCAAAATCGGTTGAACATAGAGAGAAAACGGCAAAGTGTGTCGTGTTCGTTAATAGCAAACCAATTTTGACGAACTTACTTGAAAATGTCAAAAACCCGTTTTTCCGCACCTTTTTTTTGCTCACAGCGCCTAAACGATGCATTCTGGCGGTATGAGCACTATTGTATCATAAAAAATAGGTATGTACATTAAATTCGCTACAATTTGAGCACCGGCATGGCTCTTTAGGTCAAATAGGAACCGAGAAAAACGAATTTCAACCAAAACCAATCGGTAGTAAACGGAAAACAACGCTTTTTAGAGCGTTTTCGGCTGTAGCTCAGAAACTATTGGCCCGATTCCAATTTTATTTTTTTCTCGTTAAAGGTGAACAAATTTCCTATCGCAGCTATTCCATGTGCGATTTTGATTTGAGCTTTGATAAGGGAGGGGCAGGCATGGCAAACAAATTTGTAAAAAACCTATTTAGGCAAAAACGTGTTATTGAAAATAACACTTCGGTACGTCCCCCAGCTATGGAAATTAGCAGAGGTAATCATGATCCCCAAACCTGGCAAGCCAACGGAACAATCTTACCGGCCAATCTCCCTGCTGCCAATATTATCAAAGTTATTTGAAAAACTAATCCACAAGCGAGTTATGCAAGTCGTTGAAGAACGCAAACTGGTGCCCTCTCACCAGTTTGGTTTCCGGCAGAAGCACTCAACAATTGACCAGGTACATCGAATAACGAACAAAATTGAGCAGGAACTATAGCAGAAGCAAGTTTGCCCTGCAACATTTCTGGACGTGACTCAAGCATTTTATAAAGTCTGGCATGACGGGCTGAATTATAAACTCCAAAAAATGCTACCAGCTAAATATGCAGAGTTGCTGCAGTCCTACCTAGCAGACCGGGTTTTCCGAATAAAACATGAAGATGCGTACTCAGAAGCGTATAGAATACACGCTGGAGTTCCACAAGGAAGTGTCCTGGGTCCACTCTTGTATGTGTTGTTTACCAGCTGTATACCGGAAAGAGAGGAGACTACCATGGCCACGTTTGCTGACGATATAGTTCTATGGTTTGAGCATTACAATTATCAATTATCAATTCGATTGCAGTTGCAACAAAACTAATCCAACTGCCAGTATTCTTTCGCCTGCTAGGAAAAAATCATTCGGCGGCTACGTTTTACATCGCGTGAAACGATTTAAGGATGTAATGGTCAGGCAGTTAGAGACCATTTACACATAATTTGCTATGTTTTCATGCCTGGAAGAGCCGACCTTGAAATATTTTGAAAGGAGTTACATGACATTACGGAAGTTTTTAGCGGGCATTTGACTTTCATCTCCACACGGGCGGCCGAATGGCATTTTGGCGGGAAAAAGGTCGTAAAGTGAAGTTCAACTACAAAAATAGATGGCTTGGGTTTTTTTTTTTTTTTTTTTTTATTTAGAAACAACGAAAATTGTTCTCGCCAAGTGAGTCAACATTGTTCGAAAAGTGGGACGTTGGCGCGCCCTCTGCGACAGTCAAAGAGCGCCAAATGGATGGTTGACGCAAGGAGGCCTTTCTGGAGTTGTCAACAGTCACACCAACCCCCCCACCACGATATTACTAGCTGTACGGCCAGGGCCCCCTGACAACACATCACCTTCTGCGATGACATCCGTTGAATAATAAGTGGAGTCTTCACTTTCTACCAATTCCCTTCATCGAGGTTCCAAAAAATAGTATCTATTGATGCATCGATGCATTATCGGATGAAGGTTTTTGGAGTTATACGCTAAAATTATTAATACACTTGACCTGGTTTCATCCATTTCGGGGGAAGTGTAGAAATCCCCACTTGCCCATGACATGCATATTGTTTGCTACTCTGCACTTCCCCCGGGGCCATAGATTCGACGTCCGAAAATACTTCGAAAACGACACCTAACTCGACCGCATAGCAGAAACCCTTCCGAAACCCCTCCCGTAGCCCCATAGCGCCCCATGGGTTTGGGCGATCGGGCTGAAAACCTTGCGTGCACAACTAGATGGTAAACCGAGTATTTTGTCAAAATTTCAGATTTTAAAAAAATTCCAAGTGTCCAAAACGGCCTGTACAGATGCGAGTTTCGAAGGGCTTTGATTGATGTGATTTGGGCAGCGCCCATACCTGTCCATTCTACAACGATGGTCAGCTCAAAAGTTACACTTGATACTCCAGTGGCCTGCAGACAAAACTCCGGGGCAAATAATTATTTGCAGTAGACGTCCCAACCAGAAACGCCTTGGCAAGTAGATTAGTTAGATCGTTAGATTACAAATTGGCCTAACATCAGTCTTATTAAATGAACGCAGGAACGTAACGTTTCGACGAACGGTTCGTCTAAACGATTACCTGCCACTTCCTAGTTGAAAGGTACGAGGTATTTATGAATGGATTTTTATTTTGACGAATTACGTGGGGCTCCGAGGTGCTTGTAGGAAGGATTTCGAGCGTGGTTTTTGTGGAGCTCGAATGGGTTGCCGTTTTCGAAATGATTGAGGACGTCGAATCCATTTATGAGGGTCGTAGACCTAACAGACCTGGTGGGGCCCTGTGAAGCTGAAGCCGGAGTTTTGAAAGAGTTTCGGCGAGTAGGTCGGGTGAGGTGTCGTTTTCGACGTAAATTCTAAACGCAAGCCCCACTTGAGGTCTCCCTAGAGTCCAGTCGATATATCCTGAAAAAAGGGCCCCGTTTGCATAAAATTGGGATTATTGGGATATCACGATTTTTTGGGACTTTTTTCAGTTTTGGGGTTATAGCTCTTTTCCTATGCTACCAATTGAAAATCCGGGCGAATTAAAAGTTAAAGAGGACAAAATTCTAAACAACTTGCTCTACTTAAGTTTAATTTTCGATCTAATAGGTACCAAGTTACGTAGGTTCAAAAATGGTCCAAGTTTCCCGTATTGGCAATAAACCCCCAAGAAAACATCAATTTATCATAGAGTCATTGAATATTGTGCGAAATGGATTGAAAACTGAAAACACAAGTTTGGAGGTTTCTTATTTATTTATTTATTTATTTTTTTTTTTGCCATTTTGTGAAACTTGGTCCATTGTCGAACCTACGTAACTCGGTACCTATTTGATAAAAAATTAAATTTAAGTAGTGCAAACTGTACAGAATTTTATCCTTTTTAAACTTCAATTCGACCAGATTTTCGATTGGTTGGATAAGAAAGAAGTTATAACCCAAAAACTGAAAAAAGTTCCCAAAAATCGTGGTTTTTAGTGCCCCTGGAGTTAGCACAGGGTTAATCAGACCGGCTTTTTGAATTTAGGGCCCCTGATGGGTCCCAAACGACCCACCAAAATGGCGGAAAGTTCCGATTTTTGCAAACTCAAAAAGGATATATTGGACTACTATCCGTCCGCCATCCAGCTCAACAACAAACCCAGCCTTAATCGAATTTGAACCGTTTTCGCACCCGATGCCCACGAATGAATTAATCATGAAGCATTCCTCCATTCAAATCACGTCTACTGCCTACACAGAAATGTCTGGAAGACACAAATCACGATTTCGTGGAGGATTTATTGAATCCCAAGGGCTCCAAACGTCACGTGTGTCCGAAGGACGTTATGAACGGAATAAAAATTCTATGTTTACAAACCCGACGTTCCGAATATCGTTCGCGTGTCACAGCGTAATTTTCTCAAATCAGTCGAAATTGGTTCAAATCGCTGCGGTTTATCATAATGCCTGTTTTGTCAACAATGTTCCGTGAGACTTGTGATTTGGTTACCCAATGCTAAAAATAGTGCGCACCTCGTCTGCGGATCTTCCATCTAGTCAATCAACCGGATCGCCCCTTAAAGTTACGGATTTCCTTGCAAATCATGTCAAGCTTTCCCCTCGTTTAGACTGTTACCCGAGTCGACTTCCTATAGGAAACAAACGATATTATTTATCGTGAAAACGATTTGTTTTGACGGAGCCGAAGGACACCTTTCGCCGCATTTAGTTCTACGATGAATACCTAGAACCTTCCAGAACTTGCTTCGCGTGTGTAAAACAACCGAATTGCGTATTACACGATGGAAAAATTATAACTGGGCTCTGAAGGACGTTTTAAGCGATTGTTTAATTGCTAGGATTCTACACAACTGAATTCTTAATGTATTACTAATAGTAATGTAGCACTAATAGTAATAGTAATTTACTATCATACTCCCACGTAGTGGTTGTTTGCCTAAGGTGCAGAGGTCTAACCGAAAAGGAGGTTAGGAAGAAAGATGACTACTCTGCTGGCACTGAATTAAAATATATATATTCATTCAATGTATATATATTCAAGCAAAACTCAACGTGTCCATTTTCGGCCAGAATCGATTTTTTCCATTTTCTAGTGACTATGGCACATCTTCACATGTCCTAAAAGTTTCGTTGATCAAAAGTTATTTTTTCCACGCTAAAGAGGTGGCTAAACCTAGCTGTTTCAATCAAAACTCGTATTGTCCATTCTGCAGTTTGTTGGGATTTTTTTTCTTGTTGTTCAACCCAAAACTATCCACTTCCTGGCTCATAGCCATGTTGGGGCTGATTTTTCAAAACTCGACTTCCCGTGCGGGAAACAGTAGCCAGGTGTTCACCGTTCAAGGGGAAGACCCCCGTAATAATTGTCAAATTGTCGCCTTTCTTCTAAACCTCCTCCTTCATCATCACCTCGGACTTCCCTAACGCCATAAGCAACTGTGTTGTTACAGTTGTTCCTGTTTATTAGGTAGGTACTCACATAGAATCAGATTCTATGTGAGATCCTCTAAATAGTAGACGTTGCCAAGTAATTTGGCTACAGTACCTATCACGACGACGTTCAAAAGCTGTGCCTGGTCAGCTGACCAAGTCTTATATGAAGCCGATCTCCCGGCTCCTTCAAACGAATTGTCGTCAAAAGGTGCTTGGGAACGGACTCATGCGTTGGGATCATTCCCGCTGATTCACCTTCCCCAGATGAATTGACACCAGAGGAGGCCTTTAAAGAGGGTTTGATCCTATAAAAATAACTGCGATCAGGCATTTTGCAATTCTGAATATTTGAAACAGTGAATGATATATAGGAGAATTACAGTGGGTCTTCATAGGGAGGGGATGGCAAAGCCGCTCGCGGAAGAAGAGGGGCAGTGAACGTGTTAACAGTTGCGCCGTGACCACAGCGCTTATCGCTCCTCTCGCCGGAACTGATATTAAAGTTAATCCCAGAGTCCCCACAGTTTCTATCTCAGACCGTTGGGACTCCAGTCCACGAAGTTTCCAGAAGGACACGCGAATAGTTCGAATAATTAACTTCCACATAACTCCACGCTAGCGTAAATATGATTAATTATTTCAAATGGGAGGTGCCCATGCAGGCGTTCATTAGTCTTAATAGGGTTTTCATTTAATTTTCAGTGGAAGTTAAGGTCTGAGGCCAACATGGAGATTAACAAGTCGAAGTCATAGGAAGAATTGTGTTTTTTTTTTTTTTTTTTTTTTAATCAAGAATATTGACAATATACTCAGCACACCTTTTAGTAGTGTCAGCATTGCTTTGTGGGCCGATTTCCTCGCCCTGTGGGGTTCTACAAAGTTCTACAAAGGTTACAGGTGGGGGGTTTTGGAGGATTTCGGGTAGGGAGGTTGAGTGGGGGTGCCGTTTTCGAAGTAATTTTGGACGTAGAATTCATTCCTATGGGAGACTTAAGGGATCACACGGTGGGGCGTCTAAGGGTTTTGATTAGGTGGTCTAGTGAGGTGTCGTTTTCGAAGTATTTTTGGACGTAGAATCCATTTTTGGGGGTCCCGGAACGATCCGATTTCACTGTAGCGATCTATAGGGCTTTCATGGGGCTACAAATGGGATTTTTGAAGGATCCCAGGAAGTCAAATATTTTCCGAGTAAAAACAGGTAGATAGGTACCTATTTGGAAAAAACAAAAATTTTTGCATTTTTCGGCTTCACATCTGTAAAATGAAAATTGTTTAACATTTAAATTTATTTTTATTTTTTTTATTGTCATAACCAAGTTTTTTCGCAAATTATATAGATATACCTAATTTTAAAAAAATGTGTGCAAAATTTTCAACATTTTTTATATTACCTACATACCTATTCATAAATATTTATCCTCTGGGATGTACCTCCTTGGCGTTCCAAGCTTAAAACGCGAATATGACGAAAACTATTAGGTGATGAACCCACGAATAATCGTAGGGTAGTCAATCACTGAAGTTACGCGTAGGCAGTCAATACAAATAACTAGTTACCTACCTATGTATTGAAATCATGCACTTTTAAATAATACGACACTTTTAAAATTAGTTGGATTCGGCAGAAGTACCAAACAATTGCTCAATAATTCGTAAAAAATACTCAATAATTATTATTGAGTATTTTTTACGAATACCAGCATTGAGTAAGGAAACATCACATTTTTCATTCCCTACAATCAATTGTACTCTTCTGAGCATGGCAAAATGTCGACACCTGTGAACGTTCCGCTCAAATGCAAGAGTTGAACAATGTCGGAAGGAAACGCCGGCCCTAACTTCATTAATTTTACAAGGCAGTTAAATGGGTACAAGTTGCTCAAGATCGTTAGGTGGATGATGATAACGAAGGTGACGAGATGAGGAAACACGAGTTTTTAACGATTTTCATCAGTTTCCCAAAGCGTCAAAATCAAGGGAGAGCAAATTGAAAAAGAGGAGTCATTTGTGATTATTGGAGTTTGAGTCGAGCGCGAAGAATAACACGCTAATCATAATTGAAGAGTCCGGGGAAAAAACCTCCGTCATTGACTGAATGCTGATAACGAGAAAAAGGGATTTTACAGTTTTAACAGTTGGTAAGTAATTACTAGCAATGATAAACTTAACTACTTGTAGTTACTAACAATGACGCGGTTCTTCCCAAAATGCGCTGTAAGATGACGAGGTACACGTGGGTACACCTAATATTCAACCCATTCTTACGCTGAGATGACGGTTTTTTTTTTTCCAAAACCGAACGTGCCATTGAATTCCACACCTCAAAATCCTATAGAAACCACTTCGACCTGCATTCACCCCAAAATGTCGATGACGGGGGTTTCCCCCTGGACTCTTCAATTGGTTTTGGTTTATTATTCTTGGAATAATACACCTATGTTTTCGAGACGGAGGTCGACGACTCCGATCGGCCTCAAAATTTGACATTATCCGTTTCAAGAGGTCTAAATTACAAAACCGAAATGTCCGTCCGCCGTCCGAGCCATTTTGGGCAGTAGGAATTTTTTAAAAAATCTGAAATTTTGAAAAATACTCGGTTTACTATCTAGTTGTGCCCGCAAGGTTTTCAGCCCGATCGCCCAAACCCGTGGCGCGCTATGGGGCTACAGGAGGGGCTTTTTGAAGGCTTTTAGCTATGGGATCGAGTTAGGTGTCGTTTTCGAAGTATTTTTCGACGTAGAATCCATTTTTTGGGGTCCCGGAACGATCCGATTTCACTGTGGCGATCTATAGGGCTTTCATGGGGCTAAAATTGGGATTTTTGAAGGATCCCAAGAGGTTAAATATTTTTCGAGTAAAAAATAATAAATTTTTGAAAAAACAATTTTTTTGAAACAAAAATCCAAAAAAAATTTTTTCCAAAATCTTTTCCATTGACACAGAAATAATTTTTGCACAAATAACCTATATCAAAGATTTCGAGTAACAAATAAAAAATTTTTGAAGAAAAAATTTTTGAAACAATAAAATCCAAAAAACCTTTTTTGAAAAATAAAAATCAAAAAAAAAATTTTTTTTAAGACAGAATTTAATTTTTTCATTGACAGAATTCAATTTCTGCACAAGTAACGTCTATCAAAGAATAATAAACCCTTGTGTAAAATTTGCAGCATTTTTTTTCTTATTTGATATGTACTACCTCGAAAAACTGTAAATTGGCTCAAATGCGAGTCCCAAATTTTGTGGAGCATAGTGGTTGGATAGGTCTGGATTTCAGGCCTAAAAATAGTTTCAAAACTACCTCATTCGAATCTCTGGCCAAAGCCCTTCAAAAGCCCCCACCGACAGCTTATTTGAAGCCCACAGGGTGCCTGTAAACTGATTTCTTCCAAAATTACTTGAAAAAGACACCTAAGTCGACTCCCTGCCCTCAGCTCATCAAAATTCCTTAGATATTTATAAAAAGTATCAAAAAGTATCGGGTCGATATGTTCAAACAGTACCGACACCTTAAGGTGGAATTCCAAAAAGCATTGGACTGAAAATGATATCAATCTTCCTTGGCTGATAAGTATCTTGGTAAAATATTGAGTTGGTGGTGATTTTAAACAAGCGACCCAAAATTTCAGGGCCTAAAATATTATGACCAGGGTTTTTTCACTAACGATAGCAATTATTTCATTAACGATATGTAGCTATTATAATAGTCTATATATAGACTCACGTGGTGTACTAGGATCGCTTTTTTTCACTTTTCACAACCGACCTCATGGATGACAAGGTAAATTATTTTCGACAAAACTTATTATTGAATTGTGTAGATAGCAAAATCCTTGGAAGGAAAGTATCGGGTCTGTTACATGAAAAATTGTATCAGTAACGTGATACTTTATTTTAGAAATAGTTTCGAAAAGTATTGATACTTCTTCAAGAAATAATCGATATTTTAAAGTATCGATACTTTTTACACATCCCTATGTCGACTTGACGTTCACCCCACACCTGTAGTCCCCCACCCCGTCAGCCAATCAAACCCGCAAACTCAGGTATGCCAACTCAAGAAACCACTTTTCCGTAGATCGTTCACATAAATTCAGTAGATTACGCAAAAAGTCGGTAGCTAGACTAGCGATCAAAAAAGATTAAGTTTTCAAAGGGAACTTTGCTAGCAACCTGAGCTGCGACTTTTGGTTTATTATTCTTGGAATAATACACCTGTTTTCGCGACGGGGGTCGACGACTCCGATCAGCCTCAAAATTTGACATTATCCGTTTCAATAGGTCTACATTCAAAATCCGAAATGTCCGTCCGCCGTCCGGGCCGTTTTGGGCAGTAGGAATTTTTTTTTTTTTAATCTGAAATTTTGACAAAATACTCGGTTTACCATCTAGTTGTGCCCGCAAGGTTTTCAGCCCCATCGCCCAAACCCGTGGGGCGCTATGGGGCTACAGAAGGGGGGTTTTGAAGGCTTTTGGCTATGGTATCGAGTCAGGTGTCGTTTTCGAAGTATTTTTGGACGTAGAATTCATTTTTTGGGGTCCCGCATTGATCCGATTTCACTGTTGCGATCTATAGAGCTTTCATGGGGCTAAAAACAGGATTTTTGAAGGATCCCAGGAGGTCAAATATTTTTCAAGTAAAAAACAACAAAAAATGTTGAAAACAATTTTTTGAAAAAAAAAATCCAAAATAATTTTTTTTAAACAAAAATCCACAAAAAAATTTTTAAATTTTTTTCATTGACAAAATTAAATTTCTGCACAAGTAACGTACCTATATCAAAGAATAATATTATTATAAATTTATTATAAGAATAATATTATTATAAATTTTACACAAGGGTTTATTAAACCCTTGTGTAAAATTTGGAGCGTTTTTTTTAAAGCATCGACGTGTTTGAAACACATCTCCAACAGAAACATGACTTCGAGTTAAGAGTAGAAAGCAAGACCTTCAAGACAGAAGCGGAATGGGCGAACGACTTTGCACAGATTTTGCAACCTATGGTAGGCATTTCGTCCAAAAATTCTCTACATACCTACTAATCTGTCAACTAAACACATTGAACTTGACAATTTGGCAACGATTGATAAATGATAACGAATACCGATAACAGGGAACGAAGAGTACCTACACACCGCATGACCACGCCACTGTCGATTTCGGGGTGCAAGGTGGGGGACTACAGGTGTGGGGTGAACGTCAAGTCCTATGTCGCAGCCCTACCACATAAGCTACCAAGGTACTCACCACTGTTTACAAAAAGATACAAGTTGGTCGTTCACCTGCACCGACAATATTCAAATGAATCCGCAAACTTCGTCCACACGCGTCAAACCACCGAAACCGACAGACCGAAATTAAGCTTTTTTTCGTTCAACGCATTCGACTTCGCCCGAAACGAGTCCGTTTGCTTATATTAGTGACTTGACCAGAAGTGAAAGAGAGGTACACGGGGGGGGGGGGGGGGGGGGGGGTCCCGGTAGCCTCCGCCGATATGTCACAACTCCCACCCAACGTTACAACAGAACCGCGGCGCTAATTCGGAACGCCCTCCGATCGGCCCTCGTTCGGTCACAGAACGATATTCACCGCGCGAGGGTTTTGGTTCGAAAGGAAAGTTCAAAATGAAGATGAGCCTCGTTGCGACGCTTTGACCTGAGATGTACTAACAGCGGACGTTCGATACCAATCGATACCGGTAAAGTATCGAATATTCCCTTTCGATACCGAGTAAATTTGGCATCGAATACTATGATTTGAGTGTGAGTATTGACATGACTACTTAGTCCAGTATCGAAAGAAATACCCGAATGAGATTGAAAACGCGGCCAATTTTACACACGAGTTTATTATTCTTTGATATAGGGGAGAGTGGGGTCTTTGATATAGGAATCACTTAACTTGGAGGGGATGTAGGTATTTCAGCTCTGGACACTCTCAGAACAACTTTCTTTTGACGTTTCAGTTGCAAAATTATCCCATTTTAAGAATCTGGCTCTTTTCGTCCCCCTTTATTTTATGTTCTCACAATTTATACGGAAAACCTATAAGGGTCCTTTGATCCCGATTCCCTGCTGTGTGGGGTAATGGTGATCACTGTTATAAACAATTTCGGCATGATATTTCAAATTACATTTTTCATTTTTTCAAATGACTGTGACTTGGGGAAATGCACAAAAAACGACATAATTTTAATAACTTTTATCATTCTCATTTTCTAGGGCTCCGCACGTGTGATCCCCATTTCCCCACTTGGACGTGTAAACACTGCAGTGGAAGAAATGTAAATAAATTATTTGAATAAATAAATGAAGCCCATTCACCTCTCTTTGAAAAGTGACCAACCTTAGAAGAAAACAGAGGGTAAACAATGTTCGGCGGCCAAACTGATATTGGTTAACCCTGAGGCGTCTTCAGAATTAGTTCGCAGCACAGAGCAACAGAGAGCAGGCACCTCAACAAGTCGCAGCAGATGTTCTAGTACGGTTTCCAGCCACCATGGTGCAAATTACAATTTTTCATAACCTTGGTGATCCCCATTCCCCACTGATCCCCAATGCCCCACTCTCCCCTAAGTTAATTATGCAACAACATGTCTTCTCAATGACGCAGAATTAATTATTAATTCTGCGGCTTTGAGAAGACATGTTGAAAAAAAACAAAAAAAAACGGACCCGTTTGATTCTCCCATTTGGAACGAAATGATGTCTTTGGGAGGCTGCTGGATATGTATGTTGTTTTCAGTCTAATTTTTTTTTTCATCCAACAGTAGGTGTCCTCGTCTTGCCTTCCACTCAAATTTGAGTTTAATATTCACTCATTTTCATGCCAAAATTTAAATTTGAAATGCCCAAAAGTTATTCCCTCACGTGTCTCACAACACGAGTTTCTGACTTTGATGGTGAATATTTCCCCTATGGTACTAGTGGCGCATTCTTTCTTTTTCTGGGTAACTTCCCTAGGTCATGGCGTACCATATTCGACGGTTGTTAGTGCCATTGTTTGCCTATCCTAGGATCAGTGGCCTCAAACACCTCTGTCTCACAGATTTACTGTTATTCCCTCACATTTTTTTGAATTGGGCGCCACTGCGAATCAGAGCGCTATTATCTATACCACTAATTCTCAGTCTGTGTGTCTGTGGGTCTGTCTGTATGTCAATCGCCTACTCTGACTAAACGGTAAGTCCTAAAAATACCCCGATTTTTCCTATCGTCTCGGGCGACCGTTTAAGTCTTTGTAGGGGGGTTGAGCACCCCCAAAAATGCGCGCAAATCCGCGCAATTGACATCAACTTTCTTATTTCAAATGGGAACCCCTATTTTTTTCTTCGGATTCGGATTCCTCGACTAATTTTACGTCCGATAAGCGAGTTGCGCGAATTTTATGACGCGCGCGAATTCGCTGAATTAATTTTTTCGATTTATTCCGTCGTTAATAGACGGATTTTTTCCGCGTTTCGTCCGTAGCCTACCTAGAGATCCGAATTTTAATAGGAGATATCGACCAAATTCATTTCGAAATCGAGTGAATTTTGAGCGCGAGTTGAGTTTTGAAAAAACTGGGCCGTCGCCACCGACCCATCGCGTCGGGTGAATTCTGGCTCGGCTTCACTCCCATCCTCTCAACACCCTCTATCCCCCCGCCTTCACTCTTCACTCTGAGCGGGTGGGACATCAGCCTTTAAGGGGCGCGAGCAAGGTCTACGTGATCTCTCCCGGACGGACGTAAATTAAATGAATCGATTTAAATTGAATCGATTATCGAGAAAAGTAGAATCGATTTAAACTGAATCGATTATCGAAAAATTTAATTTAATTTGAAAAAAAAAAATAAAATAAAATAAAAATAAAATAAAAAAAATGATCTTAATTCTGAGATACGTTGAGCGCCCTCAAGGATTTTTTCCGTTTTCCCCTCCTTCAACTAAAGAAAAGGAGTGGGGATTTAAGCCACTATTGATTCGATTTTGATGAAATTTTCAGGGAATCATTTTATCCGCCAGGGGATTCTACGTCCAAAAATACTTGGAAAACGACACTAACTCTACCCCCTCGCCATTTTAGCCCCATATTTTTTCTTTGTTTTCATTATACCGGCCAGGGGATTCAATTGTCCTACCTACCTACATATTTATATGTAATAAATTACATATTTTAGCCCCATATTTTTCCTGTGAGTTTTCAACTATGATTTGATTTCACTAGCACTATGACAGGGTGGGAGGTGGGGCATACTTCACTCGGCCGATCATTTTAACGGCCAGGGGACTCGCAATGCTCGGCCACCGACATAGGTAGTTCTATTATTATCAAGGGAAGGCTTTGCAAATTTGATTTCACTAGCACTATGACAGGGGGCCTTACTTTCCCCAAAAATACTTGGAAAACGACACTTAACTCTACCCCCTCGCCATTTTAGCCCCATATTTTTCCTGTGAGTTTTCAACTATGATTTGATTTCACTAGCACTATGACAGGGTGGGAGAGGGGGCATACTTCGCTCGGGCGATTATTTTATTAGCCAGAGGGGTCTTGCTTTGCTCGGCCACCGACATAGGTAGTTCTCCTATTATTGATGGTGGAGTTTTCAAATTTGATTTCACTAGCACTTTGACAGGGGGTCCTTACTTATGTACGAGCGATCACGCAAGACCCTTATAAATAATCTATATCACTAATATATATAATATTCTTGAAAATCTCGAGAAATTCAAAAATGCTCTACGTTCTGAGATAGGTTGAGCGCCCTCAAGGATTTTTTCCGTTTTCCCCTCCTTCAACCCCCTCCCTTCCAACGACACTTAACTCTACCCCCTCGCCATTTTAGCCCCATATTTTTCCTGTGAGTTTTCAACTTTGATTTGATTTCACTAGCACTATGATAGGTTGGGAGGGGGGGGGGGGGGGGCATACTTCACTCAGCCGATCATTTTAACGGCCAGGGGACTCGCTTTGCTCGGCCACCCACATAGGTAGTTCTATTATTATTGATGGTGGAAATTTGATTTCACTAGCACGTTGACAGGGGGTCTAATTTCGTATAGCCCCATGAAAGCTCCATAGGTCTTCCCCAAAAATACTTGGAAAACGACACTTAACTCTACCCCCTAGGCATTTTAGTCCCATAGCGCCCCACCAGGTTTTTTACTGTGAGTTTTGATTTGATTTCACTAGCACTTTGACAGGGGAGGGAGGGGGGCTTACTTCGCTCTGCCGATCATGTTATCGGCCAGAGGGAGCTCGCTTTGCTCAGCCACCCACATAGGTAGTTCTATTCTATTATTATGATGGTGGAGTTTTCAAAATTGACACTTAACTCTACCCCCTCGGCATTTTAGTCCCATAGCGCCCCACCAGGTTTTTTACTGTGAGTTTTGATTTGATTTCACTAGCACTTTGACAGGGGAGGGAGGGGGGCTTACTTCGCTCTGCCGATCATGTTATCAGCCAGAGGGAGCTCGCTTTGCTCAGCCACCCACATAGGTAGTTCTATTCTATTATTATGATGGTGGAGTTTTCAAAATTGAGTTCACTAGCACTTTGACAGGAGGGGCGTCTTATTTCGCTCAGCTGATCATCTTCTCGGCCTTTTTAGCCCCATATCGCCCCATGGGTTTTTTCCCTATGAGTTTTCAAATTTGATTTGATTTCACTAGCACTATGGCAAGGAGGGGGGGGGGGGGGGCGGTTCCTCGCTCGGGCGGTAGAGAGTAGACTTTTGAAAATTGATTTCACTAGCACTTTGACTTACTTCGCTCAGCTAATAGACTAGCACTTTGACAAGGGGGCCTTACTTCGCTCGGCTAATCATTTTCATACCATGATTCACCCAAATCACAGGCGGCAATATACAACCACAGTGGGCAATACATCCACAAGCGGCAATACACCCACTAGGGAGGGTCTGGGGGGCGGCAATTCACCCACAGGCGGCAATATACACTCACAGGCGGCAATACTCCCACAAGCGGCAATTCACCCACAATTCTGCGTAAGCGATCGGCCTCGCGAAGCGAGGCACCGGCCTCGCGTAGCGAGGCCCACGGGGGGTCTGGGGGGCGGAGCCCCCCAGCTGGGTGCGTAGGCGAGCAAAGCGAGCCGGAGCATCTAGTTTAGTTTTACAATGCTGGAAACATTGGTCAGGTTGCGGCAAAAAGCTGGGTAACACTTGTTTTGGAAAACTCATTTGTGGTTAGTTTATTTGTGGAGTTTGCTCAGGCAAGATCGCTTGTGAGGCATCAAGCCTGTTATTCCCTCACGCCGCATTATCTGTGTGAAGGTACGTTTTAAACCATGTTTAATTTGCATTAATTAGTGTCTATTTAGAGGGAGTTCAATGACCCATCTTCATTTTTCCTGAAAAATGCATTTGAAGAGCTACACTTCCATAAAACATCCATAATGTTATTCCCTCATACGTTATTCCCTCACTTCATGACAAGTGAGGGAATAACGGAACACGTGAGGTAATAACTTTTGAGGTGAATTTCGAAAATAAAAATTTGAAATTTTTGTTCTAAATGCTTGTCCACAGCCCCATGGCACCCAGGAAGAAGAGTGATGTTTCAAAACTCGTGATGTTTCAAAACAAGTGATGTTTCAAAACTCGTTCCGTTATTCCCTCACATAATACGTTATTCCCTCACTATAGTGATTTCATTTATGGTACTGCATCTTCTAAACGACGAATTGAATGTTTCAAACGATGACGATGACGATGATGAATGATGACGAATGAATGAACGATGATGGACGATGATGAACGATGACGAATGATGTTTCAAAACTCGTTCCGTTATTCCCTCACTATAGTGATTTCATTTATGGTACTGCATCTTCTAAACGACGAATTTCTATGATTGGATTTTTTGTAGGTATGATCAGTAGCCTAACTACAAGGGATTCATGAAAAAATTTCCCTCGAAAACCCAAATCTCATTTCGAGGATTTCGAAATACCAATTTCGTTCCAAATGGGAGAATCACCCGGGTGTGGTTTTATGAAACCACGGTAAAAGTGAAACTTGTTTCCCACTAGTCTCTCCGGCTCGCTTCGCTCGCTCCCCTAGTGGGGTACGTAGCATCGATGGACACGTTTTTTATGTCTAGTCCCCCCCATTTCCTACTCATTCACCTACCCTTTTATCTCTACCCACGGCTTCATTTTGGCGTTTTCTCAAATTGATTTCTAATGTGGCAACTGATAACAACAAAACAAGCGGCATTGTTTACTGCATCCATTAATAACATCATAACATCAATAAATATAAAATGGGGACATAATGACAAAGAACAAGTACGAAAGAAATGCGTGATAAATCGAGAGCTTTCCAACGAATGGTGCACGATTTTTGTACGATTATAACTGGCGAAGATGAAGTTCCGTAGCAACGAATCGATTGTAAGCGAAAATCAACGGTAGCGTGACGTTACAAGAAACGACACACAGACCAAAAAATTTGGGACGATGTAATAAAAGTTTCACTTTAAAAAAAAAAAAAAAAATCAGTAAAAGGTTTGGACAGATGTGGGACTTCGAAAAAATGGATTTTCCGTCCAAAACTACTCGGAAAATGACACCTTTTTTAACCTCCTGGGATCCTTCAAAAATCCCATTTGTCGCCCCACAGATTACTTGGGGTTACTTGTGCGAGAATTAATTCTGGGTAAATAAAAAAGTATTTGGGGGGGGGGGGGGGGGGAGTCTGCATATTGTTCGAACAGATGAGGGACCTCGAAAAATTGATTGCGAATCCGTCCAAAATTACTCGGAAAATATTTTACTTCCTGGGATCCTTCACAAATACCATTTGCAGCCCAATAGATCCCCTTGGTGAACTCGATTCGTTCAAAAATGAATTCCATGTCCAAAAATACTTCGAAAACGACACCCAACGCGACCCCATAGCCGAAACCCTTCAAAAAAGCCCTCCCGTCGCCCCTTTTTAACCCCACGGGTTGGAGGGATCGGGCTGAAAACCTTGCGGGCTCAACTAGATGAGTTGCGGGCAAACGGAGCGTTTTGTGAAAATTTCAGATTTTTCGAGGAATCCCAATTGGGAATCAAAGTCGGTGGGGACAGCAGGTCCTGGCATTTTTGGCACATGTTCAAACTTCTCGACTCTTGTCCCGAATACAAGGGCGAACTTTTACATTTACATTATTCTAAAACCAACTTAGGATACGACGTCTTTGTTTACTGGAAGAAAAATCCAGCAGAGGAACGAATCTTCAACATTTCAATGTGCGCTACTTCAACATTTATTGTGAATTTTGTTGTGTTTCTGTTGTTGTTCAGTCTTGTTATTTGTTGTGTTTCGTCATTCCCCTGGATTGCTAGAAGATAAATTACGCGCTGTTGTCGTTTTCGAATTTTTCTGGTTCTTATGTTTCCAGATGACCTCGGCATAGTTAAGATGCCTTCGGCTATGTCAATCTATTTTCGTCAAAAAGTCAATTACGTGGTGTTAGAACTTGAGTGTAGATATACCTAATGGGGTTTTTGGAGGCTATCATCATTTTGAGCACGAAACAGATATTTTGCAAGCGTATTGAAGGAGGTTGCATCGCAAAAGGAACTAATCGGCAAAATTTTCAATTTCAGACTAATGGTTCCTTAGGGGTTTTGTTCCTTGAGGGTTGTTTTTACTTCCTTCACACTACTTTCAATCAAAAGGTACTTCATCCGCATCTCCTGTGTTGTTTCCTTGTTCGCACTTCGTTTTTACCGTATTAAATAATAACAAATTTTGTTATTATTTATACCTCTTCAGGGTCAGTTTTACCCCAAATTTGTGTTAGCCACAATGTGAAGAGTTAGCCTAAAAAAAAATTCAAGTGCAACAACAATCCAACCGCGATTTTATGTGCTAACACCTCCGCCAGTAGGTAGGTAGTATTAAATACGAAATTTTCGGTTTCGTTTCGTGTCGTGCATTTACAGCTAAATTCACGGTCGCGCATGTTTTTCGTCTTTTGAACTTGAAAGAAGAAGAGTTATGGAACCCGCAAATAGTGGAAACTTTGGAGAAGGCAAGGGGTTTTAACGAGAATATACACTACAACATCGACCTCATGTTCGACGCGAGACGACGGAAAAGCCCAGTAAAGCACGAAGAACATTCAAAAATTGAAAACAAAACAAAAACTTGGCAATACACAAAAAATCAAAAAATTTAGACTTGGCTGAGGATCATCGTGCAGTTCCCTAATATCGACAAATCTTCTTCCAAGGGCTACAGAAAAATTCCCCAAATCTCGGATAGGGATCGTGCCGAATTTCGACTGAAGTACAAGAAGATCGAGAGTTCCATCCCTCAGAAACTTTTCAGCAAAGCAATTTTTGTACCGGTGTTATTCAGTCAAAAGTTACTCTATCCCAAACAGTCAAAACGTACCTACTATGTATACCCATCTGCATCAGAATTTAAATTTTGACGAACTGATCACTTTTTTAACCAATTATCAAAGTTTTGACTCACGATGAGAGAAAAATTACGGTCAATCTGAAACAAAGTTTAGTTCTAGGAACTATAATAAATTTGCTATGTTTTCGCAGTTCCCGTAAAATTCACTCGAGTGGATATACAAGTTTAGTAGGTACCTACTTTTTGCAATGCAACCTCCTCATTTGGTGATTTTTATCGACAATATTAATCCGAGCCCTGTTAAGCACCCTTAATGAGTGAATGGATAGAATTTTCCTTCCTACCTTATCAACACTGTGATATTGCAGTCGTACTTTTCGTCACAAAACGGCTTGAGTGGTGGAGAAAACTCAGCCGTGCGGTGTATTCTGATACTGACAACACTCAGAAGGTATTGTAGTAGCGAGGGTGCCGGCGATGGACTGGGGTTGCGTCGGGAGGGGGACCTTCTGCCCCGTTTGTGCCTGCCATTTGTTTGTTGACGGTGGGGAAACGTGTCCGGATCAACAACTTTGGTACCGAAATGGTACGACTGATGTCAGCGGTTTTTCTTCTACAAAGGACGCTCCGGAGTTGGGTCAAGGTTTCGAATGATGCGGCGAGTCAATATTTGTTTGTTTGGACCAGTGACGCTGTGAGGATTGACATTTTTGATCCTTTCATGGGAAGATGTCGGGCAGAAGTCGATCCCTGTTCAATCAGTATTGTGGGTTAGGGCCAAAAAACGGATTTCCCGCGCGAAGAATTTGCCCCTGACATGCTTTCTGTGTTGATTTCACAATATTATTATGTAACAATTATTACCTACCATGAAATCAACACAAAACTGCAAATCTCTTTACACAAGGGCTTATTATTCTTTGATATAGGTTACTTGTGCATAAATTTAATTCTGTCAACGAAAAAAATTTTAGAAGAAAATTTTTGTGGTTGAAATTTTATTAAAATTTTTTTTTTTCAAACATTTTTCGTTTTTTACAAGACAAATATTTAACCTCCTGGGATCCTTCAAAAATACCATTAGTAGCCCCATGAAAGCCCCTCCGGGGCCCCAAAAAATGGATTCTAAGTCCAAAAATACTTCGAAAACGACACCTGACTCGATCCCGTAGCGAAAAGCCTTAAAAAAAAAAACCTCCCGTAGCCCCATTTTAGCCCCATAGCGCCCCACGGGTTTGGGCGATCGGGCTGAAAACCTTGTGGGTACAACTAGATGGAAAAACCGAGTATTTTGTCAAAATTTCAGATTTAAAAAAAACAAAAATTCCTACTGCCTAAAACGGCCCGGACGGCGGACGGAGATTTCGGTTTTGGAATCTAGACCTCTCGTAACGGATAATGTCAAATTTTGAGGCCGATCGGAGTCGTCGACCTCCGTCGCGAAAACACAGACCTGTGTATTATTCCAAGAATAATAAACCAAAATTTTGAAAAAAAAAAGAAAAATCTATTTCGGCGAGTAGATGACGAGAAACCACCAAAAAGTTGCTCCATGTGGCGTAGGTATCTGCTGCTACAAAAGTGGTAAAAAAAATAGGGGTTGGAGCAATTGACAGGATGTTGAGATGGTGGTGGGCCGAGGGGTGTCCGACACAGAAAAAAACACAGAATAATATTCTGTAATTGTACACAAATAGGGGTTGGAGCAGTTGACAGGATGTTGAGATGGTGGTGGGCCGAGGGGTGTCCGACACAGAAAAAAACACAGAGTAATATTCTGTAAAATAATAATAATATTCTGTGTTTTTTTTTTTCTGTGTCGGACACCCCTCGGCCCACCACCATCTCAACATCCTGTCAACTGCTCCAACCCCTATTTTTTTTACCACTTTTGTAGCAGCAGATACCTACGCCACATGGAGCAACTTTATGGGAAAACGAGTTGTTGGGTGCCGGCCAGGCGGGATACAGCTGGTGTAGCCAGCAGGGGTGGCCCCTGTTAGTCATGTAGATGGACCTGCTGAAGTAGTGAGCCCCTTTCCTACAGTTCGATACTTTTCGGACATCACTCCACCGAGGCGAACAACGAAAATGTTGTAAGAGTTATTTTGGGTAAGTCAAAACTTAATTAAGAAGGGGCTGAAACTCGACAAAGGCCTCTTGGATTAAAATGATCGTATGGTGTCCTGGGATTTTGTGAGATCTATCAATAAGGATAGAGAATCAAAATTGTCCATTCACACGGGTTTAATGTGAAACCCGTGTGAATGGACAATTTTGATTCTCTAACCTCCTGGATTAGATCGGAATGTTAAGTCACAGGGTTTTTTTACGTTTGGGAGATAAGCGATAATATTTCGAGCTTCAATCGACCGAATAAATGTGCAAATCTCACTTAAAATCCCAATCCCGAATGCGTGCCGAGATAGTAAATCTACCTTACTATCTACGTTAGTATTTACTACGGTACATTAGTACTTACTTAGGTACATTAAATGTACAAATTTTGTACCCTACAGTGGGTTGTTACAACCTACAGTAGGTACATCCATCGTCTCCTGGATTGAGGGTGTCATGTGGGCGTTATTTCGAAACCAATCTCCGACTTGTTGTACCTAATTCAAATTTAAAAGTTAACGAAAACAGCAGAGGCGTCATACTCAACTCGTTGAGTCACCTGCTTATTAGGCAAACACCACCCGAAAGTAATCCCCCTTTTTGATTTATTATTCTTGGATTAATTGATACGCCTACCTGTGAATTCGCGAAGGAAGTCGACAACGAATCTTGAGACCGATCAAAATTATTTTGATCCGTCTCAAGATTTGTTGCTATGACTTTCATGGGGCTACAAATGGGAGTTAAGGAAATTGCCAGAAGGTCGAATGAGGTGTCGTTCTCCGAGTAATTTGGACGAAGAATTCATTTTTAGAGGTCCCACATCTTTTTATTAATATTTTTGTATTAATTAAAATTGTATTAATTTTTGAATAATTTATACCAAAGATAATAAACCCTTGAGTAGAATTGGCGCCTTTTATTGGTTTGTTATTCTGGAAATAAGCCAGAATTAACCAACTCGTGTGCTGCAGAGCCGTAAGTTTCGGCCTAACTTTGCAAAGAAGACTTTTATGATCACAAGTTGTGATTCACAACCTATTTCTGAGGTCATTGCATTGGGAAACCCGATAAACAAAAACATCTTCGAAAGTGACTCGGCACAGTCCATAAATCCGGATCCCAGGCCTATTAGGTGTCCTCATGTCAGTAATCGACACATCTTGGGGAAATACCGAGTGTTTTTCACTTGGGGGAAAAAACCCCAATTTCGGCTAATGGTCGGGAAATGCTCCATTATCGCGAAATAACGACTGGTTGATTCCAAATTGCCGTCTCGTGGAATTTTGATTAAAAATACTAGTCCCAACCGAAAGTTTTGTTTTTGCAAATCCTCCTGAAGCACGATTTCAACAAGTATTGGGAACTATGTCAAAAAAAAATTAATAGCCTGGTTATTGAGACAGGGGTGGTTGGTATTACCGGTGGTGATGGAATGTAAATAGAGTTGACCCAACTCGAGAAAGTGGCCTACCCTGCACGCACGCTCTCAGCTGATAGAATTCGTCTTTTGACGCAAAAAAAAAAAAAAAAAAAAAAAAAAAAGAAAAGAGGAAGAGAGTGGTTGAAGTGACTTTGATGAATTAATAGACCTTTTCATCAGCGCGCATTGCGCATGCGCCATTACTTGTTATCATGTCAATGTTATCACGTGTTATCAACACGTCGGACCAACCTCCTTTGTTGTCATATTATGACACGAGCATCTGGCCGAGAGCATTGAGCTTTTTCCTTCGTTTCAAGTCGGTGTGTATTACCCACGGCTGGTTGAATACACTGTAACGGTCAGGAGGCGTGGCCGCCGGGGAATCCCCAAGGGAAGTGACGTCGCGGGGTCCCCAGACAGTCCGAGATTCCTATGCATTTAGAGTGTAACTCAGCGCTTTTTACGTTTCTAGAATTTATTTTCCCTTAAAAATGGTCTGTTGTGCGATCGTGGGGTGTTCCAACCATGAACAATGCCCGGATGGTTCAGCATTGGGATACTTCCACAGACAATACACATATTTGCACCCAAATTCCGCGAAATATAAGTGCTCCAATTTGAGAAACATCATTGTTGATAAAGTAGGTAAAGAGCATAATATGATATTTAATATCCTAATTTTATTAGTGTGGAACTCCGATTTAGTTTTGAAACCCGTCAAGCATTAGCTCAACGCAGGGCGTCTGTAGAAGTGGTGACTCCGTGACGTCACAGCCCGGAGCACTGTACTCTGTGGCCCGGAGTCTCCGTTTCCTGGCCCCTACCGTGTATTCAACCAGCCGTGGTAGTACCACGGTGGTACCACCTACTTATCCATGTCGGGATTAGTGCCATACAACTTGGATGGAAGTAGCGTTCCCGGGGTGCTTCTCCCCCTATTCGTAAAAATACTTCGTTTATCTTTATTATTTATTTTCGTTTATATCTATTTCACAGCGAATTGTCATTTCATCAAAATAATATTATGATCTTTCTCAGGGCTTCTGTGTTGCGATAGGCCACAATCCCGAGGAGTTGATATTTTATTTGACTTATAAGATGGTATGTTCATCACTATTGGTACCTCCCTACGTACGAATTCAGATTGTACTTACTGGTTCTCCAGGAAACTGTTCAAATGCGTCGAGCGTTTGCAAGTTTCCGGGGAAGTGCTTTGAACAGATACCTATAGGTGTCCTTTGTGATGTAGGCAATCGAATCGAACTTCCCATCATTCCGCTTGCATTTCATCACCCACTTCTCACACTTCCGACACACCTCGCAAGAGGAAACATGATTTTTAATGTACGCTCGAGGGTCCGAGACGACGCACTGAATGCGCCCACGATTTTGATATTTTGAAATGCTGGAGTGGCGGATGTCAAGGCAAGGTTTTTGGAACGAGAAAAAAGTGATTTCGGAGGAAAACTCGCGTCTTCCTGGTCGACTAACCGAATTACAGTCCCCGAAACAACAATGTTTGTTTGCTCCGGACATTACGAATACTGAGTGACGTGACAAAACCGACAAGCACTATGACCAAACTACCAAACTGACTGAATACGGACATAAACAAACTGATAGTGGTCCGACAGACCGGTTCCCGGTTCCGCAGTGTTGCAAGATCCGCCATGTTGGAAGATCACTGATAACAGATGAAAAGGCCTATTGATTTGGAATAATCCAATTCACATGATAACACGTAATCATTTGATTAATATAATATTTTATATTATTAATATAATATTAATATAATATTTTATAATATTTTTAATATAATATTTTTTGGACAATTTTTTGCATTTTTTGGACATCTTTGGAAATTTTCGCTTGCACAAACCTAGGAACATTTTGGATATTGTACCTACATTCAAATCCAGCGTCCCAAGGTACATGCTGATGGTGTACCTATTTTTATCTTTTATTTATTTATTTATTTTATTTTTTTACTGCTGTCAAGCGACAAGCGTTTTAAAAAATGTAAGAACGTCAAAGAATCTATCATTAATATCTGATATTAAATATCTGTGAAGTTCTTATAACATATTATGTGCAAAATTTTGTCTCAACTATGTATGAGAAAAAATCGGACATTTAAAAATATTTCAGAGGTAAATTCAATGTTTAAAGATAAATGTCCCCAAGCACACGGCCTTAGTCTGCAATGGTAAAAATAGAGTTAACCATACCTGCATTGTCACTAGCGACAATACACTCCACAGGCGGCAATTTTTTATTCATCATCTATCATTTAATGATATTGAGAACATCATCAGATGGGTAGAGCGTAGAGGGGATTCATAGGTTTTGGAATAGATCGAGGACAGGGGGCAACGTTAGAAATACGACACTCTTGCTTTCCTCTAAGTTTTATTTGGTATTGTACTGAAATTTACAGAGCTCCGGTTAATGGTTGGACATTTTAAGCGAATGACTTTTTTTCTTTTGAATGTGAGTTATACGATGTCATAATATGACATGGTATAGCTGTATTATAGTTATGTACAATTTTTATTTTATTCTCACACTTTTAATTTCAAGTTCCCATAAACAATCTCGACATTTTTAGAACTAATTTAAATAAAAATAAGTTTTCTGCTTAACCCGCGATCGAACCAAAACAATGGCCGTGGTGTCACATTTAACCTCAGAGACTGATCCTTCAGTTTTAATGTTTTTAATGGTGGCCAACATGGCGAAATGGTCGACCAATGGGAGCTGAGCGCTGGTTTCCGCCGAAAATTCAAATTGCTACTTTTCCATGAATTCGTACGAACTTGCCCTTTTTAGGTTTAACCCCATTTGGAAGCCCTTGGAGCTGTTGGAGATTAAAACAGGAGGTGCAAACTTGACAAGTTTTCAATAGCATTCCGGCGTCACTTGATTGACCTTTACACGGAAAATATTGCATCTTCAAAAAATCTGTTTCCGCATTTTTTTTTTTTTTTTTTACTAGGAGTAGGCCAATCCACAAGAAGAAGAAGAAGAAGAAGAAGAAGAAAAAAAAAGTAGATCGGTATGGTTCTCGAGAAAATGTGTCATAATATGCGACGAGAAATGCAACTTTTCAGGGGAGCCAAAAAAATGAGAAGTAATCTGAGCATCTTTTTTTTTTTTCATTGATCTGATGGAGAAAAAAAACGCTGCAAAATGTACACAAGGGTTTATTATACTTTGATATCGGTTAATAGTGCAGAAATGTAATTCTGTGACAATAGAAAAAAAAATAATAATTTTTTTGATTTTCATATCTCAAAACAAAAATTTTTTGGATTTTTTCTTATTCAAAATTTGTTTGTTTTTTTACTTGAATAATATTTGACCTCCTGCGATCCATCGAAAATCTCATTTGTAGCCCCATGAAAGCCCTATAGATCGCATCAGTGAAATCGGATCGTTGCGGGACCCCAAAAATGGATTCTACGTCCAACAATACTTCGAAAACGACACCTGACTCGATCCCATAGCCAAAAGCCTTCAAAACCCCCTCTCTTAGCCCCATTTTAGCCCAATACCTAGCGCCCTACGGGTTTGGGCGATCGGGCTGAAAACCTTGCGGGCACAACTAGATGGTAACCCGAGTATTTTGTCAACATTTCAGAGTTAAAAAAAATTCCTACTGCCCAAAACGGCCCGGACGGCGGACGGACATTTTGGTTTTGAAATCTAGACCTCTTGAAACAGATAATGTCAAATTTCGAGGCCGATCGGAATCCCGTCGCGAACACATAGGTAAACCAAAAGGAGAGTCAGAGTATGAAGCAGGCGCCTTCTAAGCTATTTTTTTTTAAATAACTACCAACTGCCCATAATGCTCGACTCGGCGAAGTCGGACTTCGCTTTCGAATCTACATCAAAATGTTCACCCCCGGGGCGTTAGAATTTATTGCGTTTTACGGACTTCATTTGACTCTGCTAAAATTTCTAGGTACTAAATTCATGTGGACAATTTTGCATTAGGCGATGAATGTTTCTCAGTGAAGAAAGTGATGAATGCACTTTTGGCTTGTAACCTTCTCTGGCGGTTCATTTTCTAGGTTCCCCCCTTTCAAGAGGAGTTACGTGAACAAGTACCGGCTCGACCTGGTGAAGCTTTGTGCGCTGTTTATGTAACAGAAAAGAGGCTGTTTCCAAACATACCGAAACCTCCGGCGGCACCGAACAAATTCCCGGGAGTTGTCAGTGGGTCAAGGTTCGCTGCGAGGGGAAAAAGGGCGGTCGTCGGGCGGGGAAAATTCCCAAAGGGGGCGAAAAAAAATTCGACGAAGGGCCTTTCGTGAGTGAAAAGGGTTTTACCTTGTGGTAGGGTGATGAAGTACACTCGCGGAGCTCTCACGGACTAATGGTAAGTGCCGTGCATTATAATCGAATTGGGTAAGACGGTTTGACGCCGGGAGAAGGGAGGTGCAGCCCCACTTCGGCTCGGATCATCTGGCAGGGGCAGCGGCCGAGGGTTGTCGGGGGTGGCGACCCGGTTGACGAACATTTGACGATTGCAAGTTTGATCGTGTCCGCACTGCCTCCACAATCGGTTGGTGTTTTGTTGTGATGAGAGAGATATCTGTAGGTCGTGCAATATCACACTCTGAGACAACAATTCGTGTAAGGACACGGAGAGCGTTGAGGGTCGCGACCAATGACTCCGAGAGCAACAGCAACAGCAAAAATAATGACAGGACGGAAGGGAGCAGTAAAGCTGATCGAAGCATGATCCGAACGTCTCCGACTTCTCCACAAAAGGAGACAGGACTTGTGAACCGACTCACTAACAGCCTAACAATGTTAGAAGATCCCAAGATCCGAAGAGAAGCCACCGAAGAACTTAACATTCGAACATCCTGAATTACAAAATTACTTAAAGTTTTATATTATAAAGCATAGCTTATTATGCTACTAGCCTATCTCCAACTAAGGATTCAGGAGATTTATAAGGCGTTAATTAGGAGACGCGATTAAGTGGTAAGGCAGGCGCGGTTTAACTGGCCGGGGCGATTCAATCCCCCCCCCCCCCAGTTACCTATTCATAATATGAATATTATCTATATAGATATTATCTTACTTTTAACGCCTAGGTGAACCTGAACCTAATTAGTCGAAAGAGAAAAACAACAGCGCTTACATTTAGAAAAAACTCCAAACTTTACACTAGGGTTTATTATTCTTTGATATATCAACATCACCTGTATATAGGTTACTTGTGCAGGTGATTCTGTGTCAATAAAAAAAATGTTATGAAAAAAAAACCTTTTTTTTTCAATTTTTTGTTTTTGTTTTTTACTCGAAAAATATTTAACCTCCTGGGATCCTTCAAAAATCCCATTTTTAGCCCCAAGAAAGCCCTACAGATCGCAACAGTGAAATCTGATCGTTCCGGGACCCCAAAAAATGGATTCTACGCCCAAAAATACTACGAAAACGGCACCTGACTCGATCCCATAGCCAAAAGCCTTAAAAAAAAAACCTCCCGTAGCCCCATTTCAGCCCCATAGCGCCCTACGGGTTTGGGTGATCGGGATGAAAACCTTGCGGGCACAACTAGATGGTAAACTGAGTATTTTGTCAAAATTTCAGATTAAAAAAAAAAAAATTCCTACTGCTCAAAACGGCCTGGACGACGGACGGTGGACGGACATTTCGGTTTTTGAGTCCAGATCTCTTGAACCGGAGAATGTCAAATTTTGAGGCCGATCGGAGTCGTCGACCTCCGTCGCAAAAACATCTATGTAAACATAGGTTTGAAGCAATATCTGCCCAAGTTAAGCGCCCACATCGTTGGTTTTTGCTGTCGTGTTCACAAGGACGGGGCTTACTTTTCAATACAGGTATTGATACTTAGGTCTAATACTTAGGTCTAAGTGAAGGTGTGGATTACAGTCACCATTTGGCAATTTTTCGTCGTTTCTCTTCGTCTGGCTTTGTCAACTTCTTCTTCCTTGAACCCGAGTTCAGAAGGCTTACAGTTCCTTCCATATGGCCAATGGAGAACTCCAGAATAAACTTGTAACACGGTTTAACATGAAAGTTGACCAAATAAGCTAAACACAACACCAGCCACAAAGATAAACTAAATATAAACGAAACTAGCGGTGGAAAATCCAAAGGGCAACAGGTAGGTCATCAATGATGACTCATCATTAACAGAGGATCTAAGGAGAACCGCTGGGTGCTAACATACGGCTGCACCATCACCAGATACCGGACATCATGACGAGCTTCCCAATACTGGACCACTGCGCTATCTCTTGGAGTACGGAAGAAACTCGAAGATGAATACAAAGCCAAATAATCACTTTTGGAAACGGGGATTTAACGAGGCCTAGGATATGTCGACTTTTGAAAAAACCTAAGTTTTAAACTTACTACGAGGGCCTCTCTTGTGGATAAGTCCAGTTTGGCAAGAAACGGCTGATTTTGAGAGCCCGTTTAGTACATGAATAGTTGAGTTTTGTTAAATCAGGCACAACCATTCGATGCGGCTTTGAATGAAGAATTAGAACCCAAAAAAAAAAAAAAAAAAAAAAAAAAAATGTTTCGTGAAACGTGGATTTATCCTCAAGTTATCCACTTTTGATAAATTTTCAGGAGGCGCAAAAAACCAATAGTTTGTAATCCATTAAATTTTTTTGAACGGCTAAGGGATCATTGCTCGGACCTCAAGGGAACTGGCAGTCACCCTAATGGCCAACATCCGAAGACCATCCATCTGGCGTTTATTGAGAATATTGTTTTGGAAAAGTGTGGAATTTTAGCCCCATAGCGCCCCACGGGGTTGGGCGATCGGACTGAAAACCTTGCGGGCACAACTAAATGGTAAACTGAGTATTTTGTCAAAATTTCAGATTTAAAAAAAATTCCTACTGCCCGAAACGGCCCGGACGGCCGACGGACATTTTGGTTTTGGAATCTAGGCCTCTTGAAACGGATAATGTCAAATTTTGAGGCAGATCGGAGTCGTCAACCTCTGTCGCGAAAACATAGGTGTATTATTCCAAGAATAATAAACCAAAATTTCAGAAAAATCTGCTTTCCTGAATGGTGAAAAATGGAAGTCGTTGCCTGAGTAGTGTAGTAGGTACCTGGTGAACGGGCTTCAACGGCAGCCATCAGCATGAATAATTCATTGATCAATTATTGGTCAAATGAAATCCCTACAAAATAAGTTATGTAGATCCATAGCCAGCCTACCTAAAACGGTTACGTGAAAAATAAAACCCAGGACACCATCCACTAATACCTACGTTTTGAAGTAGATAATTATGTCGTTCATGGGCATTTTCGCATAGGTGAATGTCCCATAGTGCGTATAAAATATGAACGTAATAATTACGCTCAATTACTGAGCTAGAACAAAAGTAGAGCCTGGTCAGCGGGCCGAAAAGTGATTGGTGGGTTGGGGCACACAAGGAGGAAAGAGAACTTTTCAATCCCCAAACGGGTAAAAAAAAGGAATCCCAGAATGTGTATGGCTGTTGAGATGTAAACATTAGAAGGCAAAGAGCGTAGCGACCTCCCCCCCCCCCCCCCAAACAGAGGGGTATCCAAGTAGCTCCCCCACCGGGTGGACAGGGGAGGGGGTCGGGCCAGGAGGGTGATAATCACGTCAGAGTGACGAATTACTGCCTTCTCACTAAACATGCTCATTGAAAGTGAAAATTTCCAAAACATGCTCATTTGAACATGCTCATTTGAAAGTGAAAATTTCCAAAATTTTTGAGCTACCTATAGCTTCTAGAGCATGAAAATACAGACCCAAAAAATTTTATTTAAAAAAAAATCGGAGCACCATAGCCCGAGTAAATCCAGGAAAACGAGCAAAAAACGGGGTTTTCCGGGAAAATGTGCGATATTGCCCAATTTTGGTGGTACATATAGCTTCTCAAGGACCGCGATCTGAATGTAATGTGCCTTGATTCATCAAAATCGGTTCAGTTTGGAAATCATTCCAGGAAAACGATTTTAAGGAAAACGCCAAATACTAAATATACTCCTGATGAGCTTGATGTATTTTTAGAAACGAAATGTACGCGAAATGTACCCCCTCTTAAGGAAAACGCCAGGTACCAAATGTACTCTTGGTGAGCCTAAACCCCTAACTGGGACCGGCGGAAGGTGCCTCGAGAGTTATTGCACATTTAATCAGATGCGATAAACCTTACAACAACCAACCCAACGGCTTTTTTCCCTCACCACTTCCTGCAACTTAATTTGATTTTGTATTAGAGATTTTCGTGTGGATTCCAATAAGTACATAACTAAGCCGTTTTAAATCGTTTTCAGCCAACAATCTTGAAATCACAACCGTTTTATCGACCGCTTTGACTAACTTGAAAATCGTCGAATTAACCCGTCGAGGAAACAAACCTCAAAAAAACGTATCGCGTGGTTGGGCCACAAGATAGACCAATTTTATTCAAACGGCAATCGACTGAAATTGTTCCTCCGTCCTTCAGACCCGAATGGTCATCTTGGGGCAATTGCAATTGGGGCAATTTTCCTCAGACCCGGCCCGTATAAGTGCCATTTCCGTCATATACGGTCCTTCAAACGGCCAAATGATTGGCGTGATTTGATTTTAGAGATCGACGAGTTTTTATAGAGATTGTTTCTCATCTCGTCCATAAAACAATCGAAAGTGTTTTCGCCTTTAGCGACGTGAATCCCGTCATCGCCCTTGAACAAAATACGTTCTGTTGCGTTGAATGAGTTCGCACGAACTCCGATTTCTAGCAAGGCTCTCTTCAAAATTACCAATCACCTCTTTTCATCCTATTGACGCTAATGATCGTTAGCTGGCAGGAATATTTGCGTTTAATCTTTTCCGGTTTTTCGGCTCTCATCATCGGCCCGATGGGTTTTTGGTGTCAAACGACTTCTAACGACGGAAAATGAAAACCCGTTATGACATTTTGTACAACGTCCGAGAATTCAAACTATACGACGCATAATAACAAAAGAGGCGATAGCTTTGAAAATATTTTCGGAATCAGACAGTTGGGTGACTCAAAACAACGTGAAAACCCATCCAGAAACAGGCGAGGAAAACTCAGTTTTACATTTTACTAACGATTTATTGGTTACATGGGATAAAAAAAATCCACCTCGCAGTATGTGCTTCTAACTTCTTGTTGCTAATTGTAAAAAGTACACGGTGTAGTTTTGATAAAATCAACAATATTTACAGATAAAATTGAGCAAACATCGTTACGACGGTAATTAGCGTCTATTGAGTATCTTCGTAATAAATTACTAATGTTATATGTACATGAATATAAATTAGTTTACAAAGATACAAGCATCTATCACAGAATTTTCAACACGATTTTTGTGGGAGGGTTGACGTCATTGGGACGCTACTCAAGTTGGACATTCTGGATAAATCCGCGTTGGGGTCTGGGAAAATTCGTTGAGGTAGAGTTGGGTTCGCAGTTCTCACCCCCTTCAGCTCGAATGGGGTCCGCTCCTTGAACAGAGTTGCAAGGTTGTAAGTGCGATGATTGGGTCCAAATATTGATATTGTGACTTGATTGGTATTGATTTGAAGCTGTGACTGATGTTGACAACTATTTCGCCTGGTCATCAACACGATAACACTATTTGTTTCATTTAAATCGCAGCACCGTGGTCAGCAGCCACATAACGCCTAATTTATAATGGCGACACGCGGTCAGCGGACCCACACTTTTTCTTTTTTTTAAACTTAAATAACAGGATGCGTTTTTTCCGAGAGTCTCCCGGTTCGAAAATGTCCCTGTCCCTGTCAAAGGCCCAAGCATACCTGCTTCTTCGCCCTCCTTCGCAAATCCCCCCCCCCCACCACCACACCCTTGCCTAACCCTCTCTGTCCACCTTCAAGTGCCCTCACTCCCTCAACCTCACCCCAGAAGGATTTAAGGGGATTATACTCAAATGGGGAGAGAGTCCCCCTTCTGAGAACTCTAATTATTTAAAATGCTCCGAGGAATTTCATTGGTTTTTTTTTTAAATTTGCAATTTGAAAAGGCGACACAAGGTCAGCAGACCCACACTATTTGTTTTATTTGAGTGACAGCATCTGGTCAACAAAAGGGGGGGACCCAACTCGAGTACCGAAGGAGGGATTTCAGGGCCCAAGCAATGCCTTTTTAAGATTCCGAGACCTCAACTCCACATTTCCCAACAAAAATCTCTGGTCCTGGGTAGGGCATAGGGTTTTATGAGAGAAAGTATGGTATAGTCTGTTCTCGTACAACTGAACCATAATCTTGATTGCCAGGTAAGGTAGACCGGGGTAAGTGTCAACAAGGGGCAAGTGGAAACCAAACTTCAGCGCTACTGTAGTCGGGGATTTGAATTAACTCTGAGCGAGTTGAAAGTAACCCTAAGCATCAAGCGTGTTGGCAACCCTATCAGTTCAATAGGTCCAAAGCGGGAAGCAATTCCCTTCCTCACTCACCAGTTTGGTCAGGTTCAGTTTGACTTCCGCCATTTGGGACAATCCCCAGAATTCCCCTCTGAAGGAATCGACGCAGTTTCTTTGATAAATCTCTCTTTCTTAGTTGAGTGTGTCAGTTTTATTGGGATTAGGGCCAAGAACGGGAAAACCCATTTGCCGAGCTTTCAAGCAGTATGTGCTCTTCATCAGGGCATGTGGTACATGAACCTGGTCGGGGAGAGAGAGGGAGATGAATGTCGGACTGTCCTCAATTGGCCAGTCTTCGTAGGGTATTTCAACGTATGGTCTATTTTTAACGAAAGAGGGGAGAGGATAAAATCATCAGTCTTCACTACAAATTTAATTAAAATTGACAGACGTCAGGAAACAAACAGTTGCTGTAGACGTTTGGTGAGAATACATGCTACAACGCATATCACCTGTGCTGTGAGGGTTGCATACCTACGGATGGAAAGGAAGAGGTCCTGTTGGTCCATTGAGGTATGAGGTATGAAAAAGTTAAAATTTGCGTATGTAAACCATATTAGAAGGTTTCTATATGCCACTAAATACTAAAAAAAAAGAAGTTACGTATCAAGAGATTGACAGGAAAACACTTTGAACGTTGATAACTTAATACGAGGTAATGGGGAATGCGAGTGACAAGAAGTGTGTGGCCTGGACCATCAGGTAGGCAATCTGGCAACATTTGGTATACCTGACACCTGCTCTCCGCTCTCGGTGAACGGACTATTGAGAGTTGCTTACTCCGGAGTTTCCACTTGCCCCCACTTTCCAGCTGCCTGGGGCAAGTGCAAACTATGCATTTTCGAATAACTTGAAGAAAGAGAAGAAATAAATTTAGGCGATGGTTTAGGATATACTTGAGAACATAGTACGAAAATCAGTGGAAAATTGTGGGTGCAAAGTCGAACATTTGAAATTCTAGTTTTCACTGACCCCAGTTTACCTAACAGAAAAAACGGTTTGAAGCCAAGCAGAGCAAAGTCTGGACGGAATCGAGCAACTGGAAGATTTTTTTTTTTTTTTAATGTTCGATCCGTGGGTTTGTGACTCTCAATAATTGAGAGTTATAATTATTATAATCTTTACTACGATGCTTGATCAAAACTGAAAATATCGGGGGGTCTCTCCCAATAGACAATATACAATATCATGTAACATGCTGAAAATATCACAAGCGGCGACGCTTTTTAAAATAATATATTATATTTTTACAAATAATTTCTCGCCTAAGCTTCGCACTTAATTCTAACAAGACAAATTTTGTATAAAATCAACCTGAAAAAATATTCACATAACAAAAATTGTATTATGCTTATAACTACCTAAAAGCGTATCTAATATTTAAAATAAAATAACGAATAGTAATGAAATAAATACAATATTCCACCTCAACGAAAACCATTTTTCACTTTTTCTTACAAAGTGATGGAAAAATGTCACTGGAGAGGAGCAGACAAGAAGGTGGCAACTGTGCGTACAAGCAGATAAAACGATTATTTGGGGGGGGGGGGGGGGGGGGTAGATAATTCACCGGAGCTTACAGTCGGTAATTTACTGTAAATGACTAGAGAAGTGTGATTGACACCATATTGCATGTTGGAAAAGTAACTGTCCGACGCCGAACAAGTGGCCTAATGGTATGACAAGTGTGGAAGCCGAAATAGTGGCCTAACGTACGAAAGGCGAGGACGCGAAACTAGTGGCCTAATGGAAATCCTATATATAGGATCCTATTTCCTACATATATATTCCTGCATCCTATGTAAAGGATTATACATTATATATATTTGTATATATTACGTAGATATAAACGTGACAATTCTACGTCTCCCTTCCTAACGTTTTTGGGCAGTTAGGTCACGGCTAAAGCATGTTCCATGCCAAAAAAATGACAAAATTTTCCTTAAAAAAAACAAGCGTTGTTCGGTCTGATGCCTGTTTTGGATACCTAGAATGGGGTTGGGAGTTCTGGTGAGTGACGTTTGCCTTGACGAATTTGGTGTAATATTGGGCGGGGTTTGCCCAGAAGTCACAACGTTACCGTAATTCCTCAAATCAGAGGCCATTTTTCCCCAAGAACACCTTGTTTTTTGAGATAACGAGCGTCACGTATATGCCGGTGATAAAAATGACCGTCCAGGTGATGGTAGACGCGAAGCCGAAAAGGATCGAGGGTTCTCCCAGTCCCCACCCTTTGAAATTGGCGTTGCGGAGAGCTGCAGTCGGAAAATACGTAGGGAGCGCCCAAGAGAGGGGTTTCAATACGGGGTGTATCCCTTCAACGGGCCACATCGTCCCTGAAACCACGAATTTCTCGTATAAGCTACAATCAGACTCAACTCAATGCGAGCTGACAAAGTAATCAATTCACCTCCGATCAACACGTTCACAATCACGTAACCCGTAGCGATTGTGCTGGCAGCCATCGTCGATTCGGCCAGCAACGGCAAGAAGAACGCTAGAAAGTGCCAACAATTAGCCAAATGTGCTAAAATACATCATTACAGTGGACCAAAATCCTACTTACACAAGGCGATTCCCGGGAAACCCAAGCACAACAGCAACGCCAGCCCGACCAAAGGGTTTCGAAAGTCGTAATTGAGCATCCCATACATCAAAACTGACATCGATATCGTTTGAACGAAATGAGTAAGTAGTTGAATAATCATTTGGCTTGTCATAAGTTCTAAAACCGTCACACCTGAAAACATAACACAACCGTAAAACACCGTAAATTTTCAGGTTAGCTTTCACTTTCATTTTCCAAGGTCAGTCGACAGTTTCAAGTAGGTATACATTATGCAAAAGACAACTCCCTTGCCTTGCCCCACTAATATTTTGAGGTATTTCGAACATTAGCTTCCATGTTTTTGCCAAAAGATCCTGGTCGACCATTTAAGCTTAGCTCGGCTTTGAAAAATAAACGTCTTCTGACCCGTTTCATGGCAGCTTCAATCTGAGCTTACGCTAAGAATGGCATCTAAACCACTAGGGAGTTCCTAGTGGTGAGATACGTCGTGGTATCTCGATTCCATCCGTATCCTACTCCAGCAGTGCGCATGCGCGATCACCGATGGTATCGTATCTGCGATCCGTCGGTGGTATGTTTACGGAAAATACGATACCACCGGCCGATACGGAAGATGGTATCTAGTGAATCCTTATCGCAAAGTAACCTGCCTAATTGATAAACACCTTCCAAGAAGACATACAAACGTCGACAACAACAACGAAATCCGAGAGCAGCACAGCTGGCAGCTCAGTGCTGCCAGTACTTTCCTCTGTGTTGTCCTGAGTTTGTTAGGTGTTGATTAGGTGCCGATTTCACGAATCACTGCGGTTTTATTTCACACCAGTTCGTTCGTTGTTGAAAGAATTTGGAGGAGCAACGAAACATTACACTATTGGACGCAGCAATCCAGATGAGTTAAATGTTACAATCATTGTAACTCAATAATTATTATTGATTTGAGGAGCTGAGCTTCAAAACTCTCGCTCGTTCCACTCAATCGCAATGTCCAGAAATCACGAAAAACTCCGTACATCCTTGCAACTGATCAGATCAAAATGGTTATGAAGTTTAATAAATCTAATAAGTTTCCTAAGGAGGCACTTTCGACAACAAACCCCAAAAACAATTCCACTTCGAAAGCTGAATACAGCGGCGGTATTACCGCCTGATGTTAATGTTTCTACACGAACTTGTTTTAATAGTAACGTGACCCGTTACTCCAAGATCCTACTCGGAGATACCACCTAAAAATGCAAAATGGTATCTCAATCAATTTTGGTTAGCATCGCGCTTGGTTTCCCTAGATACGGCATCCGTATTCCAAGTGGTGGCATCTCGATCGTATCCACTAGGAACTCCCTACTAACTCTCACCGTGTCAGTATTCCCTGGCCAATTACACGTCCGATAGGGCAGTGAGCGAAATTTCCGACCGCTCAACTCTTTATGTCTTTTTTGTTTACAGTCTGATTGAGTCGGCGTTTCCTCTGTATCGTACCATGAGATCCGAATTTTAATACTAGGGAGTTCCTAGTGGATACGATCGAGATACCACCAGTTGGAATACGGATGCCGTATCTAGGGAAACCAAGCGCGATGCTAACCAAAATTGATTGAGATACCATTTTGCATTTTTAGGTGGTATCTCCGAGTAGGATCTTGGAGTAACGGGTCACGTTACTATTAAAACAAGTTCGTGTAAAAACATTAACATCAGGCGGTAATACCGCCGCTGTATTCAGCTTTCGAAGTGGAGTTGTTTTTGGGGTTTGTTGTCAAAGTGCCTCCTTAGGAAACTTATTAGATTTATTAAACTTCATAACCATTTTGATCTGATCAGTTGCAAGGATGTACGGAGTTTTTCGTGATTTCTGGAAATTGCGATTGAGTGGAACGAGCGAGAGTTTTGAAGCTCAGCTCCTCAAATCAATAATAATTATTGAGTTACAATGATTGTAACATTTAACTCATCTGGATTGCTGCGTCCAATAGTGTAATGTTTCGTTGCTCCTCCAAATTCTTTCAACAACGAACGAACTGGTGTGAAATAAAACCGCAGTGATTCGTGAAATCGGCACCTAAACAACACCTAACAAACTCAGGACAACACAGAGGAAAGTACTGGCAGCACTGAGCTGCCAGCTGTGCTGCTCTCGGATTTCGTTGTTGTTGTCGACGTTTGTATGTCTTCTTGGAAGGTGTTCATCAATTAGGCAGGTTACTTTGCGATAAGGATTCACTAGATACCATCTTCCGTATCGGCCGGTGGTATCGTATTTTCCGTAAACATACCACCGACGGATCGCAGATACGATACCATCGGTGATCGCGCATGCGCACTGCTGGAGTAGGATACGGATGGAATCGAGATACCACGGCGTATCTCACCACTAGGAACTCCCTACTAAATCCCGAAAGAACGAATTCCAACGATCGGCAAATTTAGACGGTGAGTTTAATTTGAACGATTCTTGCGTGCGTCTGTCTGGTATGTGTCTTCGTCCTTATATGGGCGCGTGCAAGGTCTATGGAGCTCCCTCAATCCCGACTGACTCGGGTCGATCATGCGCTCACTCGCTGACGTCTCCAGACCTGGTGTTCCACCTTTTTTGCTTGACAATGAAATTGCAACGGTTAAGAGAACATGAAAGTTTACGATTAACGTACCTGCAGAAATGGCTCGAGCTGTCGCTCCGGATTTTCGCTCTTCCAGGATTATGACAATCCCGTAAGCCATGGGCAATGTGAATACCAATCTGCAAATCAATAGAATATTATCCAAGGCTGTCGAAGAAAACGCGTAATTAGATCGACAAGAGGGCGACTTACATGCAGATGATAGTGGGGCCCCCGTAGTCCCTCGAATCGCTATTAAATCGGGAGTATATGGGCTCTTCGAACTGAAATTGTGAGCAAGATTATTTCAAATTTGTCAAACATTTTACCATTGTGGTTCATTGAGAAAAGGGGCCTTCTAGTATGGGAATGGTTGAAGCGACCCATGATCGGTTTTTTTCAAATTTTTGAATACCTACATCAATTGGTAGTTTTGCAACTCCACGCTCGAATCCGCACTCGCTGTACAAATCGCCCAAAAGCTCTTGAAGAGACACATAAAGATCTTTCCGCAGGAATTGTTGAATAACCAAGTCTGTAACACGAACCATCATTAGCAAGAGAATGGCTTTGCATAGTGCCTGACGCAGAAGTATTTGACACTTTTGGCATGAAATGGTTTTCACGTTAAAAAAAATTTAAAAAAAAAACAAAAACATGACAACTTTTGAGGCCGGTCACAATTTTTTGACCTCCGACACGAATACGAAGGTGTATTATTCCCTGAATAATAAACCAAAAGAATCATCAGAAGAGCCTACCATTTCACCATATTTGACTTAACTCACTCGAATCGTCGGTCCGAATTTCCACCGTGCTGTACTTGATGATGGTATCTTTTCCGGGCTCGTTGGAAAAAGGGAGGAGGGCCGACCTTAGCTCGAGCGCCGCCGAATAGTTGTGCGGGAAGTGGATGACCCCCCAGAAGACGGATTTACTCACCAGGTCGACACCTTCGTCCATGCTGGCAACGTCTCGCTGAGAAATAAAGTAATACAAAATGAAAACGTCGGTTCAGCACGCCCACTCAAGAGTTAACCTCAAACTCACCGTGAAAATTCGTCTTTCTTCTAATTTCTTCAAATACCGGCAACTTAGATTTGTGAAATCGCACGTCCCGTTGGGCTTCCACGCGTTGCAGCCGGCTAATCCTGAAGGAACTTCTTCGTTGAAGACTCCCATGTGAAGTGGTTTCGGATCATTACCCGTTCCATAATTGAAGAATAACAGCGACATGAGCGGCACCAGAATGGAATATATCATGACTCTGAAAATCACCAACATTGAGTAACAGAAAACTGATTTTGGGGTTGAAAAATGATTTGAATGTGACTTAACCACCGATAACAAAAATACCTCTTTGAATTGCCTTGATTTGCAATTCAGTATCATTAATAAATGAAAATGTGGAACATGGTGGAGCAGTCGGGTCAATATACTCAAACGTCCTCCAAAACAAAGTGAAATGCCTTCAATGGACACGCTAATGGATTCTCAACTTTCTTTTGAAACACACTTAACTGCATTATCAATAAATCTGTGGTAGGTAGGTACTTCTAGGCTTCATATTTCGTGCCGCCACATTCCCAAATACCTATTGTTTCAATTCGTAATTTTAGTCCAGTAAAATTAGACCGAGAAAGAGGAGTAGGGGATGCTCGGCAAGCTGTAGATCGTTTAAATCCCTTCAGTTACGTCTGAAAACAATTAGGGAGAGTTTGCACCTATCCCGAGTGTGGGGGAAAATTCCCCACGTTGAGGGATGTATTGCCAGCCCGCCGGTAGCAGTACCGGGAGGAGAGGGTCGCGACGCGACGGTGCGAAACCCCTCTTCTCCCGTCGGCGGCCCGGCCTCTCCGTTCAGAGACGAGGGGAAATTTGATATTAATTTGGATGCTCATTTATTGCGACATTATGACAATAATCAGTGAGAGAATAGAGATCGGGTCCGTCCGACACCGGCCTGCATCGCCGAAAATTCGGTTGTGGAAGCTGTAACAGCGGATCAATTGGTCTTTGGGGACAACTGCTTGAGGCAGCTGCAAAAATTGATTTCAGTTCCGCTGCGAACCCAAGACGAACTGATACCAGCCACGCCATATCGTATATATATCGTGTTGAGTATCAGCATTTCCTCGGTTTCCTTCCGTGGACCTAAAACCGTCACAGTACCCTGACATTATAGATACGTAAGCCTGACGAGTGCGGTTCTTCGATTGTGGCTGCATCCTCTGCTAGGCCTGTGGACTACGACAAATCGTGTGATGCCCTAGCTAGAGATGTTCCCCTTCTCTTTCCTCCACAACAAACAGCGGTGAAATTGTGGATTCACGGCACCAGCCTTCCGCTAAACATACACCCTCTACATCAGTTTTATAGGGGCTCCTACACCAAGTTTGCACCATTGCAGGGGGTCTTCATTTTGAATGGAAGCCTAAAAACCTCGACATTTTTTGACATTGAAAATGTCTTAGTCGACGGGTCAACCGGAAATTTTGTTACGGAGAAAAACAAGGTGTTGTTATGTGAAGCGTCTGGGGAGAGGAATAGTGAGGGCTAACGCGAGCGCTCACTCGACCCGCGGCGTTTAAGCGAACTAACATTATCAAGGAGTCTACAGCAGTGTTGCCATCCACGGATTTTTATCCGTATTTATACAGATTTTTGGGGGTCTGCATAGATCATCAAGAATGTATCTGTCGTACGTATTCTGCTCTCTACATAATATTATGTCAAATACCTATTCCGTCATCTCGGAATTCCACTGTTTCCTCTCTTTCCCTTTGAGCCTGCTGACAAGATAATTCAAATGTTTTTCAAGGGCTGCTGAAACCAAGGTAGACAGTCAATATCATAGTTGGTTTTCGCCAACTACCTATTCTACCAATTATTTTCGCCAACTATTCTACCAATTATTTTATGGAATCTACACTTAATGAAATGTAGAAGCAAATTTCATTGCCGTTCAAATTTGTTAACCTCTGTCGCGAACACTTTGGTCGATTATTCTGAGAATAATTAACCAAAAGGAAGGTAACTGGATCAAGATTAATTAATAAAATGCTCGTTACCTTGTAATTGAACCTCTTTGAACGCTGTTTCTTTTCTATGGATTCTAACTGCTTACAAAGTACAATAGAATGAAATCTGCTATTTCATACAGAGGCAAGAACACTTCCAGATGAGACCCATAGTTTAAAAACATTACCATTGACTGCAGAGATCGAAATTCCATCAAATAATGGACCCTGGTTGGGATAATAATCATTAGGCAACTAAATGGGTAACCCAACACTCAAAACCTTCTGTTGAATGTGAATAAACAATTTATTAACAAGTGTTTGCTTAATTACAACTTATTAGCAAGTGTTATTAACATTTGCTGACTCGATTCCCCTATTCCATTCCTCATGAGCAATTTTGGCCCAAGTGTAGAATTCCAGAGTAGATGGTTGGATGCGCACGTCGTGCGTCTTCGAGCGGTAGCCTAGTGCTCAAACATCCCTTCCCATGAATGTAGGTATCTGATTTGATCGGTTTGCCGCTCGCATCAGTAAAATTGGCGGAATCAAAATCTTGGAATCAAGCACGCTAAAGCAACAGTAGGGGGTGATAAGATGGGTGGAAAGCACAGAGTAAAATCTCTATGAAAACGTTAGTTCGCTTAAACGCCGCGGTTCGAGAGAGCGCTCGCGATAGCCCTCACTGTTCCTCTCCCCAGACGCTAGTGTTGTTATGATTTGTATAAGTTGGTTGTTAGGCCGGTTTGTTTTTTTTTTTAATCTCGGGTCAATATTCCAAGAGTAACTAAACTGTCTAGATATCCAAAGAATGAGGTGAAGGTTCATTCAAAGCAATCGAACTCGAAGGAGTAGGTAACGCATTGCCACTATATGACGAGGGTAATAATATTATTATAATAATTTCAACCCTCATATTATGAGGGTTGAAATTTGAAAGGGATCCCTTTTGGTAAACAACATGAATGGATTAAAAAACAAAAAAACTGGCAAATGGGCAAAGAAAAAAAATTAAAATACGAAAAACTGGGAATTTGTAAAAAAGAAGGAAATTCGAGGATTATGCTAAATTACAAAAACTGTCTACATTTACTATGCCGTTCACAAAAACTTTTATTCTATAGGTGTTATTTAAAACACAGAATGTGTTTTTTCCGAGGTTCTTGCAGTTAGAAAATGTCCATCCCAGGCCCAAGCATACCTGTTTCTCCACCCTACTTCACCACCCCCTCCCCCTCACCCCCTCAACCACTCCCCCCTGCACTGCTGAAGGATTTATACCTTAGTGGGTGACAGTCCCCCCCCCCCCCTCCGCCCTCCTATTCTAACCCCACCCCTCGCCACAAGTAATCCCCTCGGCGGAACTAACAAAAAACACTTTCTGTGTTTCATTGCTTTCATCTTAGATCATTTTTTCCATAGGATCAGTAAGATCCCACCTAGTTTGGAAGCTACAGACGAGTCCGAACAGCTACAGAAAGTCGATGAACAAAAATGGGGAAAAGATTTTCGGCTTTCAACCGACGATTACTACTTTATAAATAGATCATATTTCAAAGTTGAGGGGATCAATCGACGCAGAATTTAATGTTCTTTCGTCGACTAAATAGAAGTATTTGTGAAAAATTGCTTGATTTAGGAGTTAAAAGCGAATAACTGAAACAAACGGCGAAAAACTCGAAGTTTTTTGGCTGCCCTAAAAAACGCAGGGCTCCTGCGACGGTGCAAACTCAGGATATTTGTTTTCCGACCTAACAATAGAGATCAAAACGTTTTTCAGTGTTCTGGAAATTACAACAGATTCAATCCATATTTTACTGTATACAAGACAAGATAATCCTGCGATTTTTTTTTTAAATATAATTTTTTGAGACTAACGATACTAGTAGTTTCTCGTCTTTCTGATATCCCCTGCACCATCACAGAACCCTTGGCAGCCATTGCTGGGAACAGTGATGTCACCTCCAGCGGGATAAAGACGCTTCTGAAGAAGTTTGGAGTCTTTGGAGTCATCTGCCATGACTGAGACTGTAAATCCAGCTCGGGCGCTTCTGACAGATAACCTAAACAACCTATCTCAGCCTCATTTCTACCCCCCCCCCCCCCCCCAGGGCCGAGAATTAAGCGTCAGGAAAATTGCCATTAGAAAATTTAGGTTGTTCAATTTGCTGACAACTCTGCTGACAAATTTTCAACGCGGATGTGATTTCGAGGCCGTTTCCCCGGCAAAGTTTCGTTTCTGATTCTGACCTTCACATTCACGTGCCCCTCAAAAGGTTCCCCGACGATAATAATACACACATTCTGTAATCGTGGTTTTGAGCTAGCCAAGCGGCCACTAAGGTGTTTTCCTGTTGGTTTCGTACGGCCGCACACTTGAGTTACGCTCCAGTTCATCAAACTAACAAAATTAGACGACTTACCCAAGTTCTCTTTTCATAAACTTGAAATTTTTCGTCACTTCCGCTTTGAAACGATTCTTCTTGAAACAACTCTCGTTCTGCAGGTATTTCGGGGTTGACGGCCGTATAAAAGTTTGTTTCCTTATTTGTATATCCTTTTCTTCGTCATTTAATTTCTGCAACACACCGGGAATAAGTTTCACCTGACAAATTCGGTTTCATTTCACGTCTAAAAAGACTTACGTGGACTTCCTGGAGGTGGCTAAGCCTCATGAATGTGTCTTCCAAGGAGTTGGAGCTATTTTGAGAGAGCAGATTTCCCGGCGAGTCTTCGCATAGCAAAACCCCCGAGCGCATCAGGCCTATCTGAAGAGAAAATAAAAATTGTAGAAATGCACATTTAACATGACGTCACCCAAGGAATTTACTACCATGTGCGCTTGCCGCGTCTCTTCAATGTAGTGCGTCGTGATGACCACAGTTTTCTTTTCATGTTCCGCTAAATTAATTAAGTAGTCCCAAATACTGTGAAACCAAAGGAGATATTCTTAACGAGTCGTCAATTTGAAACATATTTCATTTGTATTTTTGCGGTATTCACCTTTTTCTGAGGACCGGATCGACGCCGACGGTCGGCTCGTCCAATACGACTAGAGGTGGATTGTGGATGAGAGCAGCAGCCAACGACAGTCGCCTCTTCTGACCTCCGCTGAACAAAATAGATCAATTAATTAATCACAAATGACATTATGGTAACGACTCACTTGGATGGAGAAATAATTGTACGCAAAGGACGCGAATAGTTAGAGAAGTTGTTGGCGTTTATGTTCGCTCTGTGGGCGAGAAGATGACGGCTCATCTGCAGCAGAATCTGCTAAACATCTGATAATAAAGCTTGCTGGCGATGAGAGATGACGTATTATTATAATACTGGGCCCATTATAATAATGGTCTGCGCGATATTGAATGGCGAATAGCTGATGAGCGTAAGTTAAAAAAAAAGGTGGAGAACCAGGTGCTTAGGAAATTCATCAAGTACTGGTAGACGGGAATTTCTCACTACCTACTGCTGTCACAACCCAGAGGCTCTTTCTTTTTACTGTAAATAAGCAATATTATATGTGAGAGAGTCTTAAGTCATTGTTCAAATTAGAGAAACCCAGAGATCAATACATTCTCTCCCCAATCAATCTTAGGGGTGTCACATGGATTGACTCTCACTCCCTACAGTTTTTAAAAGTACGGCGCATTTGGAGAGAAAAGGGTATAATATTATTTTGATTTTTCCGAGTTCAGAGGCAACACCAATTCAAAATGGTGTCAGTGGATTTTTGACCGTTCACAAACCGTCTTCAGTTGTTTGTGGGATACCAACTTGATCTGAAAATGTTGTATTTTTATTGTGCTTCACTCCCTCTACATACTCACGTTGAACTCCTCAGAAGGTAATTCAATTCCAATCTCACGTCACGCATTCACACGTATCTAAATTGGAGTTAATTATCCATTATCCTTGAAAGAAGTTTCACATACTGTTTTAGCTATTGAAAAACTGAAACCTCACTCCCTACTCATTCATTCCCTACACCATACACGTTTCTTAAATAAGTAGGGATATAGTTAAGATAGCATTTACGCTTGTTCATCAAGGGAAATGCTTATTCAACCTCTAAATATTGCTTACAAGTTGAAAACCCCCACCTTTTCCCAAAAATTTTGGACAAATTGAATCTTAAAATGTGACCAAAATTTTAATATATATATAAAATGTATATTTTGTGCCAAACAACATGAGAATTGTCAAAGCTGTGATTATGAAGATTCGAGTCAAAATTGGTACGCCACAATCATCAGATTCTCACCAGATGATGTACTGGAGTGGAAGTTTGCACCATAAGCGAACACTCACTGGAGGAACAAATAGGTCATGCCATTTTGAGAGATTTTAGTTGGGGTTGCATCGCTTTGGGGGATGTCTTATAAAATCGTTATGCAATGTGAGGCCTCCGAAAGAGCTCATACGGAGATTACTCACCTGAATGAGGAGGTCTCCCTGTTTGTGTTGGGGATTTCGAGGAATTCTATCAGTTGGGCGGACCGTTTTTTGATTTCGTCTTCCGTCATTCCGTAAATCTGGCCGAAGTAGCTGAGCGTCTCGTGCGTCGTCATGCGGTCGTACAGAGCCAATTGCTGGAATCAACACAAAAACGTTAGGTGGAATTTTTACGAAAAAAAGGACCCGTTGACGATCTGTTGAAAAGTGTCAACATGTTATCGTTAATTTGTGTAGCCATTTCAACTAACGAGAAATTAAGGGAGGAAATCCATGATAGTAGCAACAGTTACTGCTTTTTGATCGCGAATATTTTCTGCTAGATAAAACCAGATGGAAGTTTACGATCTACCGGCACTAAAGAAATTATCCGACCTTGCGCCGGACGCCCACTACGTGATTTCATCGAATTCGGTGTGGCCGAAACCCCAGAAACGTGTACCGAGTTTCTCACCTCCCTATCTCTCACTTCTTACAACGGTGTCGCAACCGTATTGTCAACACCTTAGCCGACCTCGATATGCGCCTGCTTCTAAGGTGAAAATGTCAAGTTGAGATACCTGCAATACGCGATGACGAGACGGTACGTCGACCCTCGACAATGAGGGTTTTCATTGGGACCCTCCCAATCCTGAGAGTATCGAGTGGGAGTCATTTGGCAATGTAGAACACAATCCCAGACAGAGAGTAACGACAGTTTCAATCATTAATAAGAAGAAGACGACAAGAAGCAACATGAAGGCTGCAAGATCTTGACTAAGTAAGCGTCAACGAAAACGCTGCAAATTTTACACAAGGGTTTATTATTCTTTGATATAGGTTACTTGTGCAGAAATTTAATTGTCAATGAAAAAAAATTTGGATTTTTTTTTCAAAATATATATATTTTTTGTTTTTTTACTTGAAAAATATTTGACCTCCAGGGATCCATAAAAAATCTCATTTGTAGCCCCATGAAAGCCCTATAGATCGCAACAGTGAAATCGGATCGTTCCGGGACCCCAGAAAATGGATTCTACGTCCAAAAATACTTCGAAAACGACACCTGACTCGATCCTCTAGCCAAAAGCCTTCAGAAAACCCCTCCCGTAGCCCCATTTTAGCCGCATAGCGCACCACGGGTATGGGCGAACGGGCTGAAAACCTTGCGGGCACAACTTGATGGTAAACCGGGTATTTTGTCAAAATTTCAGATTTAAAAAAAAATTCCTATTGCCCAAAACGGCCCGGACGGCGGACATTTTGGTTTTGGAATCTACCTCTTGAAACACATAATGTCAAATTTTGAGGCAGATCGGAGTCGCCGACCTCTGTCGCGAAAACAGGTGTATTATTCCAAGAATAATAAACCAAAAACTGAATCTTGTTGCTCCTAGTTAGTTCACCAAGGGGACGAGTCATACCCACGAGTTGGAGGCCCTTCGGACAGTCGGGGACAAGTTGTGCCCTAAGACTAAGGAAGCTTCGGCGGAGGTCGATTAACGGGGACGAGGCGGGCTATCCCCATCGTGACTGTGTGCTGATAGAGATCCCTCAGTCCTACCGCTCAAATGTCCCAATGTTGGTGTCACAACTGACAATACACCCAAAGGCATTTTGCTATTAGTTTCAAGTTGTACTACCTAAATAAAAATTCACACTACACTCCATTTCTGTCAAAATTGTGTTATTCACATAAACCCTTTTGGGCATGTGTTTGAGCAGAAGAGTCGTCCTTAATACCATTAAAAAGATGACAATTTTGTCTTTTCAACAGCTGTGCACAGCACCTTCGTAGAGACCATTTTTTGTCATCGACTGCAGCACAAAGAGCTATTTGTCCGGTCAATAGAGGAAGTTCACCCTACAAAAGGTGTAGCATCTTTTTTTTTAATTTCTTCATGTTGTTTAGGTCCATAAGTTAGTTATGAATAGAAGTTTTCGTCATCCCCTCTCCACTGCTTAATCCGCTCAAAGCGCTATTATTAAGATTGAAGTGTTCTCAGTTTGTCTCTGTGGGTCCATCTCTCGACGGTGAACCGTTCAAAATAGCCTTAATTGTAATCGGAGGAGGAACTGTTCATACTGTACTTACTTGGGGCATGAAGCCGAGGTCCCGCTTCCTTTCCATTAACGTGCTTATCTCGCCGGCTTCGAGTTCGACGAGACCAACAATTGCGTTCAGCAGCGTTGATTTACCGCATCCACTCGGCCCTAAGAGTCCATATCTGGGAACCGAATAACATAGGATTTCTGATAGTGTGAGTAAATGAATAATATTAATGAGGAATTCAGGTTGTTTACCACCTACGGGACGACCCTGAGTTGGTACATGAGGCAACATTTCATGTTTTTTCCACACCGCAAGTTGTTGGCAATTCAAATTATTCTCAACTTGGGAATGATCCCAAGTCCATCTAAAACCTCTACAGAGCCGCAAAACGAGTTGATATTGCGTTGAAAATGCGCGAACCCGGATCGTCTCGGTCCAGTGCTGCCACATCCGTTAGACGCCTTCCTGGGCATCGCCGGATCTTCCACACTGTGGACCTCTGTTCCTCTTGGGAACAACCAGAATTTATATTGCTACTCACATGATTCCACGTTGTACGTTCATGTTGAGGCCCCTCAAGATGAATTTTTGCCCATCGTAAGTTTTGTATGCTCCTTTCACACAGATGGCGTCGCCGCCAACCGCGTCTTGAGCGGTCATCCTGTAAAAAAACAAAAAATTTGAGCAAAAAAGTAACTCAAATGTGTTGTTCTTCCTCTAATGACTTGATTTTTTTCACTACATCCCAAGGGCGATTTCAAACTGAAAAATTCCAAGTCAGAAACGGTAACGTTAAAATTATCCGCGAAAAAAACCAAAATCCGTTACGCACGGAAGGAGAATATGGGCAGTTCCGGATCACCCATCGACAAAAACCCGCTGAAAAGAGATCAAGGTGGTTTTTATGCAATTTTTTGTCTGGTGCTCGTTGTATGCGCGTCGAAGGGATTTGGCCTTCTCGTGCAAGTGGGGTTCTGTGTTCCTGACCCGTCACAAGGCAAACGGTAAGAAAAAAACGACATTTCCGCATCCTGCGGGGCTGATCTGGTGAGCAGAAATCGCAAGCGACATTTATAATTAAGTGAGTGAGCGACAATTCTCAAGAGGAGTTTCAAAGCGGGCAAGTGGAGCTGATTTCCTTCATTAACGATTCACAACAAATTAGAGCAATTTGCCGCCTAACTCGGGCCATGACAACGTGAGACAAATTCAAATACCATTATTAGACCATGTCGGTGGCGTTTCTAACGCATAAAATTTGCAAAATTAAGGATACCGATGTGAAACAACCACGCAGGGATTTGTAAGTAGTAATCGATCGGACGATTTTAGTCGAAATTAAACTCCTCCGGAAAGGAAGATGTCTCCGAATGTAACTTACAAGGCATCCAGCAAAGTCGAAACGATAACTATAAATTAGAACCGCAACCGCATTTAGTTCCGATATTAGCATTAGTTTCACTCAGCATAGCCAATCATGGATAGTGAGCTTAATACCCAAGATGCACCGTCACATTGTGTAGTCTTTCACAAGATAGCACAATCTCTTCTCGGTGATGACCCAGAGACGAAATGACGTAAATAACAATAATTATTATTTTTAAAGCACGACTGAGATAATATCTTTGCTTGGATATTATGAATTAAAACTTTACTCTTCTAAAGGTTGTCGAATTTCAATAGATTTTAATTCTGATCTATCGATATCCTTGTGCTTGGATCTGATATCGATACCTACTATCGATAGTTTGAAAAGGCTTCGCAAAAAATTTCGCACAAATCGATACTTTTTCACCACTCCAACTATGCAGGGATGTAAAAATCGATTTTTTTCACTATTCACATCGTTTCTGAAATAAAAATAGAAATTCACCTGGAAATTCACCTTGGGTTGTTGTGAAACATTTGTTTCATTCAGGTGCGGATATAGTATTTATTTTGGTTTGTTATTTATGGAATAATACTAACTATTATAAGTCTTGGAATAATGGATTTACGGAATAATAATTCGTGTCGGAGGGACGTCGAAAACTCTGATTGGCCTCAAAATTTGCCTACAAATGCAGATGATGATTTGTCTGCCTTGCAGATGAATATCAATGGGGCTAAAAATGTTGTCGCCCCACGAAAAACCCAAAGATCCCCGAATCAGATGGTTCAGGGACCCCCAAAAAGGGATTCTACGACCAAAAATACTTCTAAAACGAGACCGTATGAAATTTCAGTCACGTGAAGTAACGCGACATGTTGACGGTTCGGCGTTCCAGGTCTGCCGGTGCAGACGGAACTCTAAAAACTAATGGTAGTTATGTCCTTCATTTAGGATAAAATTCAAGGAGTGGAGGCCATAAATAAAACCACACCTATGATTAAGGAGGCTGAAAAAAGAGGATCCAGCCTGAACTTTGGAGACCTCACAGCATCCGAGTTAATTATGTTAATCAAGGTTATGGCTCCAGTAACACAGGAAATACATCGAGAAAATTTAAAAACCCCGAAATTATGTCATTAGTCACTGGTGTAGATGAATCCTTCATACGAAGGTTGGCCAGTATTTTAGAAGTTATCCCCTCCTTCACTTCGTTCCCCAAAAAAGACTGCTGCGTTGGCAGTAGGTACAGTCATATTGACATTGCAGCCAATCAACCGCTCTTGAAATATTGATGCATGGGAGGGAAATTATAAATTCTGCAGCTCTAACAATCAGAAGACGCTCAAGAAAGCAGAAATAAGGACCACAGGCGCCACAGAATGTTCAACTCTCGACTGCGCACGAACGAGGACATTTTTTCACCCAATTCTGGTGACTTCTTACCCAGTGATAAATAATTTAAGGCCAGTACAAAGAACCAAATTCCAGCGAGCGCAAAAGCCCAGGAATTATTTTCCAATGATTAAATAATTTGTTTATTGGCACTAATTACAAGCTGAGGGTACCTAATATTTATTTGTTGGGGACATTTTTTTATTTTTATTGATACAGAATTAATTTTTGCACAATTAACTTAGGTATATCAAAAATGATAGATAAAACCCTTGAGACCCAGGTTGGACGGATGTCATCCCCCACCCCTACATTGCCGTCTAAACCCATTCGTAAATAATATTTTGTAGGTAGTCATATTATGGGAAACCGGGGGTCTGCTGACGAGGACACCCAGAGCCATTAACCAAACGCGTTCGCCACCGGAGGTACAACAGTGGAGCTAAACCAGTTCTGCCTGCCATGCCACTTGGAAGTTCTGGTTCGGGAATCCCGACCAAGACCGCCAAACGTTCGCAAATGTGAACCAAACGCCGGGAGTATCGTAGGCAGTTTAGAAGCGAAAGTGGAACACCTCACTACAAACTCAACATCTTTTAACAGTTCGATCACCTAATCGCTTGAGTAACGCACCGTCTGAACCGCTCATATTTCGGACTCTCAGGTGGGCTTTTACTAATGGAACGTCTTCGAAATGTTTAATGATACTTCCTTTTAGTTTTCCCATAACTCTTCAAGATCAAAAACAAAAAACCTACCTTAATAATATGTTTCAGCCATGCGAGCACGTTTTGCATGAAACCTCATACATATATATCAGGGACCCACTGCGTTCAAGGCTAACTGGTAAGTAGCTCTTTAGCCGGTTTGTATCTCAACGCTCAACATTTGCATAATATGCAATGACATATATTATAATATAATATATGTCTGTCAGGAACGGAATTCGCAGATGTAGAAAGATACTTGGTCGTTTCCCGGAAAGCTGAATCCCCAGGGTTAATCCTCAAAAACATACGCCTGCCTACCTATTCAATGCCCTTGACAAACCTCCGAAATCAGCCCCCTACAACAGCCCTGCAGGTCTAGAATCATGAATGAATAATTGTTTATTTGCCAAAGCCAAAATTGACAGAGCAAAGGTCATAAGTTAGAAAATACAGACGCTGACTGGTTATAGCGCCTATTACCAATTATATTGACTGTACTTAATAATGGGAATGATAGAAAAACACAAAACAATGAATGGCACAAGTCAATAAGTCAATAACCGAATATCCCTAACCATCCCTAACCACAGGCCATGTGATCTCGTAAAATTCCTCCAGAGAATTATTCTTCTTTTACCAGGTGGGACTTCACATACTTATAGAAGGATTTAGCTGGTAAATCCCAAACATGGTGGGGTAGGGAGTTGAACAGACGGGAGCCCACATGTATTGGTTCATTCTGTTGGGCATTAGAGAGGCGGGAGAAAGAGATGATGACATTACCCCGGGAGCGAGTATTATGCTGGTGCGATTCAGCAACCACGGGTAGACACGAAGAATTGGATTTTACCAGGTTTAACACAGCCAATACATAAGTGCTAGGAATAGTAAGTGAATGAGTCCCTACAACTCTGACCCCATGATAGATCGGCCATTATTCTGATGACTCGCTTTTGAAGTTTAAATATGGTTAAAGAATGACTGGAATTGCCCCATGCGATGATACAATAGGAGGCTCTGCTGGCGAAGCAAGCATGATAAACCGAAAGCAGGACCTGGTTGGAAACTATTCCTTTCAATCTCCTAACCATGTAAGATGATAACTTAGGCGACAGTACCTCAAGATGTGAAAGCCGCGATAGACGATTATCTACCATCAAGCCCAGGAAATTTAACGATTGATCCAGGCGCCTGTTTAGACCCAATTCCAGAGTCTGGGTTTTACTTTTAATTAAAATTGATTCATTGGCCGAGCACCATCTTTCTATAATCTTTGATCTGCCTAAAGATTCATGCCTAAGCTCACCACATGAAGATCCCCACGCTAGTAAATAAAAAAAACTGTCTTCGAGTCTGGAAACTGATAAGGCAAGTCATTGATAAACCTAAGGAAAAAGCATGGACCTAGGATATTAACTTGTCCTGGAAAACACAACCATTGAAATAAACGACCTGCGACCACCCTTCAAGAAAGCTCTTCATGAACAAAATTGTTTTATAAGTAAAACCATAGTGGTCGAGTTTTTTTGAGAAGCAGGTCGTGCGGCACAAGATCAAATGCCTTCGACAAATCGAAGAGGCTGTTTACTCTCTAATGCGGAGTAAAACTGAGAAATCAGGGAGATTGCAGCTGTGGAGGTACTTCGGCCTTTGCGAAAGCCAAACTGCTGAGGATGGAGCACATTGCGGTCCACCAAATGCCCTAAAATTCTCTGCAACATAACTCCCTCCATAACCTTCACCAAAGTGGGCATCTTAGAGACCGGACGAAAACCCTCATAATCTTTGGAACTCCCTTTCTCATTTTTTCGTTCTTGGCAGGAGCCGTTCTGGCTGAGAACGAAATTTTCCGTTCTCGATCAGGTCGGTTCCTGCTGGGAACGGCATTTTTCGTTCTTGACTGTAACATAGCCGTACGCACCAGCAGACCTGGAACACGAACTGTCAACAAACTGTTGTACCGTTACTTCACAGTGATTCACGTGACTGTAAATTTCATACGTTATCGTTTTAGAAGTATTTTTGGTCGTAGAATCCATTTTTGGGTGTCCCACAACTATCTGATTTGAGTATCTATGGGGTTTTCGTGCGGTTACAAAATTTGTAGATCATCATCTGGAAGAGATGAGCGGACAACTTGACACGCCAAGCACCAACGTAAAGTGAGAAGGTTATGAGAGAGGTTTCAACTGGGTGGGGTTATCTTTTTCGACGGCTCCCAACCAAACTCATTTGAGCTGTCGGTTCCCGTCCAACTGCAAATGAACTGCTGTCAACCTACAAATCGACCTGGAACAGCCGGCGACGGCCACTTTTCGCAGACCAAGCGACCTGGAACAGCAGTTATCTCAACTGCGCAGGTCTCCGTCGATTCATGTCAATTCCGTCAAACCTGGAACAAACCTATTATACCAACTCAATCCGAAGTGAAGTGACTTCTGCTTCTAATTAGTTTGGGATGAGTATCAAAGGAAAACAAAATCGATATTGGATATACAATGTATATCAATGTCATTTTGAATGTTCGATCGAACGATCGATACTGGATAATAAATAGGTATCTATATGTAGGTACATTTTTTAACGTTCTATCGATATTTCAATGTACCAACATACAAATTATCGTTATAATTGATGAGTGCAGGGGAAGAAGGCGTAATGACAAGCTCTGGGCGAAAACGAGATAGTAATGCCATCTAATGGAGGATGATGAGATCTACAACTCTGCATAATCGTTTTGGAGAGAGAGCGCCAGGTCCGGAGAAAAGAGAGACGTTTTGGCGCTTTCTCAGTGTGCCAAGGCTCTACACTGTAGAGTCTACAGTTGCAAAACTTCCTATAATATTTGAATATTATTTTGAGAATCTGCCAGAAACCTGAGGAGGCGATTTTCGTAACGGATAAATAAGTTTAGTATTACGGATTTTATTGCAATATTACGTTCCAAATAAAAATGTTTAATTGGACGAGTAAAAAATTTTGATCATTGATATTCATCTTATATCCCCAAACAAAAAGGAACTTTTTCAGAATTTTGGGGGTTTAGTCTAAGCCAGATAGTTTAATATTCATTGAGTAAAAAATTAAGGATAAAATAACATTAGAGGAGTCATTTCTCACCCTAACCACCTCATTGCTAAATATATTTTATCGACAACATTGAACGAAAGAACCTGCAGGTTCCTTTTTTGGGGCAAAAAAGGGAGGTCCCTATGTAGTTTGTCCTGTTTTGAACAAAAAAGAAAAAAAAAACAAAAAAAAAAAAAAAAAAAAAAACAGGCCGATACCTATATCGTCATAAAAATATCGAAAATATCGATCAAGTGAAACGGTTATAGATAAGGAAATACCGAGTTTAAAATTAAAAAAATCAATATTTCCAATATATTGATACCCATCCTGCACAGTATGATCAACTTAACCAAACAAAATTCTTCATCATCCTTCCACCGTCACTCTTTTCCACAATACTGCTTTGGATAGGATATGAAATTATAGTTATCAATCAGTATCGAAACACTAAACGAGTAGGTACTTACTCAATGTTTTACCATGGAAAAATAGTATACATACTATTAGTATGCATACAACTTGCATGCATGGATGCTGGAAGAGTCAAAACAAAGAAGAATTCAATGATAACGAATATCGATATTATCGAATCCATGGTATCGATAACGAGACAGTATTAAATACTTTAAGTATTTAATTTTAAAGATTACTAACTAAGAACCTAGTGATAAGTTATCATTGAATTCTTCTTTGTTTTGCCGTCTTCCAACTTGCATGCACGGATGCTGCATTTTAAAGCAAGTTACATACTATTTTTTCATGGTAAAACATTGAGTAAGTACCTAATCGGTTAGTGTTTCAATACTGATTGATAACAGTCCGCAAATAAATGTTATGTTATGGTAGGAATCATCCAAAAGATCAGTCAATCAAAAACCCTGCAAATTTAACTCAAGGGACTTTTTATTTTTAATTCTTAGATATAAATTATCCAACAATTAATTCTGCATAAAAATTGTTATAAATAAATTATTTAAAAAAGTGTTTGTCATGTTCTTGTAAAGATCGTGGACGAATGGGGATCCCAAAAAATGGATTGTCCGCCCAAGAGTACCAACTTCGAAAACTCGATGTCATACCCGAAAACCTGCAAAAACAGCTTCCGTAGCCCCTTTTTATCCCCACAGAGCCCCACGGGGTTGGGCGATCGGGATGAAAACCTTGCGGGCACAACTAGACGGTGTTCTGAGTACTTTTGTAAAAATTTGAGATTATTAAAAAAGTTCTTCAATTATTTTTTAGGCTGAGTTTACGACCATTGACACGAATACATAGTTGCGTTATTCCAAGAATAATACGCCAAAAGGAATTACTGCGAATTTTCTTTCGAAAAGAGTAGGTATAATAGGTATCGTATGATTCGATACCAGTAATGTCGAAACCTACGCATATCGGTAGTAGGTACCTACCATTTGAACGTCCTTTCGAGCATATACAGCAAGGCCATAATTTGAAATCACTTTCCAGAAGCAAAAAAATGTATCTATTGACTACAATGGGAAAAAAACGCGATTCGTGAGGCATCCACTTATTTGAGAAGTCACGTGAGCGTTATCTGGTGAAGCCCATTAGAACCAATTTCATTCTTAAGGTCCTTACCTTATGTACGTAGGAGAACCCACCAATTGAATATCCCGAGATTATTTATATTGCATTTATCGATCTCGTGGCAGAACAACTGAGGTGTTTTTCCTGGTCAAATAATCAGCCCAGAATGTTTATAAATTTGGGGATCCTTTTCCTGTTTAACGAGAAAAAGTCACCCGCGTTTCCTATTCCGAGGTCTGAAATGAATCCTACGACTTTTTATGTAGGTAGTCATGTTGTAGTCAGTGGGTCATGTTCGACACAAATCGTATGTAAAATCAAGCTAGTCGGAAATGGCTCAATTTTAGACTGGAGTCTGTTGGTGGATTATACGAAACATTCAGTTCCTTCGATTGCCAAACGGGTTGAAATGCGATTCCACCTCGGCCGATTAGTTTTTTGGGCTCACGGCGTTTTTCGACTTTTTTGCGGACCCTCATGAATTCACGATTAAAATGTAAATTTTACAACCGGTCTGACGGGGTACCTTCGATGTGCATACGCGCTTCCCCACGCTACGAAGAATAAAAACTCTACAAATTGGACACAAGGGTTTATCATTCTTTGATAATATATTATAAACTATTCAAAAATCAATTCTACGTCAATAAAACATGATTTTGAATTTAATTAATTAAAATTTTGTTTTTCTCTTAAAGTTTGTGGACGGACGTGGGACTCCCGAAAGATGGATTTTGTGCCCAAAATTACTCGGGAAACGACCCCTCATTCGACTTCCTGGCACCCTTCAAAAGCCCCATGACAGCCCCTCACGGTAATATCCGATGGTTCTGGAACCCCAAAAAATTGATTCTACGACCAAAAATACTTCGAAAACGACACCCCACTTGACATCACAGTCGAGCACCATCAAAGAACCTTCCCGTAGCCCCTTTTTAGCCCCACAAAGCCTTACGGGTAAGGGCGGTCGAGATGAAAACCTTGCGGGCACTACTGGACTGTATTTTGGCAAAATTGGAGTACCTATTTTGACAAAATTTCACATTAAAAAAACGCTGCAAATGTTTTATTATTCATTGATATAGTTTACTTGTACGAAAATTAAATCTGTCAATTAAAAAAAATTTGGAAAAAAATGGGCGATCGGGCTGAAAACTTTGCGGGCACAACTAGATGGTAAACCAAGTATTTTGTCCAAATTTCAGATTAAAAAAAATCCTACTGCCCAAAACGGCCAGGACGGCGGACGGACATTTTGGTTTTGGGATCTAAACATCTTGAAACGTATGATGACGAATTTTAACTCTATCGCGACTGAGCCTTCGTGGGAACTGAATCCAAAGCATTGGTCCGAAATATCGCCTCGCGTGATTATTCTCTCGTCTTTGGTCCAGAGTGCCCATTTCCTCTGGCTCGATATCAAGCCACTTCTTTTTGCTTGATATCTTGTCTCTGGCTCAACCAGGGCACTTCTTGTTGCTGGATATCTCGTCTCTCGTCCAGGCTAAGCATTCCTTTTGCTTGATTTCTCCACTCTGGTCCAGACAGGCCACTTGTCCTCACATGGTATCTTGTCTCAGATCCAGAGGGGCAACTTCTTCTCGCGAGATATCTCGCTGATCGTGAAAGGGTTGAGGCCGATCGAAATTTTCGACCTCCGACACGAATACATAGGTGTATTATTCCATTAATAATAAACCAAAAGACTGAAAATGTCTACGTGTGAAGAGAACATAAGGCCAGTATCAAGATACTGCAAACTCTGTAAGCTGATAGCACACCTTAACCGTCAACCACAACCAGCTGTTTCTTCAAAGTGCCTAGCCTCTTACTTCACTCTCAATGAGCCATTTGAAGACCGCACAATGATCCTTAACCCTCGAAACAACTCTTAGAAAAACGCTTCGGATGGGTTTCAGTAATGGTAATAAAAAAATGTTATTGCGACTGCCCTTTTAGGATCCTCTAGAGTTATGATGACGATGGACAACCGAGATGACATTTTCGCACACGGAACAGAACTCATGTGCTTCCTCGGAGGCACAGACCAGAATGCAAGTGGTTGATTATAAAGCAATATAGCAAGGTCGGCGTGAACACAGCAATTCGCTTGCGATGCGTCGGCCCTCAACCTTCGAGAAAGTCGTCCACCGTGAGCACTTCAGAAGCGTATCCTACTGGGGGGGGGGGGGGGGGGGGTGATGCCAACCAACAACCGAATTCGCCTTTTTTTTTTTTCACATAAAACCCACCCAAAACGCTACCTAATGCAGGAACCAAAGGCAAATGACCTGGTTGAACACGAAGTCCGGTTTTTCAAGTCAGTAAGAGGGTTTTACCAAGAAATGTAAATACCTTACGTGCCCTGAATACACTCATGTCGCAAAACCAACATCCACAGCAAATGGTCCGTCAGAAATCTGACTGGGGAAGCCGGGTAATTTCCGCACAGAAAACAGCATTTTGTAATTACATTCAGCAGTTTACTGAATCCGGCTTTCAACTCAAAGTAAAAGTATCTCATGTAAGGGTTTAATGAACAAAGGTCGACAACGTGTTATCCCTGCGTTCTACTTTCCAACATCACAAAAAAAAGGAGAACAGAACAATAGCCCTCAGTCACTTTGTAAGAGAGGTATGCATCATTATGGATTGTTCTCAACATTTTTTTTTTCTGCAGCTCTGACAGCTTCATGATAATGTGCGCTTTAAAATTAAAATAACAACACTGTAAATTTTACACAACGGTTTATTATTCTTTAATATAGGTTACTTGTGCAGATTAATTCTGTGTCAATGAAAAATTTTGGAATTTTTTTTATTTTCGATTTTGGTTTATTATTCTTGGAATAATACACATTATTATTACACATTATCCGTTTCAAGAGGTCTACATTCTAAATCCGAAATGTCCGTCCACCGTCCGGGCCGTTTTGGGCAGTAGGATTTTTTTTTAAATCTTAAATTATGACAAAATACTTGGTTTACCATCTAGTTGTGCCCGCAAGGTTTTCAGTCCGATCGCCCTGTGAGGCGCTATGGGGCTATGGGAGGGGGTTTTTGAAGGCTTTTAGCTATGGAATCGAGTCAGTTGTCGTTTTCGCAGTATTTTTGGACGTAGAATCCATTTTTGGGTGGTCCCGGAACGATCCGATTTCACTGTGGCGATCTATAGGGCTAAAAATGGGGTTTTTGAAGGATCCCAGGAGGTTAAATATTTTCGAGCAAAAAATAAAGAATTTTTGAAAAAAAAATTTTGTTGAAAAAAATAAAAATAAAAATTTAAAAAAAATAAATAAAAATTTTCAAAATTTTTCCATTGACACAGAAATAATTTTTGCATATTAACCTATATCAAAGAATAATGAACCCTTCTGTAAAATTTGCAGCGTTTTTTTTTTTTTTCAAAACTTTTTTTTTCGAAAATTCTTTGTTTTCTACTCGAAACACGTTTAACCTCATGGGATCCTTTAAAAATTCCATTTTCAGCCCCATGAAAGCCCTATAGATCGCCACAGTGAAATCGGATCGTTCCGGGACCTCCAAAAATGGATTCTACGTCCAAAAATACTTCGAAAACGACACCTAACTCGATCCCATAGCCAAAAGCCTTAAAAAATAACCTCACTTAGCCCCATAGCGCCCCACGGGTTCAGGCGATCAGGCTGAAAACCTTGCGGGCTCAAATAGATGGTAAATCAAGTATTTTGTCAAAATTTCAGATTTAAAAAAAAATTCCTCCACATCGAAACGGCCCGGACGGCGGACGGACGTTTCGGAAATCTATACCCGACGAACTGAATGTCAACCTCATAAATTAACCTCAAATATTTGAACGAACAATTTCTTACCAAACCGTGAGTATCTAATTGAATAATTCTCTTAATTATTAAGAGGTGAAGAGAGAAAGAGAAGAGAATTTCACCCACCTGAGGTGTTAACGTTGATGAACCGATATTGAAGATATGGCAGGATGCAGTCTTGATACACAATCTTCTGGATGTTGGAAGCCGTGGAAAAACTTGGGAGAGGTCGGCGGGTTCGCGAGGTAGTTAAAGAAGGGCGCCGCGGTGGACTGTTGGCCTGGAACCGGCGAGCTTCCAGGACGCCCTCCCTCGGCCATCCCCTCAAAGGGTAATAACGATGGTGGGGGATTGCGGAGGTTAGGCCGTGCCCGCAATTCGTCTTACCGTAGGCTAGGGTGATAAGGGATTCGAATCCAAATCCAGCGGGTTCTGGGAGAGGCCTGGGTACTACGAAGAGAACGTATGCGGCCGACTCACGCTGCCAGATGTCAGGGAGGTCAAATCTCCCAATGGCTCAGCCCTGGCAAAAAAAAAAGTTTCGGATTTTCGTTTAGTAAAGAGAAGGAGAAGCATGCGTATATTTCGCGAACATTCAAATTTTGTCAGCCAAAGTTTACATTTATTGATTAAACAATTAAATTTTATTAAACCCAGCTAGGAATATCAGAGGTTATCAGTGGCTCAGTCGTTTGAGCGTCGGACTGCTGAGTCAAAGGTTGCTGGTTCGATCCCAGCAACCGCTAGACATCTTCCTTATACTGATAATAACCTGTCCCACCGAGAATTCTCTCGCCCATTAATATCTCGCCCAGGAAAAACTCTCTCATTTGCCATTCGGAGCCAGCGTTAAACAGTAGGTCCCTACTAATTCTGTAATAACTGTTCAACACGCTCAACAGAAGTTAGTAGCGAGAGGTCGCCAATGCCTGGTTACAGGTACGGCACCCAGAAAAGAAGAAGCGAGGAATAAGGCAATGGCGACGATAACAAGGGTCTAAGTGACACTCTGTCCCAATTGAATTGTTCGACCTGGTGAGAGGCAGTCAGTTTTCCCCATTCAAGACCCTGAGCAGAGTGTCCCTCGAGAGCTGGGGCCTCCCAAAGTACGGAATGCGGAACTCCCCTAACAGGGCAAACCGCGACAAAGTGCTCCAGGTCCTCGGGCACCCCCATGTTGCAGAGTGAGCAGATCCGCGTTGATCCTCCTCGTGCAGCATATGAGGTCGGCTATTGAGCTTTAGCAGGTTGCCACTGACTCTCTGCACCAAACGCAACACAAACATTGAGGCCCTATGAGTTTTAGCGGTCTCATCGACACACTGAACCTTCAAATCCAGTAATCTATAAATCCGGCTCGTCGATTCCACCACCCTGGCCTTTGCTGCCTCCATCCAAGCATTCTGCACAGCCTGCTGCATCTCCTCCAACCGCCACTCCACTCGTTCATACCCTGTTTCTCAGGTGTTGTACCAAATACAACAATTTTGAAGGTGTTCTATTAAATACAATTCAAATTTTGAAGATTGTACTGAACTACACCGCGGGAAGGTATCGGTTCTGCAATGTAGCCTACTGTGTAGGTATCATTACCAGAGTGTAGGCGCCTACAGCAGCAGCGGTGGGCCTGCAGGTAGCACACTGTACAACCAGTAGGTAGTAACTGTGGGGATAATCTAGTCGTAAAAATTTGCAACAACACAATGATGACAATGATGACAAATCATTTCATTGAACCCAAAGCATACTTACCAACGCGTACTTGAGCAATTTCTTCCGAGGTTTTCCACGGACGATGACTTTTCATCTTCCAATCCGTCTTTAATTCGCCTTCAAAGTTCTAGGTAGGCACTTCACGAATTAACGTCACAGATCCATCAATCAATCAATCAATCAGATCTTTAATCATTGTCCATAATCAACAGAGCTGAGAGAACCCCATGTAAACTAGGGTTGAACATCGATGTTCGATGTTATCGGAACAACGATGTTTTGGCTCCGATGTTCGATGTTTTCACCATCGATGTTTAGCTAGTCGATATTATCGGACATCGATGTTTTGGAGCCAACATCGATGTTTTAGTTCATGGTTGGGTTTTCTGTCTTCAAATTTCAGATTTCAGATTTCAGATTTTCAAAATTTATTTTTCATTGAAAGACAAAAACTACAAGGAAAAACGCTGCAAATTTTACACAAGCGTTTATTATTCTTTTATATGCGTTACTTGTGCAGAAATTTAATTGTGTCAATGAAAAAATAAAAAATAAAATTTTTTTTTGGATTTTTATCTCAAAAAAAAGTTTTTTGTTGATTTTTTGTTCAAAAATGTGTCTTTTTCAAAAATGCTGTATTTTTTACTCGAAAAATATTTAACATCCTGTGATCCTTCAAAAATCCCATTTTTAGCCCCACGAATGCCCTAAACATCGCCCCAGTGAAATCGGATCGTTCCGGGACCCCAAAAAATGGATTCTACGTCAAAAAATACTTTGAAAACGACACCTAACTCGATCCCATAGCTAAAAGCCTTCAAAAAAACCCTCCCGTAGCCCCATTGCGCCCCACGGGTTTGGGCGATCGGACTGAAAACCTTGCGGGCACAACTAGATGGTAAACCAAGTATTTTGCCGAAATTTCAGATTTTTTAAAAAATTCCTACTGCCCAAAACGGCCTGGACGGCGGACGGACATTTCGGATTTAGAATGTAGACCTCTTGAAACGGATAATGTCAAATTTTGAGCCCGATCGGAGTCGTCGACCCCCGTCGCGAAAACATAGGTGTATTATTCCAAGAATAATAAACCAAAATGCTATACATAGCGCATGTGCGAGCCCATAGAGGCGCTTGGAATTTTCAAAATGAGAACATCACACGATGGAATTCTGGTCGCACTTCATGCGGCAAACACCAAGACCAGGTCTATGTCATAGACTCTATGACAAGTAAGTAAAACGGAAAAAGAACAAGAAGGAAGGATCGATGACGAATACATGTCTTTTTTGTTGTTTTGTATTAAGATGTTGAGTTGCGTCCTGCTTTCTGCTGTCAATGTTTTTTTGTTATTTTTAGTGTTCAATTGCTTTGTGTCATGGGAAGGAAAAGTGTGCGGTGGAAATATTTTATTCCGGTTGTCAAAGGATCTGCAAAGTGCAATTTGTGTAACGCCACAGTAAAAACTTCGGGAAATACGAGCAATTTAAAATGCCACCAAAATGATGAAATAAAATGCCGAAAAAGTAATGAAAAAATCTCGTTAACGAGCTTGGTGCGTCTAAGATCAATAATTTTACCCTTATGTCCTCATGGTAAACAATAAGAATCGAGACTATAAAAATAATTCCTGCTATTTAAATAATTATACTTAGGAGATCGAAAAAAATTCATTTATTGAACATCGATGTTATATCGATGTTTATGGGCCGATGTTTTTCTCACATCGATGTTGAACGTCCGATGTTGACATCGATGTACATATCGATGTTTTGCTCTCGATGTAATAACCCTAATGTAAACAACAACAGTTGGGCGATATGGTATCGATATATCGAAATATTGATATTGATATGGCACTCATCGATATATCGGGATATATCGAGCTGATAAAATTAAAAATGTCAAAGCAATTATTCCTTTTGCATTAAATGGAATAAAAGAAGCATTCCATTCCTTTTGCATGGAATGGAAAGGTAGGTAAGTAAATTTTACTTACCTACCTTTCGATTTTTTGGAAATTTGAGATTTTGGAAAAAAAAGTTACAACCCAAATCAGGCAGACAGTTAAAATTAATGATTAAAAAAGTAATTAGGTACTTATCTAAATTTAGTGCGACCAACCGTTAATTTAACAAATTAATTAACTAGGTACCTATTTAATGCGACCAACCGTTTCAAATTCTGACAAAATTTGTAATTTGATATTGGCGGTGAAAAGTGCATCATCATTAGCTCACCAGACGGGCAAAGTGCGGTGGGTTAGTGCACTGAAACGGGTTTTGTACTGGACGAGAGAAACCTTTCCGAAAACATCAATATTCATGATCATTTATAAATGATCATGAATAATAATCCCGCCTTTTGTAAATTTTTTACAAAATAAAAAGGTTGTTTCTCTCTATTATTCATGATATTGCGGCGAGGACTGAAAATTTGGATCGGCCTCAAAGTGTGCCCATTAACAGGGCCGCCGAGAGAAAAAGCGGGCCCGGGGCAAAAGAGAGCATAGGGCCCCCATGTAAGGAGGAGGTAGGGGGTAGTTCCCAATAACGAACGTTCAATTTTCATTCTGCACAAGTAACCTATATCAAAGAATAATAAACCCTTGGGTAAAATTTGCAGCGTTCTTCAAATGATTTGTCTTCATCAGTACCTCATTCTGAAGGGGTATTTAAAGTGTTTTGATCTCAAGTCACGCCCCCCGATTTTTACAAACGAACGAACGAAACGAAACGAAACAAGGGAATTTCACCCTGAATTTTCGTCCGACTGGCTGCTGCCGTCGCGGACGTCGTCAGCCGTCCTTATCAAGGAGGATCGGAACTTGTCTGACGATTGCGCTCATGGCTCCCCATTGCCTCGGCCCCCTGGGTTGGGAGGAGTTCACCGTCCGATTGAACGCAGAAAATACTTGTATTGGTTACCCCGCTCCTCACGCGGTCACCCATCCAAGTATTAACCACGCCCGACGTTGCTTAAATTCGCTGATTGAGGGAAACGGTAGTTTCCGGACGGCGGATTTTTTCAAATGATTTGTCATCATCAGTACCTCATTCTGAAGGGGTGTTTGAAGTGTATTGTTCACAAGTTTCCAGAAGTTTTCACAGCCACTCACAACGCCACAAGCGACACCGATTTTTCATCGACTTTTCGTGATCGAAACTCAATTTTTTCATTTTTTTCTACAGATTTGAAAATGTTATCTGTAGAATAAAGGAAACACCCAAAAAGCCGAAAAATATCATTTTTGAAAGGTTTTGAAAGCGAAAAATGTCATTTTTGAAAGCTTTTGAAAGCGAAAAATGTCATTTTTGAAAGATTTTGAAAGCGAAAAATGTCATTGTTGAAAGATTTTGAAAGCTTGAAACACCCAAAAAGCCGAAAAATGCCATTTTTGACCATTTCTGGGTCTCAAAAGTGAATAAAAACATGATTTTTGGAATCTGCGCACTCAAAAACACAAGACCTACTCATTTTGAAAGCAAAAGTAAAAAAATTAAAGTCGCTAGGAGTTTCGATCACGTTTTCGGGGGTTCTGGACCACTGTGCGGCGCCACGAGCGTCATCGTCGTCACGACGCCCGATTTTTTCAAATGATTTGTCTTCATCAGTACCTCATTCTGAAGGGGTGTTTAAAGTGTATTGATACAAGTTTCTAGATGTGTCAGCAGCAACTCAAAGTGCCATAATTATGGCTTAAGCGTCACCGGCGCCACGAGCGTCATTGGCATCACGACGCCCGATTTTGGTTTATTATTCTTGGAATAATACACCTATGTTTTCGCGACGGGGGTCGACGACTCCGATCGGCCTCAAAATTTGACCTTATCCGTTTCAAGAGGTCTTGATTCCATGGAATTCGGTTTTGCAAAACCGAAATGTCCGTCCGCCGTCCGTTTTGGGTAGTAGGATTTTTTTTAAATTTGAAATTTTGACAAAATACTCGGTTTTCCATCTAGTTGGGCCCGTAAGGTTTTCACCCCGATCGCTTTCGAAGTATTTTTGGACGTAGTATCCATTTTTAGGGGTCCCTATGAGATGGGATGAGATTTTTGATGGATCCCAGGGGGTCAAATATTTTTCAAGTAAAAAACAAACAAACAAAAATGTGTAAGTAAAAATTTTTTTTTTTAAATCTAAAAAAAATTTCTGAAATATAAAAAAAAATTAATTTTTTTTATTTTTCTGGGGCTTGCTGGGGCCCCATGTAAAAGTCCGGGCCCGGGGCAAAATGTCCCCTTTGCCCCCCCCTCTCGGTGGGCCTGCCCATTAATTCAAGAAGTTGGCTGCGTTCGCAGAGTAAGAAGTTATGGCCCTATTCACAGACCCTTTTGGTGGTATCTATCGCCATAAGATGTAGCCCCACCTGGTTTCTGAAGGGCTTAGGCCAGGGGCCAGTCGAATTAGGGGTCGTTTCCTAATTTTGGCTGCGTTAAAGTTTGTAGAGTCCATATCCTGCCTTTTATGGGCGACGAGGTTGTGAGGGCTAATAACGGACTCGGTGGGTTTGAAGTTGTGTACTGATGGCTTTAGAACTTCATACAATGTGTGACGAGCGCTTTCGCTATGGTAGCATCTTCAGGTCTGTGAGGCACGACGAAAACCAACTTACAGACCTGAAGATGCTACCATAGCGAAAGCGCTCGTCACACATTGTATGAAGTTCTAAAGCCATCAGTACACAACTTCAAACCCACCGAGTCCGTTATTAGCCCTCACAACGTCGTAATTTTGGCTGTAAAATCCTTCATCTGTCCCATTTATGCTGGTGTACAGTTTATTTCTTCGTTTTGACAAATTAAACATCGTGAAAGTTAACATCTACCCGCTCACACACCTGCTTGAGCAGAAAAAAGGGAAAAACCACCTCAACTTCGCCTGTTCTTTCTTAGACGATCATCATATTTTACAATCCCCCAAACCGAGTTCTTGCGCCCACTGGACAGCAGACCCTTCCTGCATTGTGAGACCACGACGATCCGCCGGCACTGAAAGGATGAGGCCTCTCGTCCCCCACGTCGCACAGTGGTCCAGAATCGTCAAAATGCGCTCAAAACTCAAATTTTTGAAGTATTTTCACCGAACACATCGGTCTTAAATATGCGTTAGAGACCACCTGAGGGTGACATTTCTTGAGTTTTAGGCCCCACCCTTGATTGCAGAACGGAGGTTAATCATTAACTCGAACTCAGATAACGACCAACAAACACGTCGATAATCATGGACGTGAGGATGAAATCGATGACACCTTGAACGTATAAGAAAACCAGCTGCCCTTGATATCATGGAGGTTGATTAAGGGCCGGTTTCACCATCCTCATGTTAAAGTTCAAGTTAGCTATTTGGAGGTTAGACCTCAAGATAGGGTAACTACCAGTTAGCGAGTGTCATCGTTTCACCACCTCATGTTAACTAATTTGAAGATTAAGAAGTGGAGTTTAACGTTAGCATCGACTGTGCTGGTTCTAGGCAACATTTTCCCTCATTTTGTGTGTTGTTGGTCGAACATCATCTCTACTTTCACATTGAATGTGAATGAAAAAAGGAATTTTTTGATTTACTTATCATCGGTGTCATCGACCTTGTGAAATTGATTCATATTTATTGTGATATTAAATATAAATTTTATTCATTACTACATACCTACATACTATGGACAGTGACAGGGACCAGGAAAGGAAGATCCGATCGTCGAACTTCTCCAACGAGGAGCACTCCTTGTTGATTGATATTGTTTTCAACCACAGAAGTATGTACCAAACCCGTCCCTAATCCTCCTTTCTGAACTATCATTTCGGGCTGAAAAGCTTGCGGGTACAATCAGATAGCAAGCCGAGTAATTTGTCAAAATGTCAGTTGTTTAAAAAAACTCCTACTGCCCAAAACGGCTTGAACGGCGGACGGACATTTAAGTTTTGAAATCTATGTGTCTTGAAACGGATAATGTCAAATTTCACTGCATTCGAAAAAACTTCCTACTTACTGCCCACAACGGCCACACCGTTTCTCGTCCGATCACAGAAGTTAAGCAACGTCGGGCGTGGATAGTACTTGGATGGGTGCCCATAATGGCTCGGACGGCGGACGGCGTAGGGCTGACGGACATTTCAGATTTGGTATCAACCTCTTGAAACGGAGGCCGATCGGAGTCGTCGACATCCGTCGCGAAAACATGGGTGTATTATTCCAAGAATAATAAATCAAAAGTGATCAGATCACGTGGAGACAGAAGGAGGAAGAGTGGGACAAAACTTCAAGTTAAGGAGATAACTTCCGAAAATCCACAAGTTAAAAAAGTGGAAGTTACCGTCCTGGTAACTAGAAGTTAATAGTTGGTGAAACGCATTTTTTTCGCTAACTCGTGGATTAGCCTAACTCGAGGCCTTAACTCGAGGTGGTGAAACCGGCCCTAAGTGAAGCTTCAGTGAACCTCCTAGGAGGTTTATCGTATTTTTCAAACAAAAAAAAATTATTGTCCTGGAATTAATTTTCAAGTCATTTTATTTTATGGTCACTCCATTTTGAAGGTATATTTTATTTTACCACCGTAAAACGGTAGGTAATCTAGAAGAAATTATGTTTTTTTTTAGTAGGTAGTTTTAATTTTGTAAATTCTTAATTTTCTATATTATTACTTTATTACATAATATGTAATACCAGTCTCATAACTGCAATAAAGGTATTGATAAGTAAATCAAATGTTGGACTTTCGACCGTGTCGTCTGGTGGGAATAATTTGGTAATCCCTCGGGGATCTCTCAGTTCGGCCGGCCAGTGGTGGGAGGTTCGCCGGGCGAGAGAAGGACAAGGACGTTCCGGATAGGAGGTTGATGTTGGATGAAGAGGGTTGACTCCGGTCTTTCTATGTCTGGAAGGGTTGTGGCCAGGAAGTTGACCAATTTACCTATCTGGTTCAAGTCAGAAACTTCCGACTTGGCAGGTACAGCATTTTCCGTTCATTTATGTAGGTACAAAGTCGCTTACCTTGATCGACGTTGTATGATAGGTTTCGTACAGAGTCAAGAAAAATGCACTAATTGATTGGTAGGTATGTTGGGAGTGCCTTCTTGGCATATTTCAGCCGGCTGCGTAGTGGGGCGACAGAAGGTGGTCGAGTCAATACGTCTTTATTCTCTCAAGCTTTCGGCCAACAGGGTGCCATCTCCGCGCGTTGCACTCCCCCAGCGGTCGCCGCTGGGCAGCTGGTCGTTTGGTTCGCATTGGAGTGATCTTTTTGGGTCCGTTCTATTTCTATTTGTAGGTCGTGGTTCGGGGATGATTGGCTGCCGGTGATGGTGTTGGACATTTTCCGAAGGTGGGAATCGGGTTAAAACTGGAATTTTGACAAAATTATGCGAATTTGGGGTAGCTGAATTTGACGTGAGATGTGAGGGTTGGCGTGACAGGTGGTGAGGTGAGGGGCGAGCGCTGGGGGAGTGCAACGCGCGGAGACATTACCAATATTGAATCGAAATATCCTGAAGATGGCACCCTGTTGGCCGAAAGCTTGAGAGAATAAACACGTATAGACTCGACCACCTTCTGTCACCCCGCTCCGCACCCCACTAATTGATGTAATTCATTAAAAATACACTGCCATAGCTCCTTCGCGTTTAAAGATTTTAGCTCACTCAGCAGATCAGGGAAAAGCCCGTCATTTCAATCGTCTCTTGTACTACCAGGAGTGCTCCATCTCAAATTTCAACGTCCAAGAATGAACAGGAGAGATTTTAGCTCATTCAGCTGATCAGGAGGATGCCAGTCATGTCAATCGTCTCTTGTACTCCCAGGAGGGCTCCATCTAAAATTTCAACGTCCAAGAATGAACAGGAGAGATTTTAGCTCACTCAGCTGATCAGGAGGATGCCAGTCAGGTCAATCATCTCTTGTACTCCCAGGAGGGTTCCATCTTAAATTTCAACGTCCAAGAATGAACAGGAGAGATTTTAGCTCACTTAGCTGATCAGGAGGATGCCAGTCAGGTCAATCATCTCTTGTACTCCCACGAGGGCTCCATCTCAAATTTCAACGTCCAAGAATGAACAGGAGAGATTTTAGCTCACTCAGCTGATCAGGAGGATGCCAGTCAGGTCAACCGTCTCTTGTACTCCCAGGGTGCTCCATCTCAAATTTCAACGTCCAAGAATCAAACAGAAGAGATTTTAGCTCATTCAGCTGATCAGGAGGATGCGAGTCAGTTCAATCGTCTCTTGTACTCCCAGGGTAACCCACCTGTCATCCAATTCACAGCGATTTTTCTAAGTCTACTTTTCGCATGACTGACAAATCAAACTCTCAACCACCAATTGTTGGGCTTTAAAATGATGCTAAGTTAATAACGCCTAATAATTAATTCCAATTGTTCATCGCATTTTAACATTTTTCCTTCCAACATGAGGATCACCCCTCTCACGACCTTCAGCAACAATAGGTTGAGGAAGATCTTCCCAGATTCTACAACTTCATATCACGCTGACAGCCACCTTAACGTCAGAACTAGGCACGACCTTGCAAGTTTTTCGAGTTCTCGAACCGTGTAAAAGTATGCACATAATTAACTATGTTTTCTATTGTACTACGATGAAAAACAGTTGTTCTTCGATTAGATTTGCACGATTGAAATAGGAATTGAAGTGATTATCCTGTGAGATGAAGGCTTGATTTAACGAGGTTAAAATGGGATTTTATTGTTGGCTCAGAAAAATGAGTGACGTTTTGTGAGCGTTTTGCATTTTAAGTGTCGAAAACAACAGAGCACGTGAGAGCAGCTCCCCAGGCCACGACAATGGTCCTGTGAGGGTGGTGTAACCTATTGTAGGGTCACTTGCCGGGTAGCAGAATGGGTTTAGCTTGGCTGTGGGTCCCTGGGATATTGCCTTCCTAAAGATGCTTGTGTGGCACAGGGCCCAACTCTTCTTAAATTTGCCAGCCCATTGTGGTCCCGAGCGGGTCCACGGTTCGCTTATGAGAAATTTACAGAAGTATAGATTAGCCCTTTCGCGATTGAGCCTTCGTGGGAGCTGAACATTGCATGAACCCGCCTTGCCATAATATGCCATATTATAATAATGTTATTTTAAGGGTATTAAATGTTGTAAACTGTTCTAAAATATCGTTTCGCGAGATATCTCGTCTCTTGCACAGGGAGGCCACTTTTCCTTATTTGGTATCTTGTCTGTGGCCCAGGGAGGCCACTTTTCCTCATTTGGTATCGCGTCTCTGGCTCAGTCAGGCCGTTTCTTCTTGCATGATATCTCGTCTCTGATCCATGGAGGCCACTGATTCTTGCTTGATATCTCGTCTCTGGTCCAAGCAGGCCACTTCTCCTCACGTTGTCTTTGATCCAGAGGGACCACCTCTTCTTGCGAGATATCTCGTCGCTGATCTTGAAAGGGTTAAAGCACACTGAGACGAATTTGGTAGGCACACTGCTTTCACAAACCAGTTGCTTCTCCAGGAGGAGTTTGGATGACTCAGTTTAAAAAGCTTATTACAGTAACGTACCTTTCCCCATTCATCGCGATTAAACGGGTGGCTTACCTTATGAAGACGTCAAACAAAGAAAATTGGATCAAAATCGGTCTCGGCAGAAATCACCACGATGGAAAATCAACCTCAACTCCAGGGTTGTACGGACTGATTGTGCGGCTAAAAGAGTTATAAAATATAGATTAGATAAGATACAAAACCCAGTCTATTCTCAGGGTTACACTTGCCTTAGATTCCAAAAAACAGAGGTAAGGGTAACCCAGCACTTTTTCTATTCACTGCAAGAAAATTTTCCAATCAAACATCACAGAAAATATCTTTTACGGAAGTCTTTCCTACTAAAAAAGGGTCGATTTGTTCTATTCTCACGGCAGGATGACCTAACAACACAAAATAAGTGAGCTCGTTTCCATTGTAAAATCACAGAAGCCACATAAAACCTCCCTCGTGAAACTCGCAACTGATACTGCTGCTATCACATTAGCGGTGTAGATTAGGAGAGTCCTGAACTGGCTGGATTCGTTCACTATTCTTTAACAAGGTCGCCTATTGATTACCGTTTTGTTTTGATTAAATCAAATTTTAATTCTCATTTTTGGTGTGAGATAATATCATCATGATATAATCATCGTTAATTAATACAAGTTCTCGAGGGAACTTTTTGTAGATGGGGTTTTCCTACTCTGTTTGAAACAACTGGCATTTTTGAGAGAGAAAAAAAAAGTAGAACCAACACCCACTGGCCCGAGGTCCCACCACAATTAGTGGGCGTTCAAAAGCCTAAAAAAATAAACAAATAAAATAAAACATAAAAAGCCTGCCTACTTAAATGCGTAAAACCCGTCACGATGCGAATGTGGTGGCACCAGATCATCAACTCAAGCCTGGAGTCGGTCAGCCTTCAAGGTGAACTGCAAAAACCGCCCAGGAACAGGCCATCACGCTTCGGTGAACACGAAGCTCGCGAACACGATACACCGTTTCGTACCTTTAGACCAAGTGTATTCATTTATAGGTACCTGCGCAATTTTGAAAACCCTGTCAAAATTAGGTTTTACGTCAATCTTTGTTTACTTTTTTGGGAGTCGGCTGTTCTGGCCGACTGGTTTTGGTTCTGGAGCTGCTCTACACACGGCTTCTTCGTCCCCTGTCTGGACTAGCGTTGTAGTAAATGGAAACCGTATTCGAGGACTTCTTGACTCTGGGAGCGACCTTAGCGTCATAGACGAGAAGCTCTGTGACTGAGGGTCTACCCTTCGAACGATTTAGTGGGCCTGGCCACCAGCTCCCACATGGCGAAACTTAGAGGTCGGTGTCTCCTCGACGTGGAGCTGCGCAGCCACCACAACCAGCAGGCTAGTCTAGCCGTGATGCCCCAGCTATGCTCTGACGTCATCATAGGGAGGGATCTGCTCAAGCTCCACTCCAGCGTCCAACTTTGGGGGAGAGCGTCCTCCCCTTGTCTGCCCTTTCTCAGCCTGCACTCCTCTTTTCAAACTTGGACCCTCGATGTCATCCTATTGCTGTTAAATCTGTGCGCCACTCCGCGGTAATGATGCTCAATTTATTGAAGCGGAGATCAAGAAACTCCTGGCTGATGGGATCATCGAGAAAAGTGTCTCCCCTTGGCGCTCCCAGGTGCTCGTCACATCCACTGATGGTCATAGACTACTCTCGAGCAATCAACCTTATAAGGAGCACCTACCATCAGGTACCGATTCCAGTCAAAGACACTCTCACACTACATTTGAGGCTGCCGGCGAGCTGTTCCAGTTCACTCGTATTCCATTTGGAACGACCGACGGAGTTGCTGCGTTCCAACGCGATGAGGTAATTCGCCAGGAAGGCCTTCGCGATACCTTTGCTTACCTTGACGTTGTGACCATTGGGGGAAGAAACCAAGAGGAACACGACTACAATCTGAGGCGCTTTCTTGACGCTGCCTCAAAATTCAACTTGACAATCAATCATGAGAAGAGTGCGTTTTCTCAGCGGAGTATCACAGTCCTGGGCCACTACATCTGTGACGGCCCTCTGTGGAGAGGCTGTGCGTTACTGGAATCACTATCTTCTAGGCCGCCACTTCCGGTTGATCACTGACCAACGATCGGTGAATGGCCAGTCCCACGCAAGTAAAATCAAGAATGAGAAGATCACTCGATGGCGCCAGGATCTCTCCTGCTTCTCGTATGACATCGTCTATCGCCCGGGTCCTCAGAAGCTGGCTGCTGATGCCCTCTCCAGAGTCTGCCAGATATCGTCAGGAGGTCAAAAAAGGTTGACTTCGCTCCACATGGCCCTCTGTCACGCAGGGGGTCACTCGTCTCTACCACTGGGTCCGAAATAAGAATTGACCATTTTCGATTTTTCGACCAAGGAATGCAGCACATGTGCGCAAATTAAACCCCAATTCTTCAATCAGCAGAGAACTCTGATCAAAGCAACGACTCCTTTTGAACGGCTGAATATCGAATTTCGAATATCGACTGAATATCGGTCTCCCCCTCCCACTCACGCAACAAATATCTCCTCGCCATCGTCGATGAATTCTCACTATTTCCGTTCGCCATCCCCTGCAAGGATACCTCCGCTGGTTAGATGATTTATTGTTAATTTTACTGTTTTTCGAAGTGGGCCCGATTGGGAGCACGATTTTCCCAAAGAACGTGATTCCCTCCAAGAAGGGCTCATAAGGACGACTGATGAAAACCAGACTTCCTACCAACAAAACAAACAGGAATCTCTTCACCAAAACTAGGCACAGTTATGGAAAACGCTGCAAATTTTACACAAGGGTTTATTATTCTTTGATATACGTTACTTGTGCAGAAATTTAATTCTGTCAATGAAAAAATTTTAAAAAATTTTTTTTTTTTTGATTTCTATCTCAAAAACATTTTTTTTTGGATTTTTTTGTTCAAAAATGTTTTTTCAAAAATTCTGTATTTTTTACTCGAAAAATATTTAACATCCTGGGATCCTTCAAAAATCCCATTTTTAGCCCCATGAAAGCCCTGTAGATCGCCACAGTGAAATCGGATCGTTCCGGGACCCCAAAAAATGGATTCTACGTCCAAAAATACTTCGAAAACGACACCTAACTCGATCCCATAGCTAAAAGCCTTAAAAAAAACCCTCCCGTAGCCCCATTATAGCCCCAGAGCGCCCCACGGGTTTGGGCGATCGGACTGAAAACCTTGCGGGCACAACTAGATGGTAAACCAAGTATTTTGCCAAAATTTCAGATTTTTAAAAAAATTCCTACTGCCCAAAACGGCCTGGACGGCGGACGGCGTACGGCGTACGGCGGACGGACATTTCGGATTTAGAATGTAGACCACTTGAAACGGATAATGTCAAATTTTGAGCCCGATCGGAGTCGTCGACCCCCGTCGCGAAAACATAGGTGTATTATTCCAAGAATAATAAACCAAAAGGGCACATGGGTCTTATTGCACGGACCTCCTCAAATCATGAAAATTCTCGCCAAGAGCGAGATCTCGTTATCTATAACGATTCGAACTGCCTCCCCACAACTGGGTTCGGCCGGGAATGAAGCAAATCGGCTCGTATTTCATATCAAATTACCGCCGTGGTTCAAGGCACAGTTTTGATGAACAAGTTTGTCTTTAAACTGGCTTCGTCGTCAAAAGCTCGGAAGAGGAAACCTTTTTATGAAGTTCCTAGAAGATTCAACTTTTGCTTTTCAACATAAAAAGTCGTTGCAAAAACATGCGGGACTTCAAGGGCAACTTTGGTGGCGGCCAACCGGCCAATCAAGGAACTGACAGGTCTGATAGGTCTATGACACCGGATAGGGAAGTTATCGAGTTAGATAATTACTTATAGGGAAAACCAGGGATGATCGATTCATCAAGGTAGAAGCCTGCGCGGGGGGGGGGGGGGGGGGGGGTGCTATTAATATGCTGCTAAATGACGTAGGTACGTCGATGCTCGGATTTTTAACACAGAATGCGTTTTCACTCGGGAATGAATTGGTTTGTAAATGTCCGTCCAACATTAAAGTCCCACCACCACCACCCCCCACCGTCGACGGTCATGTCGTCATAACGCGTCACTCCACCAACATACCCAAAGGTCCACTGACCATATAATAGTCGTCTTTCGCAATTCTTTCATGAAAATCACTAGGTACTACAAATCGACAGTAAATCGATAAAACCTCGTAAGTCCATTTTCCTAAATCTTACAGGAGACACAAAAACGGATTTCACAGCTGTGAGCAATATTTGAAGCCTAGTTTTGACTGATAATGAATTTAAAATCATCTCAGCGGTGATTTGGTATACCAAAGTTTTATTCCAACATACAGTAGGTATATATACCTACTGTATGTTGGAATAAAACTGAGTTATAATATGTTATAGAATAAGAGCTCGAATATGGACCTAAGTTCAATAAACACAATTATAAACAGTGCAATCTTCGTGAATCACTTCACGACTAAGGTCGAAATACTGGTAAGTCAGCTCTTCACTGGGAAACCTTGTAAAGCCTTGGAAAACCTTGTAGGTAAGTCTTGGACATAAGAGGTTTGATAACCCTTCTGAAAGGTATACAGACTCACGTGTAATTTTAATTCCTTCCTGAACGCGAAACAACTCGTAAAGAAGGATCAACGACTACACAGACAAGTGCTGACTGATATCCTTTACCCAATAATAGGAAAAGGTTTTGACCAAAAAACGGACTTACGAGGTTTTCTCGATTTACTGTCAATATGATGAAATCTCATACATCGTCACTCAAGTTCTAACACCACTACGAGATATTAAAAGATACTAATTGTTAGATACTACGTCGTTGTACACTGGATCTAGCATCGGGCAATCTATCATGTAGCAGAGAGGGCCAATCCTTTTGGTTTATTATTCTTGGAATAATACACCTATGTAATCGCGACAGAGGTCGACGACTCTGATCGGCCTCAAAATTTTACATTATCCGTATCAAGAGGTCTAGATTCCAAAACCGAAATGTCCGTCCGCCGTCCGGAGCGTTTTGGGCGGTAGGAATTTTTTTTAAATCTGAAATTTTGACAAAATATTCGGTTTACCATCTAGTTGTGCCCGCAAGGTTTTCAGCCCGATCGCCCAAACCCGTGGGGCGCTATGGGGCTAAAATGTGGCTACGGGAGTTTTTTTTAAGGCTTTCGGCTATGGGATCAAGTCAGGTGTCGTTTTCGAAGTATTTTTGGACGTAAGAATCCATTTTTGGGGTCCCGCAACGATCCGATTTCACTGTTGCGATCTATAGGGCTTTCATGGGGCTACAAATGAGATTTTTGATGGATCCCAAGAGGACAAATATTTTTCAGATTAAAAAAAAAAAAAAAAAAAAAAACATTTTTGTTAAATTATAAAATTCCAAAAAAAGTTAAAAAAATTTTTTTTTTCATTGACAGAATTAAATTTCTGCACAAGTAACCTATATCAAAGAATAATAAACCCTTGTGTAAAATTTGCAGCGTTTCTGGTAGCAACTTCAGCAGTAATCATTACTCAGTAAATTTGCAAAACCATGTATGTATATTTTTGGAAATTTTACAGGAGAGTGTAAAAACTTCTGAATTCACTCATACTTTACATAAAGCAATATTTTTTCTATAGAGCAATTTATATTCATGCCACCTTGCTATGTGTTTTGTTAAAAATTACCGCAGATGGATTTAAAATTATTTACCCCGTTTTTAGGACATACGATGTTTTAAACAGAAGATGAGATGAACTTACGAGGTTTTAATCGAGGCTCAAGGGTCCATTGTAGAAGAAGCCAACATTGAACAAACAACGAAAATGTTTTATTTTTGTCCTTTCCTGGGTACCATCATATTCAAAATAAATAGGTAGGTACTTGAGAATTTCGCAAGTAACAACTTATCAATTACTTATAAGAAAATATCACGTTAAATAAAAACTTTAAACTTTACAACCATTGTTTAGAAGGCAGATTCCGAAATTACTTCTAATGAAGGTAACATCAAATGCCTATAATTTTAGTATCACTTCCTATTCAAATCACAGTTAAATTGAAGTCAAGTTAAATTTAAGATAAGTACCTACCATTTAGTTAAGTTTAAATCACAAAGGAGTTTAGTTGAAATCACAATGGAGTTAAATATTTTTCTAGTAAGTACCTACAAGTGAACAAAATACGATGAACTACGTGAACAAAGATTCCGAAATTAATTCTAGTGATGGTAACATCAAATGCCTATAATTTTAGTATAACTTCCTATTCAAATCACAATTACAATGAAGTCAAGTTAAATTTAAGATAAGTACCTACCATTTAAAAAGTTAGTTGAAATCACAAAGAAGTTTAGTTGAAATAACAATGGAGTTAAATATTTTTCTAGTACCTACAAGTGAACAAAATACGAAACCATTAAAAAATCCGCCGGAAATTCAGTCATTTCATCAGTCTTCCGTTTGGTGAGTAGGTAGGTATGACTTCACTTCTTTTGTCGAACTGAGGCGCAGGGCTAATGAAGGAGCCCGTCATAGAAGCTGTGGAAGTCCTTAGGTATCGACTGCTTCAGTTGTTGGAGATGATCAAACTTATCTGACTTAATCTTTGGTCGATTTAGGTAAAGTTGGGTGATTGCCCCAGAGGACGAAGATCTTTTTCTCCTCTTTTCCAGGAGACTCCATTCTTCATCGAAATTCAGTTTGAAGAACAGCTCCCCCGATGGGCAGTACTTGATGGCACACATATCCATGACGGTGGGATCTCCCCTTTTTCGACCTGGCCTAATGGAAGTGTATGGCCCAAGTGAAGAAAAATCCTTAAAGAATGAATGCTCCACGTATTTCACCATGTATGGTCGAGGGTTCTTTCGCGCATTCTCGATAATCTCTATGTACTCAGCTGGGGTGTATATCAGTTTGTTTTTAAGCTTCTTTTCGATCATGGCGTGGATTGAATCGCAGGACATCTGGGTATGACCCCGCTCCAGAAATTTCTGAACAATGGTAACATTCATTCTTTGGCTTAAATGGGAAAGTGCGTTGGCTAGGTTTACGTTCCGGTTTTGATACCCACATCCGTCACTCCATAAAATTACTTCATGGCCAGGCTGAAGCGGCAGCTCTTCAATGAAACTGACTATCAGAGAAGCGAATTCATTTGAAGACACCCCACCCTCACCCTCATGCCACAAAAAGCACTTTACATCTTTCGATTTGTTATCAAACACGGTGAAGTTATGCACGCACAACTTCATTTTGTAATACTGGGCTGAGGCCATTAAACGTGGGCTCATCAAAACTCCTTGGAGATCCATAGTGAATACGTGGTTGGGGCTGTCGTTGTCCGATTGCATTTCGTTTCTAGCGAGTTCTTTCCGCTGTTGGTGCTTGTCATAAACGTCTCTTGTAACGTTCCCGACCTTGAAATTAACGCAAGTATCACACTGGTCTTTGCGCGGTTTATAGATAGATAAGTTCATCTGGTCAAATTCCTGGTAGAAAGTGTTCAAAGTGAGAACTTCCAGTCCTTCTTTCTTAGTTTCCTTGACGTACAGATCGTAAACCTCGGTTTTGTTTTGAAAAATCGGTTCTAGGTAGAGTTTCGAGGTGTCCCTTCTGCAGTAGTGCGACTCCATTTTATTCAATGACGACAAGAACTGGCGAAGACGAGTCATTTTGGCAGCCACTTGGGGAGTAATGCGTGCTTTTGGATTTCTTCGTGGTGGAAGGGATTCTACCTCTTCGTCGCTATCGTGTGCTTCAGCTTCTCTGTCGTCATTTCCGTCCACTGTCTGTTTCGTACATGAATGTGCGAACCAGTCACTGACTGCAAGAGTGTTTAAGAACATTCTTTTACACACCCTTATCCTCATGTTGTTCTTCTTGAGATGGAAAAATAGAGAGTTGGATCGCCTGCTGGTGTTACTTTCTTTGCGGTTTTTGGTGTTTTTGGCTAGAACCGTGTCTATCATAATATGATAGATTCATCTCAGATATTATCTGAGATGAATGTTCGCTTCTCGCCCCATGTTTTCATTTTCCAAAAATTGTTGAATATGGCCTTACGCGTATTCTCGTCAAATTCCGTGCATTGAATCTTACCGTACTTAGCACTACCCTTACAACCACAAGGTGGTTTCATTGCTTTCGCCGGTCGTGGAACTGTAACCCATTCTCCAGTTTCGTGCTTCTTAAGGCCCATGTACGTCATTCCTTTGGCTCTGCTCTCCTTTTCCTTCTTCCTCACCGCTCTCGAAAAATGATCATTCTGGCTTCGAGATACTGCGAAATCGTTAGGCTCATTATCTCCACTCTCATCCACTTGTCGTTCTGGTTCTTCAGTAGTATCCTCTTCACTCCTGCTCAATAACATGTCAACTTCTTCTATTCCATCACTATGCTCCATCACTGTACTCGTGTCGGAATCATCACCATCTTCAAACACCTCTCGTACTTCAGTCTTATCCTCTTCGCTGCAGCTCATGTCGTCTAGTGATCGATCATAATTCGTCTCCAAAGTAGTGCTTCCCGAGTCGAGTTGGTGGTTGACGCTTTGCTCTGCTGGTTCTTGATCAACCTGTGAGATTTCCATGTGGTGAAGAGTGGCAACCTCGTCCAAGAAATTAGAAGCCAGCTCCAAAAGATCGTCGGATTTGGGACTACTGGGTGATACTGATGGGTGTCTTGAGTTATCATTTCCCGATAGCTTGGCCAATATTAGCTCAGCACGGGTCCTTGGGTAGCGGATCTTCTTCTCTTCACTATTCATTTTCCTGGAGCAAGCCTGTAAAGTAACCAGAAAATCGTGAAATTTTCCTGAGTTAATAAGTATAAATAAGTAATTACTTATTACCTATTTATAGGTATGGCCTACCTACTAATTTAGCTCTGCACGAGTCCTTGGGTGGCGTATCAGATTCTTCATCAGGGTGGCGCCAGAAGATTCTTCTTCTCTTCAATATTCATTTTCCTGGAGCAAAGCTGTAAAGTACCAGAAAATCGTGAACTTCAATATTTCATGAGTTAATGAGTGTAAATAAGTATGTAATAGGTAGGCCCTTCCAAGCGCGAAAAATTAGCCTGAAAATTTGATGAGTCTGGATTTTCCGATTGAATTTACCTTTGGCCAAAACCGTGTAAGTCCGCCAAACTGAAGCGATCAAATCCGTGCATGTCTCCTACGGAGCCTTAATTTCGACGAAGAAAATTCCATCTTTATTCTTGAACCAAGTATTTTACTTATTTTTCAAGATGATTATCCCACTGAACATTGAACCCCCCCCCAAGTATCTTCTCCAACGAAAACGTGGTATTAGAACAGAAAACCTTGAATAAGGATGAAGATTTTCATTCAGGTTAGGTGTAAAACCATGTAAGCATTGGAGGCGAACTGCTCAAATCCATGTAAGTCTCTCTAGTATCCCCTCGACTTTTTCAAGGCTTAATTTTGTAATTCCCGCCAGATATCCGGCTTCCTATCTTCATCGGATCTTAGGTGAATAAGTGCAGATATAAATTGTAAAAAAAAATTCCCAAAAAAAACAAAATCTTACCTTTTATAGGAGATCACAATCGGGAGACGACAATCCTTGGGACATACATGCTCTTACAACAACAGAAGAAGGTTATAGACTTACAGGTTATTGCAAGTGAGCATAGAGAAGTTATTATTCGATTTCAGCCCAAACGACCTATTCTGGTGGATCAAGAGCCTCATTTTCTATCATGAAAGCTCAAAACCTTATTTTCGTCAAAAATGGGACATACATGGTTTTGCAAATTTACTACCATTATGGTTATAATTAATGCAATTTACATAAATTATACTGCAATTACGTTGCAACGCGTTGAGCTCAACCCCCTAGGGGTAGCACGGAAATCAATTGAACGCAACAACTGTTGACATTCGCGATTTTCTCGTCCTGTTTCCAGGTGACCTTGGCGTGGTTATAAATTATTAATTATTAAGGCTAGGTTTACCTCTCAGGTGGATGGTGTGGGGAATCTGGACGGGTTTCCCCACTCCCATCTCGGGGGCCGCCAGCCCAACAGAGCTGGTACCTACGGAGAGGCGGGGCGCGCCACCGTCGCCATAAATTCCCCTCTTGCCAAAGACGCCTAACTAATTTCCGATGGTGGGGGGACGTTTCCTCCGTCCTTAACTTTCACAGTCCAATCTGATTATCGTGCATGGTAATTAGAACACACAGCATATTTTTGACCGGGCCTGCTGGCCAGGCCTCCATTGGCAACTCAGCGGACCAGTCATTAGCCCAGGCCGCTTTTCTTGCTAGTCGAATTGTCGACTGTAGCAGCCGAGCAACCGAAAGACGGATTTCTAGAACCCGGCCACGCTTGGCGACAAACCCGTGGGGCGCTAAAATGGAGCTACGGAGGTTTTTTTTTAAAGGCTTTTGGCTATGTGATCGAGTTAGGTGTCGTTTCCGAAGTATTTTGGACGTAGAATCCATTTTCGGGGGTCCCAGATTGATCCGATTTCACTGTGGGGATCTATAGGACTTTCATGGGGCTACAAATAGGATTTTTGAAGGATCCCAAGTGGTCAATAATTGAAATATATGTATGGGGGGTAATTATTATTTTCCGAGTAAAACAAAATTTGTTTACATTTAATGTTGAAAAAAAAAAAAAAAAAAAAAAATCTGTACATCGTTCTTACAGATATGGTACCTCGAAAAATGGATTATAATCCATTAATCCAATATTTGAGTCGCCCAAAATTTTGGGAGTAATATAAAACCGTTTTTTTTCGACGCGAGACTATCACGTGACTTTCACTGAATATTTATCTTTGCGGTTCCAAGACTTAGTACCTACAGTAGTCCTTGGCCCGCCGTTGCCCACTTCGGCAATTACCTACCTCAATCGCCTGGAGCTGCTCCTCTGCTGATGAATTGCGGCACGTTTAAAGCTCGTGCAACTTCTGAAACCCTGTTTAGCGCAATATGCCTGAATTACATAGCGACTTAACGACGGGGCGGATTGGCAAGACGCATCGAGTGATGAAAATCAGTTGAACGGTCGAGGAGAATTTTTTAAAGGGGCAGTTTTAGAGCAGATCGCAGTGAGCAAACACGAAGTCATCGACCGGACTCAAGTCACGGGCTCCTTCCCTTTTGACCGCACCCAATCCGCACCACTTTTGGTTTATTATTCTTGGACTCATACACCTTTGTAATCGCGACGGAGGTCGACGACTCTGATCGGCCTCAAAATTAAATTAATGTCAAATTTTGACATTATCCCTTTCAAGATGTCCAGATTCCAAAACCAAAATGTCCGTCCGCCGTCCGAGCCGTTTTGAGCAGTAGAATTTTTTTAAAATCTGAAATGTTGACAAAATACTCGGTTTACCATCTAGATGTGCCCGCAAGGTTTTCAGCCCGATCGCCCAAACCCGTGGGGCGCCATGGGGCTACGGCAGGGGGCTTTCAAAGGCTTTCGGCTATGGGATCGAGTTAGGTGTCGTTTTCGAAGTATTTTTGGACGTAGAATCCATTTTTTGGGGTCCCGCAACGATCCGATTTCACTGATGCGATCTATAGGGCTTTCATGGGGCTACAAATGGGATTTTTTGAAGGATCCCAGGAGGTCAACATTATTTATACGGTGTCGTTTCCCAAGTAATTTTGGACGCAAATCCATTTTTTCGAGGTCCCACATCTGCCCAAACATTGTACAGAAGTTTTTTTTTTCTTTTTTTTCAAAAATATTTTCTTATCGACAGAGAATTAATTTTTGGAGAATTAATCTATAGAAAAAAAATTATAAACACTCGTGTAAAATTTGCAGCTTTTTTTTTTTTTTTTTTTTTTAAATATGATTTTACTATTGTCGATTTTTTGGTCTCTCCCAAAACTTACCAATATTCACAAATTACAGTGCTATAATTTTTGTTTTCAGATCATTAAAAATGGGCTTATTTTTTTTATATTTTTTTTATCGAATCCAAATAATCATAAAATGGTTAAAATTTAATAAAAAAAAATAATAATATCACCAATGAATTCAGCAGACAAAGAATTGCCAAAATCGCCATTACACTTGCAAAGTGGTTCAAGACTCCAAGGACGCGAAGGAGCTTTTCTGGATTGGGCCCGCTGTCCATATAAGAAGATATTCCCTTACTCTCGATCTCTCTCACTCACTCGTGAATCCGCCTAATGAACCCCAGTCAAAAATTGACGTGAATGATAATTATTCCCCTCCGAAAAGCATTACTCTTCGTAGTGATGGCATTTCTCAAACTTGCCGTCCCACCTATTATGAATTATTCAGCGCTCTGGCCAAACAGAAATTGGCTCCTGCCAAAACGAGTCCCGCTAGACGTAGTATACAATTAAACCAATTTATATGCTCAAAACACATCGTCACGGATCATTGACAATAATATTGATGATGATTATCCCCATATTATGGGGATAATCATTTGGAGGAAGCTCAGAAACGCCCTTCATGCCCGCCGTAATGCACTATTAAAAAGCCCCCGAAGGTTCAGAATAAACCATCAAGATCGTAAAAAACTGAGAGGCTACAAAAAAAAAAAAACTGGATACTACAGAGTGTAGGAAAATTTCCTACAGTCAGTTATTTAATAACACACAGGTCCTTTTCACACAGTGTATTTTCATAAACTCACTAACTTAGGAATACGACACAACAAACAAATCTATACTTATGAAATCTGAAATCTGCTTCCTGACAAAGGAAAATTTACATTGACACTTCTAAATTTCCCTTTTCAGTTCTTCAAAAACTCCTTTAGGTAATTCATGAAACTCATAGTTAACCCAAAATAACACAAATACTTAACTAGATTCATATTTACAAGGTTTTATGTACAACTATCACAAAAAAATGAGCAAGTTTTTCGAAAGGGTTAAACAAGTTATGTAAATATATTTAAAAGCACGTTTTGTCAACAAAAGAGATTGAATACTGGATTGATTGAGGCGCTGAGATGCCAGTGTTGAGTGATAATAACAGGCGGTGTTGCGGAGCTGATATGAAAACTAGCTATCAGTCCTAACCGCGCTCTAATGTGGGAATGTGCGACTTTCCGAGTCCAGAAAATCCCGTGAGATCGAGTTTTTCCAATTCCTGCTGATAGCGGGACGCCTAAACTCGTCCTAAATCTGGGAATTAGTTTAAGCCGATCCGAGCTCAACTAAAATTAAATAGGGTGGTGGTAATGCAAAACACCAAATAAAAGATTTCCTACAGCTTTAGACCATGTTTTAAAGGACGGTTTGAAAATGTGCAAAATAACGCAAACACCATGAAAATAACAGATGTACGCTTAATTTCTTGTGAATACCCATTTATAGACTTTTTTTATTACTCACTGCTTCCCTATTTCTATAATATAAAGTTCGTAATAATGAGAGGTAACAAATTGTGATAATGAGAATTCGTAGTTTGATAGCTTACCATCAGCCCTCAATTTGAGCTTTAGTTTCTCCTAAATCAACGCAATGTTGTGAAAGCACCAGTAAGTATACAAAAACATTGGATTGAAAAACTCTATTATATTGGAGCTCCAGCCTGATGAGGAGAATGACCTCGGAGAACCAACTTTATTCTAGATACTTCTAAAAGTCGGCAAAATTTGAAATTGGTCAAAAATTCAGCTCGGAGAGTAGATGTCGAGAAAAGTTTAAAAACGCCAAAAACTTGGTTCAAAATGTTCAAAACCTACTGGCTGGACCAGTTGGCAGCGTGTAGGGAACTTGTAGGGGGGGGGGGCTCCTCACGGGATCTTGACAGTGCTGAGAGGTCAAGAGGGGGCAGGCAGGACAAACGAAAAGACCTCCCCGGGACCTGCGGAATTTGAAAGGAGGGAGACGTTGCGAAAGATTCCGATTCTGAGAAAAAAGAAGAAGAAAAAACCTCCTCGCGGCTGAGGGGGGCATGCGGGATAGGGGACAAACCATGGAGGAATAGAGAGGAGAGCTCACTAAATAGGACTTCATGTGCCTTAGTCGACGGTGGCGCTATCCCTATGGAATGTAGTGAACTACACATAGTACCTTCAAATCCAACTAGAGTGAGCCACTAGCCCTTCTTACGAAGGAATTCCTTCCCAAATTCCTCACTAAACGGATTTATCTTCCACTGTTGTGCTACTACAAATAAATTAGAGGAAACATTTAAGGAACCATCTCTGAATAACGAAATTGATTGTGTAGTTGTGTACAATGTGAATGAAAACGACACGTATAGGCGGAATTCGCAGGGCGCCATGTTCTGGTTCAGTTTTGGTAACTTACCACCTTCAATGTTCACTACATCTCGTAGGGGTCGCGCTGCAATCGCAATTTGGGAACGCCGTTTAACACAGAGTGAGCTCTCCTCTCTATTCCTCCATGGGGAAAAACATGCAGGGTCGGAAACCCCCCTTCTCCCCACAGACCACGAATCCCTTTTTTTCGAGGAATGAGGTAGGTACCTATCCCTAAATGAGAACCCCTGAGGGCCCTCTATTCACCATTATTCTGAGCTTCGAAAGACAAAAATAAGGTCAACAAGAATCCTTTTCACGTTCATCCTGTATTTCCTTGAGTAGAAAAAAGCATTCATTATCGAAAAGTGAGTAGAAGGGGTCTAAGGCCAGGTGGGAGTGGTGGGTGTCTTTGCTTAATGGGGGGAAAGAGATGAATCCCCCCTCCCACCACAAGACGATCACTAGAGCTTTTTTTTCGCCTTTCACAATTATTGTGAAAGGCGAAAAAAAGCTTAATCCTATTATAGGATTAAGACGGCGACAGACAAATTTTTTCCAATCATTGAGCAACAAACATAAAATAGCGTCCAAATTTGAAATTAAGTTTCCGAAAAACCGTCATCCTGTGTTTAAAAAAAATAAAACCATCCATTATCCAAATGCGAGTAGAAGGGGTCTGAGGCCAGATTGTATACGGTTGGGGTTTGGCTGGCTAAAGCCAGCAGGGGGTGGCCCCCTAGTTTAATTATTATAACTGAAAAACTTTCGATTATAGTGTGTCAATGAAAGTTTGTTAACAAACAGGCATAAGAGCTTGGCACATTTCAGCGCATTAAAATTACTGTACCAGAAGAGCCCTGATGGGCGAGCATTGCTCGCCGAGCAATATAATATAATAAATAATAAAAATATAATTTTGTAGTATCATTCCAGTGGAGGCTCATGCGATCTCAGCACACTCTGAAGAGCTATCAAGCTTGATTTGAGCCAATTTTTGGGCTATAGAAATTTTCCACCTTTCTGTCACCAAATGTACCTAAAAACAAATCTTAGGAAGGCTGTAACAGCAGATCACGCGAGATTTAAAATATGAAAACGGCCTCGGGTAAAATATGGAATGTTTTCTTAACATAATATAAAACTAATATCACATTCTACTCAGCGGGTTTAGCTGAATTGTTAAGTATCCTATTCAACTATTCATTACTTAGTGTAATACGTGTAAGGTAAATTATTACGGTAGAACGAAACTCTAGTGGATTAAGATTTGTATGGAGTGAACTGTGTGTTATTTGGGGATGGGGGGGTTCTTTAACTGTAAGGGCAACACGGGAAGGAATCAGCTAGGCGAAAAACCGCCCTTCCTGAAGCGAAGGATGATGTGAGCGAACAGGCAGTACAAGATGATCCAGGCTGTCACGGAGACGTACCCTTTGGCGACCAGGGGGTGGAGAACGGACCAACCTTTGACCGTCAGCGCTCTCATCGCTTCCACCGAGTAGGAGACGGGAACGACCCACCGGAACCACCTGAGGGCGAAATAGGCGCCTTGCTGGGGCCAGATCATCCCTGAAAAAGCAACAACAACAAACAGTGTTACCAGTAACGGGGATGATGGATCTGAACTAAAAATGGCGGAAACTACCAACCTGACAAGAAGAAAAACGAAAAGACACTTCCCAGGCTGGCGTACGTTGCGTGTATCATATTATCGAATGCCATGGCAACACAAAACCCTGCAAAAAGAGTCGAATGAAAAACTAGTTTGGCAATGAATGAAAGAATGATCTGCGCAGACATGTCCTAAAAAGATAATGAAGGCTCCTGATCACCAAATCCCCAGATGATGTTCAGTTCAAGCTGGGAATGAAGAATCTTGAAGAGTTGACTCCTTCAGGATGCAGGTTTGGGCGGCAGAAATGGTAAGCCTTTTAGCGATTTAGACAACAAGAAGATCTTCAAAGTCAACCGCAATTTCTACCACCTATGGATACTAGCACTCTGACAAGGGGGCCTCGCTTCGCTCGGCCGTCCCCTTTCTCAGCCATCTACACCACTAATTTGAATAATAGATCAAGTGATGGGGCACATATGTAAATTTTAAATGCCTAAAAACCTCCCAGTGCACACCAGAATACATCCGACATTAGTGTGGAATGAACCGTCTCCCAAATCCTGAAACAACGTTCTCCAGGATGTAAGTAGTAAGTAAACGATTTCTCGACCGGGTCAAGGGGACCTTCACAGACCTCTCAGACCTGAAGAGCAGTCGGCCCTTTAAGGCCGATGACACACCAGACGCCTCTCCAAGGTCCTTACAACTGCTCAGGCCTGACAGACTGCGCAGGGGCCAGAGCCGTTCAAATTAAACTCGCCGTCTAAATTTGCCAATCGACAGAATTCGTTAATTCGGGATTTAGTATTAAAATTTGGATCTCCAGGTAGGATACAGAAGAAAGGCCGACTCAATCAAACTGTAAACAATGAAGATAAGAAGAGTTGCAGGGATTTGCTCTAATTCAAAATTGCGCTCAACTGGCTTATCGGACGTAAAATTGGCTCAGGAATCCAAATTTGCAACAACAAAAATAGGGGTTCCCACTTAAAATAAGAAAGTTGGGCGCAAATGCGCCTGTCTTGGGGGGATCTCAACCCCCCTAAACATAGGTAAACGAGAGGTCTTGAATGTAGAAAAAAGCGGCATGCTTTTATGTTTCAGAGGAGAAGGCTAGTGACATACTCTGTTAGATAGAAGGGCGGAGGAAATGTCGGCCCAAAGTCCAGGGGTTCGCGGTTCAGACCTTTTTCGAAAAGGTAAACTCGGCCCCCCTCAAGACAATTAAGATAACGGCAATAAGGCTAAACGGATAAAGGCAATTAAGATAACGAGGGGGGCAGAAGGGAAAAGTCGGCCCAGCGTCAGTTAGTTCGTGAACGATAACGTAGGTATGTACAAAGTGAACGTCATGCGAGTGAGGCCTATCGTTCCGTGAGGACTGTCGTCAGGATTTCAGGGATCTAAATGTCCTTACTATCCCAGCCTCGTACATTCTTGAATGCTTGTTGTACGCATGTGAAAATTCTGGTGCATTCGTCGTCGCATCCCACAATTACAATAAGTACACGGAATGCCTTCAAGTATGTGCCTGGATGCAGCGCGTGAGGCTACGAACTGGTGGGCGATAAAACTGTTCAACAGTGTACCTCTTAGTGTTCGCATGATGAATAAACGCTCCTTCAAAGCTCAGGCAGGTCGGTCTCTCAGAGCATTGGCACCGTACTCTCTGGAGGGCTTTTTCGTGGCAGCGGATGGTTGGACTCCTGACTCATAAAGGCTTAATAAAGCATGCCTTACTGCTTTACTTTACTTGACGTTACTTGGGTGTTTACAATATAGATATAGCTTCCTCTTCAGATTTTGAATTTTGACGATTGTCCAATACGACTGTATGCAATAAAAAACGATCTCTCTCTCTCTCTCTCTCTCTCTCTGACGAGGCCTATGACTCATAGGCTATGTCGATTAAAAACTCTTAAAATTGAATTGTTAGTTCATTTCGTTCATTTCCTTAGTTCTGGTGGTCCGAGTTTTCCTTTTCCCAATTTGGCTGAATTTGTCATAAACTGAGCTGGTCCGAGTTTTCCTTTCGCGATTGATGCTGAGCCAGGTCGTAAACTGGGCTGAGCCGAGTCTTCCTTTCCTCAAAATGGTTTGTCCCGAGTTTTCCATCGCCCAGATAGAAATCCACGGACACATTTTGAATTAGTGGTAGGTAGCTACAGATATCTTGAAGAAGGCGTTTCACCGCTAGACCGCTCTAGAAACTCCTATCCACTTACCAAAGGCGATTCCGCTGATACCTTGAAGCAATAACAGGAAAGTGGTGCTGATCGGATCACCAACAAAAGGGCTCTCGAAGATAACGTACAACACCACCATGGCGATGCCCATTTGAAGGAAGAGGATCGCCACTTGGATCACCGTGTGGGCTATGAACACCTCCACGAGGTTCACCCCTGGAAAAAATAAAAAAACATAGAAAAGCGTTGCCGCCAGTAGGATAGGGCGCAGGAGCGCGCAAATGAGCAAGCAAGTGAGAATAGTTAGGTATACCTACTGTAAAACTATTTTTCTGCAGTAAGAAGAGCGGGATGCGCAAAGGGCTTAATAGCCCAGGAAAGTTGATGCTAAAAAGGGGCCTAGGTGAGAAAAAAATAGTACCTACACAGCTGGAAATCGTTTAAACGCCTTTTGGGGATCCCAAATAAGACCCATCTCTGTTTGCGACGGTTTCTAGGCTGTGCTTCAGATGTGGGAACCTAAAAACCACGAAATGTTTGCTCTTTTTCAGTATTTCGCTTATAACGCGAAAAGTACGTATCCTACAGAAAATTTTACTCTTTCCTTTTCTTGAAGAGATTAAATTGAACGTCGAATTGATGGTTTCCTCGTAGTCAGAGCTTGATATGAGGATTTCTTAAGATTAAATTGTTACATGAGTAGCATAAATTTACTGCTAATAGAAAAAAAATGCATGAAAGTGAGAAGTTTTGAGTTCAGACGACGTTTCCTGCGTTGGACTGCCTTAGTGGAAATTTGGCGCTACGAATTCTTTCGGTTTAAAATTCATATCTCAGCACTGGAGTATGCGAACTTCAAACAAAAAAAGCATCTGATTAAATACCCTACGAGTTTGGCCCTCTGACATTTTTCGATAGGTTCATCCAAGTGACCAAATGCGCTGCGGACTTCAACAACTTGAGTCTCCCTCCACGACATCTCCGGTATGGTCTAGTGGCTAGGATACCTGGCTCTCACCCAGGAGGCTCGGGTTCGATTCCCGGTACCGGAATATACTTTTTACCCGATCCCTTTCTAAGTCCATTTTTGAACTGAAAAATCACAAGCAACGAAAAAACCAGTCCGTACCTGCCACCATGCTTCTCTCCAAAACTCCGAGCAGTTTCTCTTGGACGAGCACACCGATCGTGTACGACATGGGAAGGTAGAACATCAACCTGAAAAAGCCATTGGATGAATAACATTTAAGCGGTAGGAACAATATTGGAGATCCGTCTTGGTCAGATCAAAACCGTTCTACCAGAAACTTTTCAAATTTTAAACGTGCAGATTCCTCAGATAGTTACTCTGACAGTCTCTTATAGCCTGAAAGCTGAATCGAACCCAACAACTTAATCAGTTCCAGTTCTCATATAATATAATACATAGGGTACTATTTTATATCGGTAGGACGCTTAAAAATGAGTCAAAATCGCTCAGTAATAATGTACCTAACTTATAAGCTGTGATAAGGTGGCATTTTTACTATTGACTGAATATGATAAGATTTTTATAAGCGTCAAGAATTATGTCAGAATTGTGGATCGTTAGTAACGATTCGTTACCTATTAGACGGCATACGATTTGTTAGTGATAAAAAACATGTTCCTTGCATTGAATTACTATTTTTGTCGGTTTTCTAATAAAAAATTCGTTTTTTGTGTTAGAAGAAATTTTTGTTAACGACCCTCAAGCTTGGAAATGGTTTTTAAAAACTTGGTGGTGTGTGTCGATTAGTCCCATTGAGTTAGCGATTTTCATGGGAGACATACGATTCCGCCCCGTCCCCATGAAATCCGAGGCTGTAATCCGTGTGCAATTAGAGCGACTCAAAGGTTTGTCAACACTCAGTCCCGAGTGGATGGGGACCCGCCCGAGTAAAGTGCAAGATTCGATTTACTGCAGGTACCTATACCTACTAGAGCCGAAATTTCTGATCGAGACAAATAGCTAGAATCAGGGATTTTCAGTGCTTTTCAAAATGTGCTCTCTTCTAAAGCAAAACCTTTTCCTTCTTTCTCTTACAGACGTCCGATTTGCGCTCAATCTCTCAAAGTATGTACACAGCACGACGAAAACTGCATCCGCGCCTACCTCAGTCAATTGACGAAGTTCACGATGCGATAAATACACTGAACATGATGACGGCAAAACAAGAAAATATGGTGTTGATTAATGACAATATACCTACTGAATCTAGTCGTGTTCAGCACTATCACGAATCTCGAAGCTCTGTGCAATTCTGAAGTAGTCTATATGGACGGGACGTTTCAATATTGCCCTAAGTTTTTCTTGCAATTGTTCTCTCTCCACGGCTACTTCAACGGGAATTATGTGCCCTTAGTATTTGTTTTGCTACCTGACAAGAAAGAAGTTAGTTACAAGCAAGCTTTAGGTGTTGTCGATGACATCTGCTCAAACTACAATTTTCCCCTTAGGCCGCGTATGATTTTAACTGATCTAGAAGTTGCGTTACAGAACGCATGTAAAGCGACATGCCCCACCGTCCGGTTATTTGCATGCAGGTTTCATCTGTGCCAGGCCTGGTGGAGATGCATCCAGAGTTCAGGGTTATCCTCTGATTATAAAGATAAAACCACGTTGGGATTGTGGATAAAAACGTTTTTTGGTCTTATGTTTCTGCCACCTAGCGATGTATCTCTCGCCTATGCTGAGTTGAAAGCCGAAAAGCCCTTAAGGAGTAGCGGAGCCACCAAATTCATAAAATATTTAGAGAAAAATTATGTACACTCATCTTCAAGTTATCCTCCTACCTTATGGGCCGACCAAAATTCCGACCTAAACAAAACCACTAACTGCTGTGAAGCGTTTCACCGTCACCTTGGTGACAATTTCTGTCTTTTTTCTGTTCTTTTTTCTTTGACAATGTCTTTTTACAACGACCTTCCTTGACGCTGTATGAGGTTTGACACCTACCCATACTACAGCCCATACTATCGTGATGCAAAACTGAACATTTCATGATATATTTTCCCTACAACCTCGGGACGGAGTCGTGCCCTGAACGCCCCTTCACATTTCTGACCGGGACGGAATCTTGATTTCCTCATAAGCTGGTAAGGATTAGGTGGGACGGAGTCCTATACTTCTGCTAAGCTGGTGAGTGCTTTTAATGAGAGGACGGGACGGAATCTTGAGCCTCCCATTTTCATTCCCATTACACCCCAACCTATTTGGGAACGCCATTCAAAAAAATATATAAAATCCTCCTCCAGGAGGATTTCAATTTCTAAAACGCAGAAATGCTCAGGGGCCCTGAAAAAATTTGAGCCAGTTAAAAATAATTTTTTAGTAGGTAGGTATGTACCTACCGACAAATGAGTTAGAATGCAAATATTTTCTCAAATAGCCCCACTTTAAGGTATTATTGTCATCAGCGTTGATCATGAATGATGACTGTTACGACCCTAGCACAGGGAGACTTTTCTACAACCATTGAAACGACGCAAACTGGCATAAAGGATGAATTTTTGGATATCATTCAAAATCAACGGTGTACCCAGTCTACTCACAGAAGGGTGATAGCTGGACTAGCGTAATGGTTGAGATTGGCCACTTTTTCCCCGTAGATGGGTGGCTTCATCTGAAACCAGATATTTTCTTATTGGTACAAATCACATAATGGAATGCAACATTAGCAGCAACAAATAGCCTACGTTGACTGGAAGAGAGATAGCAGCTGGCGGCCATTTGCATGCGTCAAACACTTCCTGCATGTAGGTGTTGTACGTGGAAACTAAGTTGATTTTGAGAAGAGTGCCGATGTTCTGATCTGAAAATTGAGAGCGTGAATGAAAATCGCCACAAAAACAGTCATTTCAGTGTCTCGAAACGTCAGCCTTACTCGACATGTCCAGCCATATGTTGATTTCTCCGTGATCGGCGAAGTAGTCCGGGGTCCGCAAATTGTTTTCGAACCGGGCGAGAACGCTGACGGTGTAGTTGGCAGGGATGAGGATGACGCCCCAAACCCAATTCTTCCTCGCCGCTTGGACGGCCGTGACGACGTCCTCAAAAGGGACCTGAAACCGTCGCCAAATGATAATACGCCTTCACTCTACCGGATATTAGTTACCGCCGGTCTTCGCGAGAGGGCGCTGCGTGCCGCCACTTCTCCGTACGCAGAGTTTGCTCGTAGGGGGACAATAAAATGACAATGGTTACAGAGCTTGAGCCATGCGACCATCGCACAGTGGGGCGAAAACACAAAAACGCGCTTATAATTCAAAATCAAAGTTGTTTTAGACAGTTCTGCCTAAATCGATAACCGAAAAAAACTTGCTGTGTTATTACAAGTATTTTTCTGTGCTGAATCCAACGAAATCATTTTTGGATCGGTTTGACGTTTTCGTTGGGTTGAAAATTCAAAAGGCAAAGAGGGCAAATATCGTGAAGTATTTGCAAATAATATTATTTATTTGTTTGCCTTGTTGCCAGAAATCGTAAGTTTGCTTCTTATACAAGTGATTGAAATTTTAAACATTTTTTCGGATCATTAAACGATTAAATTCAGTATTAAATTCATAAGACAATTAAAGTTAAATTCGATTCAAATTTAATTAAAATAAAATTAACCTGATGATCCACGTACGATTATTTTTCGATAAATAAGACAAAAGTGCGTAAATTAAAGCGATACGGTCTACAAAAAAAATTTTTTGAACAGCTGTTTTGATTTTTCCGACTGATTCCAAGTATTTTTTGGGCGCTGAATCCGAAAATGACCGCCGTTTTACTCTGGGACGTCAGGTTTGTGAACAAATTGAACTAGATTGATACACTGATGATAAAAATTTGACTAAACACGAAAAGCATTATTTTATTGGGAAAAGCGACAAAAAATTCTAATGCGATCAAGATATTTATGCAGATCACTGATATTTAAGAGGAATAATTCCATTATTCTTGCTGAATCTCTTCTTCTTGAAGTGCAAGCTCCGTTTCGAACTCGTCCTCTTGTGTGTTGCTTCCGGGAGATCTCTGTACAACATCCAACAAAAGTCCGCCATCATTGACACACTCCACCTTCCTTGATATCTTCTTTCCATTTCCTTTATGTCCTGATGGAAACGCTCTCCTTGCTCTTCACTCACTGCCCCCAAATTTTCCGGAAAGTAGGTAGTCAAGGTGTGAGTTGAGAAAATGAACTTTCAAGCTCATGGAACAACCAAGTTTCTTGTAAGATTTCAACATTTCCTCGACAATTTCTTTGTAATTCGGGTCCTTGTGGTTTCCCAAAAAGTTCTGAACCACCTTTGTGAAAGCCATGCTTCTTTTTGGGGAGGCGTCATAGATCCGACGAAGTTCTGGTCGGACATTAGTTTTCTGATGTCCGGTCCGACAAAAACTCCTTCTTTTAATTTTGCTTCAGACAGAGCTGGAAACTTGGATTCAAGGTATTTGAAGCATTCGCCGTCTTTGGGGAGTGCTTTAACGAACTGCTTCATTAGGCCCAACTTGATGTGAAGGGGTGGCAGAAGCACTTTTTCAAGGGGAACGAGATTTTCCCGAAGGACATTTTTTTCCCCAACAACCAAATTTCTGGGTGGCCAATCTCTCCGAATCCAGTGATTCGATCTGTCTCTACTGTCCCATAAACATAGAAAACAAGGAAATTTGGTATAACCACCCTGTTGTCCCAGCAGCATACAATTGTATGCAGAATGGAGGCTTTTCATCGACTCGTCCAAAAGAAGCCTGAAAGCTGTCCTGCTTCACAACAACAGTCGTTACGCATCCATCCCCGTTGGTCATTCTGAGTACTTGAAGGAGACATATGAGAACTTGGAGTTGGTGCTCAATAAGGTACTTGGAAGTACCTTCAAATCCCCACACACCAACCATTTATGGTTTTGGTATCCCAGCTTATTGAGCACCAACTCCAAGTTCTCATATGTCTCCTTCAAGTACTCAGAATGACCAACGGGGATGGATGCGTAACGAGTCGTTACTAACGACTGTTGTTGTGAAGCAGGACAGCTTTCAGGCTTCTTTTGGACGAGTCGATGAAAAGCCTCCATTCTGCAAGATCGTGGTTTACATGCAACTGAGCCTTAATCCCTCCACGTTCGAGCAGAATACCAAGTCCCTTGGCAAGAAAGCTTGCACGTACGAACTTGTTTGGGCAGGTCCAAGCCTGCTCTTTTTGAGATCCTGCCGTTTCTTTCATTGCCAGTCGGCTGGTATTTTCTTATTCTTCGTAGCACTTGTGATTAAAATGGATTAAAACTCCGAGTCGAGATTTTTGGGATTGCGAAATTCGAAAAATATCAATATGAGAGGAAAACGTAATATCCGTACAACCAATGAACGATTGTGAAAAAACTTGACGTCCCAGAGAAAAATGGTGATCATTTTCGAATTCAGCACATCAAAAAACATGGAAATAAGCTAAAATAATCAAAACAGCTTTTGGGTTGCAAACCTGTTGATTTGCAAATTATAATTCAAAATCAAAGTTGTTTTAGACAGTTCTGCCTAAATCGATAACCGAAAAAAACTTGCTGTGTTATTACAAGTATTTTTCTGTGCTGAATCCAACGAAATCATTTTTGGATCGGTTTGACGTTTTCGTTGGGTTGAAAATTCAAAAGGCAAAGAGGGCAAATATCGTGAAGTATTTGCAAATAATATTATTTATTTGTTTGCCTTGTTGCCAGAAATCGTAAGTTTGCTTCTTATACAAGTGATTGAAATTTTAAACATTTTTTCGGATCATTAAACGATTAAATTCAGTATTAAATTCATAAGACAATTAAAGTTAAATTCGATTCAAATTTAATTAAAATAAAATTAACCTGATGATCCACGTACGATTATTTTTCGATAAATAAGACAAAAGTGCGTAAATTAAAGCGATACGGGTAAACGAGCAATGCAAACGGTAGTTTTACACACACAAAAACAGCATACGGAAGACATTCGCAGAGAAATCTGATGCTAGACGGAAAACAATCGATTATAATACAAACAGAAGTTTTGCATAAAAAAAGAAAAAAAAACAAACTTCTGTGCAATGTTTGGACCAAAATTACTCGGAAAACGACACCGTGCTTCCCTTCCTGAGAAATTTGAATGGGCTAGTGACTGTTGCTAAATCGATTACTGTTATTGATTTAATAGAGCTTTTTGGAGATTTCGGACCACTAACTTGCACTAACTTTTTTTCTAAAGGGTACAAAACGAACTCCGCCCTTTGAAATATTCTTCGAATACTTACTCCCATTTTCGTTTCTCACATTTGGTTTATTACCTACTAATTGAATTGGTAATGGTTTGGATTAGAGTTTCACGCATCTTGCGATAACACGCAATGTCTTCAGAATACCTACTAAGTTATTGATACATTCTTTGTTACCTACCTTCTCTGTGTTGAAAATGCTCTGAGAAAATCTTGCTGGAATATATTTCCGCACTGTAACTTCGCGTCCCAAAATCCTAGAGATGATGTACACGTGAGAGGATGTATCTCTTCTGTATGCACCCTAATCAATACACCATCATATTGTTTTATTATTCTTGGAATAATACACCAATGTATTCGCCGCGAGGGTAGAAAATTTTGATCAGTCTCAAAATTTGACGTTTGCGCAAGCTTTTCAGCCCGATCGCCCGAACCCGTGGGGCTATGGAAGGGGTTTTTGAAGGGTTTCGGCTATAGGGACGAGTAAGGTGTCATTTTCGAGGCATTTTTATACGTAGAATTTATTTTTGGGGTCCCACATGAGTCCAAGCACTGCACAGGAATCCTTTTTTTTTTAACAACTTTTTAGTGGCAGGATTAACTTTAGGATAATTTACACCAATGAATAATTCATTGGTGTAATTATTCGTCAATTAGGAATATATCTAGAATATTCTTGAAGCTTTTCGAAAACTTGGTTCTTCTCCTAGTTGAGTCCGTAAGATATTAAATAAATTTTAGTTCAATCTCTTCAGTCTGTTGGGCTCTGAGGGACCTGAGGGAAGGATCTCGGCGTTCCAGGAGGTCTAATGAGAGGTCGTTTTTTGAGTAATTGTTGACTTAGGGGGTAACAGGCCTGGCTGATAGAGCCGTGGCTTCTAAGGGGCTACAGATGGGTATTTTGAAGAATTTTAGCGATAGGGTCGAGTGAGGTGTCCCATAAGAAGCAATTTTGTACGATCAATCGATTTTTCGTGGGCCCCAGACTTGTCCTACCAGACAGTCAAATGTCTTAGCGAATTTGCCAACATCATCTGCCTTCACAGGCCACAATTACGATCCCCACAATTACACGATCCCACACCGATGGGATACGATTACCACAATTTCGATCCCGTCGCAGTCGGTTTTTTGATGATCAATCTTACCAACTCTAATCCGTTGGTTCTCAGCGCGTGGGCGAACCGGCAGCTCAACGGGTACGTGAAGTTGCACCCCATGTCCGGCGGAGGCGGCACGACGCAATCGTAAATCCCGTGAGGCGTTTCCATGGACACCATCGCCACTCGCATCCCCTGCGGCGAATGGCCGATGGCGACGTTGAAGAGGAACGTCACCACCAGCGGGAGGCCGAAGAGGAAAAGCAGCATCCTGATTTCAAAGTGGAGCGTTACAATTTGTCAACTCTCAAATCAATTAATCTTTTTCATTTGTCAGGGACACAGCGTGTTTTGACAATTGTCCATTTTTACATAAAATAACTTAAATCTATGTCACATACAGTAAAAAAAAAAAAAATTAAAAAAAAATTAAAAAAACAGACCACAGAACACAGAACTGGCTATTTGACTCAAAACATTGAGGAAACAATTAAACAAAAATATTTACGTAATTATCACGTATTATAATACCAAAAAGAGTTTGTAGCCAGTTCACAGAAGCAGGTCTCAAGTAGATCCTTCCCGGGCACTGGTCAGGAAGTCGTCAAATGTAGGAGCAAGTTCAATTAGGTAAACGCTCACTTTGGACCTTAGAGAAACCAGTGACTTGCTTTTTAAAGGGCTAGGGACGGCATTGAAAAACGTAATCCCCCATCAAGAACCACTCACGGAGGCTGTCAGCCACCATTCATGGAGGCTGTCAGGCGGACGGTAAACAAAGGTCATCAGAATGTATTCGGCAGGGATAGTTAATATTATATTCCGCTTGTAGGCTTCCTGCAATCCTCCCGGTACTTAAGGCCGACTACCACTCTAACGGGCCTTCGTTGGACAGCAACATTTCTGATGCCGCTGCTGAGTGGCCCCCAACTTGAAATAGCATTGACTGCTCTATGATGAAGACATGCATGGAAAGCAGCTAGCGGATTTTGACAGACTGTTCAATTTACTTCCCAATTGATTGCAGTGGACCTTCCAGTTTTTGGGTCAAGTTTAACCCCAAGGACGTCTTTGGGGTTTCAGCAATCGAAGTCAGATCTCTCAGCCCGAAATACATAACGTTTGTCTTGTCGACGTTCACTGAGATTCTGTTTCTTGAAAACCAATTCATAGCTGCCTCCAAAGAGAGAGCATCAAAACAACGCTGAATCCCTTGCAAGAAGTGACGTTTCATCCGCAAAATGGATGAGGGACGATTTTAGGCTGCGAGGCAAGTCATTTATGAAGAAAAGCACTCAGTTGTTGGCAACACTGCACTTACGGTTTATTCCGCCATATGAAGAACCAGTTTTTCACCAGTTCCGCGCTGAAGCATTCCTTCGTGAAAAAAGCCCTGTTTCTTATTTGATTGCTTTTCCTCATCGGAAAGTGATCCGTGACGGGCGATTCGGTATCCTGAAACGTAAAAAAATCAAGAACTGTCAAGCTTTACAGCAAAATGGCTCATTCGCGAAAGCCCGTCGAAGATAAGCAAACGTGTATTTTACCTGCCTGGAGATTTCCTGTTTGTAACTCAGTTTGAGAAAAGCCTGTTCCATTGTTTCACACTCATTTTTCGTAATAAGGTCCTGCGGGGTCTCCTCGCACAGCAGCACCCCTCCCCGCATCAACCCCACCTTGAAATCATTCAATTGCTTACAACGGAAGAAAATGAATAGAGCAATACTGCTTAATACTGCTTTACTAGCTCACCCTGTGCGCTTGTCTGGCTTCCTCGATATAGTGTGTCGTAATGATGATCGTCTTTTTGGCGTTATTAGCTAAATCTACGAGGTACTTCCATATACTGCAACACAAAAACAAAAAAATCACATTTTAAAAATCTGTACAGGTAGTGATTTATTCTGGATGCAAATCCCAGTACTGCATTGACTTTCACTTGAATCATCCAATCGATCATTATCGTCCACAATATCGTCACGCCAGCTTGCACGGGCGTTTTTCAATTCCCCCCAAGTCAAATTACAGCTTTTCGCTAGGATTTTGTCGGGTGGCCCGCCCACGTGATTTACAGTTTCCTGCGGGCTTTTTTTTTTTTGCACACTGGGGTGCTCCGGTTTGAACGGGGTTGCTCAATAGCGGACACACGTTGCGAGAGAGCGCGGTTTGCAACGTAAAAGGAGAGAATTGAGGGGAAAAAAGTGGAGTATTTTGATGTTATTGAAAACGACGGTTGCCAAAAGGCAGTTAGAAATAAAACGGAACGTCTCGCGGCAAAAGTTTGTTCATTTTGATGGTTTGACTGTTGTCATTGGGTGGACAATGGTTTTTTAAGTTTGTCATTGGCCAGTAGATGGTTTGACAATGATGAAATCAATCCCTACTTGCCACGTTAACCAGATGTTAACCAGCAGAAATACAAGGTAATGGTTTTCCAGAGAAGTGGTCCACTTTGGGCGAGGAGTGAAGTACGTGGTGTATTAATAAAAGTAGGTACTGTGATGCAGTGGCGAGCAGAATACCATTCACGCCAAGAACTACAACCACAGAACAACCCATCCCTGGCTCAGGACATACTACGGATGGCGCTACGTGAGGCAATGGAACTTATCGGTTCGCCCCCCCCCCCCCCCCCCCCCCCACGTGAGGATGAATGGACTTCCTGACGATAGTGAGTTAAGACGGCGTAGTAGTTTGCGTTGAGTACTAAAGGTGTCGCCCCTGTCTGTTTTCTTTCCCTCCGTGAGTCTTTATTCTGCTGGCCATGCTTATTAGAAAAAGGGAGTCTGGAACGCAACTGGCCACCAAGATTTTACAAACTTTTCTCGAAGTTTGGAAATGCATGCTTCTTCCAAGGAACATGTTGCATCCGCAGTTGCCTCGATTGGTGTCTAACAGATTCTCGGTGGGTAAACTTCTTCAACGTGACCAACTGGCTGGGTGCAGAGGCGAGCAAAGCTTACACCCACCGTTCTTTATTCGACATTCTGTAGAAAAAAGAAAAATCTGCAAAAGGGCCTAAGTTCCAGCTGGTCAAATTTTACAGGAGAGATAAAAAACAGCACCACTCTCTTACAAAAAATCTAAAATTATCTTTTTTCATTCACAATTCTTACCTTGAAAATATTTCATTCTTGGGTTACAACTAGAAAAATGAGCAATCCTAACCAAAAGGGCCTACGTTGCACCTGTGCTCAATACATCACAACTCTTGTGCAATGGATTTAGTTGTGTGGAGAACACGATTGAAGGTTTTATGAACAAGGCAATTAATATTCGTGAAAATTAAGGATAATATTTATTCAAAAAGAAACGAAAGAACGGACGAAGTTTCATCAGAATCATGCACTCAATTTTTTTTTTTCTTCATCTCTGCAACGACGTTTCTACAAAATGCTTGATTTTTTGGTAGAACGTATCATGCTCTCGACGTTTGTAATTTTTCCGGCGGACCATAAATTTACGACTGTGACGGCTTCATTAATATTCAAGGTGGCAATAGTTTCTTCCGTGACCCAATTCTTGAAAATTTGTACCTCCCGATACGGAGCAGCTTCGCTGTATTCTTCACCAGCATCCTTTTTAGCGCAACCTTTTTCCAAAAAATGGAAAGGTGCGCTCACCTCCTCGACATGTATGTTTTTTTTTTTTTTGTTTGTTTGTGTACAGAGCATCACGCCCGAGCGGCTCAACAGACTTTCATGAGGGTGGTCTCATTGTCATCAGCGAGTTCCGGGGGTGGTTATAGGCTACCTTGATTTTCCCTCCCTCATCCCCTTCATCGGTTTTCGGGAGGTCCTTCACGACGAAAGTTGTTTATCTCTGATGTGTAACTAAGGAGGCCTCAAAAGGGGGACGGAAGTTTTTGTCCGATTTCGTTGGTACAAGGGTCTATGGAATGAGCTTTTCAGGCTGATTCCAACGACTCCAAAACGATTTTTGCAGCCTGAGCCGTTCGTTACCTCTGATCATCACGTGGATGATGTGTTGTGTGGCATAGTTTCGTCGCTAGATACCTACTGTTTCTTAGATTCTCTCGCTCATTAAATATATCGTAATAACAAAAAGGTTGCGCTCATCTATTCAATTCAATTGATGGCTTGTTTTCAAACTCTCTCGGTTGATTTTCAACTGTGTAACTTGGGAAATGCCGAGCTGTTGCTATAGCCATCCAATCATATCAACGTTTCATCTCCTTCACCACAAACTTGGCTCTGTTTGGCTTGGGACGAATTGCGACACATAATTTTCGGGGTTCCCTAGGTCGGACCCACGAAGGGTCGGATTACGCTTCGAACTCGAAGTCGTTATTAGCACGGTCGTAAAAATGACCGTTCCGAGTACCTGAGATGGCCCTTTGAGACACTATAAGCAAGGCCCACTACACGAAGCAAAGCTATATTATGAGTAGGCCTATAGGGGTGAAAACGAGACTACTAGCGATTCTCCCACTAACATACTAACATAGCTAATATATTAGTTATATATTAATGTCAAATTAATGTCAAAGACTGGCGTATTCGTATTCGTATTTGCGAATACGAATATCACCCAAAGCACACCCAACCTGCGAATACGAATTTATTCGTATTCTCAACTGTAAATACGAATATTCATATTCTCAACTGTAAATACGAATATTCGTATTCTCAACTGTAAATACGAATATTCGCATTCTCAACTGTAAATACGAATATTCGTATTTTCGGACGTATAAATACGAATATTCGCCGAAAACATTTGCGATTATTCGTGTTCTCGATGATGAAATTCTCACTACGTTTGAACATACCTGAAACAATGAAAATACACTCGTATACCGTCGTATTCGCAGGAAAAAAAAATCCGATTCTCACTTATCCAGGTAATTCCCACTTATCAAGGTTAGTGATGGTCAGAGATGGTTTGGGATGGTTAGAGATGGTTAAGGGGGTTTGGTATGGTTAGGATTGGTTAGGGGGGTTAGGGAGGGTTAGGGATGGTTAGGGAGGGTTTGGGATGGTTAGGGGGGTTAGGGATGGTTTGGGATGGTTAGGGGGGTTTGGGATGGTTAGGGATGGTTAGAGATGGCTAGGGGGGTTAGGGATGGTTAGAGATGGTTAGGGATGGTTTGGGATGGTTAGGGAGGGTTAGGGATGGTTAGGAATGGTTAGAGATGGTTAGGGATGGTTAGGGATGGTTAGGGGGTTAGGGATGGTTAGAGATGGTTAGGGTTGGTTTGGGATGGTTAGGGATGGTTAGAGATGGTTAGGGGGGTTTGGGATGTTTAGGGATGGTTAGGGGGGGTTTGTGATGGTTAGGGATGGTTAGAGATGGTTAGGTATGGTTAGAGATGGTTGGGGGGGTTTGGGATAGCTTGGAATGGTTAGGGATGGTTAGGGGGGTTTGGGATGGTTAGGGATGGTTAGAGATGGTTCGAGATGGATAGGGATGGTTAGGGGGGTTAGGGATAGTTAGAGATAGTTAGAGATCGTTAGGGATGGTTAGGAATGGTTAGGGATGGTTAGGTGATCCTGTTGGAATAATATGCCATAACTGGCTAAGTAAGAATCACCTGGATGAGTGAGAATGTCCTGGATAAGTGAGAATTACCTGGATAAGTGAGAATTACCTGGCTAAGTGAGAATCACCTGGCTAAGTGAGAATCACCTGATTCACAATGATTGAACACTGATTGATTAGGTACCTGATTCATTGATTTGAAATGTATTTTGTCAAAATTTCAGATTTAACGAAAAATTTATACATCCCAAACGGCCCGGACGCCGGACGGACATTTCGGATTTTGAATGTAGATCTCTAGAAACGGATAATGTCAAATTTTGAGGCCGATCGGATTCGTCGACCCCCGTCCAAGAATAATAATTATTCCAAGTAAATTATTTCAAGAATAATAAACCAACAGTGGTAACTCATTAGTGCTGAACATTACTTATATCATAAGTAATGAAATTTTGGTGATGACCTCTACCAAAAGACCTGAGTCAAGAGTTTTATTTTACTGCAATTTAGTCTCTCAATCCTGGACTCCAGGCAGCCGGCCTTCTCACTTGAATTAAGGTAGCCATTGAGTATTGACCACTTGAGGAGGTTCTGGCAGAGGTCATAAACAGCTCGCCTTCGTCAAATCGGATTAGCCCGTTCACAGCTAAAGGTCTTCGAGACTGCCCAGGTATAAGTCCAGGTATGGGCCGAAATCATGTGTCGCAATTCGTCTTTTACCCTCTGTTTGGCGTGCACTTTGATTTTTATTCGGTATCTGGGGACTTCGGGCTTCAAACCTTTTTTTGATCTCTCAATAACCCCAAAATCCCGATCGCACGATAGGAACGTATGACCGGTCATGGGAAATGTCTGCTCAATATCCAGGAACCTTTTCGCAACAAGCGTCGCGTACATCGCAAGGATTCCTTGGTTTTTATTGACCCCCGCAGTAATCAGACCAAAATATTGCGTTCCTCTTCTCGGTTCATACATTGCTGGTTATGTAGTCGAATAAACAGGTCCCGATTTCGTTGCAACCACGTCGTCCTTCCACTTCACTCCAAAAAATAGAAGAAAGCTTCTCCTGAATCTTCTTTGTGTATGCTGAAATATACGCATGCCAGCAGTCTGCTGTAATACATTTGCGTGTGAGTGAATGCTGGTTCAAAAAGGCTTCAAAGAATAGTTTTGATCCATCTCCTTATTAGTAAGGATAGTGATAAAACGAACCACGACTCAAAAAATGGCTACTTCTGAAGTGCAACTATTCTGGCACTTAGGCCTGTTTGGTTGGAAATGCATTTTTATTCCGGTTGGTGCAGCAGTATCGCTTTGAAACTTTTTGTGCAAGCGCATTACCTTGTCGACTACCAGCATGATTTAACATCGGTGCACGCATTCGTTTTTTCAATGCTATGAATCGCCTCACGATTTCTGGCCCAGAGCCGCTACTGCTGTGATGTAATTGTTTCTTTGTGTGGGGCTTCCGGCGTCACCACCAATTACGAGTCTCGACGCATGTTTTGTTCCAGATAGGAACTAACTACAGGTAGAGGCGGACTCACAAGAACCAGAGACACAACAAGTATCTACTAACTTACAAGGATCGCTTCAGGCTCCTGGCCGAGATGCAGGTTGTCTAGAAAATGCTCTGGTGGTTCCCAAGCTATCATTAAAGACCCGACTAGAAGGCTTCCTAGCAGTCGATCTTGGACTACGCTTCTCCTGTATGGTTCTTGGACTAAGCTTCTCCGTATTATCAGGTTCATAAGGCTCTGGAGAGGATTCAGAGAAGATTTCTCCGACGTGTCGCTTTCAAATTGGGGATCCCAAGCGACGACTACAGCTTCCTGCAGTATAGACTTGATCTTATGCGGACACTATCTTGCTGTACAAATTGTTAAACAACTTCGACGCCCCACGCCTCCTTTCTAGCCACTCCTTCAAGACCCTGCCCTTTTTGGCACGCTCTTCAAGCTCTTCGACGTCTCCTTTTCGCCAACTAACTATCCCCTAAATCGACCACTGTCAAGGATAAGTACCAATAACTGCAAGCATGGCCATCATCGTCCTATAGGGTCAACTCAGAGCTCACTGAAATCAAAGCAGCTCTTGTCACTCTCGTTGTCACCTGCAAAGGCAACCCGTGGAACACTTGGAGGCTTTTCACGCCAAATTCGATAAAAATTTCTCAACTGCGAATCCTCATAAATGTTAAATATTGTTTTAGTCCGAACCGGCGGAGCTGACACAATCTGACAAACCGGTGGAGTTGATTACGTGTGAGGTGGGGAAAGTGCATACAAGGGTCAAGTGTGTAAGTGGATGTAAACGTGCTACTTAGGGCCAGTTTCACCAACCTCATGTTAAAGTTCAAGTTAGCTATTTTGAGGTCAGAGATTGACATAAAATCAGTTTTAGCACACAACAACATAACTTCAAGTTAACGAGATATCCGCAAGTTAAAAAAGTGGAAGTTAACCGTCCTGGTAACTAGGAGACAACAGCTGGTGAAACGTGAATTTTTTCGCTAACCCGTGGGTTAGCCTAACTCGAGATGGTGAAACCAGCCCTTAGAAGAATTTCCACTGGATGCTATCGAGTGGTAATGCTTGAAACTAAATGCCTGGCATCACTTATCTGCCAGATGGTGTCAACGTAAAACTTAATGGTAAACTGTACAGTTATAAAGGCACATTGTGCCATTTCATTCAGCTTTATTAGTAGTTGTACTTCATTCCTATAATTCAAATTCAGTGTTATCTTTTTCAATCAGTGAGTCGGGCCTTATCATGCACTTAGCCCATTCGGGTTTTCAAGGGGTATGCGGTGATAATCAAGTTTGAGATTGACACTTCGTGTAAATTCTTAATTTATCTTGTCAATGTTTGGAAAGGATTTGTCAACGTTTACAGGTGTTTATTGATGTTTTCAATTTTCGTCCCCCATTGTCCTTGATGAGCTGTAAAAGTTGATAACTCTTGAGTTTTTGTCCGATTTTAAATTTTCAAATCGCTAAAGGTTTATTGGGAGATTTCCTTTTCTGCACTTGCCTCGGTGAAACCCGGATAAACGTTTCAAAGATTGAACAGGCCAGTTACGCACTTTTATGGGGCAAGTGCACAAGTCAGACTTGGACAGCTATTTCGTTAATAATGCTCCCAATGGGGAAGGCTACGAAAAATCAATCATACATCGAAAAAACAAGGGATTCAGAGGTATTCAGGGCAAAAATAAGAATTGAGGTAACGTCAACGACCGATATTTGAGGTTTTATTGAAGTTGAACTTGACAAACCATACCACGCACTTCCCCCACCTTTTACCAAAATCAATTATTGTTGAAGAGAGCTTGAAGGGCCCAGAGCAATTTCAATGTGAGTAAAAAGCGACCACTTTCACCCCGTGCTCTTCTACTTGGTACTCAGTTCTTCCCGAAAATAATCGATCGGCTTTCCGAGCCGAATTTCCCCCCATTTTAGATTTCGTAATGAGAGCAGTTTAAACAGGAACTTTTTTCAAAAAGATCCGTTGGTAAAGCAATTTGCCTATTGTTGGGAGCCAGATCATCAGTTTCTGGTTAAAATCACGGACTCAGGAGTATAGCTGCCCCAAATGTACAGGAAACCATTCATTTATTGCGTCACTCCCGTCATAAGTAGGACAAAAGTTAGATTAAAATAATTCCTAAGCAACTCAAGGCGGATAGCTCACGGACCTCAACACACTTGATGCTAATTATTTTGTTACTACTTTTAGAGGCGGAACTTTTAGAGGTTTTCACTAGTACCTACTAACTCCTCCAGCGAGGCAATTTTAAAAGATTTTAAATTTAAATAATCCCCCTTTAAACAAAATGGTAGCATCCAAAACGCCAATCAACCGTATTACCTATTTGCCTTAACAAAGATATAAACCGTGAGAGGTGATCGCTTCCTTAATTGAAAATTGGATCACGTCCTCAACTTGAGGTTTCTTTTAAAAACAACTGTGTGGTCCCGATGGATCAGATCAAAATACAAATGAGTTTTCATGATTAGTCAATTAAAATCCGTCCAAATGTTTGATCGAATGGTGCTGCATATTATCCTTTTTTTTGTGACATTAGCCCAGAAACCTAGATTGAATTTTTTTCTATTGATCTATAGATGGGTGGGATTCGATTGAAATCGACCCCAAGTTTATAACGATTCCAACGGCCTCACCTGTCACTGAGGATCGGGTCTAGCCCTACGGTAGGTTCGTCGAGTATGAGGATATCGGGGTTGTGGATCAGGGACACGGCCAATGAGACTCTCCTTTGCTGCCCGCCGCTGAAACACGAAATGAAACGCATTAAGCGACCATGTCACAGTTGCTTTGTGTCGGTTGAAATTAGACGAACGAAAAGAATGAGACAAAACAATCTGCATTGTTGTGGGAACGCTTCAACGTTAACGCTCATTAAGGTCCTCTTACAGAGACATCTGGTTTTGGGATGAGAACACAAAAAAAAAAAAAAAAAACTATTATAAAATGGCGATCTCCAGATTTTTTTGCGGGTTCTTAATCACGCTCGGTGGGTGAAGGCCGCTTTCTTTCTCAAGGTCGAATCCTGTCTGGATCTTCGCTCCCGTCAATGAATGGAAGAAAAATTGCCGCGGCGTCCTTTCGATTTCCAACTTCTCGCTCGACCCGTCAGCCAGACACGGAAAATTCCACTTTGCATGAGAAAGAAGACATTAGGTTTGTTCCAGGTTTGACGGAATGTTAACAGAAATCGCCGGAGACATGCGCAGTGTAGAAACTGCTGTTCCAGGTCGAGCGAAGGTTGACAGCAGATGGACGGAAACCGACAGCTCGAGTATTGCGGTCGGGTTCTGTCGACAGACGCAGTCAGACCTGGAACAAACCTGCTGTTTACACTACTCAGACCGAACCCAACTAACGTCGTCTGAAGGGTTTTCACTCACCTGAGAGTTTCCACAATCCTGTCCAGCGGCGGCAGCTCGAGGAGTTTGGCGATAGATTCGCTTCTAGAGGTTATCTCCAACGGTGTCATACCACAAACTCTACCGTAGTAGGCGAACGTCTGTTGTATGCTTAGCTGCATGTACAGCGCAATATTCTGAAAACACAGTTGAATGATTGTGTAGGTACTGCAGAAATTGGATTAAACTTGTGAAATACGCTTATGGTATAGGGATGTAAATGAGGTGGTTAGGGAGAGAGAACGACTCCTCTGCTGGTGAGAATACGAAATTGTTTATTTCACTGAACAATTGTAGCGTGGGGACCGGTTTCGAGCAACTAAGCTCATCTACAGCCCTGACAAGAAAAACATTAAATGTCAAATTTTGTCATTAGCATCAGAGAAAACCATAAAATTATATTATACTGAAGGTATAGGAACGATTGTTCCTTCAGTATAATTTGCACTTAAAATAGTGTAAAGTATAACTTTTTCCTATACCTTCAGTATAATATAATTTTATGGTTTTCTCTGATGCTAATGGTCATTAAACGTTTCTGGTAAATGCACTCAGACTCGTTTCGAAATTCGAAGAATTATCGATTCTTGAAAAAATCGATACGATTTTCTTGAATTAATCGATAAATAAATTCGAATTCTTGAAAAATGGATACTTTTATGAAAAATCGAAACTATCTTCTCATTCTACGATGATTCATTTCAAAACCCGTAAAAGAATCGATACTTTTATAAAAACGTTGCAAATTTTACACGAGGTTCATTATTCTTCGATATAGGACTTGTTCTGGAGGAATGGACGTGTTTTTGGATTATTGTTTTTTTAATCGATAGAAGGCTTCCAAATAAAACAGAAAATGGGGTTAAAAAATAAATAATTTACAATAGTCATTATTATTATTGCAAGTTGGTAAGGGTTTATAGAAAAATCGCAATTTGAATTTTCGGCGGAAACCAGCTATCAGCTCCCATTGGTCGACGATTCGCCAAGTTGGCCACCATTAAAAAAAAAAATTAAAACTGAAGGATTGGAATTACATAAAACCAAGACGATAAAAGTTTGCAATGTAAACATATATCGACTTGATTTCATGTAATTGCCGTGTTCGCTTTGCTGTGAATGTGATCAAGTATAATGTATATAATCATCTCCCATTAGTCGACAATTTGCCAAGTTGGCCACAGTAAAAAAGTTGAAAACTGAAGGATCCGATAATTACCTACAGAAAATCGAGTTTACATTGTAATATCGACTTGATTTTATGTAATTATCCGCCGGGTTCCCCCTTGATCGAGGAAATGGGAACAAGGTCAAAGAAATGGAGAAATTCAGTCGAACATAGTTAAATTAGTAACCAACATGGTAACTACTCAGTGCTATTTAGCGAAGAGAAATGAGGTGTCCAGACAGAGAAATTGACTGGTTAGTGAAAATTTGGCATTTTGAATTCAGCCCCCTCCTCATAAAAAATAATCCGCCAGTGCACTCATATAAAATTTTTTTTTTTGATTTGTTATGTTGGTGCCCATGAATACAGTCGGTGCCCATGAATACAGTCTGTCCCCGCCGACGAATGGCCAATGAGAGAGCCCTTCTTGAGATATCTACCCATTCCTCCACTCTAACTCAAAATTGAAAAGTTCGAAAGTGTCCTGGAAATTTGAATAATTATTACGCCGTGAAGCCCAAAACTATCTAGTATTGCTTCAAATTATGAAGTTATTTCAGAAAAAAAAAAAAAAAAAAAATTAGTCGAGATGAGGGTCCCTGGCCCATAGCTGTTTTTTCAAAACCATTTTGGTGATTATTTCGTCAAATATTACCTTTGACTGAGTTGCCAGACATGAGTACAAAAAAACTAACAGATTTTCTGGGTTTCCCCATGTTATGGGACCATTTTTCTCTCACTTTCCCAGTCCTACCAGCCTCGCTTCTCGAGCCAAACCGTCTAATCCCCCAATTCTCATCTGGGTGGAATGTTTCCAACGGAAGTCGAGAATCAAGTCATCAAACGAAGGTGACAGCTCCCATTTGTAGACGAGATGAAACGTTTTGCGACCGGCCAAGGCCCTCCACGGCGGATCATGCTGGTTAGATGAGGCAATTCGCATTGCTTTCGTGTTTGTTTTTCAAGACTCAAGTTTCCCCCCTCCGTCGAGTTAGCGTGAGAAATATGAACGTAAATTATGAAAGGTTTAGGTATACGAGCCACCTATCTGATATGGAAAGACGGTAGTCAAGGTGGCTTCCTGCATCTCTCTCGGTCAACTAAAGGAAAACTGGAGCAAATATGGCATAATGAGCGTTGAAATTAAGGCTGTTCGAATGCAGACGGCATCTTTGAAAAATCAACTGCACATCAGATTAGTGAGCCTGTTGACTGAGAGAGCTCTGGCCAAGTTTATATTAGGTACATTTTTTGCGCTTTTTACTTGAAATCCTAAGGGACTTACAGTTTTTGGCCCCAGGAATGGTACAGGGAAAAATAGAAAATATTCTCACTATTCACTATATACTAACCACTCTGCTGAATTCATCCCCAATCATTAACTACTCTGCTAATTCGCTCCGTATCATTCACAACTCTGCTGAATTTGCTCCCAATTACGGCTCTGCATATGTCCTCATTCATTTGTTTTGAAGAGTCAATCCAATTATTGTCATTAATTACCTACTATGATATCATAGTAATTTCAAATTCAAATTTTGATGTCCCAATGCCTCATTAAGAAGAGTTATTATGGCAAGGAGTGGGACTAGAATGAAATTCCTACTGTCAAAGAAAACCCCTTCATGTTAAAAAAATGAATGTCTTTTCGCTAATGCACTGACTGGATGCAAAAATTTAGAAAGAGACAAAGTGCAAAGGTAAAAAACATGAGAAAATGGTCAAAGTAAATAACTCGAAAAATGAAGGGGCTTTTGAAAAATTTCCAGGCGGCACTAGCAAAAACAGAATAATAATAAATAATAAATAATAAATAATAAATAATAAAATTCGCTCCGCATATTATGCGACTTCAGTTTTTTTGAAATCCGACTTCGGAATCGGATTCGCCATAGATTTAAGCGCATTTGGCTCGCGGATACCATACCCAAAAAACGGCTCCTTACTGGGTATTTTTGAACCCGAAAAAACGTGGGACAAACGCGAGAAAGACGATTTATTTCGACGAATTTAAGATTAACGATTTGACCGACGTCTTCCTCCAGGTCTGATCTATACGGCTCGTATTTTTTCGAAATTTTTTCGACCCCCTAAACGGCCTTTGGCGCGAGTGGAAAGTGAAAAAACTCACTCGTTATCCCGTACCACCCGCCTACCACACGCCGGCCAACACGATTTTATATTATTGTATGATGATGTATGATGATATGATGATAATATCATCATATCATATTATGATATGTCTATGAAAGATATCTAAAAGATATTGGACACTGGGAAAAAACTCATATCTACTAGATATCTACCATAGATATCTATCTATTAGACGGGTTTTCGTCTATCATAGATATTTTATAGATATCTTTTAGGTATCCTTTTCCTAAATATTTGAAGGGGGTTGTTATGCTTCTATGGTGTATGTAATTGAGTGCATACCTGAGGCATGTATCCCATTGAACGGCTGTCGCGAGCCGAAGTTTCTATGCAGCCTCCGTCCAAATTCATCCTGCCGACGATGCAATTGAGAAGAGTCGTCTTCCCGCAGCCACTGGGGCCGAGCAAGGCGTATCTGCAACAAGATGCTGTGTTTAAACGTCAGATTGCTACGGTATTGGCAAATGGAAAGTGGCCGAAGCCGAAGGGAGCCCGACCGTCAGGAAGCTTCTGAGAAACGGATAGGATCTGGGTCAAGATCAGGTGCAACCCCTGGCGGGCGTACGATTGACGAGTCTCGAATGACGTCTCGATGCGAGATAATGATGTTCAATTGTTGATCCAAATCTCGAGCCGGAGAAGCGCACCTTCAAAATGACAAGGTTTCGGGCGGTGACATTGGCGGTTTCGCCCGGGAGACCTTCCTCAGGTAACTAATCTAAATATTTGATCATACGACGGAGTGAACTTGGTCCACAACTGCACGGTGGTATAATACCACCTACATACATGAGCACCAACACCATAGCATCAGGAGATTTTCGTAAAACTCATCATAATCTGAGGTTAACAGTTTCATAAAAACCTCAACATTTTAGCAAAATACGAGCCACCCATTCTCGTGGTGACACCACTAAGTTTTCAACCAGAACAAACCACACTATGGGGCTTTTACTTAATGCAGTAAAAAATATCCAATCGATATCCAACGTCGATCGTTTTTTCCTTTGATACCCATCCCTACTTTGCTCACCCAAAATAATTATCGTACTATGCAAAATTCTGAGTTCTTTCGTAACGTTTATTTCAGTCAGAATAGGTTGTTATTGGTTTGCTGTCTATTGGTTGGCATTTTCCAGGAGACGTTTTCATCACAGTGCTATTCGTAAAAGCTGAACAAATCGATGCGACGTAAAAGCTGAACAAATCGATTTACTCTGAGAACTCGCTGCATTCTGAGGAGCGTTTGGGGGAACTGGTGCGCTGCAAGAGGGGCACAGATTACAGTGTGGTGTTTGCCGACGGTGCAGAGGTCTAATCCAATGAGGTGGTTAGGGTGAGAAATGACTCCTCTGCTGAGTCAGCAGACTCAGCAGAGGAGTCATTTGGGCACAGATTAAACTACTGACTACGAGGGGCATCTGAACGCGAAACATTGCTTGCGAGACTTCATACGAATACGCAGTTCTCGTTAATTGCAACAGTTCGTGTCAAACTTCCTCTGCTATATATAATCTCCGCTGTCGTCCAAACGAATGAGAAAACGGGAGCCCGATGAAAAACAATTTCCTTCGTGTTCACATGAAAATGTCTCAACGGGGATAAACTCGTAACACCGTCTGAGCCTCTCAAGACACTAACAACAATGAGCCCCTCTAAATACTCACATGATCCTCTCGCTATACACAACAATGGGCCCATCAAGTCACACACACACACACACACAAAAAAAAAAAAAAAAAAAAAAAAAGCTGCAAATTTTACACAAGGGTTATTATTCTTTGATATAGGCTACTTGTGCAGACATTTAATTCTGTCAATGAAAAAAAAAAAAAAAAAATTCTTTATTCCATGCCCCAATTTCCAATTCAACTTCAATTTTTAGCCCGATGAAAGCCCTATAGATCGCCACAGTGAAATCGGATCGTTACGAGACCCCCAAAAATGGATTCTACGTCCAAAAATACTTCGAAGACGACACCTAACTCGATCCCATAGCTAAAAGCCTTCAAAAACCGCCTCCCATAGCCCCATAGCGCCCCACGGGATTGGGCGATCTGACTGAAAACCTTGCGGGCACAACTAGATGGTAAACCAAGTATTTCGTCAAAATTTCAGATTTAAAAAAAAAAAAAAAAAAAAAAAAAAAACACTGCCCAAAACGGCCCGGACGGCGGACGTACATTTCGGACTTAGCATGTAGACCTTTTGAAACGGATAATATCAAATTTTGAGGCCAATCGGAGTCGTCGTGTATTATTCCAAGAATAATAAACCAAAATTAAATAAAAAACCTCAAGATACACACAAAAATGTGGCTCCTAAGACACACCAAAAACGTTTCTCTAAAGACATGACCGATGAATTGATAAACGAAAAAATAATATCGAATTTCCGGATTTCTCACAACATTGTCGGTCAAAGACGTAAAATTATGTCGTCATCGTCCACTACGAAGCAACAACAAATCGTCCAAGTGACACAAATCACTTGAGTAATTGGAGTACTACCCCATTTTTAACCGAAACCTCAACAATTATTGTTAGTGTCGAAATCAATAATTAATACGCGGCTTCGGAAACGGAAGAAGTTGATTGACACGCGAACTGACCCACCGGGAGAAAACGAGATATCCTTGAAAATCGTGAACTACTTGCAACTGGCCGCCTGATCTGGCGGAGCGTCTCGAATCCGGCCGAAGAGGACCACGCGGAATCGAGCGGTAAAAATATCGTTTGCGGGTCGGGGACGATAAAGAAGAAAACAAAAACCCTGCAAACTCCACACAAGGGTGTATATTCTTTGGTATGTATAGATTATAATCCAAAAATGATTATCCAAAAATTGATTTAAAAAATATGAAGTCGTTCCTGTACAGTCTTTGGATAGACCTGGGACACGAAACATGGATTCTGCGTCAAAAACTATCCGGAAAACGAGACCACATTCGATCTCCTGGCATCCTTCAAAAGCCCCATTGAAGCCCCCATAGAACCTCTCGGTGAAATCCGATGGTTGTGGGACCCAAATAAATGGATTCTACGTCCAAAATCCTTTCGAACACGACACCCCACTCGATATCATACCCGAAAACCATCAAAAACCCCTCCCGTAGTTTCAGACCCACAGAGCCCCACGGGTTTGGGCGATCGGGCTGAAAACCTTGAGCACAACTAGATGGTAACCGGGTAGTGACGAAATTTGAGACTAAAAAAATTCCTACTGCCGAAAGCGGCTCGGACGGCGGGCGGCGTACGGACGTTTCGCTTTTTGAATCTTGAAACGTATGACAAATTTTGAGGCCGATCAAAATTTTCGACCTCCGGCACGAATACGTAGGTGTATTATTCGAAGAATAAGTCATTAACGATAACCTTGAAAAAACCCTCCGAAGCCCCTATTTATCCCAACAGAGCCACACGGAATCAAGAGACTGAAAATCTTGCGGGCACAAATAGATCCGAGTATTTCGTCATTTGCACGCCATGAAACGTAAAAGGTCAAATTTTGAGGTCGATCAAAATTGTTGACTCCCGTCTGCCTTGATTCCAAGAATAATAAACCGAAATGGAACGAAAATCGGCTTTCGTGCGTCGGCCAGGAGACCAACCAGGGGTTGAACTTAGTCAACTTCTTCGCAACAGGTACTAATTTGTAACTGTATGGGCTTCTGTCAAAAAGCCAAAACTGCCTCCATGGTCGATCTACCTCAAACTCTCGACAGGTATTTTCCAGAAAAAAAAGAACTTAACAGGACGTTTAGCTCCGCGGATGTTTCATTAGTTGAGTCAATAAAAGGATTTTTCTATTTATTCCCAGCATCTGTTTACTCACGACCTTGAGACATCCGGGTAAATCTTGTTGGGCCGTTCAACTCCGAGTAAAGCCATGTTAGAGCTTTTAGGTGCTTGAGGTAGTTGGTTGTTTAGTTTTAAGTAGGTGTAAAACCGTAATTGGAAACTACGTTGTAGGAAAAAATACAAGAAAAAGGAGCTCTATTGTGTCCTGCTAATTGAAGGATAGATATGGTTCGTCATTGAGAAGAATACAGCCCCTTACGAGCCCCACAGAGCCCGAAAGGTCTGGGATCTGCATGAATCGATTTACGTCCGAAAGTACTTCGTAAACGACAGCTCTCTCAACCCACAATGGCTATGATGATTCACGATTCTTTGCGGCTGGTGAAAGGGCCCTTTTGCCAACGTTGCCACTAACTGATACGGTCGGGGGGGTTGGCTGGCTTTAGCCAGCAGGGGGTGGCCCCCTAGTTATGGAGGAACAATGCCTATCTCTTCAACGTAGGGCACTCTTGCAACCATAGCCTCACGCAATAGCTGATATTCATAAGTTACAGGCCAGAAACATACCTATGTCCTTAAAATAATTTCCCCAATTTCGGAACTTGAACCGAATGAATCTCGTAAAGTATTGCCAAAATTGGTACAATACCTACCTACTTATTGTAGCAAATTTGATTCTCTACACGATTAGACACAGTCAAACCCCTCGAAAAAAGCGTTGTTCAGCAGTTTTAGGCGAAATACTGAAATATAATTGGGAGTTGGCGGTACGTGTACGTATGATGATTGCATGCACAATTGACAGATCTAGCAGTCAAAACGTTCCATTCGAATTTGACGTCCTTTTGAAATTAGGCGCCTCAAATCCGACTTTCGATTCTTTAGAGCAAGGTCTGGCAACGCTGCACTCAGAACCGGCGGAAGGGAGGATTCTGAGTGCAACAAAATTTGATACTGATCCTCTGATTTCCCTCTCAACACTCGTAATCGTGTTGCTTCCTTAAAATCCTTCAAAATCCCCATTTTCAGCTCCCTAGAAGCCCCGCGACGAGATCGGACTGGTCACAGACCCCCAGGTGCTTGTGATGGGTGTGTACCTACAAGTTTTGTGTTTCCAAATAATTTATTAGTTTTGTGGTGTGGTTGGCGGAATGCATCCACACAGCGTCTGAGGTTACGCCACCAGGTGTTTTGGAGGATGCACGAGGGAGTACAGGTAGAAATTCATCAGAGGCATAACTGCAGACTCTGAGAATTTTCCAGCTGCAGAAATGGAGGATCTGGGTTACCTGTAACCAGCAGATCCTGCTGCCGCAGTTGTACCGAGGGGCGGTTCGCTGGCTTCCAATCTTGCTTTGTCAAGTCCCCCTGTCCAAAACCCTTGAAAAGCTCCATCATTAACCTCATGGAGACTCACAGCAGGTATGCTTGAACAGGTCTGGAATCCTCATAAATCCACTACCAACTGGCCAAACCCTTTCGACACCCCCTAACAAGCCTCACAGTTTAGGACGATCAAAATTTTCGTCCTCGATCCTAAACCCAAACGGCCGCAATTTGTTTTCCGGTGGATTTCAACACGGAATCTTTAAAAAAAAAAAAAAAACCCCCGCGTAATTAAGCAACTCATCCAACAATTGACGTTTTGACGCAACAAAACGTCAATTGTTGGATGACCTGCTGCAGGTCGTGTCCACCGGCAGACTCCAAGTGCGCAACATTCACCGGCCGAGGCGAATTGTATCACCGGCAAAAAGTTGATTAGGAGAGCAAACCCGGCATTATGAGGTGTGCAGTGATGAAACCGTGAAAAACGCAACGTCTGGCATCTACGCAAAACGCAATCTACATAAATGGGAAGTTACGACGAATGAACATTCCGGATCGAAGTATAAAACGGCCTGTAGCGCCGCACAAACAAACGGAGAGGAGCCTCAAAGCTTATAGATCTGTGTATTCTTGTCGGAGGTCGAACATTTTGATCACCCTCAAAATCATGTGTTGTCGTACGTTTCAAGATGCCCCGCCGTGGGGCGTTTGCTAGTTTTTGGGTATGATATCAAGTGGGTTGTCGCTTTCGAAGTATTTTTGGAGTAGAATCTATTTTTGGGGGTCCCACATCCGTCTAAAAACTCTAATAGAATATTAAAAATTTATTTTAAGTAATAATTATAATTATTATAATATACCTAGGTAATAAATAAGTAATAAATAATTGAATTTCCTATTATTATAAACAATTTAATTTAAAAAAACTTTTCAAAATAATGAATAGGTAGGTAGGTAGAATTTAAAAGTTTTTTTATTTAATTTTTTTTTATTGATATAGGTAGCTAGAATTATTTTTTGGATAATAATTATCCAAAAAATAATTCTACAAGGGTTTATTATTCTCTTCTATAAATAATTCTACAAGGGTTTATTATTCTCTTCTATAAATTATTTATAGAAGAGAATAATAAACCCTTGTGTAAAATTTGCAGCGTTTTAGTCGGAGGTAAGTAGTTTTAATTTTTTAATTTTTTTTTTTTTTGTTGAGTTTCACAAGGCGTAAAAAAAAAGAAACGTACGCCAAGTCGCTCGGCGATCTGATTGATGCGGGGGTGGAGGGCTCCCCCAATCACATCGCCGAACACATTTGGCGGATGAGATTTTTTTACGCCATGTGAACCCAACTTTATTCTGCAGTCAAAGGTTTCAAGACAACGAAGCGGGAAGCGTATTTGTACTACCTACCTACAAACCGAGTTTTTTTTTTTTTTTTTTTTTGTCTTCTTCTTCTTCTTAAAAAGCCGTCATCCAACTGCTATCACCGAGAAGGTATTTACAACACCTCAGGTCTCTCAAGGATTACAGGATTGCTTCTCAAATAACATTTTATCGACAGAGCACCGCGAAATGCCTGCAGTGGTTTATCAATGAACGTTCGTTGACGTTACCTTATATCCCAGTAAAGAGACAAACGAACGAATAACACTTCCTTCTTCAATATCATTCATCCGGAGTACATATTTTTAAATTTGGAAAACAATTGCTTCTCTATGTGAATAATATTATACAATTAATCTCTTCTCTATGTAAAATTTACGACGGTCTAGATTCCGTGAAATCGGATCGTTCTAGGACCCCCAAAAATTGATTCTAAGTCCAAAAATATTTCGAAAACGACACCTAACTCGATCCCACAGCCAAAACCCTTAAAAAAAACCTCCCGTAGCCACATTTTAACCCCATAGCGCCCCACGGGTTTGGGCGATCGGGCTGAAAACCTTGCGGGCACAACTATATGGTAAACCAAGTATTTTGTAAAAATTTCAGATTTAAAAAAAATTCCTACTGCCCAAAACGGCCTGGACGGCGTACGGCGGACATGTCGGTTTTGGAATCTAGACCTCATGAAACGGATAATGTCAAATTTTGAGGCCGATCGGAGTCGTCGACCTCTGTCGCGATTACATAGGTGTATTATTCCAAGAATAATACACCAAAAACCGGCCGGAGGTACAAGACCTTCCCCTTCTTACAAATAAATTCTTTCTCGGTAATTGCATTTCATTAAACAATTAAATTTGTCAATCCCTTCTTTATGTTATGCGTTACACCTTGAGTATCAGTTCAAAATCACTCCGTTGACTAACAATGATTGTTTCGTTGATGCTGATGAAAATTTACTGTCCAGACGGTCTTCATTTCAATGCAAATTGCTCAATGAGCCGTCGATCCTCCTTGCATATTCATAAGGGACTCCGTTGCAACGGTAGTGAGGTCGTATATCGCGAGATATCCGCCCAATTTGAACACTCTCGCCGCAAAACCAATCAAAAAGGCGGACCCCGGATTTCAATAATAAATTTGTGCACGCTCCAAGGTAAGGTGTAACACCTCGTAGTAGACTTTAGCAGGAAAAAAAAGAAGAATGGGCGCTAAATCTTGGCGCGTTATTTTTAAAAAATTCATCATGGTGGCACAGGAAACTTCCTTGTCTCCTGAACTGCCGACGAATCCTTTCCAGATTGAGGAAGATCTGGGGTCAATTCCTGGCCGAATGGTGCTGGTGGTCCTCTCGGTATTAAGACACTGTCAGACGCAGAGCTCGAAAACTGAATTTCGGAGCACAACTCCCTGAATATGGCGACCTGCGAGCGCATCCATCAGCTCAACTATAAACAAGCAACCACGTTCACCAACATCCTGTCCAAGTAATGCCCACATTGTGTTAAGAATCTTATATAAGATATTATCTGATGAATCTCCGTATCCTGCTTTATGTGGCAGTTGATCTACGCCCGCGATGCATTCTCCTCCTGAAGGAAGCACCTTTGGACCAGATCCAGCGGACAATTTATGAGCTGCTGTTCTTCTGCAGAGTCATAGGCAGTAGTTTATTGAATGAACTACAAAGAAGATCTACGCAATACACACAATCTAATGATACATCCAAGTTACTCCTTTGACGTTATTTTTGTGGATTAGTTAAAATACTGCTCAACCTTGAACCTCAATAATCCCACAAAATCTGAGTTCGGACGAATTCAAAATTAGTTTTTGTTTTCTTTCCCATAGTTATGTCATTGACATCATCAAACGGCGGACGAACGGGAGTTTATTAAAACAACTAGCTATCAACATTATACTGCAGCGCTTGCAAACCTTGAATGAACAAAAGGATCCTGTGTTTTCGTCGCTGAGAGCTTTTTGCATAAACTTGAAGACCGAAGACCTTGTCATGCGAGTTACCAAAGACAGAAAACTGGAAATGGCACTCAAGTTGGAAAGATAAACGTTTGTCGGGGTACTTTTTGATCGAGCAGGCAGAAAACCAGTGTGAAAAGGTTGAGGCTTTTATTTTATCGTCACGCTTGCATAGAGGGGGTGACGAAATCAAATTTTTGACATTTTCGTTTCTTGGGGGCGTCAACGCCTAAAAAAAACCACGAACCGCTGACCAGGAATCCGTTAAAAATCTAGTGGGCCCGCTGACTGCGGCTTTCATTTAGAGCTCCCTTTGTCATGTTTATAAGTCTATGAACTACAACCAATATATTCACGGGTCAGATAATTTCATTTTTATCGGCCACAAAATTTGCCCTTTCTGTGCCAAGACCAGAGACGGTATAAAGTCTTAAGCGTCATAATCAAAAGTTTTCACACACAAAAAAAAAAGAAAAAAAAGTCATCAAATGCAACTTTGCCAAAAAACCGTCTTGAAACGGACATTTTCTGCCTATTTGAATGTGTTCTTGATCGATGTTCAACATTTTGGTTTATTATTCTCTGGAAAAAAAAATACCCTCCCGTAGCCCCATAGCGCCCCACGGGTTTGGGCGATCGGGCTGAAAACCTTGCGGACACAACTAGATGGTAAACCGAGTATTTTGTCAAAATTAAAGATTTTGAAAAAAAATCCTACTGCCCAAAACGGCCCGACGACGGACGGACATTTTGAATTTGGAATCTAGACCTCTTGAAACGGATAATGTCAAATTTTGAGGCCAATCGGAGTCGTCGACCTCCGTCGCGAAAACAGGTGTATTATTCCAAGAATAATAAACCAAAATTCGACTAATAAGCGGTTTTTTGCGCGCCTGGGTGCAAAATGCGTTCGAGGAGAAACAAACGCCTTTAATGAACCCGTAAAGGTCGACCCTGGTTCAACCCGGCTTGCCTCCTTTCTCATGCTGCCGATTTAATTAGGAAGGTGGGTTCCACAATTCGGGCCTTTCAAGGGCTGACGAATTAGGCGAGGAAAGAGCCCAAACTTCCGATAATTATCTCACCTGATGGATCACCTGTTAATCCAGGGGAGGTGTAGACATGTTTGAGCCATGACCAGAGATTTTTTTTTTTTTTTTTTTCATTTATAAAAAGACGAGTTTACAATGAAAAAGTAAGCAGTCTGTTTCATGTCAGGCATGCCTACTTCGACTAAAACCGTCTTTTGGTCTATTATTCTTGGAATAATACACATAGGTCCTATGTTTTCGCGACAGAGGTCGACGACTCCGATCGGCCTCAGCATTAAATGTTGAGGCCGATCGGACGGATAATGTCAAATTTTGACATTATCCGTTTCAAGAGGTCTAGATTCCAAAACCGAAATGTCCGTCCGCCGTCCGGGCCGTTTTGGGCAGTAGGAATCTTTTTGAAAATCTGAGATTTTGATTAAATACTCGGTTCACCATCTAGTTGTGCCCGCAAGGTTTTCAGCCCGATCGCCCAAACCCGTGGGGCGCTATGGAGCTACGGGAGGGTTTTTTTGAAGGCTTTTGGCTATGGGATCGAGTTAGGTGTCGTTTTCGAAGTATTTTTGTACGTAGAATCCATTTTTGGGGTCCCGCAACGATCCGATTTCACTGTTGCGATCTATAGGGTTTTCGTGGGGCTACAAATGAGATTTTTGAAGGATCCCAGGAGGTCAAATATTTTGCAAGTAAAAAACGAAAAAATTTTGAGAAAAAAAAAAATCCCGAAAAAAATTTTTTTCTAAAATTTTTTTTATTGACAGAATTAAATTTCTGCACAAGTTACCTAAATCAAAGAATAATAAACCCTAGTGTAAAATTTGCAGCGTGTTATAAGATTGGTTCCCTCCATCTCGCTACATCCACCTTTTTTATAGTAGGTACATTAATGTATACTTAATATGTAAGGTGGATGATTGTTCTGATTGTCTATTGAGATTAGTTAAACAATTGTTTGATTAAATTCACAATAGACGATCAGAAGTAATTTTTTACCTACTAGAAAAAAGTGTTTACTTGGCGAGTGAATTTGAGAAATTTCATAATCGTGTTTTCGTTTGATTTGCTTCATTGATTTTTTTTTTTTTTTTTTTCATGGTTGAATTATGGACGAATTTCGGGGTTCCCAACACATTAAATGTTGTTCTGGGAGTACTCACATCGCTCCTCTAGGGACGGACATGTTAAAATCTTTGAGGACGACGGTAGTTCCATATTTCTTGAACGCGCACCTCACGCTAATGCCCAGCTCGAGCTCGTCCATTCTGAACGCACCGGGTCGTCGCGACTGAACTGCTGCAGCTCCGGAGACCGGGCGCCCTCCACCCTGAGGATTTCACGGTGGAAGGATCGTACCTGCCGAAAAGGGGGGAAGTGCTGATAGGTGATAGACCTAGGGATGCCTTGGCGGATGGATGGAGTGACCCGACCTCGAAAAACTTTTTCAAAACAAGAGTGTGATGCTCCCCCCACCCCCACCATACGATCACCAGCAAAAGATGAAGAGCGCCCGATTTTGTACGTAAATGCCAGAGAGAAGTGCCTTGAATAACAGCACAGTAGGCTACACAAACGTGAACACTCGATAATCCGACCACTACGAAATAATTATCATGTCCAACATGCGCTAACGTTGTAACAAGTGACCAGCAGAACGCAGATATACTTAGGCATAATAATATATTATATTATATTCCCTAACCCGATAAAATTATTGTCCTCTAAATATATGAGCGAAATCTCACCAGATTCCCAAAACAGTTGTACTGAGTGTTTGTCCTCTGTCGACAGGCACCATATTTAGCAAACAGTTACAGTAACTACTGTTAGGTACTAACTGTTAGTACCTACAGTTAGTGACCTAAATACAGGTAGAAAACCATGGAAGAAGGACTTTTTCTTCCATGGGGGAAAACTTTGCTCACGAGCAGGCAACCCAAATTACTTGGGTTACCCAATGTGACCAACTTGACACCACCAATTGAGTCGATTTTTTTACCTCCGATTTTTCGCAATCGATTGATTGTAGCGATTTTCATCCGGAGATCAATTTTTATTGCAGAATCGATTTTTTGTGAAATTGATTTACATTGGGGTATTAAATAAATTTTATTTTCTGTCTTTCTGTCTATTATATTGGACCTGCAGCTCGAGGAAGAGAACGAGAAGGACCGAGGGAGGAGAGCTCATTTTTATTCTAAGGCACTTCTAGAGGTGGCAAAAATTTGAATCACAAAAAAAAGATCGTCTTGACACAGAATTAAATTTATGCACAAGTAACCTATATCAAAGAATAATAAACCCTTGAGTAAAATTTGCAGCGTTTTTTCATTTTATTTATTTATTTATTTTTTATTTTTATTTAAATTTATTTACTTATTTTATTTATTTTTTTTTATTGCTGAATCCGAATTTGAATAGATCTAATAAATATATATTATGCGTTTTGACTCAAAACTCAAAACTTTTGAGATATTCGCTAGAAAACCCCCAATATATTGGCACTTTTTCAGTTTTTTTAGTTTTTTGCTGATAACTCCAAAATTATGCGTCCTACGGCAAAAGTCACTATTATCAAAGTGAAAGAGCATTAAAATTTAATGTCCTGTAAAATTCACTGGCCCAATAGTTCAGGAGCTACAGCGATTTGAAAAAGGGCGATTTTTATACACGTTTTGCTCACAATATTAATATTCACATTAAAACATAGGTACCTATTAAGTATGTTTTAATCCCTAGTAAACGTCCGGGACCCATTGTGTATCCCATCGCTCGATTTTCGCCGAGGTCGTATTGCCCATGAAAATTACCCTTGTTAGACGCATCGTTCGGCGCTTCGTGCATAAGGTAATAGGTAACCTACCATTCTTGAAACCGTCCATTATCCGTTCAAGCGGGGTCTCACGAAGAATGCCCATACCTTTCCATCTTATTGTCTTGCCGGAACAAACCTATTGATCCTGATGTACTTGAAATTTTTGCGTGTTGTTGCAGGTTGCCCAATAGAACTTGGAATGGACATAAATGTTTCTAAATTTAGAAACAATTCTATAGAATTACTTAGTACATAGTTTGTATACAAACAAAGTAAACCTATCCAGGTTCTTGGAAACGGGAGCCAGCGATGGCGTCTAGTTTGGTACACAAAGCCTTGTGGAAGGACCCGACTTCGGAAAAAACGAGTTTAACGATATCAACTCGGAGTGGGGGAGCCTCTTGCGAAATCCAAAACTTAAGAGTGGAGCCGGGTTCAAGATCGTTGCCCCTGACGTTCACCGTGAGAGACACATTCTGGAGATCTCTCTGGAGACACTCGAGTGATCTCAGAGGTGTTAACACAATCAAGGAGACTGCATTTGAGAGTTTGGAAACTCGAGGCGAGGAAAGTAAACGGCATTGGCGTATCCAGGATTTGTTGCAGGACAGGTGAAATGAGCTTTCCGAACCAAAGGTGTCGTTTTGGTAGTAGGTAATAATTACGAACCAAAGTTACTTTGAACGTATCGTAATCCATTGATGGGGCGTACAGATCACTTCGATGTCACTAATGGGCTACAGGTGGGGAGTTTTAAAAGTTTCGGCGAGTGGGTCGTACCTACCTACTGTAGCCTCTTAGAAGCTCCACATACCGGCCAGTGTGGGGTTTCGCGGGTTTTGACCCGCATCAAAATCCGTCCAACAGTTTGGCCGTGTGTGTCCCTTTCACGGCCTGTGCACATGTCATGTGTACAGGGTCACATGTGTGTATACGTACACACAGACACCGATCATTCTTAGAGAGATTGTAAAATGAGAAGAAGGTTATGAATGTAGTACCTACGTGAGTGTAATTTGTGGAATGTCTGGCCTAAAACTGAACTAATAGGGATCAGTGATGCCAGATGTAGGGATTTCTCCCTACACGTAGGGAATTTCGGGAGTGGTTGAAGCGTAGGGAATCCCTACGCAAAACGTAGGGATTTATAGACAAGGAGGTAAACACGCATAATTCTAATAATTGTATTTACATACCACCACCATCACCATGTAGATTCTATTCGCAACTCAACTGAGCTTTGATCTTTACCTAGGAATCTACCTAGCTACAGTTTTGCCATGCCACCGGACTCCCTCACAAAAACAAAGAAAAAAAAAGCCCACCACTCGCACTTCAAGTGCGGCACTTGGGAGTGCCGAAGACAACTGTTGTCTTCGACGACAAATCTAACTATACGTGCACAAAATTTGAATTTTTATTAAATTCAAAAAAACCATAAACAAAAAACAACATGAACGTTTTAACGGTCTTAAAAGATGACATTTATTTATTTTTATATATATATTTTTTTATACATTTATTTATCTTTTCGTCAATCCATAATGACATCTTGTCGTTATGATTTCTTTGCATTGTAAAGAAAAGAGACGTCAGTTATCGAAAATTGATAAGAAGTTAAGTACCTATTCTTCTCTCTCTTTTCTTTCATTCCGTCAAAATTATCATCACAACAACTAAGTAGGCATCAATTAGATACAGACGATTGACTTGCCAGGGAAAATAATCTTTTGCAAATTTATTAAAAAAAAGATTTAAATAAATATTTTTTCCTGCAAATTAACATTGATGTTGCCTGGCGGAAACATCATCGATGTGAATATCGAACGTCGGACTTAAAAAACATCGATGTTTCGGAAACATCGGACATCGATGTCCGATCCTTAGTTTGATGGCAATACTTATATTATGGGTAATTTTGCTTCCGAGACTACCGAAACTAGCTGAAGCATTTTTTTGACTTTTGAAATCGAAGTGATAATTTTTGCTGTATTCAACGTCTAAAAAACGGCAGTAATTATATTAGAAATTAAAGCGTAGGGAAATTTCGAACATGGTAGGGATTTTGTAGGGAAAAGTAGGGTTTTTTGAAACAGCCGGTAGGGAATTCCGAGGCAAATTTTCTGGCATCACTGATAGGGATTTTCATTCTTGATAACCGAAACATGTGGCCACATCAGGTAATGTCCATTGCACAATCCCTTTCTTCTTTTGTTGTGGATCTCTCGCCTGCACCTTTCCGATCTTCTTGATCATCCTTCTTGAGCGCCGTACTCATCCACAGGGGCCCGAGCACTACATAGCTCACATTAAATTTTGCGATAAAGCGTCTGGCACTTGGTGGAATTTAAACGATGCTGAGGTGGAATAAGTTGAGGGCAACAAACGCCGGCGACGATGAGGAAGATGGGCCAAAAAAATCCAAGCAGCCACGACTGGCAAAAGGCCACCAACAGTCCACCAACGCAATGTTGGTGTACACACAGGGTTCAAACACTTGTGATATACAACCATTTAGAAGCGCTTCCTGAATTATTACTCAAAGACTTGAAAGATCGGAATAAAGAATACGAGAAGCTGATATCCGAATCGGAAAAGCAAAAAGCGTTGATGAGGGTAAACGGCCTGGCGCACAAAGAAGAGATCGCAACGCTCTGCAAAGCGCTCCCCGTGGCAGACGGCTCCGACGAATGGGAAGTCCTCTCCACGTCCTGGATGTCCCATTGGTTGGCCAACGTTAAAGGCGTCGTCAAACCGATCGACAACTGCAAACTCGTCTGTTCGCACATCAAGTTCAGCCCGGACGCCACCAAAGACGCGAAATACATCAACTTATGTATAAGTTGATGTATTTCGCGTCTTTGGTGGCGTATACGCTGGTGAATCGTTGTTCGACAAATACAACGGGGACCCTCGGTTAAAAGGGCTCGATGCCCTTTGCAGGGATTGTGTGACAGCGAAAGTCAAAGAGATTCAACGGCGGAATAAAATTTCGGAGGACGTTGAACAAATTTCGTTTCTTTCGAGGTTTCCCTTGAATGATACAGAACCAGCTGGTGGGGAAGCAATCGTTGAAGGCGTGGCGGAGGATGGCGCAAGTCATGTATTTGACCAAAGACGAAGAAAAGGCTGGCACCAACGGCAACGATGGTGACGAGTCGGATTCGGACCATGTGAACGGAAAGACCCCGACGGGCGACGACATCGAAGAAGAGGCGGCTATGCCCGTGAGCGACGACGACAGCGGCGTCACCCCCGAGGAAAAAGTATGTTGAAAGTGACTTTCCGGAGTTGGGCGGAGATACCTCCGTTGGCAGCATGTTGGCTATCCTCGCCGACGACCTTATTGCCTTGGCTGGATTGCTTTGCATGGCTTCTATCCCCCCGCATCTCGTAGGACCCGCTGAAGAGCTACATGAACGCTTGAGAGATGTGACGGCTCCCCTTGGCGGAGCCATTTCCGATGCTAAGACTAGTGACTCTTGTAGGAACAGGCGGAATGGCGACGACAGCCCAGTACCCAGCTCTCCCTCCAAAGGTTGCAAGAGAGATGCATGCATCTCTGCAGACGGTGCCGTGAAGGTAAATGGCGACGTTATTGCTGACGGAGAGAAAGAAACCGAAGACAATATAGAGGAAGAGTTCAATGAAGACGTCATCTGCTCACATGGATGCCTTACGTTACAGGAGACTGCAAGGCGGCTTGCGTCAAAGGAAATTTGGGACAAGTTAAAAGGGTACTTTCCAACTTGTAAAGAATTTCCTCGCGATACAGAGCCCTGCTCGACGTGTCAGTCCTTGGCGTCTGAGGGCGAGGTCACCAAAGAGTATAAGCAGCAGGCTCATAGGGAGCTTCTTCCTTCACTGCTGTCGAGCAGAGGGCGGCCCAGGTTCACTTCAGGCACCTTTCACGTCGTATCGGTTTCAGAGTTCCTCAACCCTTGGAGAAGGTTTATCAGAGAAAACGGGAAAATGGCTAGTCTGCGTCCATGGCTCCCTCACGATAAACCCCCATCTGGAAGAAGATTCCGACAAGTTAGTTGCTGTAACAGATGAAGAATGGGCCAGTCTTTCATCTCTGTACAAACCAGAGCCTGAAATTACCTTCACGTATGGCGATAATTATCTGTTAACAGCCAGATAAAATCCACTTCTCCCCCACGTATTCGACGAGCGCCTTGCTGCCAGGATGGAAAGCGAGCAGCAGGAGCTACTGCAGTACAACGCTACTGCGCTTTTACACTACTGTGTAAAACGCCACAGTGTACATCAGGCAGGTGAACAACACGAAACCTGCGCCGACTTCACCTCCAGAAGAAACCGACACCCGGAGCTCAAGGTGTTGATTCTGTCGGAACTACCTGCAGGTTCTGCAGGACTCTAGATCCACGAACTCAAAGCTGCAACTCTTGATCCGTTGAAGTCCGTGCTCGTTTCTTCACTTACACGGGGGCGGCCCCCAAAATGTAAAATGAGAAGAAGGTTATGAATGTATGTAGTAGGTATAATTTGTGAAATTTCTGGCCTAAAACTGAACTAATAGGGATTTTCATTCTTGACAACCGGAACATGTGGCCTCATCAGGTGATGTCCATTGCAATATATTATGTAGGTAGTTTGGTAACAATCGCGTTCAATCATTTATGTTTAATCTATACCTATTGATATGAAAAGTGCGAATTTCGACTAGAATTATAAAAATTAATTCAATAATATAGGTATTACCTATAATGAGAAGAAGGTTATGAATGTATGTAGTAGGTATAATTTGGTATTACCTATATTATTGAATCAATTTTTATCATTCTAGTCGAAATTCGCACTTTTCATATCAATGGAAAGATGGATTCCTCCAACATATAAGATCCAAAAATCCATAAATCTAGGAATTAGTATTTTTCCACACTTTTCGCGTTTTTTTTTTTTTGTTTTTTTTTTTTTTTTTTGAAAACGGGGGGGTTGGAAGCGGTGCAATGGAAAAATTATGGTGATATTCGGAATCAGCGATACATTTTACCACCGCACCTTTGGAAGGCATTTAATTTAGAAGTAAGTTCAATGAAAAATCCTGAAAAGTTTGCGCAAAAAAGTGAAAACAAGCTATATCATGGAAAAACGAGATTTAAAAAAACGGACTTCGGATTCAGCACACCAAATAACGTAAGAAACCGACAAGCTCCGGCCGGATGCAAGACCGCCCCTCAAATTTAGAATTAATTCTGTAAAGTAGTGTAATTATTATAAAGCACTGTTTAAACCAGTGGACCTGATACTTTGTGGTGGGGTTGTCTAGCTTAGACTGCGGGGGAAGGGAGAGATGGCGTTTATGAATGAAAACACCGGCGAACCCTCTTTGACCAACAACGAGAACCGGACTGCTCTTCCTCGAAACCTTGAAATAACGGAGCCCGCAAATAATTTATGCAAACTTTAAATCAGGCTTTTTTTATACACTCATAGTGGTATAGATAGCGGCCTTGGAAGAGGAGAGCTACAGACAACAGACCCCCATGTGGGGGTCTACCGGGTGAGGTGACACGTGTCAACCACCACCGACGGTGGTGGTTGGACTCAGTTTACGATCTGGATTGGATCTGGATTTACATACCTATTCCACATTAGTCAGAAAGGTGAAGTATGAGTTGGAGTTCTTTATGTTTGCATAAGTTCTACTTGATATTATCCCTCTGACAACAACGGGAGGGCAGAAATGACCCGAAGGCGCAAGTATGAAGTTTTTTTTTTAATTAGGGGTTGGTGAACCCCTATTGGGGTTGGTGAAATTTGTTACAGACAAAGAGGGTGGAACAGTGTCGGGGTCTCCGGTACGGCATACCGACTAACACACCTGTCTTCTTCTTCTAGAAGCTGGTACTGTCCCGAGACTACTTGCTGTTTTACTTCGGGACAATACGATTTCTTGCCATCTGGCTGCTTCTGTTCTTGCTCTTCTTATTTCGTTCAATTCCTTGCTCTTGTCTTCCTTACAAGAATGTTTAATACTGGAGAACTATTTTACAATACTAAGGGCCGGTTTATCAAGTTTCCTCCAAGTTTCCTCCGATAGCGGTCCGATTGCTATAGGAGTCCAATAGTACCGATATCGTCTATCCGTCCATCAGAGATGATTTACAACACAAAGAAGGTACCTATCTACGGTATTGAATGTTTTCATACCTCCTCTTTGGTTGGACCATAACCCAAACCCGAATTTACGCCCGGAGAAGACTTGCACCACAGAGTAGGTATTCCGCAAATATTAAAATTCCAGAAAAGGTGTTAAAATATAGAGCGTGTGTTACAAAGACAATACAATACAATACAATACAATACAATTTTATTTTCCAGTTAAAAATGGATACAACAAGTCAATATAACAATTTAATGGCATGTATACATATGCATTTGTGGCTGCTTTATAAAAGATATGGGAGGTTATTATACCCATTTCCACTGGAAACCCACCAAGGCAGAGCCTGAGTGTGGGCAATCGTCCATTGGGTTAGATACAGGCTTAGACGAGATCAATCTGCCTAGAGGCTAATAATTTATACTGAAGATATGAGGTATTCGGTACAAAAATAAAGAAGATTAATCATTATTGAGGATTGATGAGTATTGGTTCAATTTGAACCAGTGTTTCAAGGCTAATTTAAATTTTGGAACTGTCAGGTCAGTCAACTCATGTGAAGGTAGGGAATTGTATAGCTTAGGTCCAAAGTAAAATATAGAATTTTGCAAGCAAGTAAGTCGGAAAAAAGGTTGGTGCAATTTGCTAGAGTGACGAGTGTTTCTCAGGTTAGTCGTGGGCTTGAATAAATCGATGTGTTGGTGAACAAAAAGAAGAGTCCTGTATTCATGCAGGTTTTTAATGGTTAACAGATTCAGATTTGTAAAGAGTTCATTCGATGGGTATCTTCTTGGGAGATGAAATAACGATTTGACTATCAACTTATGGGCTGTTATCAGTGGACCAATGTGAGTTTGATAGGCACCGCCCCAAAAGGGAAGGCAGTACGAAAGTAAGGACTGGATGAGAGAAAAATATATCATTCTAGCGATTTCAGTGTTCACCACGTTGCGAAGTTGGTAGGCAGCGTATCCTAATGATCTCAGTTTATTTTTTACGAGGCTAGTGTGATTAGTCCACTTCAGGTTTTGATCAATGATGAGGCCGAGATATTTATTAGATGACACTTTTTTTAATTTTTTAGGAGGTGTGGCATTAAATTGGGGAACAGTTAGCTCAAGATTTTCAGGAGGCCTAGTCCGACGATCCACATGGAAGGTGATGTAAACGGTTTTATCGGCATTTAGGAATAGAAGGTTTTCATGAAGCCACTGGACCACCAGTTTAAGGCTAAGATCGGCCCTCTGGAACACCTCTTCCCAAGTGTGACCCCGAATCAATATGGCGGTGTCGTCGGCGAATGAGACCAGGTCCCCCTGAATGTCCAGGCTAAATATTCCATTTAAGTATATAATGAATAGGATGGGACCAAGAACTGTCCCCTGTGGAACACCATCAGACACCAGCCTCTCGGAGCTCGACACATTGCCGATTCGGGTCACCTGTGTGCGACTTGTTAGATAGTCACACAGTAAGTCAAGTGAGGAGCCAGAAAAGCCACATTCTTCCAACTTTTCCAAGAGCTTAGAATGATTTACTGTGTCAAACGCTTTCTGTAAGTCAAGCATTATCAGCATGGCCTTCTGGTGGTTATTGATTGACGAATAAACTCCTTCCAAGACTTTGAAAACTGCATCTTCGGTGCTTTTATGGGGTTGAAATCCGAATTGGTTCGCAGAAATCGGGCAGTTATCTGTTAGGTGGTCAACAATGCGGGCTTTAAGGCATTTTTCGATAAGTTTTGCGAGGTGGCTAATTAAGCTAATAGGCCGATAGTTCGTCATTTTATTTTTTTCTTTGGCTTTGTAAATTGGGATGACGATTGCTTTTTTGAAAATCTTGGGAAATACCGCTTCAGTGAAACAAATATTGAAAATGTCGGCGAGAACTGGGGAGATAAATGTATTTAATAATTTCAGAATTTTAGAAGACAGTCCATCAAATCCAGGAGCAGAGGTACTCTTTAAGCCAGAAATGTATTTGGAGACTTCATTTTCGGTAATTGGCTCAAAGTTCTCCAGTCTTTGTTTAAACTTCGGCTTTGGGTCTTTTTGTTTAGATGGAGAAAGTTTTTGGTTTGGCTTGGTATTTTTGGAAATCAAGTTTTTGGAGACGTCGGTAAAAAACGCATTAAAATGCTCTGCTATTTCTGAATCTTTAGTTAAAGTAGTTCCATCTTCCAATTGAATATTACTAATAGGGGTTTTCGTAGCAGTTCTATTGCAGATTTCGTTGACTATTGGCCAAGTATGTTTACTATCAGGATTCTGTTGCAATTTTTCGGAATAATAGGCATCGCGACACTCTCTAATTAACTTGTTAATGTAGTTTCGATACTTGATGTATTGATACTTAAAGATTGGATTGGGGGTAATACCAAATTTTTCGCAGTTTCGATGATATTTCGTGAGATCCTTATGCATGCTATCGCGGGTTCGAATAGAAGTAACCAGGCCCTGAGTGATCCACGGTTTGATTTTTCTTTGTCCACTCCTTATTTTCACAACCTTGGACTCGGTACAGTTAGCAATATGATGGTTTAGAGTGTTGAGAAAATTCTCAACTTTTTCATTTGGATCACTCGCAACTCTGACAGCTTCCCACTTCTCCAGTTTCACAAGCCCTAGTAGTTTCTCCTGGTCCACTCGAGTTATTGTTTTAGTTCTATGAGATTCTCGTGCATTCGAATTTTGATTATCTTTAAAGATACCAAATAGCGTAGCATAATGGTCAGTGGTTTTAGTTTGTAATATGCAAGCAGTAAAAGAGTGATTTTTGTTCCGGTTCCTGACTAAAATGTGATCTATACAAGTTTCCGAACCTCCTTCAACCCTAGTGGGCTCGTTTATGCAACTAATGAATCCTTCGTGACATAAAACATCTAAGTAGCTTTCGGCAATAGATTCAATATTTTGTGGAAGGATGTCCAGGTTCATGTCTCCGATTAATAGAAAAAATATATACCTACGTGTTCAAACATAATTTTATAGCAAATGTCTTGATGTGTACAACACATAGAAGGTATTGAAAGTGTGATACTAATGGCGCGTTTGTCAATCAATTATACAACCAAATCGTCAAAGAGAAGTAATGCCGCAGAATGCGAAAAGAATGGACGTGTAAAATGTAGTGAACAACCATACATTAGGGAAATCGTCGTGGAGTCTGGACCGGGTTTTCTCGAAATTGATCTGGAGCTACGAAGGTCGTCTGGCAGCCAAACATGAGCCAAAATCCTAGTAAGTAGCGTCATTTTGCATTATGTCTAGTTGCTTTATATAGAAATTTCTATACTATGGTCATTTCAACCCATAATATGGGTTGACACTTTTGACATAATAATAACCAAAATAATTTTGGTATATTATTCTTGGAATAATACACCTTTGTAATCGTCGGAGATTCCGACGGATGTCTCGGAAAAATGGAAAATTCGCACTCTATGTTTTGGTAAATGAACCATTTTTCTACTGAATGAAGGGAAGATGTTAACCTATTATACAAGCCAATTTTCACATCGATAGGACGTTTTGGATGGCGGGTAGCGCTCCGAACGTCAAAACTGGAAGAGTTTGTCCCCCACCACCCTACACCTTCAACATTCTTTCAGCAGGGTGCCCAACAGCTCTCATCCAGCTGCACCGAAGGCTGAACTTGTTGAAACACATTGTCGGACTTTCTTACTTAACCGCCATAGAGCAATAAAAACGAGGCTATCTAGGCCTGCCAAGGCTGGAGTGGATACCGACTGACCAACACGACATTCACAATACTAGGGGAAGGTGGGCTAATAAGAGACATGGCAAATAAGAGACACGCGCATTTAAAAATATCCCACATGGTCGAAATGTTCAAAAAAGTACCTACAAAGGTAGCTGGAGATCTGAACTAAAAGTTGAGGGGGTCATTCGCTCCAACAGCCTCTTTCCCTGGCAACACTGGCCAACCTACAAAGAACCTCCCCATCAACTTCAGATTCCCAGTGTCTCTTATTTTTCGGTACACCATTTTCCAGTCCGTGAAGACGTTCGTCGGTGCTGGTAAGTTTTTCAAAACGGTTATTCTATGAATACGTTGAATATCCTTGAGCCCTATTTCCGTCAGATTACTTCTTCATTTTTTATGACGATGTCTCTTATTCACCCCAGCTGTTGTGCAGTTGGGTCAATAGTAGACGGTCTGTCTCTTATTAATCCAAATCTCATTATTGAATGTTTCCTGTTTGTTTCAGTTCCATCATGGGTCCAAAACACGCTGGCAAGGGAATTCGGTGCAACTATAATCGTGATATTATACAATCAGTGATATTTGCCATAAGAAAAGACTGCCTTAAGCGAGTGCCTTCACTCAAACAGTGATATTTCTTACTATTTTGTAAGTTTATTTATTCTTCAAACATTTTGATCTCAATTCAATCTTCTAAATATTAATTCAAGTTATTCTGTACTCAGATTGTGATTTGACTGAGAAAAGCCTGCCTTCAGCGAGTAATTTTAGTCAAACAGTGATATTTGTTAAAATTTTGTAAGTTTATTTATTCTTCAAACATTGTGATTTTGATTCAATCTGTTCTTCCTACTTAATTTATTATAATAAAACGTTTATACATTCTCAGGACTTTAGAGCCGAAAGTTTTGGCTGACCTTTTATTCGCCTAAGTTTGAAAATTCATAACTTTTTTTGGTTTGAACCAAATGCGATGAAACTTTCAGGGTATTAAGAGACGCGTTGCTAATTGTCTCTTAATGCCCTTTAGGTCTCCTAAGTCTTTTTCTGACTTCTCTAACAGTGATTTCGTGATGTGTCTCTTATTTATCACTTTCGAGAATAAGAGACATTGACTGCTACCAAAAATTTCACGATTTTTCTCTCTTACCTGGGTTTTTCTATGGATCTCAAAAAAATTGTGGGTTTTCCATTTGTCACAAACAACCTACACAAAAATTTACAACGGAAAAAAGTCAATGGTTCGGCTGTAAAAAAATATTTTTGTCTCTTATTCGCCCACCTTCCCCTACCTATTTATGCAAACTGGCCTGATCTTCGGGTTTCTCGCAGTGGCTCTTAGCCCAACGGCTCTGCCATTTGAGATGCAGGGTGTGCGTTCACGAGCTTGCTCTATCCCCCTTCCTGATCTGTTTGTATAACATTCTGTCACTTCTAGCGAGCTTTCTTTTGCTACTGGATCTTTGCGCGAACTTCCGTTTGCCTCACAGAGGGTTGATTGAGGTGTTGATTTTTAAGTGATTGTAGAAAATGTTCGATAATCCCTCGTGTTATCCAATTTGCATTTTTCTTATAAGCGAGCTCCCATTTTTCACTAGTCCTAAATCTTTCTCCCGAGTCTTTTCAGCTCTGCAACTTGTGGGAAAATTGGGACCGTCACGTACAGTAATTTAATTGCCCGTATTAATTACCGCGTGGTTCAATTATTTGAACGCATGGTATCAAGTTGGAGCTGGTCAGGTATTTGCAACAACTTTTCAGTTGACTCAACTCACTGGAAATCCCTCACCCGTCACGAGGTTGTAGAAGGCCTTTTACGCTCCAACTGGTGGTGATTTGCTTCGCATTCCATGCCAAAACGATTACAGTATGATATAGCGCCTATCCGACGCGTTTTGGGCGCGGAAAAAATACGTGCGGTCGAGGGCTTCAAGCTGACTCATTCCCCTACGAAAGGTTTTCAAGATCGGAGGGTGACAGTTCAATTTGCACGTACGGAGTGGCGTGGAAGGCGCTGGAGGCGAATCCGAGGGTTAATTCGTAAGTGTTTCACCCAACTCCCTGTCCTCCGGCTTTCAGAGAGAAGGCGACCTCTCAAGACGGACGAGATCTGAAAATATTTCGACCTTCGGACCAAGTCGGGTTGGGGAGTAGGTACATGGACTTGGAATTTGTGGATTTTTCGGGATGTTTAAATCGAGGGGGCATAAGCTATTCACGAAAACAACGTGAACGCAAAGCCCAAATCATAAAGTTGATCCCCGAAAGAGTTTGCGATTTTGGCCTTTAAATGTCTTATATACTCTCAAAAGGAAGCCGAAACTAACTGTGCAACTAGCAAGCAAAAAGGGGGGCCTCGCTTCGCTCAACCCACCTATTCGTAGGTGAACTGGTAGTTCACTGGGACGTTAGAAAAACGCTGCAAATCACACCCTCTGGGCTTATTATTATTTGATATAGAGTACCTAATTGCACAAAAATTAATTCTATGGCATTAAGAAAATATTTAAAATAAAATAACTGTACGATGTTTTGACATCTGTTTTGTATCTGAGAGGCCTCGAAAAATGGATTATGCGTCCGTAATTACTCGGAAAGTACCTATTTGACCTCCTGGGATCCTTCAGAAACCCCATTTGTAGCCCCACGAGAGCCCAATAAAACCCCACGGTGAAATCAGATCGTTCCTAAAAAATGGATTCTACGTCCAACAATACTTCGAAAACGACAACTAAATCTACTCCATAGCCGAAAACCTTTTAAAAAACCCTCCCGTAGCCCCTTTTTGGCCCCCACAAAGCCCCACGGGTTCGGGCTGAAACCCTTGCGGGCACAACTGGATGGTAAACCGAGTATTTTGTCACTTTTCAGATTTAAAAAAAATTGCTACTGCCCAAAACGGCTCGGACGGCGGACGGACATTTCGTTGTTGGAATCTAGACATTCTTGAAACGTATAATGTCAAATTATAATAATGCCTTGATCGAATCCATCGAAATGCACCCAAATTCAAGTTTTCGGATTTTTATTCTTTGTTTACATTGTTTATCAACCTTCCCTTTCTTCTTCTTTTCGTCTGGGTACCCCGTAATCTACGCCACTGTTTAATACCCTTAAACACACGCATCAAACACCATTGAACTCTTCAATTCCACAGTATCATGCCCATTACACCTTTTGTTCGGCTCAAAACCACCTCCAGCTAAAAACAGCTTAATTTTATGGGCAGGTAAGTGAATAATCTCTTTTTCCTTCCGATGCTAATTCTTCAGGGTGTGGTAGGCTCAGGAGAGAATCGAGGACGGTTTGTTGTTTTTCGTTCGCGGAAGAATTACGAGAAACACCGATCCGTATTGATGCCAGGGACATTTATATCATCCAATTTTACTCTAATAAGTAGGTACCTACATTGATACAGATCCATTGCGCGAAATGCACTTGAGCGGGAGAGTCTTTAAGACGAAGGTAACTACCTTCAAAAGTGAAAGGGCGTACAGTTGGGATTTTTCAGGTCATCGAGTCAAGATGAATGGCGGAAAACCACAACCATTCCCTATTTCTGTAGTTGATAACAAAAAAAACGCTGCAAATTTTACACAAGGGTTTATTATTCTTTGATATATATAGGTTACATGTCCGAATATTAATTCTGGGTCAACAAAAAAATTTGAAAAAATTCAACTTAACAAATTTTTTTTTTTTTTTCAAAACAAATTTTTTTACTCGAAAAATATTCGATCTCCTGAGATTTTTCAAAAATCTCATTTGTAGCCCCATGAAAGCCCTATAGATCCTCACAGTGAAATCGGATCGTTCCGGGACCCCAAAAAATTGGGGATCATTCAGGGAAAATTGGGGGAAAAGTGAGATTCCAAGTCCAAAAATACTTCGAAAACGACACCTAACTCGATCCCATAGCCAAAAGCCTTCAATAAAACCCTCCCGTAGCCCCATTTTAGCCCCACGGGTTTGGGCGATCGGCCTGAAACCCTTGCGGGCACAACTAGATGGTAAACCAAATATACTGTCAAAATTTCTGATTTAAAAAAAAATTCCTTCTGCCCAAAACGGCTCGGACGGCGGACGGACATTTCGATTTTCGAATCTAGACCTCTTGAAACGGATAATGTCAAATTTTGAGGCCGATCGGTGTCGTCGACCTCCGTCGCGATTACATAGGTGTATCATTCCAAGAATAATAAACCAAAATCGCCTTCACGTTTGAGGGCGATCCAACTCCGCCAATGTCCAGCAAATGAAAACATCCCACCTCCGACTGCGATGCGTTGTCAGTTGCCAGTGATCCATTTGCCCTTGACGTCTTCACGACTAAGGCAAGCGCGTACACGAAGAAAGAGAGCGAAATAGGACTAGCTTCTCCGTACTTTTGGCACATAAATCCCAAAACCCAGAAATTCAGGAACCCAGAGATCCAAAAACTCAAAAAAAGACTCAGAGATTCAAAGATCTGGAGATCAGAAAATTCAGAGATCCAGAAATCCTCAAATGCAGAGATCTAGAGCTCCAGAAATCCACGAAATTCAGGACAGATCCAGGTATCCAAAAAAATCCAGAAATCTAGGAAGCCAGAGATCCAAAAAATTACAGAAATCAAGGAATGCAGGTTTGATCTTGTCTGACGCGTTACGTGTCAGGTGAATAGCCTGGGTCTGCTGAACATGTGTCCCCTTTTCAAATTAGACGTTTCTGGGTCTGCTGACTGATGGACCTCGTTTTTTCGCTGCAGCGCCAAACAATCGGGTTGCCTCCGTCTTCCAAAAGCCTACTTTTCATGTTCCAAACGCAAAGACGTTTTGAGCTCAAATTTGAAGTGCAACGGTAAAAAAAGGCAAAATTCCGGTCTCCCGATCTTTCTCGAGGAACCCCATTTATAGGGGAGGGGTGGGTTAGACGGGATACCGTCTCTTTTTTTGGACGATTGTGACTAATATATTATTTAAATGTAGCTAAAAATGACACTGTTTTATTCGTATGGATGTATTCTGATGAGAAACGTTGGGAATTTGGGGGATTTCAACGCTTAAATTTATTTAATCGTCTTGACTGACACAAAAGCGACTTTGAGCCCAAAATACCAACTGTGCACTGATTGCTTCAACAAGACGATCTTAACTAACAGGTCAGCCTACAGCTACATCTGACGCCAGATCTGACGGCATCCCATTTGACAACACAATCCCGTCTTACCCACCTTTTTCCCTACAAATACAAAAGAATAAGAAACCTCTGGGTGAAACTTGTAGTGGTTTTTATTATTAAATAGGTACCCCCTGCACTCGATCGCCAAATAAATGGCAACACTGTCCAGCAATCTCGCTCGCTAATTTCCCTTCTCGCGAAATAAAATTGGAGGCCGCGTCCCGCGTCACGTTTCGGGGTCCTGAAGATTACGGAAAAAAAAACCTTTCCGTTTGAGTACCTACCGTACTTGAGAGATAACCTGATTGTTGGAATAATTTAGAACAGATCGTGAAACGTCCTCAAGGCGTCCCCCAAAGAAGTAAACGGGGCAAGAAGTGGAGATCGAGGACGATCAGATTTACAAATCAACGTGTCGTGCTACAAAAAGATAAGATTTGCTCGGATCAGGCGTTCCTATTTTGAGGCTGCGCGAGAGTGAATGGGTAGAAATAAATTAGAAATCGTTCTTTTCTATTTCAAACGATCGTTTAAGCCTTTTATAATGTAAAAATTTGAGGATGAACCGTCGCCAAGAGCAAATTGTTGTTGCTTCGCGTGGGATTTATCTTCATACTGGAATGTTCAAACTGGGAAATCCCCTGCCGGCGAGTCCAAAGGGTTTCCGGGGTCACGCGGAGTGAAAAAGAATTCATATTGGACAAATATTCATATTTTTGAGATATGGAATGTTTCTACCTATTTCTTTTTCTTCATCTAGGTACTTCGAACAAGACGCCCCACTCGATATCATACCCAAAAAAACGGCCAAAACCCCGCCCCTAACCCCTTTTTTAGCCCCCCACAAAGCCCCACGGGTTTGGGCAATCGGGTTGAAACCCTTGCGGGCACAACTAGATGGTGGACCGAGTACTTTACGCCCCACTTGAACTTGAGATGAGTCAATCTGACGAATTTCTTTTCTCAATAACTATAATACATTATATTACACTCCCACGAATGTTCAATACCTACGACGAAAAGGAAGCTAGCTAGCGATGTTGAATGTTAGCTAGGGTGGCCAGATATACCGCTTTTTGCAGTACAGTACTGCTTTAAGGTATGTGATACTGCTGTACACAGAGACCCTTGTGTACACCTGAAATGTACTGCTTTTGAAACTAGTAGAGTTTTTGGGGAGATACTTCCTGCCTACTTACTTACGAACTTGACAATATCTTCCAAAGAACTTAAATTAGATGGGACACCTACACCTCTTATCAATTGGAGGAAGAAGAAGTTGGACTTTGAGGCTCAAAGTCTGAGTTACGGTTTTTGTGGTTTTCAAATGGGTTCACTAGTTTTTAAATGCAAACGAATAGTATTGAGCTTTGAGTACCTATTGATCTCCTTCATGAGATATTGTCTGCATCGTATAGCCATAATATTTTTATGGCCAGTGGCAATGATTTAACCTAATGTGATGTTTTATTAGATATTAAAACTTTTTTTCTAGTGTTCTACGACTATTTGTTTAATGTACTGCTTCCTCGAAAAAAAAATCTGGCCACCCTAATGTTAGCCCTCCCCACAGCCTCGAGATTATTAATGTGATCGTGTTTTATTCGCCTAATTTGTTTAGGCATAAACTCCGCCGTATTTGACTATTTAAGTTATATCGCTATCTGGTAGGTATTTTGCCTTAAAAAAAAAAAATTGTAGTGCTTTATTCTCTTATATTATACTCCGTGACAACATAAATTAAAATCGTACGGCTTCCTTTGTGTTTGTTGGCCAACTGACGCGGATCTCTCAGATGAATTATAGTTCCCCCGATGAAATTTATCGTCGCTAACGACGGACTCACCCTCCGGGTCATTCGCCATTTCGAAGCTCGCAAAACTTGACCTGATTTCCTCGTCTACCCCTCGATGCCAAGATCAAGAATCTCTTAAGGATGTCTTCTTGAAAATCAGCCGTCGGGCCCGTATTTTACGGCCTCGTTGAAACCGTATTTATAGCCCGACGGGGTGATTTAGGTTGGTTTATGGGTTTACGCGAGGTTATTTCTCCAACGAGCGATTTTGTCTTGTCATCATTTTGCGGAAAAAAAATAAACCGCCGAAATTTAAACTCCGTTTGAATGTAAGGGAGTGATGCGATAGCATGCTTTGCACAATTTATATAAAAGAATAATAAACCCTTGTAAAATTCAGTCGTAAAACAACCACTTATTGTCAAATTTGCAGTTTTATTGAGCGAATCCTCGTCCTGGACTTGAACGACTGAAATGCCGCAGTCTGGTTTTCTGTCAGTTCATCACTTTGACAATCTCGATTACAGCTGTGGGTTGGCCGTCACGTACACAGTTTATATTTGGAATGTAATTAAGAAAAGTGGGGCTACCTATTAGTGCGGTTTTTTTTTTTTTTTCAGTAGGGGCATTTCGGACATGTGACTCATGTTGAACACGTGCAGCTCATTGCAACAGCCGTGGACCTTAAGGTATGAGAATAATCGCCAATTGGCGATTATTCTCATTTTCGTTTTTGAAAGCACTCAACCAGCTTATTGACCCAATATTACTCATCTTTGTCTTAGGAGAGAAGCCCGTGAAATCGATTCGTAGGTCCGAATGAAAAATGATAATAATCCGTTGTTTCCTAAATAGTGACTTTTTGCTCGTCTCGCATTTTAAGGGTAAACGTTAGATTTTTTTAAAATACATTGCAGCAACTATGGGGTCAAATTTATTTGAATGATTACGCCAAAACGCCTGTTTTTTTTTTTTTTTTTTTTTTTCTTTCTCACTATGTCTCTGGATATAACCACATCATTGACGCTAATGGTTGGTGCAGGTAGGAGCCTAATTTCCATACCCCCGCCGTGATTTATGCAAGAAGAATGTTTTCTATCTTGTTGAGTATTCAGGAATCCAAGGACTTTAGTGGATGTGAAGCTAATTCAACTCTGCGACCAGCGAATAAACGGGATGACGTTCTATGAAATTTTCTTGTGTTCTTACCAAGTAAGAACGTTCTTACAAGTCTTGTAACCTGCGACAATCGTTACCTAATTGCCCTTTCCCGAGAAACGTGAGAAAACCACCTGTCACGCTAGCGTCACGCTAACGCGCTCAACCCGCTTTTTATTGGTAAATCGCGAGTTCCAGTCCATTGTGTGCTCCCGTCGAACTGACGAATGGGTAATTTCGGATTACCAGGACTGTGGGAACGCGGGAAAACAAATCCCTAAAGACGGTCATCCCGGTCGAAGGTCAACACGGCCTTTAAGTTGTCTTCTCATCGATTGTCCTTCGCCAAGCTATGATTTTTCGCCTGATTTGAGTGTCGTTCCCCGGAAGCGATGAATAGACCATCTCAACGAGTTCACGAATGAACACAATATCCAAACTGAGACTCTGTAAAACTAGTTTGGCTGTAAAAACCAAAACCTAACAAGTTTCCCGTTGTTTAGAAAATCGCCATGCACGTAGCAAAAAGAGTTCGCGTGCCCTTAATCGCTATTTTTTTCTCAATTTGGTTGCTTTTTTTCCCCCTTTTCAATTTTCTTACTTTAAATTTTTTAAAAAAAGGTATAATATTTATATTTTCTTTACGTTTAAGACTTCAAACAAGGGTTGTTCTGGAGGTTGTAGGGGTGAATAAAAAGAGCTTCTTCCGAGCTTTCGACCACTATATTAGGCCATCTTCAGGGTTAGGGTACTGCAAACGACACCAATTGGTGTTAACACAATAACCCTCACACACCTCCCGCAGTCAAGTCTCACGTTAGCGTCCCTCCCCCTTTTTACGTAAGGAGGGAGGGACAATTTAACGTAATGAGCTTCTTGAAAAGGTCAGAATTTAGCATTTCTGACAACATATTCGGATTCAGCACCCTTTAAAACCCATATACCCCAATTTTTAGTTCGAAAATCCGTATAGGTACGCGCTGAGCTGTTTTCGAAATGTTAGAGATTTTGAAATGAACGCCGGGCATATTTGACATCACACCTCGCCAGCCTGGGCGTCGAGTAGTTGGGTACTGAGCCGCCAGAGCGCTAAATAATAAATCTGAACAGAATCGGAATAAAAACACTCGGCCCGGGTCGATTTTTGAATAACCTTCTTTGATAAAAACCTCGATGCTCAATTTTCGAATGACCTTCTATAATGATTAACCCGATTTTCGATTTTTGGGGTCGACTTTTCGCGTAGCAAAGTTGGCTGACTTGCGTAGATGTGAGAGAGAGGGATCTCCCGGCCAATCAAAAGACGACGAAGCAGCCCACGTCATGTACCCTCTCCAGACCTCGGAATTCAAATATCATATTTTTCCTAAGGCCATATATTCAGTTATTTATTAAATAACTGAAACGGGTTTTCGGCAATATGGACCCGTTTTCATAACTTTTGAAGCACGACCTTTGCAGGAAAAACATTTTAAAAAATCATTAAAGGAGCTCATTCTGTATAAATTCAAGAAACCCCTACAAAAAATCGACCCCCAACCCGTAGGTATTGAACCCCCCCTCCCCCCAATAAACAGCAGATGAAGTACGTCACCCCATGCTCACCACCACAAACACCCCCGCCGTCTGAAAACCTTCGCAATCCGCCGAACAACCAAGTGGCTGAGGAGCTTCAGATCATCAGCAAAGAGCAAGCAGTGGATGCCATCAACGCACGACACTGTTGGTCATTAACAGGAAGCATAACGGTGCCGCGAATGCGAAACTCCTCGTTTCCATTCTCTTTCTGCTGGGAGTGTCGCGAATTGCGATATTTTTTTCATATCATTCATACGAAGGAAAATCACTGCCGGCTGGAGGTAGGAGGGAGGGGAAGCCCGCTCCCCCCCCCCCCCCCCCCCGCTAGGCCGGCACTTCCTCTCTGAAGGAGTGTTGAAAACTTGCGTCTAGTGTCATAATGAATACCGAGCAAAACAGGACAGTGCGTGTGACGAATCCCAGCATCTCCACCAGTCAGCAGTGTCAGTCAAGAGCTGAATACAGGAGCCAACAGGATCTGTATAAGATCCACTGAGCTGGCTACCTGTCAGCAGGAGCCAACAGGATCTGTAGAACATCCACTGAGCTGGCCACGACTGCCAGCAGTGTCAGTCACAGGTTGAGCCAACAGGGTCTGTACAAGATCCACTGAGCTGGCCACTAATGCCAGCAGTCAGCCAGACAAGGTAGTTGGCAGTTGTGTGTGCAGTTATTGCGTCGCATCAATAAAACCAATTTACTTGGCTCTCTACTAAACAGCCCTCAGATGCACAAACACACAGCTACTGCGTGTTTTTTAACCCAGGAAATAAACAATACAATCGACAAGACGGCAATTGTCGACAAACGGCCCCGGATGGCTGCCCTGAGGAATACCCGAGGTGGCGAGGGATTGTGTTCAGAGCTCCTCTCGCGCGAACAAGCTGACGCCCCATTAAATAACTGCCTAACCAGCTCAACAGCGAATCCGTGAAGGTGGCGATGAGACAACTTATCAAAAGTCTTCGCAAAATCTGTGGCTATCACGTCTGTCTGAATGCCAACCAAGCAGTGAGCAAATTGACGATCGATGTTGCTCGTCAGGCAACATGGAAACTCGCCTTGACCGTCGTTAGGTGTAATATAAGGGGAAATCCTTCGACCGAGAGGGCTTGTGAGGCCGCCGTGACACTCAAATAGTGTCAAAGTTCACTTGGCACTTTATGGTTTTCCGTGTAAAAAAACTTCCCCGAGGCGTCTCATCCTTCATCTAGCCACGCCGTGAACCTCGTAAATTCCGACAAATAGTGACGATAAGGGTATTAAATCACAAAAACGTTCGATGGGTTCTAATTGAGGGGAGAGAGATTTACGGATTCGTCATTGAATTTCGGAACCAATTAGTCAATCCGCGTGACACTTTTCGAGATGGTGATTTATGAAGGCTCGTTGAAGCAGTTTCCCGTATATGACGGGGCTTCAAGTGGTGCAGGTCAAGGACGGAGGCTGGATTCAATGACAGGATCTTACGCGCCTTGTCAAAATCCTAAAGAAAAGTCAACGAGGTGCAGCCACAACGGACCACCCGGGTAGTTACGCTTCCACGTAGCAATCTCGTCCGAGAATAGAAATGTAAAACAATCATCTTATCGTACAATCAGCCCAAGATTATCTCAGATACGCGAAACATTCTTGCCAAGTGATAAAAAGCTAGTATGTTGTTTTTAATTCGGATTACTCCTGCTGGAAAAGAGCAGCTCCAAGATAACTACTCGTACTCGACACGCCGACACCGGCTCAAAAGGTCAAATATAATTCAAACGGGGGAGTGTTAAGGGATAATAGCGTGAAATTGAGTGCCCCTGAGCCCATTCAAAATGTTTTTGTCCCTGAAGAGCCGAATGGTCTTTTCATGTTTGATGTCGAAGTCTTATCTAGGAATTATGTAATGAGTGTTGTTCGAGGGAGTTGGAAGGCCCTCAAGTTCCAATACAATCACCTTCGAGACTTGTGAACTTGGTTGAACAGTTACGCGACGTTTCCGCTGTTTGAATTTTTGGTTTATTGTTCTTGGAATAATTCACCTGTTTTCGCGACGGAGGCCTCAAAATTTGACATTATCCGTTTCAAGAGGTCATTCAAAATCCGAAATGTCTGATTAAGAATCCGAAATTTTGACAAAATACTTGGTTTACCATCTAGTTGTGCCCGCAAGGTTTTTAGCCCGATCGCCCAAACCAGTGGGGCGCTATGGGGCTAATGGAGGTTTTTTGAAGGCTTTTGGCTATGGGATCGAGCCAGGTGTCGTTTTCGAAGTATTTTTGGACGTAGATTCCATTTTTTGTGGTCCCACATAGATCCGATTTCACTGTTGGGATCTGTAGGGCTTTCATGGTGCTACAAATGAGATTTTTGATGGATCCCACGAGGTTAAATATTTTTCAAGTAAAAAACAAAAAAACGTTTGAAAACAAGTTTTTGAAAAAATCCCAAAAAAAAAAGTTTTTTGAAATATAAAAATCAAAAAAATAATTTTTTCCCACTTTTTTCCCCACCATTTTTGGAATCCAAATTGTCGAACTCAGACATGAATACATAGGTGTATTATTCCAAGAATACTGCAAATTTCACGCAAATGCTTATTGTTCATTAATAACAGTTTCTATGGTTACTATAGAAAATTTTGCGAAAATTAATTCTGTCAATAAAAAAGTTGCTTATATTGGAGCTGCAACACGAGGAGGAGGAGAATCACCTAAATTATAAGACACTTCTAGATGTCGGAAAAATTTGAAATTGGTCTTAGCTCGGCCCTTTGGCCCTCGCCAGATGCTTTTTGCTCAGAGCCTATGGGTGAAATTCAAGAAACATGGAGCATACTTAATATTATTATTAGCCGTGGGATTGAAACCCTTCTTGCGTGTTGGAAAAGTAACTGTCCGAAGCTGAGCTAGTGGCCTAACATACGTACAACAGATGAGGACGCCGCGCTAGTGGCCTAATGTTAAGACAAGAGAGGATGGCATCCTCTCTATTGGCCTTATGTACGACAGGCGAGGACGCCGCACTAGTGGCCTAATGGTAAGACAAGAGAGGATGCCGAACTAGTGGCCTAATGTACAAGTGAGGCGTGAGGAGGCCAAACTAGTCGCCTAACGTATATTTATATATTACGTAATATATAAATGTGACACTTCCTCCCAGACTAATATTTTTGGGCAGTTAGTTCACGGCTAAAGCATGTTCCATGCTACAAGTAATTTCCAAAACTAACTCAGCTGATTTGATTGAAGCCCGTACGTCATTCATCTCGTTCTGTCTCAGGGAGGCTCCCTGCCGAATTTCTGCTTTCGATGGTGAACAGGAGAGAATTTAACTGCAAAAACCCCTCCCGTAGCCCATTTGTAGCCCCATAGAGCCCCACGGGGTTGGGCGATCTGTCTGAAAACCTTACGGGCACAAATAGGTGGTAGCCGAGTACGATTTTCATATTTAAAAAAATTCTCATACCTATTTAAAAAATAATATTCCGCTCCGTGCGTCGAATTATGACGTAGCGACGCCACATGTGGCCATAAAATGCCGTATATAGCGGGAGACTCGCAGTCGGCCAGGCTTCTTAGCAACAACGCTCTAATGGGATGGAGAGAAGAAAATATACCTATATTATTGTTTAGTGAAGTTTGATGATAGTTTGTTGTCATGTCAGACCCCAGAACTAAGACATCCATGTCAAAAAAAATCCTACTGGCCAAAACGGCTCGGACATTTCGTTTGTACTTGAAACGTACAATGACAAATTTTGAGGCCGATCAAAATTTTCGACCACCGACACCGAATATAGTTGTATTATTCCAAGAATAATAAAGCAAAAGAGTAGATCCTGGATCAGTGTCTCAAACTACGACGTTTTGTACCTAGTAGGCCACGGATTTCTTCTGCAAACAAATGTCGTTAAGCAGCTGGGTTGAAAAGATCAAATAACTAGTTTCGTCCCTTAATGTCGAGCCGATTACGTTAAAAAACGTTGAACAACTAAACTAATCACGTGGAGTTCTGGTGCAAGAGGAGAAAAACCAACCACCTAAACAACATCGTTTATTTACAAACAATACAAATTCCCTAATTACGTTAACTAGGTACATGTTTACCATTTATCCGGCAATGATGTACAAAATGAAAGAAAAAAGTTCATTTGAACGGACAGTAGCTGGATGTGAGAAAAAGTGGAATTCATCTGTGGAAATATACGTCTCGACAGCGGCACAGCTTCGGAAGATTTCAGAAAATTTCAATCGCTCAATTTTTTAGAAGCGCGAGTTTGGTGATCTTATCAAGAATCAAGCCTGCTAAAAAAAGTGGTGGGTTTTGGGAAATCTGGACGTTTATATTCACGAAGAGGAGGGTAACTTGACATACGCTAACGTAAGTATGAGACGAACCCTGCAGACTGCCGTTATTTGATTTTACTCCATTCGTAACTTACATCTTCGTGAAAATGAACGCTATTTTCCAAGCTTCTCTCCATTATTTTTTTCTATAGGTATTAAAAAATGTTTACAGACCCCCCAAGACTGTTTTTGAAAAAGTCCTCTTTGACAACGCACCAGGACCAAAAAGCCAGAAGAACGGACATGAAATTCTGCTACTTTCAGTTAATAATATTATGTCTGTGGAGTCCACAGTGTGGACTCAACAAAATGGAAAAGGTGCTGCCCGTCATTTTGATGGAACTTGGTGTACCTATTCTACACATGCATTGAAAATGGACTCTGGCAGAATTGTATGTCGACTCAACTAAATTGATAAATATAAGGCACATTATGTCAACTATTTCAATGCTTCGTGATCTCAAACTGAACCAAATCCCTGAATATCCTCTCATAAAAACAACCTTCGGATCGAAAAGCCAAGAAATAACAGGCCTGAAATTGATAAACAATAGAAAAGGGCTTGAAGCGCCACTGCACCACTAGGCCAACACTCCACGAGTATCAGTACTTCAAAAATCACAATCACATGGCTTCACGGACGCATAATTTGTTTCTAAGGAGGTTTTTTTTTAGGCGTTATTCTTAAATCTTCCATTGAACCGTAAAAGTTTCAGAAATATTTCACCCACTAAATTGGAGGGAAGCAGCGGCGAGGGTTCAACGTATTCTATCTCATTTCAATGCTATTTCCCGACAATTTTATTGTTTAACGTTTTTTGGTTCTGCGAGGAAAAATCCAAAACCTGACTTTTTTAAAACAGGTACTTACTTGGAGTTCTCCTCATTTGTTATCCACCTTTCTTGAAGCGGGTTTAAAAATTCATTCGTTCCGGGTTTCTGATCTGAGGGCTCGTCTTATTGCACTTAACAGTTTTTCGTTCAATTTCGCATTAATATACTTATCGAGGTTTCCATTCAATTCGGGACCATTCGGCGGCTTGCCAGAGATCGAACCGGTCGATCAAACTGCAAGACTGATGCTTTCATTATGCATGTAGTAAAATTTATATAAAGGAGGATAAAAGGGTTTAAGTCTACCTGTCATTTTTTGTAAAAATATGTACAATTTGGGAGTTTTTAAATGGCCGATCATCTGGCGCGGAGCCCTTTGCGGGCTTTGATGACGAGCCTCGTCATGAGGCAGAAGAAGAATATCCAGAAAAGGGACGACAGGAACCCCTTGTAGACGACGGGGTGGTCGATGGTCCAACCCCGGGCTGTTAGCGCTCGCATCGCCTCGGTCGGCAGTGACGTCGGAAGGGCCCAGCTGATGGACTTGAGCAGGCTGTGCATCCCTTCTTGAGGCCAGAGCATCCCTGGAAAACAACCAATCGGTATAAGCAAAGCCTCAGATGTGCAGTTAGCAATAAGTCCGAGTCAAAATAAGTCAAAAATTAAATAAAGAAATTTCACGGAAAAAAATCGTAGCATGGATATGTCTCTTGGATTCTTGTTAACATTGTAAACGTTGCATTTTTATAGTAGAAATTTTCGTACTAAGCCAATAGTCAAAATATAGATCTCATGGCTTGGTAACTGGGTGTTGTATAGTAAGAAAGAATGTCTCGCCAGAAATTAGGCTTTTATCGGCAAAATAACAACAGTATTCTACACTTATTCAGTTCGCGGTTATGAGTTCTACCACACATGTCATGTGACATAAAACTAAGGGAACTATGGACACGGTTTTAGGAAAATCAAACCAAAAAACAATTTCAATTATTTCCCAATCTCCGCATTAGTTGAGTATGTACTCAGTGTAGAGGCTCAATTTTTGTATTCTACACCATGCCAGGCATAAGTGGAAACGACAGGGTATCAGAGTTTCAGACGGCCAAGCGACATGAATTTTTTCACCCCTCGTCCATTCTTTACGCTTGATTTACAACTACCCGCATTCAATTACCTAGCAGTAATTGGCGCGGTGCAGAGGCGTACAAGGAAAACGGGGTCCACTCGGATGATTTCCCTGCTCGTTAACATTGTCTCCATTAAATGGAGACACGCTTGCACCTTCCTATGAAATTTTCATAGGAAGGTGCAAGCGTGGAATAACGATTTTTTACGATCAGATGGACCGATCGATACATTAATCATCGCGGTAGCTGCGGGCTGTAATTGCTGTGCATAAAAAATTATAACTAAGTCGAAGCCGCAAATTAGAGAGGAAAATCTGCCAACACTGCGTGTGGTGGCGTTTGGGTGGTCTAAAATACGTAGAATGGGTGGTTCTCAGATAACTGGCCATTTTAGCGTCTGGTATGGATAATTCGCCCGTTTGAAGAGAAAAGATCATCTCTCGATCATGGGTGGCAAGGCAGGATGTTGTTTTGTAAGGAAACACATTAAAAAATTATCGAAATTCCGTTTTTGGAAGGTTAAAGTTGTGAAATGTGATTACCGTAACTTTCCCATGACAAGCATGTCAATATTTCAGTGTGTTTTTATACTGATCCATACTCCGAAAACGACACCACAGTCACCCATGACCTTCAACCCCCCCCCCCCCCCCCTCCTGTTTCCCATTTTTAATCCCACAGGAGGTTTGAGACCCCTTATAAATTGGTTCCAGAACCAAAATTACTTCCTACTCAACATTTCACTCGGTCCCCTGGCCAAAATCCGACCTTAAACCCCACACAGCCACACGGTGAGACTGAAAAGGTCAGAACCCCCCCCCCCCCCACAATAAAGTGAGTCAGTGTCCAAAATCATCCACTTCTTGGCCCATGTCCTTCGAAAACATCATTTACAGCCCCATAAGATGAAGATTTGTCGTTCCACTTCCCTTTTATAGACTTTAACAGTGTATTACAAGCATATTTGGTGATTTTATCGAACATATCCGAGCCCTAATGATTACCAACCACATAGTAATAATTACTCAACAATTATTGTTGAATAAGCAGCCAGAGCGCCACTACCACCAGTGTTGTTATCAGCTCACTTATTACAGATGTCTGTGAGTGCCCTAAAATTGAATCCATCCCCCCCAGCAGCGACCATCGTTTTCTCTTCCTAACCCGAGTTTTTGTAACATGGTTCTTACCGCTCAATGAACACAACGGGAAAAAGGATCCAATCCCCATAAAAGATGCAGCATTCATCGTATCAGACATAACAGAGATCAAAAAACCTGAAAAAAACAAAAAACAAAACATTAGTACCATTTTCAGGTCGAAGTGGTTTTTGCGGGCATCTTCACAATTGACGAAAACGAACGGAGCACAATGTAGGGCACCCTGCATAATGCTGGGGGTGTGCCTACATGATTATAACATGTTCCTAATTGCTTCTCAGGTTCAATATTATCATTTGAATTGTGTGGTTGGTGGAATGCCTCTAACGTAATATCTAGGTTGGGGTTTGGCTGACAAGCAAATTGTCGCAATGGAGGCCTGGTCAGCCGACCCAATCTTACGAAGATCCGCTCTCCCGGTGCTTATAAGCGAAATGTCGCTAATAGCTGCCTGGGCAACGGATCCACGCGCATAAATTGGTTCTGTTGTCCTGGCATCTCCAACCTTGGCAAGGGATTCCCAGACATTGGGACCAACCAAAAATGCACTGCGATTAATCATTGTTATGAATTAAAAGATGAGTAAAGGATAACTGACGGCGAGGTGTGGGAGGGTCCGGGTATTGAGCAGTGAAGCCGCTCGCAGGAGAAGCAGGACCGCCCACTCTCGCCGTCGGTCACAGCGCTTCCTGTGGTCCCATTTGGAACTACTAGCGGCGGGCTGGCAAATTGACTACATAGGGCCCATGGCTCCCACAACAGTTTTCCTGAATTATCTCTTGATTTTGTAGAATTGATCTTAAAAAATTAGAGTGAAAGTCCACCTCCAATATTTTACAGTTTTCCACAAATTAATAAGAGGAAACTCCACAGACAAAAATGTCCCTCCCCTCCCTCAATCAATAGTGACATTTAACTCACCGAAACACATTCCGCTAAGGCCTTGCATGATGAGGAGGTTAGACGTCCAAAAGAAGTTGCCCACGAAAGGGCTGTCGAACACTATGTACATGATGAGCATCATCATGAGTCCTTGCAAGCACAAGACGACAAACTGGATGACCGAATGGGCAGTAACGACTTCGAGAGCGGTGACGCCTGAAATGAAAAGAAAAAAAAAACTGTACAACGCGAACGAACGTTTGCGCTAAAGTATTTATAAGGATGTCGCACCTGCTACCATACACCGCTCGAGGATGCCGGCCATTTTCTCGTAAAGGAGGACCCCAACGGTGAACATGAGAGGGAGGTAGAACATGAAGATGACGATGACCGCAGGGGAAGCAGCGTGGATGAAACTGGGATTCCTATCGCCGTACACTGGGTTCTCAAACTGAATTAAAATCACAAACATTAAACATTACAATATTTATCGTCATAGATTTATGGTAGATGTTACCTTATGAATACAAACTATCAGCCGATTATTAATAAAAACGCTGCAAATTTTACACAAGGGTTTATTATTCTTATAGGCAGTGGCTAGTGAGGAAGCTGGTCAGTCTCTCCCCCCCCCCTTTACGACAGATGCAATGAGGTTGCAGAAGTTCAGACAGTTCAAAAAAGAACAAGTGTCTCAGAATTCCACTGCAATGGTCACTACAAAGGTCAACCTTGCCGAAGAGCGCAGGAGAGGAGGCACAACAAGAGGAGATCCAAAAGGAGTCGGTTACGCAATATCCCATGCTCTTTAAGGCCCAAGCAGAATCGGCTGCATCATCTGATGATGAAAACGAATAGGACTTCTGTCAGGATGGGACAACGCTTTTGACATTTCTATTAATCTCAGAAGAAGTTGGGGAAAGCAAAGGTAACCATAGGCCAGATGTTGTGTTTCCTGATGAATATATGGGCAGAAACAACTGCAATAATTTCTGAGGAGAGAGGCAAATTTAATAACGCAAAGAACTAACAACAAGTTTTTGCCAGAATTTCACATGCCTCATAAGACTTATGAGGCAAGTGAAATTCTGGCAAACACTTGATGTCCAAGTTGTTGTTAGTGCCGGTTTCAACAAACAATCAAAGCTGCGATTGAATTTAAGCTGCGCTTAACGTAAGCTCAGATTAAAACGAAACGGGTTTTACCGCACAAAGAGGCGCTTAACTTTTTCGAGCAAAGCTACGATTAAAATTAATCTCCGCCGTCGACCAACACCGATGTAGCGCCTGCGGGCAACAAATTGAAGCTATCGAACCTCTCGGGCCTCCACAAGTTATCTCTGTAAGGTCTATAGACAAGGTTTTATTGCTCTTTTATATATGCTGAACCCAATGGTAGGCCTACATTGACGATGGCAACACTTTACGAAACCGCCAATTCATTGTGACCACACAGGCTCTGACCAGCATAGCCGCAAACAATCCATGGAAACGGTTTGTTGGCATCGCCAGGGCCCTCAGTAAATAACCTCGAGGCAGGGACAAGGCATATAATATACGCCTATTATGTGTTATACACGTATAATAGTGGCGTCATCCCTGTTTCCAGGTACGGACATTATTGAGATTAAAGGTAACGGAAGAGACGCAGATGATTCATAAGCTCGTGAAAATTGTACCTTTTACTACAATCGAAACTGCCTAACCAGAAACTGACTTACTTTGACGGGGATGTTCGCCGCTTTCCGGGGCCATCCGCAATCTTGAAAGAGGTCCTCCAAAAACTGAGCGTAGCTTTCGATGAGCCCTTCGCGAATCATGTTCCCGATGTACATGTCTGCAGAACGAATACAACGTGAAAACAGCGTCTAAAAGCATCTTGAAGCGAGCTATTCTCTATTCAACTTACTTGACATGTCCATCCACACGTTGAGCGTGCTGAATTCTAAGGCGTCCATCGTCTCCTCTTTCGAAGATTCCGTCGTCACGTTGATCCTCTCGACAAGCGCCATGCTGTAGTTGGGCGAGAAATGGAGAAGACCCCAAGCCGCGTGACTGTCCACAGCAGCTTTCCCAGCGCTCAGATCCTCAAACTCCAACTACAAAATAGGTCAAATTAGACAATGCCTACAACGACTGAGGCGAAACACTGTTTGCAGCTCTCTTCTTTATCCTAGAGCCCAAGAAGTACAGCTGTGCTCCGCTATATGTCATCTGTCGTGCAGGCTCCCCTCTTCACAAGTCAGCCTGACAGATTTGAGGGGACCCCCACTTTTGTACTATTGGCCAATTCAGGAGATTCAGTTCCAGGCCAAGGTGTTCAGGGTGCGCCAGCTCTTTTTCGGGAGACCTAAGATTCCGTCAAATAATCCTCATTAAATTGAAAACGCTAATTGGCTGTTAACCCACCACCATAGCATAGCCATCCTCACTCCACTAGATTTCGACTGTACCAACACGTTGTTAATCCTAGGTTAAATTCAAGTCTCTCATCAAGAGGCCCTCAATACTTGCTCTATCTGGTCTTCAACTTGCTCCCGCTGGAAGACCCCCGAAATTTGACTCGTACTGCCTAAAATAAAATAATTTTCTCCTGGCTGATGAGCCATAAGAAGGAACTCTTGACAACAATCTGGGACACCACTCTCAAACTTCATTGTTTTCAGATTCTCCAAAACACACACCAACAAAATGTTTGACACATTGCCTGCGCTTTTCTGCCAAACCTCACTCTTAAATTCAGACATTGCATTCACTCGAATCCCACTTACTATTTTTAATGTCCGCCCTTTCAGCTTGTCGATGTATCTACACGTGAGTGGAAGGTCCAAGTTGCATCCAGTCGGCGGGTAGTTGGAACATTCGCTCAACCCTTTCATCAGCTCTTCGTTGACGACAGCCACCCTCAAACCTTGCGGATCCCGCCCGATAGCCAAATTATAAAACGTACACTGGACCAACGGCAGCCCGAGGAGAAACACCATCATCCTGAAGGCAGACAATTGAAATTAACACAACAGACACAATATCCGGGAAAGGCGTCCTCTGAGAGTACACGATTAAATGTGTATTGAACTCTCAGAGGATGCCTTTTGACCTTTTCCACTTACGTGGCCTATTTCTAAGGAAAAAGTTGAAACATGGGGATTAGCCCCACGTTCTTGGCAGTACTGCCCGCTGGAGTCAGTACCGGCGGGAGGAGCGGGTCGCGCTACGATCGCGACGCGATCACGCGAACTCTTCTTCTCTCGCCGAGGAGAATTTAACAATTTAATTTGCCATTTACTGTCCTTTTTTTACGACATGACACAATGCAGTAAATGTAATGGGATCAATCCCACCAGCCAGGCCTCCATTGCCCACAATTCGGTTGAAAAAGCTGAGGAGGGTGAGATCCCAACGTGTGAGTCCGTTGCCCAGGACCCCATTATCGACATTTAGATTGTGGGATCCGGGAAATCCGCCTCACATAAGACTGGGTCCGCTGGGCAGGCCACCTTTAGCGAAGATTCGCTTGAGATAGTCCAGTCAAATAAGGTCCTGACCACCAAAAAAACTGTTGGAAAGCTGGAAATCGTTCTAATCGCTTTAGTAGGTGTCTGTTAGATGTAATATGAGTTTGCGAATGTGCAGACCCCGGGCTCGCTGTGGGGCATCCCGAAAACCACGATATTTTTGGACTTGTTGGAGTTTTTCGCCTATAACTTCTAAACTAAGCTTCGGACAGAAAATCCCGTCCTGACAAAATGAAAGAGCATTAAATTCTGCGTCGAATGAGTACCTCAAAGTTTGAATTTGCTCCAATGGTATGGACAAAATCCATGGTTGAAAATTGACCATTTTTCCCAACTTTGCCAAAATTTAACATGTGTCAGTTTTTATTCGTCTCTGATGTCCAAACGCTACTCCAATTGAAAAAATGAATAGAATGAAACCTGTAGGGCATCAAACGCTGATTTCAAAAAGCACCTCAAATTTCAATTTTGGTTGAAGGTACTCGTAGAAATTCAAATCTGCAGCCATAAGCGCTCCTACTGGAAAAGTCGTTCCTCTCAAAAATGCTAGTCTTGAGTTTGGAAATGGTGTACCAAGGTAATAATATTATGAAAAGGTTATATAATTTATAATATATAACTATAAAAATACTGCAGCAACTCCAGTTGCCACGTGGAGAACATGAGAACATGTGAGTCAGTCCCGTTTGAAAAACGCTGCAAATTTTACACTAGGGTTTATTATTCTTTGATATGGGTTACTTGTGCAGAAATTAAATTCTGTAAATGAAAAAAATTAAAAGAAAATTTTTTTTTTTGAATTTTTATATCTCAAAAAAAAGTTTAATCCAGCTTTCCAACAGTTTTTTCGAAAAATGGGGCCCTGGAGGGCTAATTTGACTGAACTAGTAACAGCGGTCCCGGTTTCTACTGCTATCGTGTTCGGTATCAGCATCCCCTCCGTTCCCTACCAGAAGTTCAGCACCTTCGCAGTACCTCGACATATCGAGCAAGTTTGTAGAGTGCGAGCTCAATACTGGGTGCATCTTCCTCCTGGTCTGCAGATCATGACAATTCATGTTATGTCGCGTAAGGAAATGTTCTCGTACTCCCTTCCTGTTCCTCCAAAAACAATCAGCGGCGAAATCGTAGATTTACACTTCAGGCCTTCAGCCAAACACACAGCACAAAGTTTAATGAATTTAAATTCAAGTAGGAACATAGACTCACGTAGATAGACATCCATCATCCAGTTTTCAGTTCAGAATGAGCCTCTGGATTCAAAATGTAGAGAGAGACAAAAATTTTAACGTTGAATTAACACTCACGCTTTGTTCCTCCACATGAAGAACCAGTTTTTGATGAGTTGAGCCATGAACCGGGACCATTGAAACCAGACCTCTTCCCTCAGATGGGGCTTGGTTTTGACTTTGGTTAATTCGTCGTAATTTTCTAAAACCTGAAATGAACCCAAGACAAACAATTGAAGTAGGATAGTCCAATGTCTACAAACTCAGCCAATTGCCAGTAGGTTAGGCATGATGTGCCGCTCCCTTGAGCGTGCCGGACTCACCTGACGGTCTTCCTCTTCTCCGCAGGCGTTCGACTGTTTGTGACTGAGTTGGAGGAAAGCCTGTTCCAAATTATCACAGTTGTGGTTGGTCATCAGCTGTTGAGGAGAATCCTCGCAGAGCAACACGCCTCCCCTCATTAGCCCGATCTGCAACACGTTGAAATCAGTAATCCAAAAACCGGTGGCGACCGCGGACGGAAATTCATAAACTTACAATATGAGCCTGTCTAGCCTCTTCGATGTAGTGAGTCGTGATGATAATCGTCTTCTTCCCGTTTGACGCTAGCTTCAAGAGATGCTCCCAAATGCTGAAATTGTGATATTTCAATAGAACTGCGGGTTTCGTGGAAATTTAAACTCGTTTAGTCAGTTTCTGATTACCTTTGGCTGAGGAGAGGATCCAAACCGACTGTGGGCTCGTCGAGAATCAGCAGCTGAGGGTCGTGAAGAAGCGCAACGGCGAAAGACACTCGCCTTTGCTGGCCCCCACTGAGCACAGAGAATAAAATAAAAAATGATGTTTTTGCTTATGGAATTGGAGTGAAGGGCGTCAATTGCTGAGACGAATCGCGTGACTGGTTTTCAGTGAGCAGAAACCTGATTTTGGTAAGCAGAAACTGGACTTCGGGAGCGGAATCCGGTTTGTATGTAGGTATTCCAACAAGATAGGTTGGTCAAATAATCCGGCTGAGTTTTTATCGTTGGGTTGGCAACATTGAGAGAACCTCTCAAGTTCAATTCAAGTGAATGGAAGTTGACTTTGGAGGTGTCAATTACCATAGAGATGTCCATACAAGCAACGTTTTTTCAAGTTTTACGATTAGCTTTTAGTGGCCAAAACACATCAAATTTTCTTAACATAATCAAAACGCTGCAAATTTTACACAAGGGTTTATTATTCTTTGATATACGTTACTTGTGCAGAAATTTAATTCTGTCAATGAAAAAATTAAAAAAAAATTTTTTTTGGATTTTTATCTCAAAAAAATTTTTTTTTTGGATTTTTTTGTTCAAAAATGTGTTTTTTCAAAAACTGTATTTTTTACTCGAAAAATATTTAACATCATGGGATCCTTCAAAAATCCCATTTTTAGCCCCACGAATGCCCTAAACATCGCCCCTGTGAGATCGGATCGTTCCGGGACCCCAAAAAATGGAATCTACGTCCAAAAATACTTCGAAAACGACACCTAACTCGATCCCATAGCTAAAAGCCTTCAATAAACCCCTCCCGTAGCCCCATTATAGCCCCATAGCGCCCCACGGGTTTGGGCGATCGGACTGAAAACCTTGCGGGCACAACTAGATGGTAAACCAAGTATTTTGTCAAAATTTCATGTTTTTAAAAAAATTCCTACTGCCCAAAACGGCCCAGACGGCGTACGGCGGACGGACATTTCGGATTTTGAATGTAGACCTCTTGAAACGGATAATGTCAAATTTTGAGCCCGATCGGAGTCGTCGACCCCCGTCGCGAAAACATAGGTGTATTATTCCAAGAATAATAAACCAAAATCAGGACTTTTCAACCTGTAAAATCATATTTGACAGAAAGTCTACTCTTAACAACGCGTACAGTTGACTATTATGAGGTATTACGGAAAAGAAAATGTACGACAGTTTTTGTTGGCGGGTTAATTTGGTTACCAGTTTTTGTGGGCGGAAGTTGTTGAGGGTTGGTAAAATAAGACGAGAATGTGCCGAAGTTTCAAGAGATAAATTCTCCTATCATCAGGGCCTAATGAAATGAACAAAATGACAGTAATCAACAATAATTTTGGGCGACATTGGAACAGAGTGTAAATTTAAATATTCGGATAGAGAAACTGAAACAAATTTAAAACAAGATATTTAACTAATTTAAGGTACCTATTTAAACAAAGTACAATTATGCAGTGTGTATAGTATAACCAGTGAAAAAAGGGAGGCGACATTATCTAACCAGAAAATTATAAAATAAAGCCAAATGTTAGGGTAAGGACAGGAAACTAAATAAATAAATAACAACAGTAAAATAAATAAGGGAGGAAAGTGCTAAATCAAATGCAGAAATAATAATAATAAAAACAAAAACATTTTTATTGAAAAAAAAAAAAATCCATGATAGGATTTTGCTCGATCTACCTTCCTAATTTTCTCTATCAATGTAATATTTATTTCATGTTCATTAATATGTTGTTTTTTTTACTACATGTTGTGAAAAACAGGGGGTTCCTTCCTCCCTCATTCATGTTGTTATTTTAATTCCTTTGTTAATTCCTTTCCTAATGTTTCCCCCTAAATTTGTTTTTTCCCTGTTTAATTTTTATTATTTTATTTTTATTTCTATTAAATAGAAATAAAATTTGTATAATAAATAAATTTTATTTTATTTTTTCAATTTTTTGGGGGTAATTAAGTTTATTATTATTATTATTATTATTATTATTTCTGCATTTGATTTTTCATTTTCCTCCCTTATTTATTTAGTTTTCCTGTCCTTACCGTCTCATTTGGATTTATTTTATAATTTTCTGGTTAGTCAATTTCGACCCCTCCCCTTCTTTTACTTTAGACTATATATAGGTATATATATACACACACCTTGTACTTTGTTTAAATATCTCAAATTTGTTAAACATCCTAAGTTTCTAGACTTTCTTCAACTATGTTTCAATATCCACTCTGTTCCAATGTCCCCCAAAATCATTTATCATTTTGTTCATTTCATTAGGCCCTGATGATAGGAGAATATATATCTTGAAACGTCGGCACATTCTCGTCTTATTTGACCGAACTGCAACACCTTGCCAACCACATTCATTGAAACGGTCAACATCATCATCAACCAGTTTTTGCCACCAGTCGCCGTCAGCGCCATCTTTCGATTCAGGTGACATCGACATACTACTCCCAAAGCGTACCTCAAACTTTCGACCAGCGTGCTGCATTTGGGAAGTTGCAGCAGTTTGACGAGCAGCTCCGTCCGCCTTTCCACCTGCGTGGGGGTCATACCGAAGAGCCTGCCGTAGTAGAGGAACGTTTCCAAAATGCTCAGGATTGAATACAGGGCGAGGTCCTGCAACGTGAAAAAAAGATATTTGAAACAAGTTGGCGTTGATGAACCATCACAAATGCTGTATGTGTCCTCAGTGACGTCGCCACGTCCTGGAACGTGACCAGAGGCTCGAACTAATCGGGATGCCGATCGGCCCAACTTCGGAAGCTCCCGAATGTCCCAATCAACTTATCGGTTTCATCAAAAGCCCCATCTCAAGTGCCACAACGAAGATTACAACATTAAGTTCATCTGCCGAACGTATTAAGTCTCACTCGTTAGGATTTGTATTTGTTTGGCGTCCAATTTTGAAATTGAAACAGCAACCATTTTGCCGTTCACCCGCCTACTCTTCCTCATTTTGGAGGGTGCGTAAAAACCCGCCGTTCCGGAAATTCTGACACACAGACACCGAATCAGGCGAGTACACAGAAAGGCTCCTTCGGGTCAGCGGCTCGGCCGGGAAGTGAAAGTGTTTGGCATCTGGTTCCTGACGTCCTTTACGTAATCCGATGAGAAGGCAACTCCGGGACTACGAAGCCCGACGAATTGTTCTCGTGGAATATTCTACGTGTTTCATCGTGTACAAAGTTGGTGAATGTAACTGAACATACCTGAGGCATGTATCCCATGTTGGCCCGGAGTTTCCCTTTGGTCGCTATTTCCCCAGCGTCCAGTTCTATTCGGCCGACGATGCAGTTGAGGAGAGTCGTTTTCCCGCAGCCGCTAGGGCCGAGTAGTCCGTATCTGTAAACAAGTCAAAATACGTCAAGGAAGCTACAGGCGCATATCCTTTGTATCTGTCTGGCGGAAAAAAAGAAGTCTAATTTGTGAATAGGACGTCAGGGATCGTTTTGTTGGATCTGCTCCTAAGCCTTTTCATTCGACTGAACAAAACATCATTTAGCATGACCTTCGTAGGTAGGTGTGACGGGATACTCGACCAGTGCCGGTAAGCATGTAGGTACCTACTTGCTGGATGGAACCACCGTTCACACCAATGTGGCAAGCTCAAGATCAAAACACTAATCTGATCAGGTTGACTGCCCCCGAAGGGTTTTCTTTTGGCAAGTTGGAGCTCTGGAATGTGAATTGCGCAACGGCGATCTGAGTCATAGAAGTTCTACTCTTTGTCAGCCCCGGTGTCGGTTGAGAGGATGAAGAAGGCCGAAAGGACCATAATCCACCGCTAACAATATTCACGGGGCATAAATGATAACACCAGACGATCCTTCGCCGCGAGGTTAATCATAAAACCATTTCACCTCGTCGGCATTTCACAACAGCGGGGAAATTGAAGGACGATCAAGACGTCTTCGCGAAGGCCATTAGATTGTTTTTCGGATCCTGACTCATTTCTTTAAGACGTTGTTAAGCTGCTATTCAGCCGAATAAATGATGCGGTTGAATAAAAGGCCGAGAACTCACCAAAGGAAATGGTGATATTAGACTCTACAGTATGTATGAAATCGAGTCACCATTTCTTATCCGTGAATGCCTGCCTTCAAGCATCACAGAGTCGGTATACAGCTGATTATACAAAACGCTGCAAATTTTACACAAGGGTTTATTATTCTTTGATATAAGTAGGTTACTTGTACAAAAATTATTTCTGTGTCAATAGAATGAAAAAATTTTTTTTTTTTTGGATTTTTTTTACTTGAAAAATATTTAACCTCCTGGGATCCTTCAAAAATCCCATTTTTACCTCCATGAAAGCCCTATAGATCGCCACAGTGAAATCGGATCGTTCCGGGACCCCCGAAAATGGATTCCACGTCCAAAAATACTTCGAGTAGGACACCTAACTCGATCCCATAGCTAAAAGCCATCAAAAGCCCCCTCCCATAGCCCCATAGCGCCCCACGGGTTTGGGTGATCGGACTGAAAACCTTGCGGGCACAACTAGATGGTAAACCAAGTACATTGTCAAAATTTCAGATTTAAAAAAAAAATTCCTACTGCCCAAAATGGCCCGGACGGCGGACGGCGTACGGCGGACGGACATTTCAGATTTAGAATGTAGACCTCTTGAAACGGATAATGTCAAATTTTGAGGCCGATTCGAGTCTTCGACCTCCGTCGCGAAAACATAGGTGTAAATTGGAATAATATTATTCCAAGAATAATAAACCAAAAATGTAAATTTTAAATTAAATTTTACATTAAACATTAAATTTGAATGTTATTTTTACTGTACGTTGAATATACGTCCAAGCAATTTGTGTGGAATTATTGTTTCATATTTTTCCGACTATGGCAGATACAGGCGAATCGTGTCGAGCCACTATGAACCCCACAGAGTAGACATAGGGTACATTTCCCGACTAAAATCGATTCTGGTTGGTTATGAACTTTCTTCCACTGGGAGTAACAACCCCCCCCACAAATCTACCCAAAAAGAAATCCTGGATCCCAACTGGGCCCATTCTTTCATATTATACTGTCAATGGCGGATAATGGCAAATATCCCAACTGCTATGAAACTCCACAGAGTAGGTATACGGTAGACGTCTCTACTCAAATGTATTTCTTCAGTATGTCTGACTGGCGGACACAGGCGAATATTCAAACCACTAAGCTGCCCCACAGATTAGTTATACGTACGTAACATATTTCTAATCAAATGCATTCCTACTGTATGTCGACAGTACAGCCAATTAACACGCACTTATTGGGTGTAGGCATTTGTTTTATAATTGTCTGGTTATAGTGGATACGGACAGATATTATCCGAATATGAAGGCCCATAGAGTAGGTACGTTCACGGTACGTCTCTACTCAAAATTTGGAGACTTGTACCGTAAACCTAACCGCTTAATGTATTCTTCGTTATGTTGACAGGTGCGGACCTAGTATTTCATATTTTTCTATTGGTACTAAATCTCAAAGTGTCTGTCTGTCGGTGTCCGATTCACGCCTAAACGGTAGGTAGCTCGAAAAAGTACTGCGTTTTTTCTGGAGGGTTTCGCGTGTTCCGGGGACGGACATAGGCTGCTTCTTGGAACGATACATCTACGTAACGAACGGAGGTCGAAAATTCTGATCGGCCTCAAAATTTGACATTATAAACATATTTTTTCATGACACGTAGATTCCAAAAACGAAATGTCCACCCGCCGTACGCCGTCCGGGCCGTTTTGGACAGTATGGTTTTTTTTTAAATCTCAAATTGTGACAAAATACTTGGTTTACTATCTCCCCGTGGGGCACTGTGGTGCTAAAAAGGGACTACGGGAGGAGGTTTGAAAGGGTTTCGGCTATGGGCTACGGGCAATTTGTACATAGGTCCGCTGACTAGTCTCACTCAAAATTGAACGAACGTTGAAATTCGACGTACAGGCGTGTATTTCGCAACGAATGCGTGTTTTAGTATTTTTCGTCAGCGTCATCTTTGGCCTACCTAACAAACCGCATCAACTGTTTTTTTTTTTCGCCTGAATGCGTGACATTAGCATGCCGGCGGGAACCTCATTCACAAAGCACTAAATATGCAGTATTATATTCCTTATATCCATGTAAATGAGAAGGATAGAGTCAAGCGGATAAAAAAAAGTTTGGGTCCTGTACAACAGATTCGTTATTTTGAAGGACTTGGCTCATCCTCGAGCGGTTCAGCCTCAGCTTGTGCACTGAATTTGGGAATTTTTACAATTGCGTTGATACTCACATGCTGCCCTGAGGTATGGTCATGTTGAGGCCTTTCAGGATGACGCTGGTTTTCCCATACCTTTTGTACGCCCCCCGGATGGTGAGGGCGTACTCCGTCTGCTCTCCGTCCATGGGCCTACCGCGTCATATCACCTGCGACAGAGAAGAATACACTGTTCAGAACTGTTTATTATTTGATGTCGCTACTCTCGACGAGTAGCGGCCTTTGGAACTGTCGTGAGCGAAGTCTATTGTGTTCGAGCCGTTCTTGAACTTAGCCGTGCTCCGTAAAACAGATGGCTCATCAAAGTGCAAATACGGCACCGGTAAGAAGTAAAATGGTTTTCGTACAATACTAACAATGGAATAGCGATAATGAAAATTGCTCGGCTGGTTTCCCCAATGCTAATCAGGATGATTATAATTATGTCCCTCGTCATGGCGTTTTTTAAAACGGAAGCACCTCTTGATGTTGATAAATATGCTGCAATGGATTCGTCTACCTCTCATAAATGCCGGGTTTGTCAAGAGTTTTTTTTTCCCTGAGGGCTCAACAGGGTGGCCGCCAAGCTGGGAAAAATTAATTCCCTGACTTTTCCCTGACTTTTCCCTGCAAAAATACCTAATTTCCAGTCCCGAAATTATTCAAAATCTGAGATTTTAATAATTTAATTATTAATAATAATAATTTAATCTGACATTTTATTAATTATGATAATTTTAATCGCTTGAATTTTTGTTGTTGTTTTGTTATTGAAAGTTGATTAGAAAATACATAAATTTTTATATCTATATTTTTATAATATTATCTTCGACAGCCTCCAACCAATTGGCATAATATGTTATATGTTGGATCCTTCTGCCAACGCGGGTCGAATCTGGTACCTATTCTTCCCCATCTTGGAGGAGACGCAATATAAAAACAATAAAACAAAAATACCTATACGAAACGAGCGAACGAGTGGAACGAAAAAGGAACAACCAGTGCTGCCAAACCACCCGAACAAAAACCCTCCGAGTCGCGGTAAAAAACCCCCAAAACTTAGTGAGAAAGTAAGTACCGGAGGGGGGGGGGGGGGGCTCAAAGACTAATAAACCCTTGTGAAATAATTTGCAGCGGTAATAATTTCTAATCTACACAACAGACAGTATACTCTACATACACAACTCTACACTACAGTCTACAGTGTCACTCTGAAATAAGGAATTAGTTTTACAAATCGGGCCTAAAGTAGTTTTCATGAAACCAAGTAATGATTTATGAGCAGGGATGTCCATTAAATTTACTATTTGTTCGGCAGCGTAGCATTTCGTCGCTGAAGCCACCACACGATATAACTCAATTTTGCCAACTTTTCAGGAGACACGAATAACCGATTTATGTACCACAAGCTGTAACTCAGGAATGGACATTTCCAAATGGAACAACTAAACCATTACCATCAACCAAATGCTATAACTCAAAATTCTATTTTGCCCACAAGCTATAACTCAAGTGGCAAAACAACTGAACTGAATTTTTCACGGATGATTCCAACGTGAAAACAATTTTTTCAGATGTAACAAGGTGTTTAATATTTTAAAATAAAAGTTTCACTTTAAAAACATCTGATAAAACAATGGAAACAAAAAAAAAAAATCGTTTTTATTGCTTAGTATACGAGAAAAATCGAAAAACCCACCCGTGCCTCCATTTCGCCGGTGTATCGCATGCAAAACAGCTGAGTTGTAGCATGCGGACAAACGAAATCGTTTATAGCATGTGGTCAAAACTCGCTGTAGCAGTGTTGCTTTTGGTTTTTAAAGTGAAACTTTTATTACATCGTCCCAAATTTTTTGGTCTGTGTGTCATTTCTTGTCCCGTCACGCTACCGTTGATTTTCGCTTACAACCGATTCGTTGCTACGGAACTTCATCTTCGCCAGTTATAATCGTACAAAAATCGTTCACCATTCGTTGGAAAGCTCTCGATTTATCACGCATTTCTTTCGTACTTGTTCTTTGTCATTATGTCCCCATTTTATATTTATTGATGTTATTAATGGATGCAGTAAACAATGCCGCTTGTTTTGTTGTTATCAGTTGCCACGTTAGTAATCAATTTGAGAAAACGCCAAAATGAAGCCGTGGGTAGAGATACAAGGGTAGGTGAATGAGTAGGAAATGGGGGGGGGGGGGGACTAGACATAAAAAACGTGTCCATCGATGCTACGTACCCCACTAGGGGAGCGAGCGAAGCGAGCCGGAGAGACTAGTGAGAAAAAAGTTTCACTTTTACCGTGGTTTCATAAAACCACACCCCAGTTTTTTTCTTTAATCTGACCTCGGAAATGGATCCAGAGCAACATTTTACATAAAGAATAGGGTCTAACTCATTTTCGCCAAAAATTGAGTTGTAGCATGTGGTTGCTTTGTCTTCATTCCTCGCCCTTTTGGTTTATTATTCTTGGAATAATACACCTATGTTTTCGCGACGGGGGTCGACGACTCCGATCGGGCTCAAAATTTGACATTATCCGTTTAGTTTCAAGAGGTCTACATTCTAAATCCGAAATGTCTGTACGCCGTCCGCCGTCCAGGCCGTTTTGGGCAGTAGGAATTTTTTTAAAAATCTGAAATTTTGACAATATACTTGGTTTACCATCTAGTTGTGCCCGCAAGGTTTTCAGTCCGATCGCCCAAACCCGTGGGGCGCTATGGGGCTATAATGGGGCTACGGGAGGGGTTTTTTGAAGGCTTTTAGCTATGGGATCGAGTTAGGTGTCGTTTTCGAAGTATTTTTGGACGTAGAATCCATTTTTTGGGGTCCCAGAACCTAGGGCTTTCATGGGGCTAAAAATGGGATTTTTGAAGGATCCCAGGATGTTAAATATTTTTCGAGTCAAAAATACAGAGTTTTTGAAATAACACATTTTTGAACAAGAAAATTAAAAAAAAAAAATTTCGAGATAAAAATCCAAATTTTTTTTTTAATTTTTTCATTGACAGAATTAAATTTTTGCACAAGTAACGTATATCAAAGAATAATAAACCCTTGTGTAAAATTTGCAGCTTTTTTTTTTTTATTATTTTGCCCCCCAAATCCCCCTGACTCAAATTGAAATCCCCCTAAAAATACCCCCAAAAACATCTTCCCCCCAAATTTCCCCCTTTAGAAAAAAATCCTAAATCTGGGGGGAAACCCCCCAATTTGGCAGCACTTGTTCCGAACAACGCAGATAAACATACGAAGCAGGAGCAAGGTGCAACTCGGCAGTGTTGCAGTGCTGCCGCCTGCCGGTGCTCCCAACCCGGATTTCCCCATCATATGCTCAAAATTTTCCCTACTTCCCCATCAGTTTTAACGAATTTCCCGATAATTTCTCCCTACATTTTTTCTAGCTAAAAATAATTTTCGAGAAGCCAGATTCTGCGAATAAAAGCAGGGTTCGGGTACGTACCCGAACAGAAAAAAATCTTTTTAATTAACTAGTAATGATTACAAGGACAGAGATCTCGAACCAAAATACCAAGTGAAAGATTGATAGGTTACTTCGTGGGTGAAGTGGAACATTCCATTATGAAGAGAGGGATATTGGTGCATGAAGTGGGACTTTTCATCGTGTGAATGGGCTCATTGAACTTGTGCGGGCAACGTGGAAGAAGAGTGAGGGGAAAACAAACCCGGCAAAGTCGCTCCCACCAAAACAAATCCGGCAAAGTCGCTCCCACCAAAATTCAAAAATTATCATCATTTTCGGGACGGAAGAGAGGGACAAACTTGTCACCAAACAAAATTCGTATTTTGATACAATTTTTGATTTTTTTTTTTTTTTTTTTTTTTTTTTAATCAAAAATTTTTCCCTGACTTGTGACCGATTTCCCTGACTTTTCCCTGACTTTTCCTGAAATTTTTCATTCCCTGACTTTTCCAGGTTTTCCCTGACTTTTCCAGATGGCGGCCACCCTGCTCAAGATACCGGCAGTTTCAAGCAGTCAAGTTTTTTGTTGAAGTAGGTATTCGTCCCAACAAAGAAATCCAGATGATAAAACACCCAAGGCTGTTTTTTTAGACATGATGGCAAAAATTACAAAACCGAGCAAAGCTACAAGAAACACGTCAGTAACTGTTTCATACTGTGCCTGTCTGTGTTGACAAATTTTGCCAAGTGAGACTGTGACGATCTAGGTAATAAAACTATTAAATAGTTGAATTTTATCGCCAAGAGGGAGCAGGCCTCAGCCCATTATACACACGTGCAATGTATATAAAATTGTATATACACGTACACGTAACAATATTTTATAATAAAATGATTTTAATTTGTGGGGCTTCTTGAGAAAGCACATACAGGCACACGTGTATATATACGTGTATATATTGGTAGGTCTACCAAAAACACAGACTTCCAAGATCTTGGCCTAATCGCAGTTTCACAGGGCCTACTAGAAACCTATCCATAGCAGATCTCAGCAAGTAGACCTTTTTTCACCAGTCACTGTTCCCTCAACTAAAATAATAGGTAGTTAATATTAAATATTAACTAAATATAAATAATAAAAAATTTAATATAAATATAAAAAATAATAAAATATTAATATAAATAATATAAAAAAAATTCGTTAAATTTTCTTGTTATTCTCTGTTGAGTGAAGAATGCCACAAGGAAGAGGATGGTCCGAAGAGGAAGAGCCGTCACAGCAGGCGCTGGCGGTAGAAAAGCTGGATCGGCTCACGGGATTGGTGGAATTGTCTGGCCGGCAGTCTCGAAGGGACGAGAAGGCAAACGAAATGGGGTCTCTCCAGAGCATTGAGAACCGAGGCCTAGCAGGGTTCATTCCCCATGTTGGCCATATAGGCCGGGAGGAGTGGGCCTAAGAGTGTACCCACTCTTGCACCCAACAGCTGCTTGAGTATACCCAATTGCAGAACGAACTTGCAGACTGGTTGTTGCGAGCTGAGACAGGAGCGAGCTATGTCCCTCGTTGGTCGCAGTAGCTGTGGTCAGATCAGCCAGAAAAAAAGCTGCCAGGTGGTTCGTGCTCTGCAGCACGTCTATGTCTTCGATGGGGACATAATATGTCCCCATCGAAGACATAGACACTTTCACATATATTATATGTGAAAGACTTTCACATATAATATATGTGAAATCGCGCCCACGACTTTCACTGGAAGTCGTGGCCGCGATCACCTCTTTCTTTGAAGAAGAAAGTGACTCAATTCCCAAGACAAGTAGCAAGATGAAAAGCACAAAGACGAGGGCACGAGCAGAGAACTAAAGCGGATCGATGAGGCTGACCTTGAAAGGAACACAAAGGTGATGAAAGATTGAAGCACCACGGTGAAGGACCGTTGAAGTTCCTCGAAGTGACGATCAGAACATGCCAGCTTCCGGTATGCCCATTGAAAGTCATGCATGGCCACGTCTACTCAAAGTTAAACCGTCATAGAAGATGAGGGCTGAACCTTGTAACAGAGGGAATTGGCATAGTTCCTGAGAAGGAACAAGGAATGGAGCTTACGTACAAACAACTGACGCGGATACTGCAGATTGTTGAAAAGGTCGTTAAGGAAGTCCCATGTATGAGGAGTCTTCGGCAAGCCATTCAGAGGATGGCAGTGGCCTAGGAAAACTCAAGAGAAGCTGAAGTGACAGCGAATGTTGAAGGTTGAGACGTCCTAGACGTCTATGCACCAGGGAAAACCGTCAAAACATCAGTCGTCTCAAGAGAAGCTTTTCAGTCATCACCCTCTCCAGTCAAACTTCCTCAATGCCGGGCAGCGAGTGGGATCCTTGATCGTGAGTTGAGTAAAAGTGCTGGAATACTGAAAGCACTTTCTGCTTACGGGGAGAAAGAACTATACACCCATGGATAGAGGAATGGGCTCATATCGTGGGGGATCACATCGACCCAAAATATCGAAATATCAGAGAATCCAGGGAGCAGTAGGGCTACTGACGGTCAATTCTCTCTCCATTGAAGAATTTTGTAGTAGCAACGCGTACAGCAGGCCAAACATGTTTGCTTTGGACTGTTTTTGTAATGCCAAGCGCTCAGATAGGATGACTTGGCATCGACTCGAGTTGTCCGCCATGAATATGCAACATCTGAAGTCGGTTGGGTAATTGTAGAACAAGCGAGCTAATTTGACGTTGCGATGGAGAAGCCCAAAATCGCAGAAAACTCGATGAATACACCAGCTCCATTGTGAACTTGGTGTGACAGTCGAAATTTCGGTTTGACGCTTTGAATCGACTTTCGTCTCTATTTTAGCCGTTATATCTTATCGACCGTAACTTCTCATTGTGTAAAAAGATTTATCACTGCCGTTTGTTCCGGCGGCATTTTATAGTCCAAATTGTTGCGTCACCCTTCACTGAATTGAATATGGGGCCGGTGCACTCGGTTAATGATTCAACAAAGCCGATGTGACGAAACTGTCTGATACAACGTGTTATGGTGAGCAGTGAAAGCGGGGCAGTTAACACGCGGAAGCCTGTTGGATGCTCAAGTTCGGCGCCAAGGTTGAGAATCGGAAGGGCCGCTGACTCGGTGCACCAGGAAATTTAGCCTGGGTTTTGACCCTCCATTGTAAAAGTCCAATGAGGAATTTATGGGAAAATCGCAATTTGAATTTTTGGCGGAAACCCGAGACCAGCTCTCATTGGTCGACGATTCCGCCATGGTGCCAAGTTGGCCAACATTAAAAACTGAAGGATCTGTACTGGAGGTTAAACTATAGTGAAGCTTAAATGTGGCACCACGGCCGTTGTTTTGATTCGTTCGTGGATTAAGGTGAATAGCAGAAAACCAGGTTTTAAAAAATATTATTTAAATTAGTTCTAAAAATGTCAAGATTGTTTTAAGGGAACAATCTACGGAAAAAGTGGTTTTCTGAGTTGGCAACCCTGGCCAGAAGAACCAGAAGCTCCGTAGGTGACATCACGTACTTTTTGAATCGACTAGAACAACTTTAGATGAATATAAACTACATGAAAGACTTTTTGTCACAAAAATGACGTATTTTTCCCTTTTTGACTTCTCACAACATGGCACAGGATGATTAAGGTGTACGTCGATTCCTTATTGTCACTCGGCTGGCTTCATGGTGACCAAAGCTATCTTCCCGTCGGCCTGTTGCAACGGTCATTGTCCCCTTATGCCGTTTTAAACCCCACCCAACATCCCGTGAAAGCTAAAAACCCATTCACGTATGTTGCCCGTGACTAAATTTCCGCTCTTTACTCGGCTTTTGTGTCAGCGGACCCAGAATAAATTGTGAACGCAAGAAAAGATCGAACTTGTATTCACTGTGAATAATTCACACTTCAGCGTAGGGCTGCCATCTGGCTCGTTTTTGACAGACACGTCTTGTACAAATTTTATATTCTCCCTCGCCATAAGGCACAATATACCGATTTTGTGAATCGATACTCAGGTAGCCACTGTTTGGACTTGGTTGCCTTCCTTAACGAGGTGGATTTTGGTGCGATTTGTGGCGGTGTGTAGAAGAGTTCAGGTGCGATCAATGCTGCGTAGTAGACAATATAGGTCAATTCTGCCTATATTTTTTATCGCTTTAAATACTATAAATACGATGTCATATCTTCTTTCAGAAAAGCCTGTAGTCAAGCTTGGGAGCAGGCTGAATATATTAATTTAAAAAAATAATAAAAATTAAAAAAAAAAGACCCCAAAACATGGAGAGAAACCACCGAAACCTCTCGAACGCGAAGTGAACTTTTTTTTGTAGACCTATGGGATGATGTAGTAGTTAACCTTGACGCAGACCCGATCGTAAGCGCTCAAACTTGAGGCTAGCCTACTTAAATTTCAGATTTTTTCAATAGACCATCGAAGTAGACCAAGTAACAACAGGTGGACAACAACCAATAATAAAGGCCAGTGAAGGAACGGCTAATCAGAAAGAGACAGCTGAACTCAGTCCGAATTCATAAAGAAGAACGAGGACTTAAGTATTTAAGGGATTTGGTAAGCTACCTTTTGAATGTTCTCTCACTCCGAAAGAAAATGCAGAGCCATTAGTTTGTCCAGGTAGAAGATTTCCCGAAAAACTCAAGATCTATATCACTAATTATTGCTCAAAAGATCAAGTCGCGATCCAATGCGATGACACTAATCAAGGACTAGGCTGTTGCTTATTTTAGAATGGCCAAGCAGTGGCTTTTGGCTCAAGCAGTCTCAAGGAGTGTGAACCCCGATATAGCGACATAGAAAAGGAGATTTATCTTATCTTATAAGCTATGCTTATGATTCGCTGTAAATCGATTTCATCAGCTGATTTCACGATAACAATATTATAACAAACCAAACTGATCAGTAGGAGCGCTGATCAGCCTGGTTCAAATACGGAGATGAACACCAATGTTGTCAATCACGTTTCTTGTCGGCAGACGTCTGAACTCAAGTTTATGTGAATCCTTTCCCTGGAGCAAGAATTTCTAAAGCGAGTCTAAGTGTGGGGTCGGCTCCGGTGAGAACCGAAAATGTTCAACACAAAGAATCCCACAATACTTTACTTTTTTACAATCAAGACTGACCATCGCCCTCTCGTAACTGTGGTGAGAAAGGAGATCCATAAAAACCCGGCCAGACTTCACCTTGAATTTAACCTTGAATAACTACTTGCCTAGACCAAAAATGTTGATGGCAGATATGCTCTCTCTTGCTTCAATTCCGGCTGAAAAGGTGCATGTGGATAAGATAGATATTATTCACGTAAGCAAACTTGAAGAATACTCGATTTCTTACCAATCCCGACATCGAGGCGATCAAGAATGCTAATTCGTTAGTCCCACTCCTTCAAGAAGTTGCAGGTTGTGTTTACAAAGGATGGAAAAATGTTAGTAAGAAAAAACTCGACCCGGAATCACGATAATTATACGGCCTTCGATATTAAATAGAGAAAAAAGAAGGTCTTTAATTCCTTAACAGGCATTGCGAAGAGTCTTCAGCGTGATGTGATAACGAAAATACGCAATGAAGCTCAAATGGCTTTACTCAAAAATCTCTTTCTGGCCAGGACCACTCATCCCGTCGGAAATTCCTCAATGTCCCGTTCCAGAAAATTGGAATAGACATCGCGGATCTTGGAGGCAAATACCTGTTGATCCTAGATTGTTATTCTCAATGGCTGGAGTTCATGCCTATCGCCTCGAAAACAGCGGCTGAATGAGTCAAGAAACTCAAAATATCATTCAGAACCATGGCTATCCCGGAAATTCTACGCTGCGATAATAATCCATTCATCAGTTGAGAGTTCCACGCCTTCTCCAGTGAAAGGAAATTCACAATCCCAATTTCCAGATCGAATGTTCTTGCCGAAAAAGAAGTTGGGATCGGCAAACGATGAAAAAGTACAACAATTTCCAGAGAGCCCTTTTGGAGTACCGAACCATCCCCATATCAGGACTTGAATATTCGGCAACTCATGTGCCGAAATCCGCGCACTTCGCTACCGTCTACAGTAAAATTCTTGGAGCCTAACAAAGCCTAAAACACCAAAAGAGGGCCGGAAAAATATGCAGTTTCCGAAGGACAAAGCAAAAGACAGTAATTATTACTATCGACATGGGGTACAAGAAAAATCTCCCTATGTTGAAGGGCAACTCATCCTGATACAGTGGAAAAGATCTTGGAAACTTGGATTTATCTGAAAGGTACTCGATGAACCTCGATCAGATTTCTGTCAAGGTTCAGAAGGACAGATGTACAGCCGAAATTCCATCCACCTTCGCAAGCGCTCTGTCTCTACAAACCCAATCGACCTACCACTAAGCCCTGGGTTTTCAAAGAAGACACGATCCCCAAATAAGAATACTCCGTCACCGTCCTTGAAGACTCCTGCCCCATGACCCTCGAAGAGCCCTGTGAGCACGAAATCTTTCCAAATGAAGACTCCTCCCAACAGGGGGGATATATCCCCTTATCTTATATATAAGAACGAAAATTGACCATGGGCCTGCAAACAGGGCATAATATAAAACACGCTTTTTCTTCAACACTCGGAACCAATCTCAGCTGGGGACACTACAAACAGAAGTGATCAAACACAGAGATATTTGAACTTCACGTATAAGCACAGTATACTCAGCTGTGTTGACAGTTCCGACAACCCAACTCATCAACCGATAGGTACCACTCGTACAACCAGTCATATTTCATAGAATTGCCGCGCATCAAATTTAGTCTCCCCTTTGTGTTCCAAAGAATGAACACCGATCCGAGGATTTACGATTTTACGAATGCTTTTGGCAGCAATAAAAAGGTGGGTGCTAATTTCACGTCTCCGACTAGGTAGGTAGTCACAAAACCGAAACGGAGACGAGTCATCACGAAACCTGGCGCTGGGAACGGTCCAAATATTTAACGAAAACATCCTTGACAGTCACTCAAGTTCCGCGATGTGCACCCAAGAAGGGTTTGACTTTAATTAATTCTCATTTCGATCCAAATATAACTGCTGGAGGGCAAAAACAAAATTGCCATCAACGGTGAAATTGGGATTGATTGGAGGGAGTTTTATTCGGAATCGCTCAACATCATGTAGGTAACTATCAAAATGAAAACCGACCATACCGTTGAAAAGGCCCTCCTCATTTGCACCACATAAAAATTTTCAGGCAGACTTCATAGGAGGAAAAGCTATTAGACCAAAAAATGACGCTGATAGGTGCCTCCAATAAAATAGCGCAAAGCTGGATGATTTTAATCCACTTAGGGCATCCCAATGAGAGTAGACGACGGGTTCTGAAAGGTGCTTAACTTATGGGAGTCGAAAAACCGATACATTTTGACACTTTTTTCAGTTTTCGGGCTGATAACTCAATCGGTTTAAATCGGTTTATTCTACGGAAAACTTCACAATATACAATATTGAAGAGCACGAAATTTCCCGTCGAAAGATCTCTAGTACGGCAAATTCGGCCAGGAAATTTACTCACAGTGGTTCGTCAAAAATCGTCAATTTTCGCCAAAACGTGGGTTATGCTCAACCCTAAAAAATAAAACCCAAAATCTAATATTGAGCGATTCCGAATAATAAAACTCCCCGCAATTCAATCCCTGAATACAAACGTCTGGCATACCTTCCTTCTATATGACGAGTTGTCCGTTCATTTACCTTCACAATATTATACCTACCTACCTACCTCTCCCGAGACATCTTGGCAACATACCTACTGCATGGTACTAAACTCCTTACATCCCTTCTGAATGGTGCATTTCAGAAAGGGACGTGAACTATTTTGAAGTATCTACAATGCAGATTCTACATCTGTCCCAAGAAATCGATACGACATACCTACTCAATGATACGGAACCTTTGACGCAATTAAATCGTATCGAGTTTTCAATGCGGGGTAGTAAAAAAAAAAGTTATTTTTTCAAGGATCGAAACTTCTTCAAATTTCGAAACGAGTCAGAGTGCATTTACCTACCAGAAACTTCTAATGATAAATATCTCTACAAAATGTACCCAATTAAATCGTATAGTTTCTTTCAAACAACTAACAAAGGTTACCTATTGGTTTGATTGTCAAAATTCCTTCAAAAGAAAAGAATCGGGCCGATTCTCGATATTTTGAATCGATTCTCCGCTACACCATGGGGGGGGGGGATATTGAAGTATCGATACTTTTTTAATCGATTCTTTCTCAAATCAGATTCTATACTTTTTTGAGAAGAAAATGGATTATTTCAAGAATCGATACTCATTGACATCCCTAATATCAGCTGATTCGCGATTTACATTAACACTGGAGCGCTGCAGTCGTTTCCAAAATGGCCGTTCATTCCCGGCAAGCTGCCTCAATCTCAAGAGGCGATATGGAGGATTTCTTCACAAAATCGCTCATAATTATTTTTCGGAACACCTAAACTCGATGTTGGCATGAAAAATCGATTACTAGATAATCGGACAAGAAGAAGAAGAATAAGGAATCTCTTATCACTCTTATCTCAGCTCTGACAAAATAATAATAATCGGTCCTTTCCGTATTTCCTTTCGGTTCCCTGATTCCCTTAACGGAATCCCGTTCCTATTTACCTAACGTTATGTTTAGGCTTAGTTATTTATTCAAATAAGCCAATTGTAATGTCGAGTTCCGGAATTTTTGCAAGGTGGGGGGGCTGTGATCAATGCTGGCCACATAATTGTGAGTGGTGTTCGACTGCCAGAGGATGTCTGCACCAATAGTTATGCATTGGTTCGCACGTCGTGGAAGGAAGAATCAGCATAAAAGGAGAGGAAATTTTATCATTCCACTGTACATGTAAGGCCGGAGCATCAGCGGAATGTAAGTAAGTCGTCGCCGTCTTACGTTATTGCAACAGGTGAGGTCCTAACAGCCCAATAATCAATTCCAATTTCAATAATTTTCCCCCAAGATCCAATGTTGTTCTGATTTTACAGTCCAAGAGCTTGTTTGGTTTATAGTTATGTTAAAAAGAGGCTTCCCTGTCCAGCTGGCCTTTTTGACCTCTGACTGTTCTCATTTTGACGACGCACATTGTGAAACCTACTTCCTTCGATCCTGACTTAATAATATGTATTGTTCTCAAGACTGCAAAATCAAGAGGTCTCTGAGTTACTTTCCCGTTATCCCCCCCCCCCCCCCCCCCCCACTCGATTTTGGTTGCGTTTGGGCCGCTAAAGGTTTTTAATCATCACGAAACTATTCTCAACTCTCGGATAACAGGTTTATATGGCAATTACGAAAAACAAATACTCCGTATATACTGTACACCCTGGGATACTTAAAAAATCCCATTTGTAGCGCCATAGATTCCCACGGTGAAATCAGATCGTTCCGGGAACCCCAAAAAATGGATTCTACGTCCAAAAATACTTCGAAAACGACACCTAAATTGATCCCATAGCCAAAACCCTTTAAAAAAAACCCTCCTGTAGCCCCATTTTAGCCCCATAGCGCCCCACGGGTTTGGGCGATCGAGCTGAAATCCTTGCAACAAGTAGATGGTAAACCAAGTATGTTGTCAAAATTTGAGTATGTAGGCAAAAAAAATGCCTACTGCTAAAAACGGCTCAGACGGCGCACGGTAGGACATTTAGGTTTTGGAATCTAGACTGACCAACGGGCCACCCAGATTATAATTTCCAGCGCGTGAGGGCTTTTCGAAGAAAATTCGCTGGTTGGGTTAACGTTGCCTGACTAGGTTTATTTTTAAACTGGAAGAAAACTGAATAAGAAAAATCCTTGTTTTGCCCTTGTTTTGATCCCATACACACAGCAAAACGCCCCCTGCATATTCGTCGTCAAGGTCCACACAAATGATTATTTTTCTTTTAGCGAAATTGCCAAATCCACCTCGAACTGCGTCTTTATTTCTTAACAAACTAATAATTAGTGAATTATTATTCTTCAATTTCCAATTTTCGTACCCCAACATGGCTATAATTGGAAGAAAACTGAATAATTAGGTGCCGGGCGCTTCAAATTACATAGGGCAGGCGGGTGACTTGCCGTTTTTGAGTGAGTCTTCCGAGCGCCACCAGAGTTCGCATGCTTAATGTAAATCGCGAATAGCCTAGGGACGATTATATTCATCAGGATCGAGAGCAGTTTGTATTAGATATTTTCCAAACCCTTGTCCAGGACAGGTAACGGATGCGCACTAGTGTTATGACAACCGAGCATAATCCAACCACAGCGAGGACAGCTCCAGGACCAATGTTGGTATTCAATAAGACATTTTCCAAGAAATCGACTCAATATCCCCCAATTTTACGGTGATATGAAGGCCAGAGGTGAACTCAGGCAGACAGAAGAGACGCAAAGAGAAGAGATACTTTCACTAGACAAAACTGTGAGCTTTGGAGGACAAACCAACGAAGCGTTGGCTGCCTCGGCGTTTTCAGGCTTTAAACGGCCTTCGTGGCGAGTAGAAGGGTGAACGGAATTCATGTCAAGCATCAACCTATGACAATATGGGGCATTTTTCGGTTCCACTCGGGATTTTCGTGAAGCCAGAAGTGCCCTTGGGTGATGAGTGTGTTGGATGATCATTATGCAACAGGGCGCCCCAGATTCATCGGGTGGCTTCCCAGAATGTGAATGAGCAGCAACCAGAGCGAGATGTGTCTCTCAACTTCATCAATCATTATTGATGAAGTTGACAAAGCACCTTCGATTGGGCCTACAAATGAAAACTGAAGGATTTCCTTTTCAAACCCCAGACTCGGGTATCAAAACATTTCACATGAGCCTTCTAATTATCCAACGAGAAGTAATTCTTGCACTAACAATAGCTTCTGGATGTCGTCCAGTGACCGTCCGATCCAGATATAGGCCCAGATTAAAAGCTTTTTACGGCTTCTTCTGACAGTAATAAAACCTGAGAATAGAATTAACAAGATCCAACCCAAGGAAGGTCACCCACGGGCGAAACCGTGTAATTCGCGGTAGATTTACGGTTTGACGGTCTGCTAACGAACCAATTAGGTAGTAATAACGGGGGACATAAAATTGTCAAATCCACCTCACATTTTCGTCGTAATGAGTACATTGTCGGTCATGTTCTTCGAGGTTTCGCGCATTTTAAGGACAAACTCTGTAAGTGATGTGGGAGTAAATGTCGCCTAGATGACCTGGTCCTTGTTTTGAACTAAACGAGGTATGACGGATGTTTTGGAAGACAGCGAGGAGTCAGTGTGATCAGTTGGAATCGGGAATATTCCTGTATTTTGGTCAACTGCTAGGTAGCAGGTGCTGGTACCACCAGAATATGAAAACCGCTCCCAAATGAAGATTTGAAGAGCTCTTCAACAAGAACTGGCCTTTCAACTGGGAGCACTTCCCCGCTCCGCACAATTCAACGAGTTTTCAAGGAAGAAAATATTTACCCAAACAGTGAGGCACGCGCTTCATGAGGTAGCTGATATAACAGATATCTGGGTCAACCCCCGTTAATAGATCGGTTATGTTACAAACGGACCGCCGTCAGGTGCTTTCTAGTTCCCAGGTAGTGAGCAAAAATTCTTCCCTCGTCCCGTAGTCAAGTATACCAACATAATTGTATCAGCAGTATTGACATAATTAGCTGGTAATGGCTTCATTTGGGTCATTTCGTTCTAGTTGGCTTTCTCATGATCCAGAAATAGGCCGACACGACGGTGGATGGGACGCAAACGAAAACAAAAGTTTGTTTGCAGTAATCTTCCGAATTTGGAATCGGCTCTGAGACCAATTACCAGTTTTGGATCCACTTCAGCCTCACGAGTTGAACTCAGTTCACAACCAGCTTAGAACCCAATGCACAACCAGCTCTGATTCCTCTCCAGTTTTGGACCAATTTCAGAGCCATTTTCGGGCTGAATTCACAACCAGTCAGTTGAAAACCATCATAACTAGTTTTGGATTAAATTCAAACCCATTTCCGAGATTGGTTCAGAACTGGTTTCATGACCCTGGCGAAAAAGTTCTAGATGGGGTTCTGAATCAGTTCCGAGGACAGTTCAATACCTACTATTTTACTCGTTTTGATGCGCTATCTGCAAAGAACCAGTTCAAAACCTTTACGAGTAGGTAATTTTGGAAACATAATCTATTTTTCGCGGCCCCACATCTGTCCAAGGATTGTACAGAAAAAGTCTCAATGACAGGATTAATTTTTTCCGCAATTAACCTCTATCAAAGAATAATAAACCCTAGTGTAGAATGTACAGCGTTTTTCAATCTATTTTTCCAAGAATATTCAAGAATTTCCTCTAGCACTGGGGTGTGATAGGCGATAAAACCTGTCAAACGTAAGCACGCTTTCATCTTCAACCGACAACCTTCTATCTATCGTCTAATGTGACACAAGACGTTAACTGCCGTTTAACGGTGTCTATGATGTGTTGACACATCGGATTTTAATCGCGCAAATAAGATATCGCAAACATTGCATTAAAGCAACGCTATTAAGATTCTACCAAAAAAGATAATTCGCCACAACGAGCTAAGTCGTGAAAATGCTGAAAAGTAAGACGTTTGTCACAACCTTGAGGCTCTCGTGAATCGAATTGACGGGACTCAGATCAAGTGTGAACGCATGATGATCAAAGACCTTCGTACAGTAGCGGCGGGTTTTACTGATAAAAGGTTGAGGACTATAGAACGGTTCGTAAGTTTTGGTAATATAGTCAGGTTTAGACGTATTTCATCAGGGCTCAGTTCAAGGCTGACTGGACTACCGTGTCGACACTCGGCCGTCGAATGTATCCCGCCCAAAGGTCCACACATCCCAACCTGCATTTTCCAAGTCCAAATCCACAAAAGGTAGACACTTCCTGTTCAACGCGAGTCACTCGCTCGGGTTTGCAGGTTGGAACCGGTCCTTATGACGCAACTTTTGTCGCGCAGACTTTCACTTTTGCACGCAATTCGGAAACGTTCTTCCGACCCGGCGGGTTATTAGCATGACAAACCTCAAACCGCAAACCGAAACAAGCCCGGGCCGGCGACAACGGTGAAGAAATAGGACGGACGAAGACGACGGTCGACAACTGAGGATGACAACCAGAAAGTTCGTGAGCGAGCTCAATTTTTCCATGATTAACCTATGCGGACAGGTTTCTTAGATGGATACTTCGTCCAAAATTACTTCGAAAACGACACCTCACTTGGCAAAGTTTTCACAAGCCCCACAAGTAGTCCAATCCGGTATTGGGGTAATAACGAGGGTTGCTTGCATAAAATCAGGACAAACGGGAATTTTTTATGGGTGACTTATGTGTGCCTAGGGAACGTGTTTAAAGTATTTTCTACTAGATTCTCCTTGTGCTTAACTTTTGGTGCCCGAAAAACCGCGATTTTTTAGCACTTGTTACAGGGGTTGGCATATAACTCGAAAACTACGCTTCCTACAGAAAATTTTACTTCTTCTAAAATTAAACAACATAAAATTTCGCGTCAAATGACCATCTCAAACGTTTCGATCGGTCCGGCCGTTTGGCCGCAATCGATCGTTAAAGTTTGGCAATCGGTTTGGCTCACGTTTCAAAGCTGTCTGCACTGTTTGAACGTTTTTGCTGTAGCTCGGAAACTGTTATCCCGATTCCAAATTTCTTTTTTTCTCGTGAAAGCTGATTCAATTTCCTATCGCTGCCAGTCCGTGAGAAAATTTGATTTGGGCTTCCAATAAGAGAGTTTCCCATAACTCTGAAACGGTTCGTCCGATCTTAATTTTTTATTTCTGGTGAAAGCTGGTTAAATTTTATAGCTTTTGCGGGATTTTCAAGATACAGATTCTAGCAACTTACACAACGACTGTTGCATAATATTCCAACAGATAGTTCATCTATGCAAATTTGACAAATGTTTCTAAGGACGTTTTTACAGTTTCAGAGGATTTTTCTCCAGACATTCTAAATTCACAAGGTTGCCCCTGACTTTGTTGGTCCCCTACCAACATGACGATATACATAAGACACTCATTAAACCGATTAAGAGCCCTCCGGTGTGTCGAAACTCCGTCACGTCTTTGGGTACAGCCTACGTTTCATAAGGATCCGATCCCGAGGCGTCAACTAGCTCCACTGCCCACCGTCCACTGTGGCCACGTTCAAACATGCTCCCGGAATAGTCACGTCAGTTAGGATGGAAGAAATTGACGGGCGTTTTGAAATCAACAATCCAAACATTTGACTATTGTTGACGATTTTTGGTAGTAAGAATTCACTGATGACTTGCTAAAGTCGGCTTAATCTGTAAATCAAACGACCTACACGAGAATATAACTTGACGGGTGCGTTTTCGACTGTAACTCACTCCCACTCATCACTAAATCAAGTTGTACATTTGCTAAAACTTATTCTGCACTTACTTGAAAAATTAAAATGAACAAAAAGCGAAGACGAGATGTAAAAAAAAGCTTCCACGAACGCGTTCAAATCACCGTATTGTCGCGGACCGTCCGAACTTGCGCACTCGGCCACTGGAGTCTTTCTAGCAACAGGTGATCATTACCGTACTTTCTCTTCGTGTGATTGGCCGCCAGAGGGGGTTAGGGGTGGTTCTTCGGGGGTGCGTCCGTGCGTGGTGGGAGAGCCTGGGGGGATGCAGGTAACGAGTAGAAACCTGGGGATCGGCCAGATGGACGAAAGGATGGTGGGATTTCACGACGAATCCTGATTCTTGATGTGTAGTTAGCAGTTTTCGGCAAGGCTTTTTAAGGGCTCAACTGATTACTGATATTGAATCTTAAGAGTATTACCGTAAAAATCCTAACTAGACCATGCAGTTAGGAGCCGCAGGACGATGCCCAGACTCCCAGCTTTCTCGTCATCCTCGCCTGCCTTGACTTTTGTCTGAGGAAGATTTTTTGCCGAAGTGCCCTTTTCTAAATGATTTGCGGGATTCCGATATGCAAGAGGCGCTGAAACAACCACAAATTCGTTTAAGCTCACCAAGAACCTTCGAACTGTTGCTAACAAAATGAGGATGTTTCGAAAGGGCTTTTGCAAAGTGGATTGTCGCTCTCCGTATAAATCTGTGACCTACGGGGCCTATCTCAACGCCCAACTTGGCGAATGGGTCTATCATTCCTTACCCAAGTAAACGATGAAACTGGTGGAGAGAATACTGTCGAAGGTCGGATGATACCTTCAAACAGATTCTGTCTGGCGTCCGAACCACGTTCTGGGAGTCATCGAACAACGTAGTACACAGTGGAACCGCTTCACATTCCCAGATATCCATCAGGAGTCGCCGTGGTTTTTGATGACTCCACCCTCTGCGTAAAGAGAAGAAGCAATAGACAGAACCCATTATATGATGCTTATGCTTCGAAATGCCAAACCTACCTCACCTAACTATTTGTTGGTAAACGCGAAAATTACCGGGGTGAATATCACAAAAACGGACATTTTCTAGTCACTGTAGCTTCACTCAGGAAGTAATGAGATTATGTCCTGGGCACACTTGTCATATTTATAATTAATTGTCCCTGTGTGAGGAACAACGTTTAGGGATGGTGTTAGACCCCAGAAGACCATTTTAACTGCGTTTTTAGATGAAGTTTCTCAATGACGTGGTTGTATCCGAATGCATATTTTGAGGTGTTGATGCTGGTTCATCCTCTGTAAACAAAACGGCGAGCAACTTGCTCGGAGCAAGCTGAGACAATGTCGCCAACAGAAAAAAAAACTCGAAATCCCTTCGCTCAGCCTCGGCTCAGGATGCCACATCGGCGTTTCCTTTTGCGGTCACCAGACTGCAGTGTCGGAGCGCAATATTCGTATCTCTGGTAGAGTCATAAACTCTCATCATAACTCTGGTTGAGTCCGTCGTCACTGGCTGACATGGTGGTGGCAGCGAGCGCTTTCGATGTGAACACACATCTACACATCTCCGACTGCCCATTGAGTGATAATCAGTATAATTATTACAAAATTTTGCCCCTTCCCTTGAGACCCTGAGTTTTTCAGAGTCGTTTTCGAGGTATTTTTGGACGTGGAATCTATTTTTGGGGGTCCCAGAACGATCCAACTTGGGGATCTATGGGGCTATCATGGGGCTACCAATGTGAAGGATCCCAGGAGGTAAATGTGTTCCGAGTAATTGTCGACGCATAATCCATTTTTCGAGGTCCCACATCTGTCCAAACTTTATACAGAATTTGTCTATTATTTATTCATTTTTTATTTTTCAGCATTTTTATATTGACACACAATTAACCCATGTCAAAGAATAATAAAATCTTGTGTAAAATTATTATTATTAAAAATAAGACACGATTTATCCCGTGATTTTTTTTTTAAGAATTGAAGAGAAGGCAGGAGATCGAGCGAGGTGTCGTTTTCCAAGTAATTTTCAACGTAAAATCGGTTTAGGGGTCGTAAACCTGCCCTACCACGACGATGTTCATTTATTGACAGTAATAACTCCCAGAGTAATTCCATTTGCTCCGGTGTTGACGCGAAAAGAAATTTGTGTTTTAGTTTAGTCAATAAAATTGGTCGATATTGTTTCGAGGATTGTTTCGAATCTTTATCGACACGCTCAGACAAGCTTGACATTCACTACACCTATCACAAGTTGTTTACTGTCAGTTCACTAATGGGGTGGTCGATCGTCAGGCCGCTTATCGATCTACGCAGACGTCTCACGAGCGAAGCACCTTTCAAGTTGCAAATAGATTCAAATCGCTCGTGTTTTTTCACTCCCACGCATTCTCATTGTTCATCGCCGTGTTCCAAGCGATTAGAGATGAAACCCGTTATACAACAAAAAATATTCACCCATTAAAATTTCCTTCGGGACCGAGAGGAGTTTTAAAAACGTGAATCGGTTCCCGGGTGTACGAAAACGGCCTTGTGCCTCATCCCCAGTCTTCCCCGGCGGGTCAATTCGTTCGGTTGTGCCAAACTCGACTTTTTCGCACGACGCTTCCCACGCTCGACAATTTAAATCGCGTTTGTTTTTCTCGCCGATTTTCAAGGAGTGAGACGACGAAAAAAGCGGAGCCGGACGATTTATTTATACGTCGTGACGATTTGACGACGTCAACGTCATCACGTATGGCACACGTATGGATCCTAAATATTGTCGTTTGAATATCATAAAAACACTGCAAATTTTACGCAAGGGTTCATTATTCTTTGATATAGGTAGTTTAATTGTGCGAAAATTAGGTAGGTAATTCTGGGTCAATAAAAAAACATTTTCGAAAAAACTTCTATACCTACATTGTTTGAACAGATGTGGGACCTCGAGGTGGGTGTTCCCAGCAGACACACCTGTCGAAAAGTATGAGCACCGTGCTCTCAGCGGACAAGGGTGCTTTACTTGTAAGCTATTTAGCTTTGAGAAACCTCAGCTCGCTGCGTGACAGTCGAAAAACCTCAAAATCTTCGAACTTATTTTGGTTTTTGGCTTATATCTCCGTAGGGGTCCATCCTACAAAAAACATTACTCCTACCTTTTGGGAAGTAGACAACATTTGCTAACTTTTGAGGCTAACCGCAGCTCTGTAGGTCTAATAGTTTCTGAGATACAGCTTTTCTAAAAATGGTCACATTTTCGAAAAACTTGAAATTTAACCATTTGGTCACGTTTCAAAGCGTAGTGAGGGGAGCAAACAAACTTGGCCTACCTCGAGCAGTGGACACTCCTTTTTGGTTTATTATTCTTGGAATGTCCTCAAAATTTGACATTATCCGTTTCAAGAGGCCTAGATTACAAAACCGAAATGTCCGTCCGCCATCCACCTTCCGCCGTCCGAGCCGTTTTGGGCAGTAGGCTTTTTTTTAAAATCCGACAAAATATTTGGTTTACCATCTAGTTGTGCCCACAAGGTTTTCAGCCCGATCGCCCAAACCCGTGGGGCGCTATGGGGCTAAAATGGGGCTACGGGAGGGGTTTTTGAAAGCTTTCGGCTATGGGATCGAGTTAGGTGTCGTTTTTGAAGTTTTTTTGGACAGAAATGGATTCCACGTTCACAATTACATCGAAAACGACACCCCTTTCGACCTTCTGTCCTTCAAAAGACCTACTAGGAGCCCCATAGAACCCTACGATGTAGTCGGACAAATCTGGGATCGCCATAAATTGGTTTACATTCAAAATTACTTAGAAAACGACACCACATTCGACTGCCATCACTATGTATGTAAAATCCACAAAAAACCCTTGTTTGTAGCCCGTAAGAAGCCCCACGAGCTCGAAGTGAAGTCTGGCGGGACTGAGCTCCCCATACTATGATCAAAAATACCTCGAAAACAACGCCCTACTCGGCTCAGTGGCCAAAATGCTCCAAACCCCCCCCCCCCCCCCATCGCCCATGGGTGGGGGGTTTGGATCGGGTTGAAATTCTTGACGACACAATAGATGGAGAGTCGACGGCCAAAATGGTTTCAACGCCCCTAACTGCCATTAAACTTTAATGATTAAACCACGCAGCAAACTACTGTAACTCACGTCTCGGTTCATTGTTTCCAGTTCGGAGCAGCTCGAGCCCGCCCAGCCGGAACGACGAACTTGATCAAAACCGTCAGCTTCCTGTTGCTGTGCATCTTCCATCTCCAGATCCTTTCGACCGTTTTTGCCGTCACCGTCTCGGCGATTTTCTTCGTCGCCGCCGTCATACAGCTAGCCGGCATGACGGCCTTCTGGAACGACGCGGCGCCGCAAGATGTGATCAACGGCCTGCAAATCAATTTATTGTAGAAAACGAAAAGTGATGAACTGAAAAGGGGATATTCACGACTTTTTTCACACAGAAAAATGATAAGGTTCCCAAAAAATTGTATTGTCCTCAGATTGTGTACATTCCGGGAATGTGAATTAGGGGTGGGACAAGGACGATATCGAAGGCTACTAGGGATGCGAATCGATTTTTAATTAAGAAAAAAATGGTTTAACCTCCGACTTCGATTTTTTGAAATCGATTTTTTTTTTGTGAAATCGACTTACCTACATTGGGGTGAAGTTTTTGTCCAGGTGTAGGTCCTACTCCTTGTTTTGTACTTACGCAGCAGACTCACGAGAAGGATAAAATAGAAAACAACGACAGCGTCAGATCTTAGACTCTAGGAAGGGAGAACTACTAAGTTAGTAGTTGTCCTTCTGTTAGTAGTACTAACAGAAGGACAAACAGACAATTTCGTTTCTCTGCAGACACAGGAAGATTATATACCACCACCACCACCACTACCTACCTACTGGTTCTCAGGGCCGTGGAGAGAAAATCCGGGCCCGGGGGCAAAATTCATCGGGCCCCCTAAAAAAAAAAAAAAAAAAAAAAAAAAATATATTCGTAGCTAAAAGGTCGGCAAAAAAAAAGACATCGCTTCCAAATTTCCCCCCCTCCTCCACCGTTGTAAGGTCCATGAAGCCCCGCCCTGAATTTCTGAGTACGTCTTTCCGACTTCCTTGACAGCGGCGGGTTGGAAGAGCCGAGACTCACGCTATCACTATCACTCACGATTTTGACTGGGAGACTACCCGAGCCGCGAGAGGGGGGGCGTCCGTATAAAAGACTTCGCTTCAAAAGGTCTTATGAAAAAAAAAAAAAAAAAAGGACCTATGAAAATTTTTCCTATATTGATCTGTCCCTTTTCCCATTTTGCCTCTCCTACCCCCTTTTTTACAAAAAAAAAAAAAAAAAAATCTCAAGAAAATCTGGGCCCGGGGGCAACGGGTCCAGTGCCCCCCCCCCCCCCCTCTCTACGGGGCTGCTGGTTCTGAACGGAGCTACCGCAACCTACCGTTTTTCTTGTGAGTTGAATAGCCTTCTGAGCTGATGGAATTAGGTAACTCACATCAGTCTCATTTTATTTCTACTAAGCAAAAGGTGAGTTAGAAAGTAATATGAATATAAAAGATAATTTTTTTCATGATTTGGCTGAAAAATTTATAAATAAAATCTATTTTTCATAAATAAAATTTTACTTAAAATTTTAAGAAATCGATTTTTGTTCGATTAATTGGTGAAATCGATTGTGAGCTTTCGGTTAAAAATCGATTGTGAGTTATCGACTTTGCACCCCTAGCCGGTTTTCGAGCCCCGTCCCTAATTTGCATCGAGTTCAACATCTTGCCGTGCTCGGACCTTTTTTCATCTGTCTCTTCTGCAGCCATAGTAGACACACAAAGGGGATCGCTCCGACTTCATGAAAATTTTATTTAATACCATCACCCTACAGGACCAATAAGTGGTCCGCTGACGCTGTATACGAAAAACACTTTCAGCTATTTCACTACATTCCAAATCCCCAGTTGCGGTGACTCACCCACCTAGGTACCGACGAAATATACATATAAATCAAAAAGACATTTCCAGCTGCTGGAAGCTTCCAACCAATATTAAATATAAATTTTATTTCTCATAACAGCTTACTTTTACATTTAATTAAAAAAAAAGAATAAAATTTATTCAATAACAGATTATAAAAACATCAGAAAAAAAGCCTAATTGGCGGTTGAATGAAGCGGATTAAAGTCAACACAAATGCAGCCGATACAAATTTTATAGCGTAAAAAAGTAGGGTAGAGGGACCAGTTACAAACCCGTCTAAGGAAATATTCGCTTGGTTGTAGCTGAACGGCAGAACCGATTATGATGTGTAAGGAGGTCGTTCGACTTCTTTATAAAGAGCATGTTATAACAGTTAAAGTTAGGTAGGTACTCAAGGAAGAAATAGGTTCCTTATTCCATGGTAGGTACTTTGCATGAAGCCTTTTCTATGCGGTGCTTAGTTTTAGAGTTACAGCTAAAAAAAAGGAAAATGCCCGAAAAAATTGAGGTTGTTTGGCCGCCAAAAGTTCTCCCAGCAAACATTTTGCTCCCATTTTTGATATTTTGTTGTTCAGAACCATTAAGTACAACCATTTAAAAATAAAAATAAAAGCTTCTACACCATTTCTTGCGTGAGTAAATAATTTACTCACCATAATTATTATGGTTATTATTGTAACTGTTTAACGGGGAGGGTAATTTTAAGAAGGTACCTAGTTGTTGATAAGCCAACAATAGTAACTATTGTTCCTCATAATATTATCGAGTCATTCGTACTTGAATCACTGCAGTTGAAATATCTTTCTCAAATTAAAATGCTATTATACCGAAATTTTCAGCAACTTAAAAAGAATTTTCACAGCCTTAGGTACCGCTATTATCTACTTTTAGCAACAAACAGGAGGTTCTTCCACAAAATATGTTTTAAGACGGGTTTTTTTTCTTCACACTCATAACTTTCCTCATTCCACCTGGTAACAAGACCCCCTCGATAAATGTCGATCTAAACATAACACGTTTTAATTGAACACTTTTTTTCCCAATGGCTTTATGAGCATGACTCATGAAAAATGTCATGAACCTGAACTAGTCTTGAACAATACTGTACGATAATAATGTTATCGTGATAATAGTATTATACTTTAATTTGTATTTTGTGTATTTAAATAAAATAAAAAGGTTTGAAAATTGGTCGTTCTATATAATCAAATATTCGCAAGACTATTCATCATTTTCAGTTGAAAACAACTGTGGTAGGTGGGTTGGGCCAGTGAGGGGACTCGAGGTGTCACTGAGCCAAAATAGAACCTGCCTGACGATTTCTTAAAATTCTTTTACCCGCTTCGGGCCAAGAACTATGTTTCGTCTATTTTGAAATTTACGTGGCTCTAATTTTAATTTATAATGGAAGAGGGGGAGGGGCTTCCCGAAAAAAAAACGGAATCCGCCGCACATCGCCTTTAGGGAAGCAACGATTAAATGTCCGGAAGCAAATTTCTAGGGATGGGAATCGATTTCCGATTTTTTGGAAAAATCGATTTTTTGTTCCGATTTTTCGATTTTTTTTGAATCGATCTTCAGGTTCCGATTTTTTAGGTGAATCGATTTTTTACTTCCGATTTTTGTAAAAATCGTGAATCGATTTTTTACTACTGATTTAAAAAAAAAATCTTGAATCAATTTTCGTCATTTAAAAAAATTAGTTTATTATTTCAAGTGATTCAAGCAAAATTTGCTTTCGAAATTTAATTTCGAGTCTTAGGTCGATTAAAAATTATGATAATAGCTAATAACAACAAAACTCACTAGTTACCAGCGACGTCCGCCATGGCTTTTGGTTTATTGTTCTTGGAATAATACACCTATGTTTTCGCGACGAGGGTTCGACGACTCCGATCGGCCTCAAAATTTGACATTATCCGTTTCAAGAGGTCTACATTCTAAATCCGAAATGTCCGTCCGCCGTCCAGGCCGTTTTGGGCAGTAGGAATTTTTTTAAAAATCTGAAATTTTGACAAAATACTTGGTTTTCCATCTAAGTAGTTGTGCCCGCAAGGTTTTCAGTCCGATCTCCCAAACCCGTGGGGCGCTATGGGGCTAAAATGGGGCTACAGGAGGTTTTTTTTAAAGGCTTTGGGTTATTGGATCGAGTTAGGTGTCGTTTTCGAAGTATTTTTGGACGTAGAATACATTTCTGGGGATCCCGGAACGATCCGATTTCACTGTGGCGATCTATTGGGCTTTCATGGGGCTTAAAATTGGATTTTTGAAGGATTCCAGAAGGTTAAATATTTTTCGAGTAAAAAATAAAGAATTTTTGAAGAAAAACATTTTTGAAAAAAAAAAATCCCCAAAAAAAATTTTTTTTTTTAAATATAAAACTCCAAAAAAAATTTTTTTAATTTTTTTCATTGACAGAATTAAATTTATGTACAAGTAACCTATACCTATCAAAGAATAATAAACCCTTGTGTAAAGTTTGCAGCGTTTTTCAGACAGCGCAACTGATTACTCGTCTGATTAAAATTTAATGTTTATTATCATAATGTTTGAAAACTAATGCAATTTTAATTTTCAATAAATTTTTTTAACGATTTTTTCTTGAATCCTACCTACATTAAATATATCTACCGTTATCACTCATTTAAAATTTTTTTTTTGTAAGACCGATTTTTGAATCGATTTTCCAAAAAATCGATACTTTTATGGCGATTTTTTTGGGAAATCGATTTGGAGCATCCGATTCTGAATCGATTCAAAAAATCGATACTTCTTACCGATTTCCCATCCCTACAAATTTCCTCGTAAACGGAAAAGTGTGAACCAGGAAGGAAGAAAACTCTTGGGAACCCCAACCCACGCCGAGAACCCTCAGGGACCAAAAACTCTTGGGAAACGGAATTTCTGGAGGCCGAAATCGCGGGATTCTAAAACTTGCTGGATCCAGCAACAGGTTCAAAAAGGTCTTCAAAAATGAGAAGCAGTAGCGAATCTTCAGATTTTTAGAGAAAAGGATAATGGTATATGGTACAGCTTATAAAAAGGCTTTAATGAAAAAATTGAATCGAGTCGACAGTACAATCTGATGTTTTTTACCAGAGTACTTAGGTATTGGTACTATAGTGGGCTTTGAATTAGAGGAAAGGTCGAGTCATCAGCAAACATAATATGTTCCCTACTATGCTTGAAACAGATATTATCTGTTTCAAGCATAGTAGGGAGGTACTTTTGCATCACAATGCCTATAGGCCACTTGAGAGGGACAATGCGAGTAACCAAGTTCATTTCTAGAGACTTCCCTACGAAATATGCCCAAGATAATTCGGAACAACACCTACCTATCCAAAACATACAATGTATGTAGTTACGGAAACAAACACGTGATTAAAAGAGAAGCTGAGCTGCAAAACTCGCTCTTTCCGAATAGGTATGCCTTAAGTTTGAGGCTAAACGTTCCTGAGGAAAAAGGGCATCGAAAACACAGGATTGTTGCAGAACACATTCGTTCTACAAGCTGGTTTCAAAACGGGTTCGATCCAACCGGTTTGTATGCTGCAAAGTTCGTTCGTTCCCAAGCTAACCTTCCCATGTTTTTAACTGTTTACTGATCCCGAAAAGGAGCTGGTTCACTATAAAAATGTCATTAAATGACATTTAAACTGACAGTTAAAATTTTTAACGTGTAGGGCGAGGTCTTTTGGTTGAGGGTCTTGCAAACATTTTCGTTAACAAAAAAAAAAAGAAAAAAAAAAAGCCAGACCAGTCAGACATTATCAAGAGACCAGCGACCAAATCAAAAACCAGAGCTCTGGTCTAGACTAGACCAAACCAGTCAAGACCACATCAGTCATACACCACTCAAAGCATCTTCACAACTCACCTCATCGTGAAAGTGTGGAGAAGTTTTGCTCGTTCCAATATTGTGTGCAGCAAAACTCATTAGTTCCATGATTTTGTGTCAAAACTCGTTTGTTCCCAACTTCAGTCTTCATTGTCTCGTTTTTACTTGAATGCATTTTATTAATTTCTCTCTTAGTTCATCCAGGCTGCAGGAGTTTTGAAAGGCAAATTGAATCATTTTGATCTGATCGGTTACAAAGATGAACGAAGTTTTTCGTGATGTCTGGAAATTGTGTTAAAGTGGATCGAATTTTGCAGCTAAGCTCTCCAATTATATCACCAAGCATCAATGAGGATTAGAATCCTAATCCTTAAGTAATTTTCTTTTTGTATTTCACTGAGCGAAAAATTTAAAACCCATCCACGGAAGATTTGACGTTCCCCTCGATGTCCACAGCAACCGAGCGGAACGAGATTAGCACTGGCCACCCTGGATATAAGGAGCATAACTCAAACCGTTAACGGAGCTCGGATATGTACGGCAGATTAATTGATGACAGGTGTGGTCGATTTGAACGCCAGGTGGATCAAGTATTTTTAGTTTTAGAAATGGCGCCCAATCGCAAAAAATCCGCAGTTATGTCAGAATCAGCAGTTTGAATTTCATGAGTGGGTTTATTACTGGCATTGTTTTAGTGTTGGATGACATAATAGAGGTTGACGGTAGTGTTGGTTGCACAACTTCATCTTCAGCCTGCTCTTCTAGAGCTTCAAATTACGAGATGTATCGGATTCAGTGCAACTTGGAAGTCACCAGCCAACCCCTTTCTCCCTGGATTCAGCCCCCGTGGTGACTAATCCCGTCTATAAATACGCATCACTTGCAAAAACCGAGGCGGAGTCCCCCTCCACATACCGGGAGTTTTGGGACGACGATCTGCCCCGTTTTTCACAGACCTTTCCGAAGCGATTTGGCGCAAATAGTCGGTTCAAGTGGGAGAAAAAAAGGATACCGAGACCAAAAAGGAGCCATGTTGATTTCATGAGCATGTCCAAGCGACTTCTCAAAACGAATTTCTTGTTCACCATTGGAATTTACGGGGTGTGCAAAGTTGATGGATGGGGCCTGACGCTGAGCGCTTTCCTCGTAAGGACATCTCTGTCCCTACATTCACCCTCAACCCTCAACGATTTTCCCCTTCCGTTGTTTGGTTCAAACGAAGGGTTAAGGTCAGGAGCCGTCCTTGGTGCAGTTAGTTGGTCCGACGAGCTGGTAGAGGGCGTCCGGTGATCTATAAAAGGCGTAGAGGTAACCAGAGCCTCATCTAGGAATCACAAATAGACCCCAACATCCCCACTACCGTCAAGATCGCGACATGGCAAGCCTAAAGGCATCTTCCAGGCTCGTCCCGTCTCGAGACTTTCCAGATTCTCTCTATCGTTCACCTGAAAAATCAAATAAAACTTTTACAATACTTAGTAGGTGCAATTTATTTCATCCTTAAAGAATAACAAAATCTGTGCAAAATTTGCAGTTTCGAGACAGAGAAGGGATTCCCAGAAATGGATTTGACGTCAAAAATTACTGGGAAAACGTTTCAAATCAAAAAGTTTAATTAGTAACCCATTTAGCACATTGAATTCTGATGGGACCATCACAAAAGGATTCTACGTCCAAAAGTGCTTCGAAAACGATACCTCACTCGACTCCTTACTCTAAACCCTTCAAAAGAAAATTATTTTTAAAGAACTATTGGTACACTTTTAGGAAAGCTGTTGGACCCCACCAATATATTCCACGTTAAAAAAACGACACCGAACTCGACCCCTTAGCCGAAACCCTGCAACACCCCCCCCCCCCCCCCCCACACACACACAAATAATTTATTCCGCAGCTCAGAATTGTTAAGGGCTACAGAGAGCCTGATCACTTTTCAAATAACGTTACCAACCCAACATCCTCAAAGCCCAAAATGTGGGTATTTTTTGGTTAGCCCAAAATTTGTGGTTATTTTCACTAGGTGTGGTTATTTTCCTATTTAATAGTGACATCAAACCGGGAAGTCTGCTAAGGTTTCTAGCCGTGTGCCTAGCCCGACGACCAAATTAGTTTCATCCATTCGAGATTATTTCAAGCGGAATTTCAACCGCCAGCGAGGGAGCCAAATAAATCACCAAGACGTATGGATTTGTCCTGAGAAAGCCCACTCTGAACAAGTCACTGGAGCATGTTACACGCACTTTTTCGCTGCAATGGGTCATGTAGACATCGTCCCAACAGGAGAAATTAGTACTAATCATGTTGAGGGAATTTTAGCAAAATATCGTCTGGCCTTCTGGTGGAAATGCTGGTGATCCTCAATATTTAGGAATCGTTGTGAGGCAAATCTTTGGTTTGTTGGTTTATTAAAATTTAATAACATTAAATGTTATTAAATTTTAATGTTGACATTGTACTGCCGCTCAGTGGGACGAAACGGATTAAACCCGCGACATTGGCCGAAAATCGAAAGTGATTGTATGATTGAAAAACCGAGTTATTCCTGCCCTATAGGTATCTGCAGTAGGTATACCTATATATGAGAAACCACTAACTGTTAGAATGCCGAAAAACGCGTGTTCTGGACTTAAAGACTGGCAGGAACTATCAGTTTTGGGTGAAAATCCGCTTTCTGAAAGCTACTATAATATTTGCTGAAGGGTACTATAATATTTTGTCGAGATTTAACCTGGACGGTCTTGCGTTTATTCCTCTCATTAGGCTCCACTACAAGAATGTAGTGAAGTACGAATCAGGCGGAAAAAATATTTTTAGTTTTTTAATTACAAATAAATACGCGTGTTTCGTAACTTGATTCTACGAAATTCGTAGGATGCTGTATTTAATAGGTACAGCATTTTACAAAATGTGCCAGATTATGACAGAAAACTGATTTTTTTTTTCTGTTATTCCTGAGGGAAGTATTTTCCTAGCAAGTCTGGAATGGGAAACTTTTTTCCACGTTCCTACCTACCGAATTTTTTACCCCCGACGCGAATACATAGGCGTAAGAATAATAAACCAAAAGCTCCCTTCACCGGCGAAAAATTCGCGCTAAATCGAAAAGTATCGATATTTCGGATATGATCAACGTATCGATTCTCCGATTCCGGTGCTATCTTTCTAGGGATGGGCGTTATTGCTACATTTTCGTAACGTTCCGTTTCGTTCGTTATTATACAATAACCGTTTTTTTTTTTTTCTGCTACAAAATAACCGAAAAAAAAACGAGTTCTGAATAACTCTTCAGCTACCGCAAGAAACCAGTCGTTTCGTTTTTTTTCAGTTCTTTATTAGTTCCTACTTGCTAGTTTTTATCGTTTCTCGTTCTTCAGCTATTGCAAGAAACCGATCATTTCGTTTTGGTTTATTATTTCATTTTATATTCCATTAGAATAATTCACCATTGTATTCGCGACGAGGGTCGAAAATTTGGATAGGACTCAAAATTTGACATTATCTGAGCTCCTAATGTGCAAAAAAAAAACGGGAAATTAAACTTTTTCTATAAAATTTGAAAAAAATACCAAAAATCCGTTTTGGCGAGTAGATGATGAGAAAAATATGAAACCACCAAAAAGGAGCACCATGTGGCGTATCTGAGCTCCTAAAGTGGAGAAAAACGGGAAATTTAACTTTTCCAAAAAAAAAAAAAAAAAGAAAGAATACCAAAAATCTGTTTTGGCGAATAGATGACGAGAAAATTATGAAACCACCAAGTTGCACCAAGTCGAGTTCCAGATGCTCTAAAAGTGGTCAACAAATAGGGGTTGGAGCAGTTGACATGGGATGGTGGTGGGCCAAGGGGTGTCCGAAGACTACGCAGCTAACCCCCTGCGGATTTGGGCTGAATTCATAAAATTACTTCACAACGTCTGGAAGTTGAACAACGAGCGGAAGTTGAACAACGAGCGGGACGTCATACAACGTAATAATGGCCAGAGGATTGAAAAAATATACCTAAATAACCTAAATAACGAAAAAACTGGTTGTGTGGTTTTATGAAACCACGGTAAAAGTGGAACTTTTTAGCATGGAACATGCTTTAGCCTTGATCTAACTGCCCGTGACGCGAGATGGCTGACGTAGAAGTGTCACAAGAGTATTAGGAGGTTAGGAGGACAAAGGAGCTATTTTTTATCAAACAATTGCCATGGCAAGAAGAATTGAAGAATTGCAATTGTTGATTTCTTTCTGCTTGGCAACGTTACTATGCAAAGCATGTTCCATGTTTCTTGAATTTTAGCCAAAGGCTCTAAGCAGAATTTTTTTTCACATTATAGACATTTAACTGAAAATTTTCGGAACAATATTCCATTAAGGGTATAAAAATCGCTTCATCAATCTTAATGTTATACTTCGAAAATGGGAATGATAATGGGAAATGATAAAAGTATACTAGGTCTAGATACATTATATATAATAATATTATATTATAGATATTATATCAGTATATATTATATAGATAATACATAATATAATCTATAATATAATAGGTACTCTAACATAATATGTTAGAGTACCTAATATATTATATTACTCACTGACGTTCGGCAGCCACGCCCGAAGTTGGTACCTACTACCACTGAGGCGAGCCTAGCGAGAATTTCAGGAAATGATGCCCACATTTTTCAATCTGTTAGAGTCTCAATAAATAGCTCACTGACGTTCGGCAGCCACGCCCGAAGTTGGTACCTACTACCTCTGTGGCGAGCCTAGCGAGGGAGTTTCAGGAAATTATGCCCACATTTTTCAATCTGTTAGAGTCTCAATAAATAGCTCACTGACGTTCGGCAGCCACTACCACTGAGGCCGACCGTCACACGACACGCAACACACAGACGAAAAAGTTTGAGACGATGTAATAAAAGTTTCACTTTAAAACCTGTTGAGTATCAACGACTTTGTAATGGGCGAGAATAATTGAACAAGCGAAAAGAAACGAACCTGTGTGAAAATGGACGGAATATAACTTCGGCGTTTACAAACTTCTGAACAAAAGAAATGAAACGAACTAGACAGAAACGTATAGTTCTGAACAACAGAAACGAACTTTACGGAAAAATAACTGTAACAGAAAAAGAACGGAAAAAACGGACGAACGGAAAGACGCAGCGCTTCTTCGTTTCTCTCGCCTCAGGCAATGGGAGACACAGGTTTTTTGTTGTTGTTGTTGGTGTGGTCGCCAAAAATGTCAGCTTCATCAGAGAGTTTAGGTAGGTAGGTACCTAGTTACTATTTTAAAAAAATATATAGGTAGGCACCTCACTTGAATCTGAAGGTTTAAAAGAAAATTTTTTTAGGCATTGTACTAAAAATTATAATTTATAACTGTTATTTTAGAAATTGAATAACGGTTAGTTCGTTATTTTTAAATAACTAGTTATTCGTAACGTTATTAGTTATGCGACCCATCCCTATATCTTTCCATTCTCTGAGAATTCTCATTGATAACGTTATCATTTCACCTTTGCACTCTTGACAAGAGTCTCTTGTTACACCTCGCTAGATCGTCGTTTTATCATTCTTTTACGATAGAAAATTGCTGAAAATGGTTATTTCCGTGTCACTGGGGTGATCCTTCGGACGATAGAAATGAAAATCTCCTGGAGGTAACAAATCTGATGGCGCCACTTTCATTTAACAAACAACAACAAGGTAACGTCATCTGATATTATGTACTTTTCATTTACGTTTGGGTAGTTTTGATCTCGGGATTGGGTACCGTTGAAAAGTACCCATCTGTAGTTATTGTCGAAATCTGATTCGTAGATGATTACCTCTTTGGTGGGAATGGGTGGTCAACGCTTTTCCACGTTCATCGGAGACCCCTCCCGTTGCAGCTTTTTCTCAAGTTGTATCACCATTTGACAACTTTGAACGAAATGTGGGAGAAAGCGTAGTTTCTAATTGGTGTCAATCTTGATGTTCTCATCTCGTGAGTCATTTCTTAGGCGGGGAGTGCGCGTAAGAGCGAAGGTGGGCGGCCATCTAAATTTAAACAGATTACATACCTACCGTTCGTTTAAAGACATTTCTCATTCGGGAAATGGCGCCCTCGCGGGGGGGATTCTTGCCGAGGGAAGTCATTTGGGGAATTACCGGAAGGCCGAAGTAAAACTTGACCATAGGGGGTTGAAGAATCTGATGGGGGTGACACCAACCTCGGAAAACTGCAAATTTTCAGTCCCGCCTGTGCCAATAAATCCCTTTTTTTTGTTGCGTCCGCAAGGTTTTCAGCATGATGGCTCTAACCGATGGGGCTACAGGTGGGGCTGTTGAAGGGTTTAGGGTAGGGGGTCGAGTGGGGTGGTGTTTTAGAAGTATTTTTGAACGTAGAATAAACTGATGCTCATACCCATCAGAGTTCACTATGGGGCTGCTGACGAACATGGACCGTTAAAAATGGAGCTTGAGTTTAATATCAAATTTTAAGGTCTTTAGCAACACACGAATAACCCTAATTTTGGTTTATTATTCAGGGAATAATACACCTCAATATTCGTGGCGGAGGTCGAAAATTTCTTTCGGACTCAAAGTTTGTCATAGGTTTCAAGATGTGTAAATTCCAAAAACAAAACGTCCTTTCCCGGCGTTTTGTGCAGTAGATTTTTTTTTTTAATCTGAAATTTTGAAAAAATATTCGGTCCACCATCTAGTTGTGACCGCAAGGCTTTTAGCCCGATCGCTCAACCCCGTGGGGCTCTGTGGGGCCAAAAAGGGTTACGGGAGGTTTTTTTTTTAAGGTTTCGGCTATGGGGTCGAGGTAGGTGTCGTTTTTGAAGTATTTCGGGACGAATCCATTTTTGGGGGTCCCAGAACGATACGATTTCACCGTGGGGATCTATGTGGCTTTCGAAGACTGCCAGCAAGTCGAATGATGTGTCGTTTTCGAGTAATTTTGTACGCCTAACCATTTTTTTGGGGTCCCATATCTGTCCTAAGATTGTACAGGAAAATTTTTTTTTTCCCCCTTTTTTTAAATAACTAATTTTTAATTGACAAAATTAATTTTTACACGGTTTTTCTACATCAAAGAAAAATAAACCTTTGTGTAAAATTTGCGGCTTTTTTTTTTTTTTTTTTTAGGTTTCTTCTTGAAAACATTTTTAGTGAAGATTTTCCGAATTACCGTTGTGCAATTACACCTGAAATTGTTCTATTTCGGGACATACCTCTCTGGGCAGTGAACCCCAGTACGATTGAAAATACATTTATACCACCTTAGTGGTATTTTAAATTTTGTGTTAGAAAAGAAAAATAATAACCCCACAGACTTGCAAAGAAAGCATAGAAATATACCCACTAAAAAAATTTTTCTTCCCGTCCAAGTGAATCAAACTCGACGCTATGGCGTGAAAATATCTGTCTAAAATTGTTGAGGAGGCGAAAAGATGTCGGAGCCACCGCCCGTGTCCGTTCCAAAGGGGGAATCCGCCCTCCTTGAAGCTTTATATATATGTCCACTTCGATCTTCATATTATTTCTCCTCCGGACTATTCTTGTCCGTAGAGCAACACCGCTTCCACAACATTCTTTCCCGCTGATCACTCTTTTTCTTGTGGAAAAAAAAGAAGACGAACGTGGATTCCTCAAAATAGGGAACGTCTCAGATACCGTCTTACGTGACGCCAGAACTTAGTGATTGTATGAAAGTCTGTCTGCAATGACGTTGGGCTCCAGACCCGATCCCAGCGGCCGACGACTGAACCAAAAAACGGGGAATTTTCCCGATATGTGGCTATTTTTTGGGTGATTTTATCCCTTGAGGCGGCACACATGGAAGACCCCCCCCCCGTAATCCAAAGGCCCTTTTTCTGCCGGTTAATCTATCGATTTCACTGATGTTTACTGTTTACTTTAATAGTAGACCATATTATGGTAATGCCATACTATACCTACTATAGTATTATTTCGAAAATGAAATATTATTGTCACAACGAGGTCGATAGAAAAGATTGAACTTGATTTTCTTACAACTACACTTACCTTGATTTCAGACCATAATAATAAGAGAGGAAGCCAAACAACAACAACAACAATGAAAACCGAACAAAGGAAACAAATTAAGGACACCAAATTCACAATTTCATGGGCTTGACGACGAAGAACCTTCTTCTGACCAAACAATATATTGAGTAGTTTATAAACTACAGGCGTAAACAATTTCTGCGGTTTTCACTAAAAAAACGTACTCGGCGCTAAACAAATGGACAGGAGCCAATGTGACCAACACACCGCAGCGAAATTCTCGAATTCCATTGTACATGCATGCATGATGCATCAGCCGCTGGAGAGCAGGTCCGGAGCCCAACGTCATTGCTGACAGGCTGCATGTGCCTGCTTCCCAAATACATGACATTAAAAGTGAAGTCATACTCTGATCGCATGTGATTGCGAATTTATTCAATTGATTTAAAAGTAACACTTCAAATCATGGATGGGAACGAGGGCTCAACTGAATTGGTTGGGAATGTGCTGCAGACAAGCTCACCAACCAATGAGAAAAACGTCCTGCGAACTTTCCTTTCGTCCACTGGACGTATCAATACAGATTCCATCGAACGCCTTCTTGGCACCCGATCCGGCGGGCTGCCTGTTGAAATAATTTTATTGGTTACTGAACCATAAGGTAGAGAAGGGCCTGTTGCCAAAAACTATATCAGGTCACATGTTTACAGTAACTAATGGTTCGTGGTCGTACCGCCCGCAGCAGGCTATTTCAGTTCAACTGGAGGCCCCATTCACCTGCTCGTCATCGGTATAGGAAAAATCAGATTAATCCAATTGGACTGACGATTAAGCTAAATCTGTGATTTCAGTTTGTTTCATGATAAGAGATGAAAACAACGACGTCAAACCACGGTTACCGAATTGGCGACTCTAAAACTGCCCAACTTTACATTCATCCGCAGTTGTGTACCTAACAGGGGCGGTTCTTCTCTGGTTCAGAGAACCTCTCAAGATAGAGGGAGAGAGGGGGAAGGTGACAGTACCAATTTGATGTTACTATTCTTTAATAACAGTTTTGAAAAAAAAAGAAGGCAATAATAGCTTCCCAATGTGTCACTGTTGATGCAAGTTGGTAACTAGTTCATAGTATTTTTGATTACAGTTACATTTGGCTGGGGAATGACGTCAGGAACGGAATATGGGCCCGTCAGGAACGGGTACGAAGAACAGGAGAAACCGTTTCGCAGCAGCTTGAGTGATGCCAAAACATTTTCAAGGGGACTTTTTGTCGGGGAAAAGGGATATTATACCCAGTGGATTTGGATTGTAATCGTCAAGTCCTCCTGAAATAAATCAAAACGATTAGAGATCGAGCAATCATTGCTATAAGATATAATCGTAGCGTTTTTTGAACACTGCTGGAAACAACAGAGAAGAAAAAGAAAAGGAAATTCTCTGTGAGGGAATTTTTACTGGCAGCAACAAGTGTGCCTGTTAGGTACCCAACCTGTTCTCGTCCTTTCTTTTCTTCGAAAAGTGTGTTGTTTCGATCTAGTTGTTGAATTTTTTATTGTGTGCGTTTCGAGAGATTAATACTGTTATCCATCTCAAGAACATTGCCTTTGGCACTCTTCCCTTGGAAGACTAATTGGAAATAAAAAGCGTGGGCCGTATATAGGGATGTGTAAAGTGAGTCAGAGATCATGTCCTTTGACGTGTTATTTTTCTTCTAAAGACTCGCTAAAGGTTCCCAGTCAGCAGTCCTACGACGATTGTATGTATTATTGGGTGTGTATTAACTCGGTAATACGGCAATAGGTATCCTACTAAATTTTGCAGTTGAAGCCCCTCTATATTTTAGCACGAGCCGCCGCTGGTCTTTAAACAAACCGTTTGTTCCCCTGAGTCTTCCCTCAAATGGGAAGAACTGCAGTTTGCGAAGGCATCTCGAAAGTAGGTGGGTGCTATTCCTGTCCATTTTAAAACAACGAAGCACCAAACACATAAAGGCGAGTCGTAAACTAAGCTACCTCAATGCGTTGACTGTTTCGCTAAGATGGAAACCCTCTCAACGGAAGTGCAGACGTTTACTGTTCCAAGTGTTGACAGGAGGGAGAAAATAAACTGAGTGAGCTCATTCTTGTATATTAAAACCAAACGTTTGAGGGTTACTTTCAAAATCCTCAAACGTTGGTTTTTCTTCTGAAAAGGAAGAACCGCCTTAAACCTTCACCGATCCCGCATTAAATGCGGGAATAGGTACAAATTGTGTGCTAAACGTTAAAGACACTCTGTTGAAGTCATGCATGTTCTTTGGCACTTTTATGTTTCAGGACGCTGAAGTCAAACATGAGGGAAGTATTTGCCACCAAAATGACGAGCAAGGGCAACCAGGAGCTTCGAACAGCAGACACTCACATAAAATTATTTTGCCTGTCAAATTTGGCACTGAATCATTATTTTTGCTCTCAATTTATTGAGCCTCTTGCTGTTTCAGGGGAGAAGAACCAAACCAATAAAATGAATCTGTCCTCAGGTTGGCCATTGAAAAAGTATTAAAATGGCAAAGAACATTCATGCCCTTAAAATTATTTCTTCTTCTTCTGAAAAACATAGTCGTGTAGAAAACAGCTCGAATAAAGAAAATATACCTGAAATGGTACTTTTCCGTTATACCCCCTTCCACCCGACTTTCACGACTGTTTCACGCCCGCCCGATGTTTCTAGGCACCGTTAATGATCCCTTTTCACATTTTCATTAATGTACGCACAGACAGAAAGAGTGAAGAGGCATCGGTGAATTCTTGGAAAAACAAGAGGGTAACTCCATTGATCACTGGGGCTGCGCGCTTGCTTGGGTCGAATGTCTTCCCGATGAACCGGTTGGTTTACTAATCTCTTCACAAAGGTCAGGAGATAAGGAAGATGGAGAGATGTAGGTAGGTTACAATTTTCGTTGGTTTTTAAACACCGATTCTCTTCCAGGTCTAAAATTGAGAACTCCGGGGCAAAACCAAACATTGAACTGGATTTTGTGGGGCAAGATGAAACAATTTTGGTTATACCAATTATTATTGAAAGTGCTGATTTGGAAACTCAACAAGTGTGAAAATGAAGAAGAGTTGACGAGAAAACTGATAACTTACTTCAAGGTGATGGTGGCAGGTGATTTACAACATTAGAATAAAGTTCTAGTGTTCCTAACAACACAATTAAGGGGAAGACGAATTTCGGTCTTTTTCAAAAATACGAGATGGCAATGTCACGGCGTTTTCTCAACTGTTGGTACCTAGTTGTTTTCCTTCCTGTCGCCTCTTACCACACATCTAAAAGCTTCCCAGTCTGCTTTCTCATTTCCATTTAAAATTCCATCAAATCAACGGTTCCCTTTGGAGTTGTTGAAGGGGTTTCACCATGGTTTCTAGTGTAGTGTCGTCTCTGAAGAATTGTTGGATGTAGAATCCTTTTGGTTTATTATTCTTGGAATCGCGACGGAGTTCGACGACTCGGATCGGCCTCAAAATTTGACATTATCCGTTTCAAGAGGTCTAGATTCCAAATCCAAAATGTCCGTCCGCCGTCCGGACCGTTTTGAGCAGTAGGATTTTTTTTTTTAATCTGAAATTTTGACAAAATACTTGGTTTACCATCTAGTTATGGCCGCAAGGTTTTCATCCCGATCGCTCAAACCCGTGGGGCTAAAATGGGGCTACGGGAGGGTTTTTTGAAGGTTTTTGGCTATGGAATCGAGTTAGGTGTCGTTTTCGAAGTATTTAGGGACGTAGAATCCATTTTTGGGGGTCACGGAACGTTCCGGTTTCACTGTTGCGAACTAAGTATAGGGCTTTCATGGGGCTACAAATGGGGTTTTTGAAGGATCCCAGGATGTAAAAATCTGAAAAAATACCTGTTTTTACTCGGAAAATATTTAATACTAGATGCCCGCACGTGCTTCGCACGAAATGTCAAATTTCCGTCCATCACCTATCAACGATGCACCCGTGGCGACGCTTTTTGGCCCGTCTCTCGTTGCGAAGGAAAGCTCCGTTCGCGTATTATGCAGCCCATAGCAACCCATCAACTCCAAATGAAATTACCTAGTAGGTACATATCAAACTAATCGAAGGCTTGCAAAAAATACTCGTACCCACCTACCGACGATGTTCGAATAACTTGCGAACGGGTTATCGCACAGAAATCGTTTTGCGCTCGTTGAAATCAGGGCGAAAAGCTCGTTTTAACAAACGTAGTTTCGTTCAAAACCGACGCCAAAAGTTGTATCGGGTTTCCGCGTTTCGAAAATTTTCCTAGCGATCCCTAGTAACGACGCTATTTGACCCGTCTCTCGTCGCGAAGGAGCACCCGAAAACCGATGAAGGGGATGAGGGAGGAAAAATCAAGATAGCCTATGACCATCGAGCTGGTTTTTGGAACTGGTCGCAATAAACGGCACGCGAATCGGTCATTCCGTTCAGGCGTGAAAGGGAAAAAACAGGCAGACAGATAGACATTTCTCGGTTTTTATTAGGTGGGATTTTGAAGAAAAATTTTTTTTGCAAGAAAAATGTTTCAAAAAATTTTTTTCTAACTTTTTTTATTGACAAAGAACTAATTTTCGCACAAGTAACCTATATCAAAGAATAATAAACCCTTGTGTAAAATTTGCAGCGTTTGTGGAGACGTTTTCCTGTCAAAACCCCTCAGATATAGTTATTTTTACGTTATTAAATTTGTTAATGATTTTTTAAAGGAATAGAGTTAATTTTGAATAATTTTCACAAAAGCATAATAAACCCTTGCGTGTAATTGACCGCGTTTCAGGTAGAGGATTCTGGATGGCGGTGGATCGAACCCTAACTGCCACGATCCACGTTGACTGCAGTGGGGCGTGTCACGAGTTTGTTGTTGCTTCGTAAGAGCACGTACGTGTCTTAAATTGCCGAGTTTTTGGATTGGTGAGCTGGCTGGTCAGCGAGCCGAATGCATTTATAATGACTCTTTCGGTCCTTCGATCTGAATCAACCCTTTTATTGTTAGGCGGGTTTACTCTTAGGATGCAGAAGCGTCCGACGACGTTAAGGGTAGAAGGGGGTGGACGTCTCGCGCCTGCGTCCGTCGGTCAAACCCGGTAGGGCTCGAAAGGAGGGCTGGACCCGCCCAGGGGGGACGATCTTTGGTCAGATTACGGCAAAGCCCCCGGGGTCCCGGTGCGTGTATCTTCAGCTCTGAGCTGCTTTTTTGTGGCTCTTGTCAACGAACCTCAAAAAGTGCCGTTTGTTTGAAATCCTCCCTCCTCCGACCTTTTTTTTTTAGTTTTCGAGTGAAACCGAAAAAAAACCAAAATCCAGGATGCCGTTGGCAAGCAGCACGCGAACCACCAAGTACACGTACCGACAGACCGGAGGCGGAACTGCGGACGTCAACATTGAATACTCTGCCGACCTCAGTGCCCTTTCCAGGCTCGAGGTAAGTCCCCCTCAAAATTCTTCTTAATTGACGGCAAATCATCCTTTTTGGCCAGTTTGGCCTGATGTTATTTCATGTTCGCGGGATTCGAACCCACGACATCAGTACGCTTCAGCTAACCCGGCCGCTCCCATCTCTGAAATGAGTAAAAAAATATGACAAACCTCATTGAGCTTGAAAAAAGAAACCAACCCTATTTTGGATCACGCCGTCCATCAGTTCCACCCTTCTTGAATTCACTTCCTTAAAGGCTTAAATTACTCCTTTGGAAGCCTGTTGTTGAACGACAATTAACTGTAATTACACGGTGTAAAATGCAATGAGAAAAGTGTTTCATGCACGTGATTATCTCTGCAATTCGGGGTCGTGAATTAGAATATCTGATTACGAAACGCTCTCTGTTTAATTGGTTTCAAACTGGTTTTGGAAAAACTATTTGTCTGGACGGATAAAGATGAGAGTGATATGTACACCTTGACGTAACGTGATGCGTATTAAGGTAACCCAAACATGGTTTTCTGTCGAAGTGTCAAAATAGAGATTGCAGATTTTATCTTCTTTTTGGGGTTTCAAAAGTTTGTACCACTTTTTTTTATCCGGATTTTCTAACGCAGTTTATTGTTTTCAGGATAAGATCAGACTTCTTAGCGAAGATCTGGAATCCGAACGAGAACTCAGGCAGCGGGTGAGTCCGATTGATTTTTCCTCGTCACCAAAAGAATAAAGGTTTCCTCTGCCGCATTTTTTAAAACCGGGGATGCTTCCCTCATCCGCTGAAAGTGTGTTACGCCGTCACGGAATGCGAGGGAACTCTTAGTAAAAATAACTTCGGGGGGGCCTCCTTTAGGCCTCCGGATTTAAAATGGCAGTGGCCCTATTCCACCGCTGCCAATAATATGCCTTATCCTGCCAGGTAGCCCGCTAATGCTCTCTTGAAATGAACTTTTAGATTCGACGTGACATTTTCCCCGAGCACGACAGTCAAGATTCAGCAAAGTCTCCAAGTTCTAACCCCCCAAAAAACTATGAAAAATGAAAAAAATTCTGTCCAAATTCAACAGCTGTCAACTGAGTAACTGATGTTTTCCAAAGTGTGGCTCATGTTTGGGATTTTCTCTAGCTTCCAGTGAAATAAAAAAACGCTGGAAATTTTACTCAACAGAAATAATAAATTTGAAAAAATAAATAAATTGTTTGCCTGGGGAGTTTTAGGACCCAAAAATGAATTCTATGTTCAAAGTAATTCCGAAAACGACACTTTATTCGACCTCCTGTCGAAGTCTTTCAAACGGTCGTCCATTAGGAGCCCCAAGTAAGAAGTGGCGAGAGACCACAATAAATTGATTCTACGTTCGCAAAATATGACAAAAACGACACCCCACTCTACACGAGAAAGAAAGCGGATCGTCAAAACTCCAAATTAAGAAAAAAGTGACTGGTTATGGAGGGCAGACAGCGTACAACAGACGGCACAAGGGCTTCACATTTTAGTGATCGCATCATGAAGCTTAAAAGGACAAATTTTGAGGCTTATCTGAATTTTCGGATAATTGTGCAAAAATTAATTCTGTCATTAAAAAAAAATTTGAAAAAATTATAAACAAATTTTCTCTCGAAAAAACAGATTTTGCGTCCAAAATTAATTGGAAAACGACATAATAATGTTGACCTCCTCGGATCCTTAAAAAATCCCATTTGTAGCCCCGTAGACCCCCGCAGTGAAATCGGATCGTACTGGGACCCCCAAAAATGGATTCTACGTCCAAAAATACTTCGAAAACGACACCTAACTCGACCCTATAGCCGAAAACCTTCAAAAACCACCTCCTATAGCCCCATTTCGCCCCATAGCGCCCCACGGGTTGAGGCGACCGGGCTGAAAACATTGCGAGCACAACTAGTACTTGGATGGTAAACCAAGTATTTGTCAAAATTTCAGATTAAAAAAAAAAATTCCTACTGCTACAAAACGGCTCGGACGCCGCGGCGGGCGGACATTTCGTTTTTGGAATCGTGAAACGGATAATGTCAAATTTTGGGGCCGATCAGAATTTTTTACCCCCGTCGCGAATAATAAAGCAAAATTCATCGGTTTCAGTGGATAATAACGATAGTATCAAAATTTGATACTAATCGATTTAATCGAAAATGGTGTGCTAACGGTAGTTCAGAGCCATAAGAGAATGAAAAATACGAAGAAAATTCTCACACCCCCAGTGATTGTGATTCTCGTCACTTTCCTGGGTCTAAAATGACGGGTTATATGCTTAATTGGGAGTGACATTTCATTTTTTTTCCCCGTTGAAACTGCATGAAAAAGAACTCCCATGAGTGGTGGATAGTTGATAAATAAGAGTATTAAGGAAGTGATGAAGCACACGATTGGCTGAAACATTTATTGATTTATCATATTCTGTACTATCGAGGGAGTTTTACATGTTCTAATGCTCCTAAATTCGTCCTTTTACGTTCGATGATGAGAAAAGTGAAGTACATAATTGAAAATTCTCTCTGTGAGCCGTTTTTTGGTATTAGGAGTTATCAAAAAAGGCAGGACAAGGTTTTCTCTGTGCTGTAGATTCGAATGAAAGGATTCGAATAAAACAGCCATAAATGCGAGAAAAAAAAAGTTGGAAAATCCCTCCATGAGGGCCATTGTTTCCCTGACGATTTAACAGCCTCTATACCAATAATGAATCAAAATAAGCCATCACCAAGACCATCGAAAAATCAAATTTCCATACCCTTAATAAGTTGGATACTTATCATTATTGTGACACAGAATGCCACTTAAAGCAGCATGACATTCGGCGACAAATTATGAATCCAGAAAATCAGGCTCCAAAATGCAAAAAAAAATATATATATAGATGCGTCATGCTGTTTCTAAGACGACGCGACCGTGACTTTGGGGCAAAAGCGCTCAAAGTGCCGTTTTCCATTCATTAAATTCATTCATTCGTTCTATTATTCAATTTAAATCCTGCCGCGTTCGTTTTTTTTTTTTTGTTTTTTTTTTGAGAAGACAATTTTTTGTGGTGCATCCCAAGTTTACTGCTAGATGTTCAAAACATTATAATCAACCAGAATGTTGAAAATTAACCAGTGTTTTCGAAACCGACCCCCGCCCGAAACCCGTCAACGTTCGGGATTCTTAACTGGGCAGTTTGGCATCACTGTCCGCCGTATTGTGTGATATTCTCGTCGGATTTGAAGGAATTCGTGTCCAAAAGGGTCCATTTGGATGCACTGTCTTGGCTCAAAGTCGTTTTGGTTTTGTGATTTACATGCTTGCTAGCGTCCACATTGGAGCATATTGACATGGTTCAAATGGCCTACGTGTATGACGCTCCATCTGCAGGTTGTGTTTCATTCCTACGACAAAACCAACTCAAATATGCCCTTTTTCATGTTTATGTTACGGCTCATTTTTGACACTTGATATTCACTTTTGTTTGGCTAAGTAGTCTTCGTTTTGAATCGAAACGTCTGAGCTGGCCAGGTGATCCGCAGAAGTATAAATGAGTTGGCAACATCCCCCTTAGAGGAGAGCAAGGTCAGAAAGGCCTATTATTTTCTGCTCGCCGTTTGAATTGAAATAACAAGGAAAGTTTTTTTAAGGGGGGAGGGGGTGTACATTGGAACTGTGGGTTTTGTCTTGTCAAAAATTTATTAGTGGTGTAAAAATTTCCAGTTTGGTTCTGTACCATTTCGGCACTATCTTACGGTTTTCTTACTCACCACCTGAATCATCTTTCGAAGTGTCCTCTGTACCAGCTCTTGGGTGTTTCCCGAAGTGTATTTGGAACTCGTCCCAGAAACCAGTGTACAGGAATTTTGTACGGTATCGGGCACTCTATGCCGTCTAGGCTAGCTCCTCAACCGTCTGAATCACCCTCTAAACCATTTCATCATCTTTGTCGTCCTCCAGACGGAACTCCCCCAGTCTAAACCAGCCTTTGGTCATCATCTCCTGACCTATTTGTCCGATCTACTGAGCCGTCTTTTAAATCTTCTGTCTTCTGTACCATTTCCTGACTCATTCCTGACCAACAGTCTGAACCATCCTTTAAACCATCTCCTGGAAGTCTCCACCACTTCTTCTAACATCTTCGATACCATTTTCTTAATCATTCTCTTCTTCGACTTTCAGAGCTACCTAAACCATCCTTTAGGCCATTCCCTGAACCCGTATTCTAAAGTACCTATCTGTTAATCCATCTTCTGACCTGTTTCTTAAGCATCTTACGACCTGTCTGATTTACCATTTCCAGGGTCATTCTCTCTACCACCTTCTGAAGTGACGAAGAACTGCCATTCTCCAGTCCAACAGCCCCACAGTCTAAACCATCCTTAAGACCATCTTCCCGCTCATCTTCTGACCAGTCTTTTCTCTCATCTTTGGATCTGTCTTCTGTGCCTTTTCCTTGGTCATTCCTCCATTCCGTTCTCCACACAGTCCAAACCGTCCTTTAAACCTCCTGAACTGTTTTCTTGCCAATCTTCTAAGGATCCATCTTCTGACCTGTCTTCTGTCTTCTCTCTCATTTCCTGACTCATCCTCTTCGTCACCATCCAGACCAATGGTCTGAACCATCCTTTGGACCATCTCCTGGACCATTGTCTGGCTCATCTTCTGAGATATCTTCTAATCCACTTTTTCTGGTCTCTTCTGTACCATTTCCTGAAACATCTTCAACCCCCAACCGTCGTGAAACATCTTATGGGTCAGTTCTTGAACCAATCTAAGTATCACTAGAAACAACCCCCCTGTCATACTTCGAACATCCTTAATCGAACCCTTCAATGCCAAAATCACCCTCTGAACCATTTTCTGACCTGTCTGAAGAGTCTTCTCGCACCTAACGCCAACTCCAATGTTTATAAGGGCAGAAAAACAAAAACATTGCAATATACACATCATCTACGCCACGAAATCTCCAATACAGATTGACTTGAACTCATTTTACATGCTGCAGCTAGCTTATGGAAATTCGAGACAAATTGCTTCTTCCTTCGAATCTGCATTTCGCAGAAACCTTGGAAGTTTGCCATCCTGATGTGATCCATCAACGCCTTAACCTTATTGATCTCTCTGGTTCATTAGTAAACTCCCTTTCCAAGCAGTTCTATTTTGGAGGGCGTTATTTCAGGCAGTTTGAGCTATTCGGTGCTCGGCTGGAAATTCAAACGATGTGTGGTGATTTCAGATCGAAAGAGAAAAAGCTGACCTGAGTGTGCAGGTGATTGCACTATCCGAGAGGTTGGAAGAAGCTGAAGGTGGTGCTGAAAGTCAGGTACGTTGTGGTCTTTGATTGTATTCATTACATTTAGCGGTGCTCTAATTGATTTTGAATTGGCGGCAGTTCGAAATCAACAAGAAGCGAGACACCGAATTGTTGAAATTGAGGAAACTGCTTGAGGATGTGCACCTCGAATCCGAAGAAACCGCTCACCTCTTGAGGAAAAAGCACCAGGAAGTCGTCGTTGACTTCCAGGACCAGCTCGACCAAGTCTCTAAGGCCAAAGCAAAGTAAGCGCGGAACATTTCTCATCGCAAAAGTTAAACCCGTAAATTTTACCCAAGAAGTAACCGAGATGTGTGTAACTAAACCACCGTTAGGACAGAAATAGAGCCGGTCCTGTGCCAACTTCTGCCCTCCCCGTCGTTCACACCTCCATATTTGTGCAACTTCATTCAGATCTTGTTTCCCGTCAGAGGCGATTTCCCTCTAAGATATCACGTAGGCACAGGTCGACATTGTCCCAAATAAAATGGCGCCCGTTTCACTGTTCCCAATGTAACATTTACAATACTACCAACTTGACCATTTTCCCTTGGACTTTGGTCATTTTGTCTGACCGGAATTTCGCTCCTTTTTTTACACCGTGGGTTTCCCCTCACGAAGCTTGATTTTGACGTTTCAAAAAAACTACCCACCTAATAATCGACTCAAAGACGAATCGCAACGAGCATTCAGGACCTGCTGTGCCGGTACACTCTAGTTCAACCAATAGGTACTTAAAATTGTGATTTTTAAAATTTTCCTGGTTAGAAAAATCAGTTTTCAAAATTTTATTTGAGAAATCCTTTTTTTCAAGAAGTTTTTAAATTTAATTTTTTAAATAAACAATCACATTTTTTGAATAAAGATATTTTGAGTAAGGTAAGGCCAGGGGAAGTGCGTGGTATGGTTTATTAAGTTCAACGTCCACAAAACCTCACAAATCTGCCGTTGACGTTACGTCAATTTTTATTTTTGTCCCTGACACCTCTTGAGTCCCTTGTTTTTCTAATGTACGACTGATTTTTCATAGCCTTGCCAATTGTGAGCATCATGACCAAAATATCTGTCCAAGTCTGACTTATGCACTTACCCCACTTCAAGGCCTTACACACTTGCAGTTGAAGTGGGGTAAGTGCATAACTGGCTTGTTCAATCTTTCGAACGCTTATTCTGGTTTCACCGTTGCAAAGATGAAAATCTCTCGATTTGAACATTTAAAAGCGGACTAAAAACTCACTTATACAGATCATCAAGTCAGTATGTGGACAATGGGCGCCACACCAATGAACTTCAGTGAATCTGTTCTTAACATTAATAAGTTAAATTCAGTCTTTACATGAGGCATCAATCCCAAAATTTATTATCACCACGCTCATGCCCCTTCCTGAAAAATGGGGTAAGTGCAGGGTAGGGCCCATCTCACTGATGAAAAATGATAACTCTGAATTTCAATTATAGGAGTGAAGTTTAACTAGGTACCTACTTAATTTATGAACAAACTTTAAAAACCTGAAAATTCTCAAATTCGGTACACGATAAAAACACAGCACTGAACTTGGCAGCTGAGTGGAAAGGCACAATTTGACTTCTTAACCTTCCAGGCTGGTTACTGTTTGCGTTGACACCGTTTCAAACGAAGCCACCAGATGGCATAGCTTTGAAATTGTTCTAATTGGCATTATATCCCACTTACGCGCTTGCCCCACTTTTTGCACTTTCCCCATCTTTTTGATGTTTTTCATAAGCTTGTTTAAAATTGAAACTAAAAAATTTTTTTAATGTGTATGATTAATTAATATAAATTTTAAATTAATATCAACTATTGATACACATGATTGTGGGGGTCTGCAAAGGAGATAACTATCATATTATGAATTAATATGATTATTATTAGTAGAAATTTTCTTTCGGTCAAGCAGTTGCCTACAGTTCAGGACAATGTTGCCTCGTCATGTTTTATCATTTTCAAAACATGTCATCCAAGTATTGCCGGATCACAATCGTGGGGGACGATGAAGGGTGACGTTGCTTACCAAAATTTCGCGATAGCTGACTGGCTCGCTAATATTAGAAACCGTTTCCACTTCAGTCGAGTGAGTCAGAAGGCAACCGTGCCAGGAAACCTCGTCTTTGTAACTCGGAGAAAACTTCCCTTTGACAGTCCACACTAATTTTAACATTTTGAGTGGGTAGTGAAGTGATTATTTCGTTTTGTTTCCAGAGCCGAAAAAGAGAAGGCCAAATTCCAACAAGAAGTGTACGAGCTGCTTTCCCAGGTTGAACAGTCTAACAAGGAAAAGGTGAGTGAACCAGAACAGGAACTCATCTCAGAGTTGAGCTCGAGCAGGAAAAGTTATCGCTGGCGTTAACTGTTACAGATCATCAGCATCAAACACTCTGAAAAGTTGGAAGTGACCATCCACGAACTGAACATCCGCATTGAGGAATTGAACCGCACCATTGTTGACATCACCTCCCACAAAACTCGCCTTTCCCAGGAGAACATCGAATTGACCAAGGAAGTCCAAGACCTTAAAGTCAACATCGAAAATGTCGTTTACCTCAGAAGCCAAATCGCTGGACAACTGGAGGATGCTCGCCGTCGTCTGGAAGATGACGAGAGGGTAATGGGCCGTGTTTGAATCCGTTCAAATTGTTATGATTGTCAGTTTTAATGGTTTCTGGTTTTTGCAGAGGAGATCCACGCTCGAAGCCTCCCTCCACCAAGTCGAAGTGGAGTTGGAGTCCGTCCGGGTCCAATTGGAGGAAGAGGCTGAGGCTAGGTTGGACCTCGAAAGGCAACTGTTGAAGGCCAACAGCGACGCCGCCACCTGGAAATCCAAGTACGAGACTGAGGCCAACGCCCGTGCCGAAGAAGTTGAAGAGATCCGGTAAGATACTGACGAAGCTTACAAAAGTGATGACCGAGTTGATCAAACGTTTCAACGTGGCTTGTAATTGCAGTAAGAAGTACACCATCCGCATCCAAGAGCAGGAGGAGCACATTGAAACTTTGGTTGTCAAGATCAACAACCTTGAGAAGCAGAAGTCCAGGCTCCAGAGCGAAGTTGAGATCCTCATCATCGATCTCGAGAAGGTGAGTCCCTTGGTCAAGAAGCCGTCAGTTCGTCTGGACCTCCCAATCACACCGCGAATCGTTTACAGGCCAACAGCACTGCCAGGGAGCTGCAGAAGCGCGTTGAGCAAATCGAGCGCATCAACGTTGACCTGAAGACCCGCCTGGATGAGACGACCATCGCTTTCGAACAGACCCAACGTGATCTCCGCAACAAGGCTACCGAAATTCAGCGCATCAACCACGAGCTCGAGAAGACCAGGGAGCAGAAGGACTCTCTTGCTCGGGAGAACAAGAAACTTGCCGGTATGTTGAGCCCCTATGTGCGCCCGGTAGGGGTTTCCTTAGTCAAGCACGTTCACCTTGCAGAGATGGCGCTCTTGTTGGCGACTTCGTCTTCGTGTATTTTTTTGATAAATTAGCGCTTCTCAACCCCCACCCCATCAAATTCCCTGGTTTAAATGTTCTCCAAGTACGTATTGCCTCAAGGAGGGAACGTCTTTCAAAAATAGATCTTGTGTAACGATTGGCAAGTTCGATTCACGTCGAGTTCTGCCTATCAGTGTGTGGGTGTCATTCAAATACGAACGGTCTTTTCTGTCTTACCGTGTCAAGAAGTTGATAGCAAAAAAAAATGGGCCGGTGGGATTTTCTCGTTCCAGAAGCCATCCCGATGCCTAGTAAGTTGAGTGTGATGTCCCTTTATGGTCAAGAAGACAATGGAAAGTGGCACTGGTGTAAAATTGGAAATTGGCGAAGCCAGATAGAAAATCCGGAGGTGTCTTCTGTTGTGGAACGTGGCTGGTGGCGTCAATCGACCCCAATTAAGCGATCATTGTTCTCAACTAGGCCTAATCGACGATTTCGACTCGAATCGGCGCCGAGTCCTTACGAAATCAAATAATCGTCCTATTTAGTGTAATCCTGCTCAGTGGGCCCGAAACATGACAATCGAATTCGCATCGAGACACCCATACAGAGAACCCGAACAGTCGACAAATTTAGATTGGGACACCTGGTCAGCAGACCCAAAACATGCGAGGTATCCAAAGTCCACATTCCTCATCGAGTCGTTGTAACTGTAAAGAGTGAAGGTTCTGTTTTCTATCGGTTCTACACGATGGGTCCCGTTCCGAGTTATCGTACATGATGGGGGGGGGGGGAGGAGGAGAAGTGTGCATGATGGGTCCTGGTAACTGGAGAGTCATTAGCGTAGTTAGGCGAGCTAGTTAACATCAAAATAATATCATTAGGTTTGTTCCAGGTCTGACGGCGTTTGTCGACTGGAAGTTGACAGCTGTCCCAATGCCTTCTGAATCGCTGTCCAACAGCGCACCAGCAGACCTGGAACACAAACTGTCAAAAAGTGTAGCGTTACTTCACGGTGATTCACGTGACTGTAAATTTCATAGTTTTGCTTTAGTGTTTTTGGCTGTAGAATCCGTTTTTGGGAGTCCCAGAACCATCTGATTTGGGGATCAACGGGGTTTTCGTGGGGCTACAACATTTGTAGATCATCATCCCAAACCCAGACCTGGAACAGTAGTTATCTCAACTGCGCATGTCTCCGTGTTAACAGTCCGTCAAACCTGGAACAAACCTAAGACGTACTGAGCGATTAGGGATACCGCGAGGAGGTTGCTCGCGCATAAATGAACAAGAAACCTAATCTGCATCCTCGCGGGAGAGGATATTTAGAGATAGGTAGGGTTTGAGATCCTGGTCCAGCAAAATCACTGGATGCGCTTTGACCAGGAACAGAATTATTAAGAAATTGAATTTTTTTATATGTATGGTCAGCAAACCCAAAACCCCATTTTAGCGAATTTCCAAAGAAAAATGAGCTAGTATTTAGACGGCTTCAAAATTTAGGGCTTTCCTTTCCTGGTTTTAAAAATATACCACACTTACACACTCGATCGACACCAAAAAACAAACTGGGTAAGATATTTGATGTAGGTTCCTCTAGGGTCTAGTGCGTATAAGGACGTGGAAAAATATATATGGTTGGATTTTTTTATCTTATTCGATGGTTTTTGGGATGCTGAATCCGAATCTGAAGAGATCTAATAAATATCGTTTAGAGATATTCGCAAAAAACTCCAAAATATTGGCGCTTTTGTCCGCTTATAACTCCGAAACTATGCGTCCTACGACAAATGTCACTATTACAAAAGTGAAAGAGCATTACATTTCTTGTAAAACACACTGGTCTAAGTTGATTGTAGACCCAATAGCTCAGGAGCTATAGCGATTTGAAAAAGGGCGATTTTTTACGTTTTTTGAATCACTTTTTCACTATTCAATCAGCTGTAACTTCAAAACGGCCGGTCCTATCGAGAAATGTTACACAATGAAAGTTGTAGAGCGTTAAATTTCCTATAAGATAGGCACACAGTTTGTCGAAAAGTGCCAACCGTACGGAGGGCGGGCAGAGTTGTAACAATGTTTTATTGAGTGGGACCCATCGTATAAATTCATCCTCCATCCACCGTCCGGCCCTTTAAAATAGAGATGTGAGGTTATCTCCGCTTCGACGGCCTTTTTGGATATTAAATATGAAATTTTGATGCTCTCGGCCTGAGTTAGGGGAGAACGGGGTGAAAGTGGTCGCTTTTGGTTTATTATTCTAGGAATAATACACCCTATGTATGGCCTCAAAATTTGACGTTATACGTTTCATGACAGGTAGATTCCAAAAACGAAACTTCCGTCCGCCGTTGAGGCCGTTTTGGGCAGTTTTTTTTTTTTTTTTTTTTTTTTTTTAATGTTGACTAAATACTCGATTTACCATCTAGTTGAGGTAGCTACCATCTGGTTTTCAGCCAGATCGCTCAAACCCGTGGGGCTCTGTGGGGCTAAGAAGGGGCTTTTCAAGGGTTTCGGCTATGGGGTTGAGTTGGGTGTCTTTTTCGGAGTATATTTGGACATATAACCCATTTTTGGGGGTCCGAGCGCGATCCGATTTCACCGTGGGGATCCCTGGGGCTTTCATGTGGCTACAAATGGAATTTTTGAAGGATCCCAGGGGTTCAATTTTTTTTTTTTTTTTTTTTCAATTTTTTCAAAAATATTCTCTTAATGACACAGAATTACTTTTTGCAAAATTAACGGTCTATCGAAGAATAATACCCTTGAGTAAAATTTGCAGCGTTTTTACTCATATTGAAATAGCTCGGGCCCCTTCAAGTTTTCTTCAACAATTTTGGTATACTTCGAACCCCTGGAATTCCAACTTTTCAAAAATCACCAACTCGCCTTCAATAAATTGTTTTACCTGCCTGTAATTCTCGATATCATCATGCCAAATTTTCTAACCATCATCTCCCACCCAGTGGGCGTAAGTGACTAGGGGTGTGGGAGAAAATGAACACCATTCAAAAACCAACAAATCCTAAATAAAAATGATTTTTCTTGAAAAATAGTAAATATGTATACAAAATTGATTCTGTGTATCTTCAAAAGCGTTTTCTAGGCTCCAGAAACAGTTTTTCAGGTCTTGAATAATCTCACTTTAAGGTTGCTAAAGCCATCTGAGGGTAAAAGAGGTCAGACTGACCACAATCTCCACCCTAGTAATTTTTTCAAAACACTGATAATTCGGCCTCAAAAAGTCAAGTATTCCTTACCGGAGACAATTTTGCCGAAAAATGCGCCCTTAAGGCGATCCGAAGCTAAGGCCCAAAATTGCTTCGTATCACTACAAAGATTTCACATCATCACTGCTTATCAAATCCTTATCAGAACACCTTACTGCTTCCTGTAATTCAGGATTGCACTCCAAAGATGAATTTTATCTAATTCGGTGCTTGCATTGATGAACGCAGTCGCAAAAACGGCCAGTGGCCACTTTCTCATGACCACTTTCACCCCGTACTCCCCTAAATGCATAATATTTTAGGCAGAGCGAAAATTGACTTTCAACTACGTCAAACATCAGGACTATCAAGACGTCAAAATTAGATTGGGTCATCCAGTTAGTGGGCCAGAATATTATTGCCGAATTTTGATCGACGCAACTCGTCATCTTTCCTGAAAACATAATTTGTCAAATTTACATTCAGACACCTGGTCTGCAGACCCGAAAAATGTCTGAATGCATTTTGGTGGGTAGATATCTCTCAAAAAAGTGTCGTTTTTTCTTACGTGATAAAAAAAAGAACCTGAAAATGTCAAAAATGTCGAAGTTGCGGTAAAAAAATGGGGGAAAACTCCGCGTGGAGATGCTTATTGATTTTGTTTTCATTTCAGATGATCTCCACGATGCCAAGAACACTTTGGCCGAAATGAACCGCCGTCTCCACGAGCTGGAACTCGAACTCCGCCGCCTGGAGAACGAAAGGGAAGAACTTTCCGCCGCTTACAAGGAAGCCGAAGCTGTAAGTACGATTTTAAGTCCGGATTGGGAACTGGGTGGCGCTTCGGATTTATCGTCATAATGATTTTCGCAGGGGCGCAAAGCTGAAGAACTGAGGTCCCAGAGGATGACCGCTGAATTCGGGCAATTCAGGCACGAAGCTGAAAAACGCATCCAGGAGAAGGAGGAGGAAATTGAAACCATCCGGTAAATATATTTTCTTTGAGTATACAATAATTTACTCGAGCAGCGTGCAGGTTGGGATGCGCCATTCTGAGCCTGCGTGCCCGATCGTAAAAGCCGCCGACTCCGTCAAAATTGTCTCTAAACATCGTGATTTATTCAGTTTCTCCGTATAATTTCTAATGAAGTAGCTGAAAGACGGTTTTAGATTAGGTATGTGGGAGTCCGGCCTGCCAGGGCCTCAAGGACCGGCCGTTTGGCACCGGCTGTAGGTCAAGTCTTAAATCGGCCGTGCGAAAAACCCCCCCAAGACCGGCCAAAACGTGGAAGGCTTGCTGACAAGAAAAACAACTTAACCTGAAGACGGTGGGGCTCGCGAGGGGTATTTATAGGTTAGGATTAGCAGGAAGAAAGGGGATGCAATTAGGAGTGCACCTGCCTCGCGTTTATTCTCTTGAATAACAGCAAAATTGAAATCAAAACTCTGTTAGACTGCAAAGATAAACTTGTGGAAAAGCAAACATTCAAATCGGCTTCACCCAGAACGACATTAGAGTCAAGCTTCCTAATATTAGCAAAAAATTATTGTAAAATAATTGAATTATGCAATTGACATATTGTGCCGTTTTCCAAAATCCTCTCTCTCTCAATATTAAACCGATTTTGATGAAATCAGGCTCAACCACTAAGAATTTGTGAATTTTGTAAGTCTGCCAGTGAGTGCGTTCTTTCCTACATAACTGGTTGAGTTTGTCACCACTGGATGTTTTGGTGCTGAGACGAGCGCTTTCAATGAAAACATCATCGTCTGGCCGTTTAGTATCGTATTGACCTCATAAATGCGAAGGCTGTGGGAGCGTTTCTCCTCGTCACATCCCAGCTAACATCGGATTGCAAAAAAAAAAAAAAAGAAGAAGACAAGCAAACCCTAAATTGTAGGGTACTTTCTGAACGACCAAACCACATTGGCATTTGGGAGTATACAACATAACGTTGAGTTTTTAAAAATATTCGATGCAGGAGCTTTGCTCACTGTGCATGTAACACAACATTCCATGCGAGTTATTTTAATTTTTACACCTGGTTAATCAACCCTCGAGATAGGATTTTTGTTAGTAGTCCTGCTTCGTAACAGCCAATAACCATAATATTAATTTCTATGCTGTCCATAATGCTAGTCCCTTTGACCTTTGTATTCCTAACGTGATTTTTGCGTTCCATCCAGGGAGCTGATGTACTGACTATACCTGTGCTATACCTACCCCACCCCTTGGGTTCACTCACACAACTTTCTTAAACCTAAATTCATGAACTCAGTGCCGAAGGGACACATAATAGGTCATATGCAGGGTTACCAACATTCCAAGAGTCCAAACCCGGACTTGGGACCACTGAATCGCTGGTTTTCCATTGATTTTTCGTAGCCTTGTCAATTGTGAGGATTATTCCGAAATACCTGTTCAAGTCTGACTTACGCACTTACCCCATCGAATTCTGGTTTTACCAGGGCAAGTGCAAAAATGAAAATCTCAATGATAAGTGGTTCAAAAATTTAAAATTGGGCAAAAACTGTCAGAGTTATCTGTAAAACATAATATATAATATAAACATACAGATAATCTGGACAATGGGGGCAAATATTGAAAGCATAAAAAAATACCAACAAATTAATAAATCCTTTCTAATAATTATTAAGTTAAATTCAGCCTTTACATGAGGTTTCAATCTCAAACTTGGTCATCATGGCGAACTAAGAAGTTTTTCCATCCCACTTACGCACTTGCCCAGTTTTTGCACTTCCCCCTCCCTACCTTATTATGGAAACTCTTTGAACCAGGGATGTTAATTTTTCTCCTTCTATGAGAATGCTGATGATACAGTTCAGTACATGAAGTTGAGCTAAAGTTGATTCGTAGTAGTTGGTAGTCGCATAGAATTCAACTGAGTCAATAGAGACATCTTGGAATAACACACTATTAAGCTCCACTTACGAGTAGGCCCTGAAGATTTCTCCTTGTCCCTTAACTTAGGCTTACATAGTAACTAAGCCTTGCCATCGAGCCGACCGACATGATTGCCAACATAATATTATGACAGGGGTCAAAAAATGTGATCGGCCTCAACATTAAACGTTTCATGATGTTGATTTCAAAAATACGTTTTTGACAAAATACTAAGTTCTCCATCTAGTTGTGTCCGAAGGTCCACAGACCCTGTATCGACGTTTCAAATTAGGCGTTCCTTCATTGACCCATCAGAATCCCTTGCAAACACCCACAATGCTGATCAGCTTTAGTGAAACAGGATGATTAGTGGCTGGATTGGGATTCGCTATTCTGGTTCTATTTTTGAACCGGGAGATTGGCAACACTGTTTGTTTACATTGGTGACGACCATTTTCGTGCTAACCCTTCAGAACTAGGGATGACAAAAAATCGATTATAAATCGAATGGAATTTTACTGTGTTTATTGTGAAAAATTTGATTCATTCAGGCGCGGATACAAGATTTATTTTAGGGGGTTCTCCCGAAATTCCAGTGTGTTCAGTGCCAGTAACGATTAAAATCAATTATATGTAGCATAAACTGGTCACAGTCTCGGGGGGGTCATCCCACCCACCACTCGTGGATCCGTCAAGCGTAGCATCAGAACTTCAGGTTGGTCAGTTTACAACCAGGCAATAAAGACTGTTGACTAGGACTGTACCGCATTTTTCATTATCGTAAACTTTATTGCCACTTTCATTGTGCAACATTCACTGGTAGGTAACTCTCGGACGATTTATTATGAACGTAAATATATCTCATAAAATTATACTTGAATAATAATTTGTACCTAATTCGGGTATTTATATCACCTCCGGTTATATCGACCTATTTTAGAAATACAATACATTGCCAGTCTAGTATATGTATAATATCGTGTAGTATATGTATATTATGAACTAGTCTAGTATATGAATACACACTAATCCAGCCACCTTACCTCATTAAAACTTAATTGCTTAGCGTTGTGGATGTTCGTTAAAGATTTGGAAGGGTTGAGGAGATCAGGTGCTACCGAGTTGGTTCCCAACAATGCCCTCTGAAATGTCTGTGTTGGTTCCCAACATTGCCCCTCGGATTTTATCCAGATTTAGGGCTGGCTACAACTCATCGTGGCCGCAAAGACCGCCCCCTCAGGGCAAAACGAGCGGGGGTTGGCTGGCGTAGCCAGTCGGAGGTGGCCCCCTAGTCTACTACCTTAAAGCCACATCACGAGGAGGAGAGTGACCTATATTTGGTCATTTTTTTATATTTTTATTATTATTATCATACGGGCAAGCCCAATTTACAATGTGACAAATACTATAATACAAAATGAAAGAAAATAAATACAACTGCGATGGTCCGATAGATGAAAAAAAAAAAAAAGATGGATATATGTGGAATATTAACAATTTAAAATGAAACAGGGGACGACAATATAATTGATTTTAGTTGTGGCAGGGAATTGAAGAAAAAATCAAATTCGGGGTGGAGATTAATGAAAAGATTAGCAGAACGGCGGATTCGGTTGAGAGGGGAATTTATTAAATAGTTCGAGGCTGAAAATGGGACGTGAAATAAGGCTGGATGGCGACTGGTAAGACGAGGAGCGGAAAACTGGAACTTGGCGAGTAGAGATGGGCAGTCAATCTTGTTATGCAGTAGCTTGTACAGGAACACCAAATCGGCAACGGTTCTTCTCTGTGCTAGAGGCTGGATCTTGTAAGTCTCCATCAGAGAAGAATATCTGATGTCGTCGGACGGAATGCCCAATTTGAAACCAAGGTACCTCAAGAACTTATTTTGCACCCTCTCAAGGGCATACCCTTGACAGGACCCGACGTGGACAGAATAATAAGGGCTCCAAACTGTCGATGCGTATTCCAGTTTTGAGAGGACCAACGCCTTATAAAGCATAATTATCGGCATGATCTCCGTGAATTCACGGGTGTGACGCTTCAGAAAGCCTAGCATCCGCATGGCACCGCACACGACTGTGCCCGGAAAAAGAGAGACGATAATCGCATATAACTCCCAGGTCCTTAGTCTCGGTCGCGCGAGATAGGGGAGAGCCTTCCAGAAAATAACGGAACTGACACGTGCTCTCCGAACGATGAAATGTAACCACAGAGCACTTAGCCAGGTTAAGACGTAAACTGTTCCCAGAACACCACGCACACAAACGATCCACCGCCCGCTGCAGAACCTCACAGTCTAGTGGAGACTCGACACGCCGAAAAATTTTCAGATCGTCCGCGAACAACAAACACTGAACATCAGGTCCCAGACAATCAACCACACCATTGATCCCCAACAAGAAAAGCCATGGCCCAATGTGGCTTCCCTGCGGAACCCCAGACGATGCCACGAAAGATGAAGAGACGTCACCCTTCACTCTGACGCGCAGATGTCTTCCAATGAGGTAGGACCCGATCCATCGCAAGAGTGAGCCAAATACTCCAATCGAGTCCAGAAGTGATAGAAGGTGTCCATGAGATATCTTATCAAACGCCTTAGAAAAATCCGTCGATAAGGTCCGTCTGATAACCATCCCGAAAGCCATCCATCACATAGTCCTGAAATTGCAGGAGGTTTGTAACCGTCGAACGCCCGCGAACGAATCCATGCTGCTGTTCGACGATGAACGGAGCATACCTACTTGAGAGCTGGGCAACAATCAACTTCTCCATCAGCTTCGGAGCGGCAGAGAGAGAGCACACCGGGCGGTAGTTCTTGACGAGCGACTTATCTCCAGATTTAGGGACAGGGGTAATAAAGGAAGACTTCCAACGGCTGGGAAAGTGGCCAGATACCAAGGACAAGTTGAAAAGTCATGTTTCTTTTAGGGTACCTTCCAGCTGTCGGAAAAATGTGAAAAAAAGGAACGAGCAGGCGGGTTAGCGAAGCCAGTAGGGGATTTGATGAGGGATTCTAATGAGTTAAGGAAATTAGAAACACGGCGGACTTGGATGACAACACTGTTAACAATGACGACGACATTTTCATATCAACCCATTAGAATCCCTCGGTAAAACCCACAATATTCTTTTTTTTAAACTCGCGTAGTTTTAGTGAGACAGGTTAACAGATTAAGCGTGTAATACGATATAAATAGCTCATCAGATGTCGTCAACACTGCCAGAACCAAGAAGCGCTACATTAATGACCGTGAACAATGGCACATGTAAATGACTACAGAAATTTGAGACGATTGTTTTTTTTGTGTGTTTTTTTTTTTTTTTCATGTTTTTTTCGTGAGCGCTGTTTGGCGCCTTTAACGGGTGATCAGCTGTGACGTTGATGAAGCAATCAAAAGAGGCATTGAGTGTATTAATAAGAACTAAATCATCAAGCTAACAAAGGACGGGGCCTTGGTGAACTTGGCGTACAAGAGCACGATGTGGTCCCAAGAAATTGCACTAAAAATAGTATTATAACGTAACAATCTGAAAGGTTTTAAAATTAAAGGAAGGCGGAGTCGCGCTTAGTTGCTGGTCCGGACGTGCAGTGGTCTGGTGCATTTCCGCGGGTGAAGTGATTGTCAGTGATGTCGGAGAGGATCCGGGAATTCAGGAAACAGGACTTCACCCGGTCCGTCCGGGGAGTCCAAATGAAACTTTTGGGCGACATCTACAAGAAGATGTTCACGGAGAAAAAAGGGGATGTGGAGAGCCTCGACTTGAAGGCGGCATCTTCGGAGACGGTGACTCAAAAGAAACGGATCGTGAGGCGGGAACATCGAGAAATTATGGCCGAGAGGAGCGAAATCGACGAACAGGAAGTCGTCCGACCTTTGCAGGAGCTCAGGAGGGATTTGGACTTGTTCGAACTTCACGCCCAGAACGTATTTTCCGACAGCTGGTAATTGAGGACAAATCTGATTGATAATGCAATCTGTTATGGTTGGTGATTTTTCTACAAAACGGGAGGCAACAAAACCACATAAGGGTAGTTAACTACTGACAATTGTCAGTCTACTACTTGGGGACATGAGGAACTATTCGACGAAATTCCTTGCACCACTGAAGTATTAACTTCTGTAGAAACTGGACCCCGATAGGTTTTTTTAAATGGCCATGTGAGGTACTCGTAGTATTCCTAGATTACACAATACCTACACCTATGTAATCGCGATGGAGGTTGAAAATTCTGTTCGACCTCAATATTTGACAGTATGCGTTTCAATATGTAGGTATAGATTCCAAAAACAAAATGTCCGTCCGTCATCCGAGCCGTTTTGGGCAGCAGTCAAAATCTGAAATTTCGACAAAATACTCGGTTTACCATCTAGTTGTGCCCGCGAGGTTTTCAGGCCGGTCAAACCCGTGGGGATCTGGGGCTTTCAGGGGGCTACAAATGGGATTTCCGGAGGATCGCATGAGGTCAAATAATGTTTCGTTTTCCGAGTAATTTTGGTTGCATAATCCATTTTTTGAGGACCCACATCTGTCCAAACATTGTACAGAATATTATTTTATTTGTTTATTTTTTATTATTAGTTTTTTTTTTTTTTTTTTTTTTTTTTTTTCAAAAATATTTTGAATTTTGATATATTGACACAGAATTAATTTTTGCACATTTAAACTATGTAAGTATATCAAATATCAAAGAATAATAAACCGTTGTGTAAAAATTTCAGCTTTTTTTTTTTTTTTTTTTTTTTTTCAATTATTTTGTAGTTCAGAAGGCGCATGCTCCATGTTCACGCAACCATGTGTTTCGGAGAAAGGGATTTTTCCCCCCTCACCTACGGTAGGGAAATGCCGTTTGAGCTCCAAGGGAGTTCCGCTTCTCCACGGTAGGATTGCGGCCGCTAAGTGCCTATTACTACTGCCACTCCGTTTTGCGCTTTCCAGAGCTCTCGAGACGGCTCTCAATCGGTTCATCATTGAATATTGTTCAGTTGTGAGTTATAATAATAATTATTAATAACTCACACAGGTTTACAAACAAAATTTACATTCAGGCGCCTCGGAAAAAACTATCGGTCATAAAGTTTTTTGGGGTGCTGAATCCGAATCTGACCTCCGTTTTTCCGGTCACGCCCACATTTTTGAGATATTGGCTTTTTTTACCTATTTCAGTTTAGAAACGCTGCAAATTTTACACAAGGGTTTATTATTCTTTGATAGGTATAGGTTACTTGTGCAAAAATTTAATTCTGTCAATGAAAAAAATTTTTTTTTTTTTTTTTTTTTTTTCAAAAATTCATTATTTTTTACTCGAAAAATATTTGACCTCCTGGGATCCTTCAAAAATCCCACTTTTAGCCCCATGAAAGCCCTATAGATCGCCACAGTTGATATAGGATCGTTCCAGGACCCCCAAAAATGAATTCTACGTCCAAAAATACTTCGAAAACGACACCTAACACCATCCCATAGCTAAAAGCCTTTAAAAAAAACCTCCCGTAGCCCCACGGGTTTGGACGATCAGACTGAAAACCTTACGGGCACAACTAGATGGTAAACCAAGTATTTTGTCAAAATTTCAGATTTTTGAAAATATTCCTACTGCCCAAAACGGCCCGGAAGGCGGACGGGCATTTAGGATTTAGACCTTTTGAAACGGATAATGTCAAATTTTGAGGCCGATCCAAGTCGTCGACCCCCGTCGCGATTCCAAGAATAATAAACCAAAACCACAATAATCCTACAAATGCCCATCAATTCCACCAAAGCACTCTTCTTACTGGAAATGTATCGCTGATTTCGAATATATATGATTTGGGGTCTAAAACCAGAGGAATATGTGGTTTGCCAACCACAAAAAAACACATTATCACCCTACAACATCGGCCATGATCTCCTCAAATCAAAAACGGCAACACGCCCGAAACGGATCCATAGTAGCGAAGCAAGCGGCGTATAGACGAGGCAAACCCAGTTCACACACTCGATACAGAGTAGGAAAGTCCTTCATTGCCCACTCATTGAGTTTGAGGTTACCTACTCGCCCCTTTCCCTTGTTGACTTTTCACTTATTGACATTTAAAATGTCGTGCTCGTGATGTTGACAGCAAACAGACGAGCATTGAAATCGAACAGCTGAACGCCCGGGTTGCCGAAGCCGAAACCAAATTGAAGACGGAGGTGCTCCGCATCAAGAAGAAGCTCCAGGTGACCATCACCGAGCTGGAGCTGTCCCTCGACGTCGCCAACAAGACCAACATCCAGCTCCAGACGACCATCAAGAAACAATCCCTCCAACTGACCGTAAGTAGGGGAGGGATTTTTGAATGGTAGGGATTGGCGGAAATTTGTATTTTTTTTTTTCGGTTTTGCAGGAACTCCAAGGCCACTACGACGAAACCTCCAGGCAGTTGGCCGTCACGATGGACCAACTGGCCATTTCCAACCGCAAGATCATGTCTATCACTTCCGAGCTGGAAGAAATCCGAGGAAACTACGAACAGGTTGGCGTGAGTTTTGTTCGTTATTTCGTGACGTGTGAATATGTCTTAACATCGAGGTGTTTTCAGGCCCTCCGTGCCAAGCGTTCTGCGGAACAGATGTACGAAGACGCTCAAAGCCGCATCAACGAACTGACGACAATCAACGTCAACATCTCCGCCAGCCGGGCCAAACTTGAACAGGAACTGTCCGCTATCGCCTCCGACTACGAAGAAGTTACCAGGGAACTCAAGGTGAGCTCGCGACCCGTTAAAATCATCACTCCCTACTCCGACATCTGACCAAACAAATGTTGCAGATCTCCGACGAGAGATACCAGAAAGTTCAAATCGACCTCAAACACACGACTGAGCTCGTCCACGAAGAGCAGGAACGCATTGTCAAGCTGGAAACCATCAAGAAGAGCCTGGAAATCGAAGTCAAGAACCTTTCCATCAGGTTGGAAGAAGTCGAAGCCAACGCCATCGTCGGAGGAAAGAGGATCATCAGCAAACTGGAAGCCAGGGTAAGTAGTCGCCAAAGCTACGAAACAGTTTCTGATTCCTCATCACCAGTCTCTGCTCCATCAAAACAGGTGTCTGCTCCCTCAAAGCAGTTCCTGCTCCCATAAAACTGGTTTCTTCTCAAGACCAGTGTCCGATTCCTTGAGACGATGCAGCTAAATATGTCTTGTAGTTAAAATGAAATGGTGGTGGCACGTCTGAAGGTCCCACCTAACCTCATAGTGTCCAAAAGTAGTGAATCTAAGAAAAAATACCTGAAGAATTTTTCTCGACGGATCTATACGTTTTCGGGGGTGCTGAATCCGAAAATTTGGTTATCTACTAGATTCGGATATGGCTTCACCATGAAAATGGCGAAATTTCGGTCCTTTTTTTGGTTTTTTGCCTTTAACTCGGAAACCATGCGTCCTAGCGACATGACTACTCTATACTAAATTAAAGCTGATAAAATTCCCTAAAAAATGAGACCTAAAACGCCTCGCTAGCTTTCTCCGTTTGGCCGCTAGAGCGCGCTGAAGTTTGACCATTTTTTCTAACTAAGCCAAAATCTTCGAATTCCAGACTTCCGAAGCCTATTAAACACTATTAAATACGATAATCGGTCCCCCGAACCCCCACATAAGGTCCCACACGGGGGGGGGGGGGGGGGGAGGGTACCCGTGGGGGTTCGGGGGACCGATTGTGGTATTTAATAGTGTTTAATAGGCTTCGGAAGTCTGGAATACGAAGATTTTGGCTTAGTTAGAAAAAATGGTCAAACTTCAGCACGCTCTAGCGCCCAAACGGAGAAAGCTAGCGAGGCGTTTTTGGTCTCATTCTTTAGGACATTTCATCAGCTTTAATTTCGTATAGAGTAGTCATGTCGCTAGGACGCATGGTTTCCGAGTTAAAGGCTAAAAACCAAAAAAAGGACCGAAATTTCGCCATTTTCATGTTGAAGTCATATCCGAATCTAGTAGATAACCAAATTTTCGGATTCAGCACCCCCAAAAACGTACAGATCGGTCGAGAAAAATTCTTCAGGTATTTTTTCCGTTCCAAACTACCTAATGACTGGACTATCAGGTTTCTCAGCAATTCCCACGAGTTGTCGGCTTCTGCATTTTCCACCCAGAGAATCCATCCTTGGTGTCCTTCCTCTTGCGTACTACTGTATTTATGGTGGACGCTCGGCTCAACAACCCTTTTCCGTTGCAGATCAGGGATATGGAGCTGGAACTTGACGAAGAGAAGCGCCGCCACGCCGAGAGTGTCAAGATCTTGAGGAAGAAGGAGCGCTCCCTCAAGGAGATCATCATCCAGTGCGAAGAGGACCACAAGAACGTCACTCTCCTCCAGGAGGCCCTCGAAAAGGCCAACCAGAAAGTGGGCATCTACAAGCGCCAACTCAACGAACAGGTGAGACAACCAATTAGGTCAATCACTTTGTGAGATTTCGCTGGTGCTAAACCTTTTGTTTCGGTCTTTTTCCAGGAGGGCATGTCCCAACAGAGCGTCACCCGAGTCCGCAGGTTCCAAAGGGAGTTGGAAGCCGCCGAAGACAGGGCTGACACCGCCGAGAGCAATTTGTCCCTCATCCGGGCCAAACACCGCACTTTCGTCACCACCTCCAGCGTCCCCGGTTCCCAAGTGTACCTCGTCCAGGAGACGCAGCGCACCACCACCACCACCGAGGGATACTAAACATTCAAAATGTCCCCCAAACCCCCAAAAAACAAAAAAACCGAAAAAAAAATCCATCCAATCGTCGACCATTCGGACGATTCTCAGGCAGGGTGAGGATTAATCTGACGGTAACCACCACGTTAAACCTCCCTCTTCTTACGGCCCCACCAACATGCCACATGATTGACATAGCTTAGAACTGTACGCAATTATTGTAAGAGCTTGCTTTTTCTTTCTTTCGTGACTTTTTGTCATCATTCAAAGTTACTGTACCACCACGATGTAACTTAAATAAACCGAACTCGAGAATGCGGAAATAAAGTCACTTTTTTTCTATTCTTTTCAAAATACCAACGCTTTTTTTTCTCAATTTTTCGAATTTGCTGAGAGACCTTCGCCGAGCACGACTGAAAAATCTACGGTGCTTCCGGCGTTACTTTATATCATTATTTTTAGTAATACGAATTATATTGTAAAATGTTTAACATCAAATTTTACAGAAAAATGTGTAACTTTGATTTTTCAAAAAAATAAACTCTAATTTTACAAAAACGGACTTTCTTCGTTGAGAAAATTTAGATGTAGCTTCAACGGGGCACAACCTACCGTATCGTATCGGGATAAAATTATGCTTAGCATGTCGAGACATGAAGGGAGTTTATTGTTACACAAATAGTCCAGTCATTAGGTCCTCAAAAAGGTGAAATAGAAACATATTTTGGGTTAGAAATGGTTTCTATGGTTCTCTATGTTTTTTGGGGTGCTGAATCCGAATCTGAGGTTTGCCAACAAAATTTCGTGACGCAACATGGAGAAAAATGTAAAAAACTGAGAAATTTTCTTTGGTTTTTTGAGTAGGTATAGCTCAAAAACTATCAACTTTGTGAAAAAAACGTTCCTACCTTTATTAAAGAAGATTAAATATGCTATCGTTTGAGCGCAACTGCAGCTCTGTAGGTTCAATGGATCCCGAGATACAGCACTTCAAAGTTTGGCCAATTTTCTCAAAAAGTGCAATTTTTAGGTTAGGTTTTAGGTCTCCGCGCGAAGAGCGGAAGCACGTTTTTCAGAACGTTTTCGGTTGTAGCTCAGAAAATATTGGTCCGATTCCTAATTTATTTTTTTCTCGTGAAAGCTGATTAAATTCCCCATCGCAGCTATTCCGTGTGAAATTTTGATTTGAGCTTTGATAAGGGAGGGGCGGGCACGGCAAAATAATAATTATTATTTCCTATTAGTCTGAGGGAAAAAGACTAACGAACAGATGGCATCGGGTGACGGATTTCGTGCCACGAAAGATCGGCCGAAAAGTTTTTCGTGTTAATGGGGTTAATAAGGGGCAACGAACGAGTTCATCGGTCACTCCAGATCGTTAGCGATATCTCTCAGATGAGATCGGCCGACCAAATCTGCCGCGGATTTCTGCTCGTGTATGGGTCGCTAATCGTGTAGACCTTTAAATTTCCATCATTTTCCACTATTTACAATATCATATACCCATCAGGAAGGGACGAGGCTCCAAAGTCGTCAAATATCACGAAATCCCCTAAACGCCTTAACTTGGAGGTTTTTGCCGGATAACCTTGTTTTGGTTATTCCTACGATATTTACACTGATTACAAAATCTTTTATACCCATCAGGTAACAAGTTAAATCGTTGCTTAAATTACCTAAATCGATAAAACAACTCAAATTAAAGTGTTTGCCACATAACTCCATTCTGATGCTTCCCACGATAGTTACACCCAATCGTGTAGAGCATTAAATTTCCATCATTTTCCACTATTTACAATATCTTGTATACCCATCAGGCCGGAAGGGACGAGGCTCTGAAGTTTGTTTCCGAAATCGCCTAAAAAATTTCAAGGCGATTTCGGAATCATTTTCTTCGAACAATCTCCAAATGTTGACCCCCACGATTAAGTCTCTTTCACAATGAGAAGGTAGATACGTCTACTAGTCACTTCGCCTTCCCAATACGAGTAACAGTTCGGCTCTTTCACCCAGTCCCGCTCTTGCTGTCTTTGGATTGGCCAGATGGGACATCTTGCAAAATTCGTCATTGAGAACTACGAGAGCAAGAATGGGAGAGTCGTCAAGTGAAATAGGTAGAAGGGTAGGCCGGTTTTGGAGTAGAAAGTAAGGGTGGAAACTGCAGTTCACAACGATGAGTGAACCGCTCCGAGTCACTTTGGTGAACTGAACTTCCCCTCACTAATCAATACCATGATATATTGAAATAATTTCAATACCTACACTACAGTGGAAAAACGGGTTAACTTGGGGATTACTAATTTTTCAGGAGAGCATTTTTTTTTTCTCAGAAAACAACAATTTTGAATCTAAGGAATATAAAATTTTTCTGGAAATGCCTTCTCATTCTTGGAGTTGCATGGAAGTTGACTGTGAAACCAAAGTTCCAAAATCTTACAGCTGTATCATGAAAAACATGGAAGAAATGCCTAAGGTCCAGCTGTTCAAGGGAAGAACGGGACAGGAGCGTGCTCTGCGGGTTGTGCCTATCCTCAGAACTTGGAATGATGAATGAACCATGTTTTTAAGTCCAAAAAAAAAGTTTATTTGTGGCAAACGTATATAATCGAACAGTAAAATTATAATTGAAGTCAAAAAGAAGCAGACTATTCACCATCCACCTCCACAGCTTAGGCTAATAGTGCTGGACCAGCACTGCTGGTTAGCAGTTGGATGTATTAGTAATTGGAATTCAGGTTTCGTAATGTAATAATGCTTCTTCTTCTTCTGATAAATTTGAAATTTAATGAATAATTTGGAAAAAGAATCGATTCTCAGATGTATCGATTCTTTTTGAAAAAAGCGGTAGATGGGTAGGTATAGTCTGTAAAAGAAAAACGCTGCAAATTTTACACAAGGGTTTATTATTCTTTGATATAGGTTACTTGTGCAAAAATTATTTCTGTGTCAAAAGAAAATAATTTGGAAAAAAAAAATTGTTTGGGGATTTTTTTTTCAAAATACTTCTTTTTTTTTTTCAAAAAATTTTTTTTCAAACATTCTTTATTCTTTACTCGAAAAATACTTAACCTCCTGGGATCCTTCAAAAATCCCATTTTTAGCCCCATGAAAGCCCTACAGATCGCAACAGTGAAATCGGGTCGTTCCGGGACCCCAAAAAATGGATTCTACGTTCAAAAATACCTCGAAAACGACACCTAACGATCCCATAGCCAAAAGCCTTCAAAAAACCCCTGTCGTAGCCCAATTTTAGCCCCATAGCGCCCCACGGGTTTGGGCAATCGGACTGAAAACCTTGCGGGCACAACTAGATGGTAAACCAAGTATTTTGACGAAATTTCAGATTTAAAAAAAAAAAAATTCCTACTGCCCAAAACGGCTCGGACGGCAGACGGCGAACGCTGTACGGCGGACGGACATTTCGGATTTTGAATGTAGACCTCTTGAAACGGATAATGTCAAATTTTGAGGCCGATCGGAGTAGTCGACCTCCGTCGCGAAAACACAGGTGTATTATTCCAAGAATAATAAACCAAAATAATCGCGATTATTTTCGATCCTTTTCTAAATAATCGATTCATTTTTGAGAATCGGACATCCCCTACTACGGAAAATGTGAAACGCATGATTCGTGGACAACGTGAATGGAGAGGGAGGGAGAGAGATTCAACGTAGGGGGGATGCTAGGCGACTGGCATTGACCCGTTTTTCCCTTGTACACATTTTATTCACCGGCGATTTTCGACCATTTGGACTCGTTTTCCCTTGTTCTGATGAGCTCATCGTGTTCGCCATCCGAAAATCTATAAGGAACCAACATAACCTGAATTTACTTGAATCCTAAATTAAATCAGCGATAAATCTCAAAAAACCAGCGATCAATTAGATATCTCTATATATAATTTGGCAGTGTCCACTGGAATTCTGAGCCCTTCTGGGCAGCTCATTGAAATTGGAAAGTACCCGTGATTGTTGCAAAATTGTCGCCTTTCTTCTAAACCTCCTCCTTTGTCGTGAACTCGGACTTCCCTCAGGACGTTGCCCAAGTAAACGACTGCGTAGTTACGGTTGTTTGTTACTCACTTGGAATCTCTAAATATTATCTTGGCTATAGTATCACGACGACGATCTCGCCATTTCGTGTTTTTCAAGCGCCATGTTTTCGCACGGCTTGGCATAACCTCATAAACGTTGTCCCAACATACCAACTAGATTATTCTATGAAATCGTTCAGTTGATATAGTTTCAGGCTGGTATTGCGCCGGAAAGCTCCACGTGTGGGCAATAGGATAGAAAATAGTCAACAGATTTCATTTGGAAACCAATTTTGTTGCAATAATTTTACTGTGCACCAGTCAATACTTTCTTAATGAAATCAAAAAATAACAAACAACAAATCAAAAAAAAAAAAAAAAAGCAAATAAATATGCATTGATAACAACGTTAGTTTTTGAGCTAAAGTTGAGGCCAGTGGGAGACAGGTGTGGAGAGCAGTCAGTGCCAAGTTGGAGCTGGTCAGGTTCGCAGATTTTATTCATGTCTGCCACACCTCAGACCGGCCAACTGAACTGGCGTGAATGGGGTGAATGAGGTGTGGGATGGGATGGGATGGGATGAGGTGTATTTGGAAAGCAAGTACACCGGTTGAGGAAATAACAATAAAAAATCGTTATGTGATGCAGTGCCGGACAACTGACAATTAGGAGTTCAGACTTACAACGCATTTAACTTAGAAATAACGAGAGTATTGAATTAATCTTATCGGTACTATTGTTAGAACCGTTCAACAACACTGGAAAAACAATAACGTTACCGTATGTTGATGTCGCGGGACGAAATAGCCAACCGAGCTGGAACCGAGAACCGTGAATTACCTACCTTCTCATTACTCTTTCAACTGCGGCGTGTTCACAAGACGACCCCACTACAGTTAAATTTTGTATTTTTCCAAATCCATCAGCTTGTTGTTCGTGATCGAGTCCAAAATCCACTGGGGGCTGACGACGTCCACCTGGGAATTATCCTCGGCGAGGGGGCGGGAGCCGACGATGATTCCCGCGTTGGACGAAACGGCGACGACTTTGGCCGAACACAGTTTCAACAGGGAGATCAAATCGAGGCGGGGCGGTAGAACGTCGGAGCCGACGAAGATGGGGCCGCAGTCGGAAAACAGGTCCATCGAGTAGTCTTTGCCGAAAGCCTGTTTCTCCAAACGGGATGCCTGCGTGAGGAACGTGAACATAATTAAACACAGGTTGGGAGGAGAAAGGCTGGCGAAGCCCGAATCAATTCCTCTTTCTTGTGAGGAAATTCTTCAACGATTCACTGGGTACTTTAGTTGGAGTTGACCTTTAAGACCTCTATTGCTCCATCACTTTTAGAGCTGACTGAGACAGGAGGTCTGAGACCACGCCGATGAATTGTCTTAATAGAATTACCAAATCATCTGCGTAGCCCCTCTCAAGTTCACCACAACGTGCCACAGGAGTGGGATCAATTCACTCCCCTTTTTTTATGATCTAGCGTCTTTTGTGCCATTGATACTAAACGGTGCAGCGCCGTCCACAAGACCCGTCCAGCTGGTTGGCTTCCTGGACTTCTTGACTTAGCCTCCTAGACCTGTTCAGGCTGGTGGGCTCCTCAATAAGTGGCGTTTCCTCCAGTTTCTGTAACGCCTGCAATGTAAACCCCTGGGTGAGAGGGGTATGTTTCCTGTTGCCAGGCCAGCCCTAAGGAGGGTGTTGAGCATCGTGGGAGTGATGACATCATTGCTTGTATGGGCCGAAGAAATTTACACCCCATGATGCCTATTCAAGAGTAACTACACGCTTCACCACTTCCAAGTTTCACTTCGGGAGCATCTCTACCAACTGGCTGGGTAGGTCGGGAGGTGGAGAGGTCCCAATGAGATCGATTCTTAATCGAAAATTACTTTTAAAAACGGCGCCCTCTCGACCTTGTGTCGTCAGACTCCCTTAAATCGATTCATCGATACTCAGTGGGACAATCCCTGCGGTGAATAAGGGTCACAATGACGTGATGACATGATCGTGGTCAAATCATGTCGTGATAAGCGACAGGATCATGCCAAAGTCATGCATGGTGGCGGGGAAATCACGAGGTGTATTTTCCACCCCACATCTAAAACTGACTGAACTTACCGTAACCGCTTCAGAAAAAGACTTCTGCTCGAAAGGCTCTTCCGACATCCATTTGCCGTTTTTCTCCGAATGTAAAAGCTGAAAAACAAATCGCAAAGTTGAAAAGTGAAGCACCGTTGGACCCCGCAGAAGCAAAACGTTACGCACCCATTCGACGTCCAAGATCCAGCACCCTCTGGCAAGAGCTTTGAGAAGGTTGACAGTCCGTTTGACGGGCGCCTTAGTGAGAAGGTGGGTGGTCTTTTTCGAAACGCTCACGTCAACTTCAAACGTTCCCAATTGCTTGATTATCTCCTTATACTTGGCGACATCACTGAGGAGAGAATAGTTACATTTTAGGCGTTGCCGCACAAATGGGAGTTTGATCATTTACTCCCGTAGGCCCAGAAAACAACGTGTTATCGTTTACTCCTACTGTTTATCGCCAGTGTATATACGAACAATCCCCCAGTCGTCTCGGTGAGAGCGAATTGAAAATCAGGCCCCCTTCACCAAAAATTGTCTGAAAAAAGACAAAAAGGTTCTGTGCCTGTCAATGCAGATTCTTCATCATGCCAGAAAATTTCATAATACTATTTCGATGCTCAAGATTTTACTAGTTCGTTCATACACAGGCACGACGAAAAACCCGATTTGACGGGAGCTTGATTTAGGCCAAACCTTAAAAAAATTGAATGGTTCTGGGCAAAAACACAGTGGGTTGGGCAGTACACTATTTTACTTTAAGTATGAACCCAAATTCAAGAATTTTCGGGAAATTTGGCATAGAGCAGATATCAGCTCATGTAATGTAAATGATTTCATCGAGAAGGGATACTAATTTAAAGACTTTTGTGAAATTAAGCATTGAGAAGTGATGGAAACACACAACTGTAAAAACTTATTAGTGCGCAACTTGTTAGGTGCACTAATCGAGTAACTAGGGATAAAATGTAAAATCTTTTGAAAGAAATTAGTGACACAAGCTCGAATAGCGTTAAATTCCATACCTACACCTTTTCATAGAGTAGGGACATATTTTCAAGGAATTGTGATACTGTTTCAAAGAGAAGAGATACATCCTAACTGAGTGAGCATAAGTATGTACAAAATACGAATGCATTTGCGAAATTAAGCATTGGGTAGTGATAATAGCTCAAAAAGTGCAACTTTTTTCATACAGCAAGGCTACAAATTAAACGACTCATGGAAAATTTAGCATGCAGTAGTGATAAGATCTAAGTAAATTTTTCATTGAGCAGAAATACAAATTCAAGGATTTTCGAGACATTTGGCATAGAGTAGATATCAGCTCAAGCAATGAAAATGCTTTCATCAAGAAGGGATACTAATTTAAAGACTTTTGTGAAATTAAGCATTGAGAAGTGACGAGCTCGAATAGCATTAAATTTTTCCATGGAGTAGGGATACTTTTAAAAAGGCATTGAACTGAATAAAATTTCAATCTTCCTTGGCTGATAATACCAGCAGGAAGCCTTTACTAGCGATAGCGACCCTAGACTCACGCGGTGTTCTAGGATCGCTTATTTTAACTTTTCACAATCCACCTCGTGAATGATTACATAAATAATTTTCGACTAAACTTATTTTTGAATTTTGTAGAAAGGAAAATCCTCGGAAGAAAAGTATTGGGTCTGATACAGGTAAAAATGTATCAGTATTGTGATGCATTATTTTAGAAAAGTATCGATACTTTTTCATGAAAATGTCGGTATTTTAAAGTATCGATACTTTTTATACATCCCTATCATGGAGTAGGAACTCATCTGTAAAAAAATTGTTTAGTGGGGAAACATAAGTTTTGCCCAAAAACATTGCCCATTTTTGACCTAACATATCGTGATTTCAACACCCTCTCACGTCCGTCGACAGGTTTGAGAAATAACAAGGGGCAAAAATGTATTTCTGGCAAGACATGCCTCCAAGTTAGTAGGGAAATTTGTGCGGAGTAAACCGCAACCCTCCCCCCGACGCGAAGCCCCACACTGGTGAAACTGTGGGAGTAAACAGTACACTTTAATCAGGCACGGGAGTAAACGCTCATACGATCGTGTAAATGCGGGATTTTCGTTGAGACTGACTCTTTGGGAAGGCTGGTGAAAGCAATGTGGGGTTGACATTTTGTCTGAGCTGTTTTGGGTTTTCTCGTCAGGTCGAAACAGCCTATGGAGTTTCTCGGTGAGGCTATGGCGTCTTCTTCTTCTTCTTCTTGTTGCTCCAATAAGGGAACCAAAGACTTTCGGGCAGTGACATGCTTCTTGGTCTCTCGGGCCCTTTTCGCTTTGGAAGAAGTGCCACTTCTGGACTTGGATGCCGTTCTGCTGCGGCTCGTGGACCTGTTAAACAACAAAGGTTTGAGCGACTGTCATGCCAACGCGGACAGAAATTTGTTTTAAGTTACCTTTTATCGCTCGGGCTGTCTTTGAGGTATGGGCTGGAGTCAACTGGGGTGGACAGTAGCGGTTGAGACATCAACGATTGATTGGGATCTAACAACTGGCGCTTTTTCTTGTCAGCCGTCGAATACCCTCCAGTCAAAACCTTCATCAACTCCTTCTTCGGCGTACTGTCCAACTTCGATTTCTCCTTCGGTGCCATTTTCCCGCCGTCCCCATGGATTTCAGCCGGAGCACTTTTCCTCCTAACTTGCCTGTTGGCGTCTTCGGAGTCGCTTTCAGACGCGCCGTCGCAATCGCGTTTCTCACCGGGACGATTGAAGTCCAATTTCTTCGGTACTTGAGATCTTTCGTCGGAAGGTACTTTCTTGTGTGCAGCACGGGTGACTTTGGCCTTCTTTTTCCCCTCCGTCTGGGAAACTAGAGGCGCTTTCTTGCCAGACCTGCGCAGAGGGTTTTTGTGAGAAGTGCACCAACAGCCAGAATCAACTACATGAGACACGTTTATCTATACCAAATTGATGATGTGAATCATACCTAGAACGTGTTGGTTTAGGAGGCAGTAATCCATTTAGTCGATCTAGCTGGAAAAAAATGAAGAGAACGTTTCAATATTCCCCTAGACAAACTCCACTGGAAATAAATTTGTAAAAAATATTCCAAAAATCTTCTTTTTTTTATTGAAGTTTTTCTCAAAATTAATGCTTTTCCATAAGAAACAATTCGTCAAAATCGATATTTTCAAGAAAATCCCTCCTGTCAAAATTCACGTTTTCCTAAACAAAATTTGTATTAGAAGTTGTTTAGATTTAATCTAAGCTTCAATAATAAACAAAAATTAGAAAATGTACATATTTTTTAATATGAGCTCCTTGATTAACTTTTTACGTAAATAAAAGGAACGAAAACGGATTGATATACGTCCGTCCGTACATCCCAGGCCCAAGCATACCCGCTACTCTGCCCTCCTTCACGTTCCCTCGCACCCTCAACCACTCCCCAGCTCTACTGTTTCCCGACAGAATCCCCCTGAGCCCTACCTTGTTCTTCAGGAGAGTCTGGAGACTGCCTCGGGTGAGCCCCCCCCCCCCCCCTTGCCCACCCGCCGAGAACTGCAACTCCTTTTGGACCCCCCCCCCCCCCCATGCCCCGAGTCAATCCCCTCGGCGGAATTACCGAAAAAAACATTCTGTTTCATTGGTTTGATCCTCGATCATAACATTAACAATGTGGGTGTCCCCCAGTACCAAAGTAAAAATATAGTTAACCTACATAGTCACATGACATTGTGGCACATATACACACAAGTGGCAATACATCCCACAGGCGGCAACGTTTTTCGATCGTCGAGAGACGTGGCTAACTAAAACTAAGCCAGGATTGTCGTGTCACAACAACCTGGTGAAACGCAACGGGGTCTCCTCTCAGGCTACGAAGCTGACACTCTGGCCAGAAGGGGTTGTCAAACTCCTTTTCATGGCCCGGAGGCCAGCCATGGCTTACCGGACTTCAGTGCTAGGACATCCTCAACCCCCTTCCTGAACAATCCCTCTCAAATCTACAATCTAAAAATCTTGCCCCCAGTTGCAACTTTCGGTTGGTTACCAGGTTGTACGGAAACATTGCCCCCCACCTTCTTGTACGTGACATCACGAGCAGACTGTTAGTAGGTACATAATATGTACAAAATATTATTTGCCAATTACACGTTCATGAGGTTCGTAAGTGAAATACATAAGAAAGTAAATAAATGAATGAATAAAGTCATTATAACTTACAAAATCTTGGCCGCGCTTGAAAAATCGCTCCCTCCTTCTCTGAAATACAAACCGCACCCGATTAATTGTTTTTATTTTCATTCAAAGCTCTTTCTCATATGTTCACTTACAGCTTCTTCGATGGGCATTTCCCTCTGGTACTGCTCATCGTCTGTGGGCGGGTAGAGTGCGGGATCGACCATGTTGCCAACGACTTTGCACGCTTCAAGCCACAAGAGCGAAACGAGCGGGATGTTGTTCTCTTTGGCTTTGATGTAAGTGGACATCTTTCCGGATTTGAAAATCACGTGCGTGACCTTGAAATAGAAAGGTTAAGGATTTGGCGTTGCTTTGACATGCTCGTCCATTCCCTTCGAAGAGAATGAGAAAAAAATGCGTGGAGTTGGGCACCTTTTTAGTGAAATTTTTTTCAACTTTGGCTCCTAACGAAAGGCACACCTTTTGCACGTATTTCCCTCGGTCCTCCTTGTTGTATTTGCAATCCACAAAGCACGTAATTCCTGTAAAATGAACAAATATTGTATCGCAGCGTGTTCGCACTTCTTGATTATCAAAACCCGTCAAAACTTACCGAGAAGGATGTTATTTTTGACGCTATCGAGAATGTCACGAGTGGGAGTCAAAACGCCTAAACTATCGTGAGAGGCGTCTAAAGGGGAGTCGACTAGGCGGAATTTGTCTTGAAAAAGGGCTTTAACTCCACTCAAAGGTAGGCAAGACGATGGCCGAGGGGCGGAAGGCGTTTTGAAACTGTCCGATGGTGTGCTGCTGCTGGGAGCCGGACTGTAGTCGGGTTTCAATCCGGTCCAGGCGCCGCAGTTGATTCTACAGAGAAGAAGTAGAAAGTAACAACATTATTTCAAAACAAGAGGGAGGGGAATGACGGGAAAACTAACCTTAAATTTTTCCCCGCAGAACAAGGCGAATAGGCGCCAGCGCCGAGTTGTTTGCCAAATATGGGAGTTATGGTACCAAATGAGATGTCATTCCTTAAAGGTGTCGGCTCATCGACTGTTTTGTTGAGGTTTCCGACTACATCTGAAATCAAGCAAGGTAATAGCCTATAACTAACAGGTTAGGTAGCCCCAGCTGGACACTAGTCTATGTGGAACCAAGGGATTGGCGCCTGGCTTCGGCGATGTTCGGTACCTTTCGTGAGGAGCTACAATAATTGTAGCTATTATATAATATAATTATTATAATCATTATATTCCTCCCATTTGATTTGAAGCATGAATTAGGTACACATTCAACGCCTAATATTCCATGTAACAAAAAATGTCCAGGAGTGAATTGTTTTAAACTGAATCGACTTTCAAACGAACTGATCTATTGTAAACAGATAAATAATTGAGTCAACCAAAAATAAAATAAGTTGAAGAAAATTTCAGCGAATTTTCTTCTTCTTCTTCAAACATTGTGTTGCTTTATCTAAAACTGCGTACCACCTAGAAATCACTATTATAGTGGGAATATAATATATTATTAAGATCATCCTGTGATATCCAAGTATTATACCAATCTAGTAACCCTAAGTTGATTAATAATATTGTACAGTATTTTTATATCAATGATAATACAATTTATATGTACCTATTACAATAAATAGGTTCACTTGACTGCCAATAATATAAATATAATTTAATATTTTTATGTACCACATCCTAGGACTTGCTACCTACCTACCGACCTTCAAGACCATCAACATTACATATGATTTCGATGTTTTATTTAGGGGAAAATATTATTAAGTGATATTTTTACCGGTAGGCATGTTTTTAGCTAGGAGAACTGAAAAAAGGTCGAATTTTGCTGTACGGAAATAGTGCTCATGTGTACGGATGTGTATCGGACCTCAACGGACGGAATTTCTTCTCGGCAGGTTGGCAACGCTGTTGCGGGGGGAGTTCGGCAATGTTCGGCAGATGTCGGGAGCCGAAGCCAGGATTCCTTGGTTCCACATGCCGCCAACAAAACGTTTTGAAATTTTAAAGTGGATCCGACTAACCAAAATTGGTCGGATCCACTTGAAGAGCACAGGGGAAAAACGTGTTAACTCAGTTTTTCCAAACTTTTCAGGAGGGCAAATTTACTATTTCAAGATTCACTATTCGATCATTTGTCACCAGAAAATAATTTTTCTTTACATTTTAGAATCTCTAGTAGGTAGGCTAAGTAACATAAACACCTGATTGTGAGAAATCATTCATTAAAAAAATTCTGGAACAAAATACAGTCAGAAGTGCACTTTTTACGGGGGAAAAACGTGATATTAAGGCTTGTGGACAGCCGGGAGTTAACACGTTGCACCGCATTGCATGTGTGCATTATCAGCTTCAGCCTGTTTTGTACCATCTTGAGTCTGGCGGTTCTCATCACCATTATATCACAATGAATTGGGTGGTCATCAATAAATACGATAAATCAGGAACTGCAGCCCTTTTCGGGTGCTTATGGAGGGCCGTATGCTCTCTTAGAAAAGGCAACAGATTCGAAAGGTTACAAAACAAGTACAGTCAAAGAACTATTTACGAAACTAAGAAAGTAATCAAAGTCTTGGTACTCCTGCTGGCCATGTCTTACTTGATGTCAACTGTGGAATTTTGGCAACTGGCATGGATGCTTCAGTATATTTTGTTATCAAATAGAACTGACTTTTTGTCAAGTTGGAGTACGTCACAGTAACAAATAATATTTGTCAGAGTTAAAACATTTTTCTGTTTTTCCAAAACTTTTCTGGTGGAGGAAAAATTTACTACCTATTTCAAGATTCACTATTCGATCATTTGTCACCAGTAAAATAATGTTTCTTTACATTTTAGAAGCTCTAGTAGGTAGGCGAAGTGACATAAACACCTAAGTGTGAAAAATCATTCATTTACAAAATTCTGGAACAAAATACTGTATGAAGTGCTCTTTTTACGGGGGAAGAACGGGTTATTAAGCTTGTGGGCAGCCGGGAGTTAACACGTTCTTTCACGGAAGCGCCCCGATAAGCACGTTCTTCCCCTGTATAGGAATATTTCACCCTCCAATTTCACCCATTTGAACTCGTTTTTCCCCGGAAATAGCACCACCAACGGATTTCTCGCATGCCAAACCTTAAGGAACCATAGGTAGGCTATAAATCGACCAAAAACCGAGTTAACACGTTTTTTCCCTGTGCTCTTCACTTTAAAAGAGTTCCACCGCGGTAACCCCTCGACCTACGGATGGGTAATGAATATAAATACATCGATATATGAACAATATCGATATTTTAAACTGATGATACAGCGTAATTCGATATATTTAGCCATGGAAATATCAAAACATATCGATATTTCAGAAAAATTAAATTAAAAAATGAAGCAAATTTTACACAAGGGTTCATTATTCTTTGATAGAGGTTAATTGTGAAAAAATTAATTCTATGTCATTAAGAAAATATTTTTGAAAAAATATGAGTTTTGAGTGGAGTTAAGTTTTTAATTGTACATATTTATTTATGTAAGAATGTTTCAATTTTTCTCGAAGTTTGCCGCAGACCCCTAGGGGGTTCCGCAGACCACAGTTTGTGAACCCCTGCTCTAGTTGAACAAAAAATTACCCGTTTCCACGCTGACCAGCTCTCGTCGAATACGTGAAGTCGATTGCGTCACCTTTGTTGGCGAGAAGAACGTGAGCGGGCGCTTATCGGGTGTCGGGGGTTTGGTCCGAGGAATGAAATCCCATATGCTGGCGAAGGGGTCTTTTTCCATGTATTTTTCAAAAACCTCGTGGACTGAGTTGGGACGAGGGGTTTTCACTTTTTTCGCCGACATATCCAACAAATCGGACAGGCACGGGCTGTCGACGGAGGCGTTCGACGACGACTTCGATTTCCGTTTTCGCGTCGACTGGTTTGACTTGGCCGGTCCGCTGAGTAACTCCACCAGCCCGGGATCCCAAGTCGAATTGAATTTCGGGCTGTCGCAAGTCGATAAAGGAAGACGGCCATTGTCCGGTTTTTTTGAGCGAACCCGTTTAAACTTGTTGGAGCCTGCTTTCGACACAGGCGTGCTCAGAAGGGCGTCCAAATGCTCGGTACTTGGCAGTGTCCCGATTTTCACCCTTTTCGCTTGAGGTGCCATTTTCTCGTGGAATTTGGGTCGTCCAAAGAAGTCCAGGTCATTATTCGCAAATCCACACCGGGTGACTGCTGTGCCGCTTACTTCACACTACAAAAAATAAAAATAAAATAAATTAATAATAGTAATATTGAACAAAATACAACAAAGCCCGCTAGATTTGAGTTAAATCGAGTGTATCAGTATTAATTTCACTATGGAACCTTCCCGAATGAGCAGGCGTCAGTATCTCTAAACCACCTCTTTGAACACCCTGTTTACCCCCCTGAAATACCTACCTACTGCCACCTAGTCTTAAACAGTTTTTATGCTTTGAAACTGTTGTGACTTCAGAGAACAGAGAACGCAAAAGCTGGTTGGTTTTGTACTTCACAGACGGTGTTTAATACTTACGTTAAAACGAACCGCCGACATCGCTTCCGAGAAATCTGCAGGGGGGGGGAGGGGGGGACTACCGTCTGCCAGATTTGAACTCGATTTTTTACATCTTTCGACTTTTCAATGCCCACTAACGCACACATATCGTTTAAAAACGCCAAATCTGCCGCGGATGTATGCTCGTGTATGGCCCCCTAGTAAACGGCGTCAGTTGGTGGCCAAGTCCAGAATGCCCTGGAGCTGTTCTTCGCCTTCACCCCCTAGCGCTTTTGCCTCAGTGATGGCAATCATCAACCCAATGTAAACAACAAGAAAGCTCATGAAACAGCTCTCAAACAAAATCAAGCTACTCACCGCAGAAAAGTCCTCCTTGGGATCAACTAGTCAACAACTGACTCTCAGGAAAAGCACATACATCCTCCAGGCTTCTGTACTCTGGGAACCTTTAAAACCCACCCTGAGTACTCAGAAACAATCTACGTAACCATCCAGTCCTTCTTACCAGCGACAACAAACAATCCAAGATTTGTTACTTTTAAAACCTGCGTTCCTCGCTGAGCCCACCAATCTCCAGTCACAGCCAAACTACTTACCAGCTAAATCACAATACGGTCGGCACTATAATTTAGACAAGTCACTCACTTGGGATCTATAAACCATCCGAACCATGGTTTGTACAGCTCCATGAAGTTGTTGTTTTTTAACGAATCTCCTTCAGGCTTAGGAAAAGGTTTAAAAAAACACTCAGGTCACAACCCGACATGCGCTCACGGATCGCAACTAAGAAAAATATCCCAAACTTACCAAAAACGTAAAATTTCAAACCGGGTTCGCCAAGTCAAAATATTGTCAAATTTAACGGTTCCGTCAAAGTGATGCCAGACACCTTCACAAAAACTCCCACCCTTGCTCTTAACATATCCCTACATCTCCCTCATTTCTCCTTCCGCCACCTAAATTATCCCTCCCAGACGGGGTTTTCACCAAAACCTATCAATAAAATTGAAAGCTATTGAAATAATTACAAAACACAATTACTGTATGATAGTGCCTGAGCCTGGATGCTCAATACTGAGGAATGAAATAGTAAATGGCTGGGTACTGGTCTTAATAACGGCCATAATGGCGAGTAGATAACTAAAAAGCGACAAATAAATTGTACAAAAATCTGGCTAATGTCCTATAACGACTAAATTGCAGATGTAACTACTAAAACGCGACCAAATTCCTATTAAATGACCTTAACTGAATGATTTATCAGTACAGTCCCATCGTCACTCACAGCCTTGAATGTCCCCCTGCCGTGGGATAATTCCCACGATCTGGCATCACTGCCACATCACCTGAAGCGTCCCGCGCATCGATTAAATTTGAACTTCTTCTTCTTCGTTATGACGTTTCCGAATCTTCTCTATGTCATGACTAGGGGTAGGCATTACGTTGTCGTTTCCTCAAAAATTCCGATATTGACGTGAATTTGGGCGCGATGTCCTCCGACTGGTTCACGAAAAACAATTTTCATTTATTTTTTATCTGCCTCAAAAGTGTTGACGGATTTTTACTTTTTAAAGTGAAACTTTTATTACATCCAAAATTTTTGGTCTGTGTGTCGTTTTGTGTAACATCACGCTTAAAGCGTCGTTACTAGGGATTACTAGGAAAAGTTTCGAAACGCCGAAACCCGATACAACTTTTGCCGTCGGGTTTGAACGAAACTACGTCTGTTGAAACGAGCTTTTCACGCTGATTTCAACGAGCACAAAACGATTTCTGTGCGATAACCCGTTCGAAAGTTATTCCAAGATCGTCGGTAGGTGGGTACGAGTATTTTTTGCGAGCCTTCGATTAGTTTGATAGGTACTAGGTAATCCTTCGCAACGAGAGAAGGGTCAAAAAGCGTCGTTGCCACGGGTGCGTTTTCAGGGATTACGCGGTTTGTGCCTCCCAGATTACAGATTGTACCCCCCCCCCCCCCCCCCTCCTTATACCCATCCAGCACCCTTTAATATTATATTATATATAAATGTGGGCATCATTTCCTGAAACTAGTGTGAATAAAAGTTTAACTTTTACCATAAAACCACACCCCAATTTTTTTTTTTTTTTTTTTTTTTTTTTTGGTGCGCTGAGTCCAAATCTTGTGACCAATTTACTCCATCACGACAACAGATTTTTTGAAACCTAGGGTTAGGTATCCTTAGTGTCCAGATTAAAATATTTTAAAGATTTATTTAATAAGGTTCTTTCCGCTGTGTTAACAACCAGCAAATTTTTATTTCATAATTTAGCCTATGACAAAGAAATTGACCAATACAGTGAAGATGTAAAGTACTCTTGGGTCAATGAATCTGCTTTTGGGTCCCATCTCTTCTTCTCTGAATGTTTTCTTGGTGCGCTGCGTATATAATACCTTATACAATAGGTAGGTATACGGTATAGTGGACTTAGCCCCCCGGTATAGAGTACTTTTCCTTCACCCACGTTACAGACAAACTTCACCGATTCAAATTTTGAAAATTCCTTAGCAACCTCTTCATGATTTCACAGTGCAAAGAACCGGTTTAAATAATGTAATAAGTATGTATAAACAGGATAAGGTTTTTTTCCTTCCGACACTCTTTCGATTTTCAACATCGATATTCTTCACACCCACTGAGTGAACTGATTCCCGATTTTATGCGTTTATATTGTTCAGAATCTGTACAATTAAACGCGCAAAATTTGATGATTTTTGATGAAATTTGGAAAAATCGTTGAAAGTTTTTCCTTTGATCCCAATAAGAGTCATGTCTGTTATCTATGGTGGTGTTGTGGAGGGGGGCATTCTGAAGAGTTCGTTTAATTTGACGCGTTGTGAAATTGTTCGTCCTTCACAGCTCAATTTGTTGAACTATTTAAACTTGTTTTTTTTCGTTCGGTCCTCCGTCGTAAAGAGTTCGGCTCCTCCTGGTTAAACCGTCGGTTTGAATTTGGCGGAGCTAACGTCAGCACTGGCTCCATTGATTGCCCGACGAGGAAGCGAGGTGCGCTCAGTGCTCGGGATGGGTTCGATTCCGACGGGCACTTAATTTATTTTTCCTTTTCCGCGATGTTCCTCAACAGAGTTTCCGTTCTCGTTGGGTCTCACCGAGTTTGATAGCGAGATTGTTTGATGAAAATACAGTGCTCGTTCATGGGTGGACTACAATATGCCGACCAAGGCAACTAAAAAGGTGACTGGAATGATAATTCGGAACCGCAAACCCGTTCTCAAAGACAGTGTTATGACGGTGAGTACCCATGGAATACTAAAATTTGTTTAAATTAGTTCATTTCATGATGCTTTAGTTTCTCAGCTTTTTTCAAAATTGCGTGGCCTCTGAGCATCTGCGGGAATTTACACCCCTTTCAAAGCACCCGTCACCTATTAGCATATCACAAGCTGATTCATTTCTCCCGCAGCTTGTTTTTTTTTTTTGCCGTAAAAAAACTAATGCGTTCTTCATTATCGCCGTTTGAATTCGGCGGCTCAATCACCCATTTTTTTCCGCTTCTTCGGAGCCTCATTAATTTTGCAGATCGTAACGATCGTTGACCCATCGCAGGCTCCAATGGCCGCATTCTGACAAGACCCATCAGTCAAAAAATCACTTTCCGCCACGTAAACGGATCTACGTTGTTAACCACACTTGAGCCAATTTTGGACGTTTCAATTTTCCAACACGATGACTCGCTTCTTGACTGACTATTTCGGTGACTCATGTTTAAGTATGTAACATAATATTATTCTCATTTTCCTAATCGTTTTTTGATGGTCGACGTTGTCATAATCCTGTCGTGCAACGTTATCAATATTTTAAATGTGGCTGTGTGAGCTGGTGAATCTCTAATTTTTAGGTCGTACGAGATTGGGGGTTTCTTATCAATTAGAACGCACGCGTGAGTTATCACTCGTAGCAGGTAGGTAGGTACCTACTGAAAGAATGGGAGCAATCAACTGAAGCGTGAAACTTGGCTGTTAGAATCGTGAGAATGTAAACCTTATGAGGAGAATGTATAGTGAATTATGAGAGGGAGAAGTCCCACTTTTTCATGTCATGTAATCGCGACGGAGGTCGAAAATTCAGATTGGTCTCAAAATTTGACATCCCTTTCAAGATGTCTTGAATTAAAAAACGTCCGCCGTTCGAGCCGTTTTGGGCAGCAGGATTTTTTTTTTTTTTTATCAGAAATTTTCACAAAATACTCGGTTTAGCATCTATTTGTGCCCGCAAGGTTTTCAGCCCGATCGCCCAAACCCGTGGGGCTAAAAATTGGCTATGGGGTCGAGTTCAGTGTCCACTCCACGGTTGGCTCTTACAATAAATGGTAATTATTACCTTGGCATCTGGCCGACTTCAGGACCTTCTTTTGCCGTGCGTCTACAGGACATGTGTGTAGGTATGTATGCAGCATCCCTCGTGAATCATGGAGGCTGCAAAGAGGCTGGCTTCTTCACCTTCGCCGGCTGAACTGGGACCAACTTCCAACTCGTCCTCATTGCAACTGAGCTGTTTCGGATTGGATTCGGCTTCATTCGTCCCGACGTTTTGGCGTGGTATCAAAGCCGAAGCAAGCTGATCAAGTGTGAACGCAACTTACGATTCTTGTCCAGTGCTGAGCTTTTGACCACATTTGAAGCAGCCACTTGGAGCACACTCATTCCACCAAATTTCGTGGGTCTGACCGTCCTGTTCCACGTGTCCTGTGACTGGGTTCTGAGCAGGGTATGTTACTCCTAATATGGAGCCATCAAAGAGTCCATGTAATGAAAGATGAATTCCCGCCAGTCTAGCTCCTGCCTTGAGAACAATGCTATAGTTCCATTCAATGCAATCTTACCATGCGATTCTTGAGGTAGTTGTGCTTTTGACATAATTCTGGGTTAAGTACAATGGGCCCGGGAACCGATTGTCGACTAATACTTTTTTCTGAAAGAACTTCATGAAGCCATAGCAGTGAGTTTTGGGCTCCTACGGTGTTATACAAATTTCTAGGGCACTTTCGAAAATTTCAACTTTGAATCTGGAGGGAAGAATGGCGCTTCCAAGAAGTGCTCTCTGGTGGTCAGCCAATGAACTAAAAGCACAAATTCAGAGAGATTCCCGAGGTGAAATCGCAAGGAAAATAGTCGTGCGGATTTGTTCTGACGCTAGCGTGATGGGACAGACCATATTCATGTTCACAAACATCACATAACCCAAAATAAACAAGCCATCAATTGAATTGAATAGAACAGCGCAACTTTTCTACGAAACCAAAACCTTAACTAAAACCGTAACTTGACACACTAGGTATCTAACGACCAAACTATGTCGTCGGGATCGGACGAATCGTCGGCGACGGAGGTGATTTTGATAGCCTATAACCACCCCCAGAACTTAGGTTTGTTCCAGGTTTGACGGAATGTTAACAGAAATCGCTGGAGACATGCGCAGTTTAGAAACTGCTGTTCCAGGTCGATCGTAAGTTTGGTATCGTGCGGTCGGGTTCTGTCGACAGCTGTCCAACTTCTGTCGACAGACGCAACCAGACCTGGAACAAACCTATTGCTGATCACAATGAGACCACCCTCATGAAAATCTGTTCAGCCGTTCGGGCGTGATGCTAAGAAAATGTGTATCTGATACACAAAAAAAAAAAAAAAAAAAAAGTCGAAGAGATGAGCGCACCTTTCCATTTTTTGAGGGAAAGGTTGCGCTAAAAAGATTTTTTTTGTACACTATCTACTTTTTGTGCGAGTGCACTCTGGTGGATTAGTTAGAGTGTCACGCGGGAAAATTCAAAACGCCAAATATTCACTAGTGATTTCCTCTGCTCAGACACCTAATTTCTCAGTGCTAACTGTACTGAGTACTTTGTTCATTACTAGTTCAACTATGTTCGGCCGAACTTTCCCATTTCTCTGACCTTGTTCCCTAGCCCATTGAGCCATCAAAGAAGTCCATTCTTTCTACATGATTTCTCACGTGAGCTCCCAACTGGATTCTGATCAGATACGCCTTTGACATCATCCTCTTGAGCCTCGCTCGCGCCTATCTACACTAATCCACACATTTCTGAACACCTTTGGGTAGTTATCACAATTTCTGTTGTTCCAATAGAGTGACGTGCCTTGCCGACCCTAATCCTCCTCCGCTTCGCCGATACACAATCTGACTAATCAGATTATATTCAGTCTTATGAATATTCTCTGCACGATGCATCTCCGAAGGTTACGTAGTAGGGTAAATCCATTCAAAGGGCTCGCTTTTCTACTTTACGTCGTTTGAATGTATAATTCATGCCGGAATGGATTTGGTTCGACACGAACTGATGCGTTTCCTGGCGGGACAAGTCATTTATAAAATATCAAAATCTACAACATTCAGCATCATCCACTTGCCCATTTCAAGTGACAACGTCATTTGGCGTTTTCATGGCTCATAAACGTTTGAATCTTTATTTAACGACCGATTGCCAAGAAAGAACTGTACGATGCGACAACGATCTCAATGCGACAATACTTTTTATGCAAGGTAGCCTTTGAATGGATAGATCGAAGATCGATGAAGGTGTGGGAGGAGGTCACTCATGTAAGGCCGGGGTTGGTACGGATAGTTTCAACCTCGAAGTTGTATAGTGTGTGTGGGAGATAGAGAGAGAGAGAGAGAGAGATGTATCAATGTTTAAAAGAGTCGAATGAAATTAAAATGAGACGACGGTTCAATTGCATCGCGATGTGGCTGCCAAGAATGGAGTCATCGTTACTACCATGAAAATAATAATTATTTATTGTTCTCAGTGCAAAATTACCTGCCGATTTTGATCCTATTCAAAAAATAAAAAATAAAAAAGCCTCTGCAGTAATACCAAAACCTCACTATTACGAGCTGTAGGTATATCCTGCATGTTCTCGCGTGATATCGAGCAGTGATGGGGTTGTTGAACCCTTTCAACCCAACTTTGACGGTGGATTAAATAAAATACAGCAATACAGCTTTATTCCGTGGAAGAGCTTTGCATAATACAGCGTCGCTGCGTCATTCTAAAATCAACCGTAAAGGGAGGCGGGGCTTCCAGAGAACGTGATATCTTTTCGTTGCGTTGAGGAGTCACTTGATGAAAATGGGATCCGGACGGTTCTAGTTCTGTTTAAAACCGCTATGACGCTTCAAAGCTGATTCCGGAGGTCCCAGTTTGCTTGTTTAGTCGTTCGTTTTTCCTCATTAAACACGATTTAAAAAAAAAGTTAATTATTCCATGGTCTTTGAAGGACTAATCCATGGTTCTCAAATCATAGTGCAGCACTCCAGTAATAATGGGATCCCTGAACATTTTTTAATAAGTTCCTAATTTATTCAAAGGTGCTTGAAACAAATTCGCTGAAAAGTAGATAGATTTTTAGAACAATTTTCAATAAATATAAGTGCGAAGAAGATTAACCAAAAAAAGAGCCAAGGAGGATTTAAAGGTACCTATACGTAGGGATTTAAAGCCACATTTAGGAGAAAAGGTACGGTTAAGGTTTAACGAAGCAAATTAGGCAAAACTTGAACCAAGATTTTAAAATTTAAATTTTAAATTGTCATAATTTTTAAATTAATGTTTTAAAGCAAGATTAAATCATCAAATTTTGAAGCAATGGTAGGTACGACTAACATTTAAAAGCGAAGGTACGGCCAATCAATCAATCAGAAAGATGTTAACGTAGGAATATTTCTATTTTGGGGAATATTCCAGTCCAGAACTTCTGTTGCCTACGTTTCCATTTGAAGCCTTTTGGGACCAAAGGGCCTACATGCTAAATAAATTTTAATGAATTAATACCTAAAAATAATAATGAGTTGATTTAACTAATTTATTGTTACTTATTGTTTATGTATTAATTTAAGTTAATTAATTCATTGATTAAAATTTATTTTGGCATTTAGGCCCTTTGGTCCCAAAAGACTCTAATTCTCTTCTAACGAGCTTGAAGACTCAGCTGATTCTGATGACCTCTGTGGCCGCATGGGCCACACTCTGTAATTAAATTCGCCGGCCAGCCGCTTGGCGGCTTGATTGGGTGGTCCAGCTCCTCTCGCGAGCGGAAGCACCGCTCATTACTCAAACGGGCCCAATCTCGCCGCCGACTTGGTCATTCACTGACTATATCAATAATTGATATGAAAACAATTATTGTCTTCATGGAGTGCATTTTTGCCAGGTCAGTGGGACCAATTTCTATGCGCGAGTCTGTTGCCCAGGTGTCGACTGGGAGCTCAGACTTTCGTAAGATGGTGTCAGCAGGCCCAGCCTCCATTGGCGACAATTTGTCTGTGGAAGCCAGTCTCTGTTTCCCGTATATTATACTGTGGGCTCAGGGAGAACCAGCATCAATGTTTATCCTTCATCTTTGATGGTGGATTCCCCTCAGCTCCCTTCCTGAGATCAATGCATTCCAGATCAACACAACACTTCGTGTCAACCTGGAGATAGCGGATCTCCCCATTCTGCCTCGATACCGCCTCCCATGTCAGCAAATCAAGACACTTCATGTTGTGCCATGGGTAGGGATATTCAGGTACTCCCTTCATCCTCCTCCAAAGACACCGGGGGTTTAATCCAAATAACGCTGGAGGCATCCTCCCAAGCACACAACACAATTAATGATAGACCTTATTTTCATTAGGTCAATTAATAACTTATTTTGTGCTTGTAGATACACCCTCTGCATCCGTCAAAAGTGCCCTAGAATAAAGATGGTTCTCCTAGGTCATCCTCGTTTTCTTCGTGTTGCAGCTCCAATATAATAGTTTTTTTTTTCTGAACTGAACGACTCAGGGCTGATTCTGATGGTCGAATGTCGTTTAGAACGAAATTATTTACGATATGTCTGCATATTGTGAAGTATGAAACAACCAGTCGACTCAACTGCCTTCCTGATACAGCTGCACTAAAATCCTCGCATATTTTTAGGTCGTCTACTACTTTGTTGGTCAGTCATTGATTTATGGCCTGACGCTCTCCATAGACCGCCAGAACCCATCTAACTGTCGCCAACGTTATCTGTTGACCTGATGGAACTCATACGACAAAAGGCGCTATAACATTTACGAACTCCTAAAAAAAACCGGACACGTATTGAATGTTTAGTCTTTCTATTCGTTACGAAGAGTGTTAGTCCCAACTCCATACAAATAGTAGTAACCTATAAATTCTGCAAGCCACTTTATTGTTTTCCTTCGTCCCCGTTATGGATAAAACACACGGTCGTTAAATGTTCGCCCTGGACCGTAGATAACTCCGGATTTTCTCCCGTTTGGGTCCCCGAAGTGTCTTACTGGGAATTGGAAGGGCTGACCTCTCGTGGCGCTTCCGCCGGAAAAATCATTTATTCGCGCATCCCTCATGTTTTATGAACGCAGTAGTATTCACCGTTGAGGAGGGTGGAATGGGATCTGACGGTATTATTCGGCCTTGAGTTCGACCGCATTCCGACGTCTGGTTATTATATTATTTGCTTTCTTGTTACGTACAGCGACATCGAGCCCCACCTGTCGATTCCCTGTCAATTCCACGACTACCTTCTGAAACAAACTTGTTGAATTGAAATTGAGCAAATTTATTGACAGGCTACCCGTTTGCTGTACATATTTTCACTTGCCAGTTTGTAACCAAAGACTGGGAGTTGATTCTTTTTATTGTTGAGCAGAGAAGACTATAATAGACAGAGAACAGTATAAAATATTTGGGGTGACCCTCACCTCAATGAAGTTCAATAAAGTGTTTTAATGCAAAGTCAGCGGACAGTTCTCCTCAGAACCCATTCGCGTGAATCCGTCGAGGTCTCTTAATAAAACATAGCCAGTTCAAAAACTTGCCAAGTGACGCGAAGTTAACTATGAAGTAGGGATGGGTGTCAATACGTCGATATCTATTTCAACTAGATATCCACACACACTTGATTTATCGTATAATGATATTTTTATCTCGTTACATCGATCTTTTTTATGCCCTAAAACACTGGCCATTGGTGCTATAGCCATAGTTACCGATGTATCGATATTTTGTATGGATGGATTTAAATCGATATCCAAATTCATATTTTTCCTTCGATACCCATCCCTATCACAATGTGAAGCCCTCCTCCAATAAAAATTACACGTGTCAGGTCATCACCGACAATGCCTTTCGGTCTGGTGAACTTATTTCAGGATTGTTCCAGGTTTGAGGGAAATTCAACAGAAATCGACGGAGACATGCGCAGTTGAGAAAACTGCTGTTCCAAGTCGATCTGTAGGTTGACACCAGTTGGATCCAAACCGACAGCTTGAATGATTAGGTTTGTTCCAGGTCTGACGGCTTCTGTCGACAGCTGTCCCAATGCCTTCTGAATCGTTGTTGAGTTCTGTCGAACAGAGCACCAGCTGACCTGGAATGCAAACTTTGGGAGGAATCTCAACTGAGCATGTCTCCGTCGATTTTTGTTAACAGGTCCGTCAAACCTGGAACAAACCTTTCTATAATTCTATAAGCCGAAGTAGAAGAGAGTTGCGAGTTCATCCAGTAGTAATCCCCAAGCGTCAAGTTCACTGTGCAGTAATCGCTCAAGTCATATAAATGCCTGAGAATGGTCCTGAATCCGTCGCCTTTTCGTATGTGCAGTAGTGTTACATTTTGGGGCCAAAAGCAATTGACTTTTTGATAGAGGCCATTTTTACAAACTACACACGTAAAAAAAAAGTTGAGGTGACCTCCAAATCTTTCTCGAAATGAGGTTTATGGACTTATTTCCCTTCAAGTAGGAACCAATTCAAGTAAAACCAAACAAGTAGAAATAACATTAAAATAATAACTTTAATTACTATTACTCGTATATCGTAAGTAGTTATTGGAATTTAGTGAATAATTTATAATATTATTGTAAATTTTATACATAGAAAGTATTTATAACATCTTGAAATGCTTTCACGTTGCTCGAGAGCCCAGATTATTAAAATTTAATAATAAATAATATAATATTCAAGTATTTTGAGGAGAACTTTTTCTCCTAAAACTAACTGATCAATTATTTTGTTTTGTTTTAATTGAAATCTTTTCAAGTGCCGACCTATTGACATCGCTCGATATTCCATAGATCGATGTATTGAAGTTCGATTTATCGTCATTTCTATTTATCATTATTCTTCATATTCATAATTTGTGCCAACAAACTAAGAGTAGGTACAAGGAAGTAGTTGAAGTGTTCAAGGTTATCGTCTAATACGCCTATAGTTTATGATCTTTAAAGATATCTAAATTTAGATATCTATAAAACCATGCTGTTTGGTATTGATGCTTGCTTGCGATCTTCATCAAGTAGGTATGAAGTATGTTGAAGATCATCTAGTTCGCATAACTGCTAATCTCTCTAGATGATATCATGGAAATTCTCTCACTGAGTTATAAAATTTATAATTTAATGTGCAATTTGCATGCTTTTTTCCTCTTATTTTTCAAACTGTGCGTTTCGTTTTTTCGTAATATCTCCTCCAATGATTTTTTTCCCGTTGGTATTGGAGAGGAGGCTATACAAGTTACTTTATCGCCATACATTAACACAGCAGACAATCTCCGCCTTTTTCCTCTACCGTGGATTTGAAATAGAAAAACCAAACTCAACCTCGAAATTATTTTTGTTTCAGAACTCCGGTGTTGGCGACCCCAGCGTCTACCATGCTTTGGTGGTTATATTCCTGGAATTTTTCGCCTGGGGGCTGCTCACCATGCCAGTCATCGCCGTAAGTCCTTGTTTGTAGTTGTTGCTGTGACGCATTCGATTTCCAGTATCTGTACAATAATTGTACGCCAATTATTAGATTGTACACTAATCATCACTAGTCATTTACACGATCTGTGAAGAGCTCCGGAAATTTCCAAGATAACCAAATAAGATTGTCTGTCTTTTGAATACGTTTATTTCGAACTTGTAAATTATTTATAAAATGCCTGTTTTTCACAGGCTTCATCCGATCATTAGTGAACACTTTTTTCAACATCACCAGCCCCCCTCAAGGCTTCTGAGCTCTACAAATTCTAGCGGCTAATGAACCAAATTATAGTTGAATTTCACTTCATCGACGGTTTTATAATGAGCGATTTTTTTTTTTTTTCCTGTAACGGCGAATTTCCTCAGAGGATTGCTGCTGTTATCGCACCGATGAGCAGGGCCTTCCAGATTCCCGTTGTTTCACTTTCGTTTCGACTCATTACATGTAGTGATTGGTTCAATCACCTCTTTTCCAAAAAAACAAAAACCACAAAAAAAAAAAAAAACCATGAGAACTTGGAATCGGCGTGAGGATTTGAAAAGGACACATCACATTTTCTTTGCCATTTGGCTATTTAATAGTTAGCCCCCCCCCCCCCCATCATATGAGCTCTTATGTTGCGAGTAACCTGTTGATTTGGATGTGGAACATACTTTTTTTTTCTTTTTTTTTCAATGCCATCAATCTTTCTTGCAGACGCTCAGCGACACCTTCCCGGACCACACGTTTCTCATGAACGGCCTCATAATGGGAATTAAGGTAATATGATTTGTTAATCGTTTTTTATCTCATGGGAAACAGAACGTTTCGAATTATACGATGCTGTCAATTGTGAAATTCTCTACGAAGATTGAAGGCGCCATTTAAAAAAAAATCTTTTCCAGGGGCTCCTGTCTTTCCTCAGCGCTCCTCTGATCGGCGCTCTTTCTGACGTCTGGGGGAGGAAATTTTTCCTGTTGATTACAGTGTTTTTCACCTGCGCTCCGATCCCTCTCATGACTATCAACACTTGGTAAAAACCGTCTGCAATCCAATTGAATCTTTATGCTGAGAACAGTTGTAACGCGGTGGTCCCTTCTTTTCCCGCAGGTGGTTTTTCGCTATGATTAGCATATCGGGAGTATTTGCTGTCACGTTTTCCGTAGTTTTCGCCTACGTTGCGGATGTCACTGAGGAGCACGAGAGAAGTCTTGCGTACGGACTTGTAAGTTGACATTTGTGTTGCCGACCTCAAATCCCGTTGTTGACCTTTTCACAACCCCTCCCTTTTTTTCAGGTTTCAGCCACTTTTGCCGCCAGCATGGTCATCAGCCCCGCCCTGGGCGCGTACATCATGGGAGTCTACAGCGAGAGCGTCGTCGTCGCCCTGGCAACGGCCATCGCCCTCCTGGACGTATTCTTCATTCTAGTCGCCGTTCCCGAAAGTTTACCGGAAAAAGTTCGACCTTCGTCTTGGGGAGCGCCCATTTCATGGGAGCAAGCCGACCCTTTTGCCGTCAGTTGAATTATGATGATTTGTAACGAAAGTTCCTAAACTGTTTGGCTTTTTTTCCTTCGCTCATCAACTCGGTTGTTGCAGGCTCTGCGGAAAGTTGGGAAGGACCGTACGGTATTGATGCTCTGTATGACAGTTTTCTTATCATATCTTCCCGAAGCTGGTCAATACTCCTGCATCTTCATGTACCTCAAACGAGTAAGCTCACATTCATTGCTTCTTCATCTCTCCTGAATTGTTTCTAAACCTTGTCCATCTGTTTTCCAGGTGATGGGTTTTAGCGACGTGATGGTCGCCATTTTTATCGCTACTGTCGGGATCTTTTCCGTCGGCGCTCAGCTCGTTTTAGGATTTCTAATTCGGACACTCGGAAGTAAACACACCATCATGCTTGGTCTTCTGTTTGAAATGCTTCAGCTCATGTGGTACGGTTTCGGCTCGCAGACGTGGTAAGTGATTGACGCAAATAGATCACGTTCTCGGACGGCGGTTGGTTCTCACGCAAACGATTCTTTTCAGGATGATGTGGGCCGCGGGAACTTTGGCGTCGATTTCGAGCATCACTTATCCGGCCATCAGTGCGTTCGTATCAATGCACTCGGACGCAGATAAACAAGGTGAGGCTTAAGTTAGCAAAAAAAAAAAAAAAAAAAAAAAAATTCACGGCACTAACTCGGTCTATTTTTTCCAGGACTTGTTCAAGGGATGGTAACAGGCATGCGTGGGCTGTGCAACGGTCTCGGCCCCGCCATGTTCGGCGTCATTTTCTACATTTTCCACGTTGATCTCAACTACGACCCGCCTCGATACGATAACAACACCGCCGGCCAACATATGGACGTCACACCTCAGGTACGTTGTTTAACTTGCCAGCCACTGGAGGCGTGGCTGTATCTTTTTCCGATTTTTTTTAAAGGGGTGGGGGGGGGGGTCCTCCACAACGATTTGGTAGTGCGTTGATCATCGCAGGGTAGAAACGGTGTTGAGGAATTTCTATCAGTCGAGGGATCTCTGCTAAGACTTCGCAGTCGCTACCGGTTTCCATCAATAAAACGTTAAGCAGAGAATTCTTCCATGTTTCATCGGTTCCACATTTTTTTTTTTTTTAATTATCTCACCCCGAAATTAAGGTGATGTACCTATACAATAATTGTATACATAATTAGTATCATCCATATGCATTACTTACAGTCACAACAGTTACTGTTCTTATCGAGGCTGGAGTAGAGACCTGAGTTGATGAAAAAATAAACAAAAATTGTGGTTACCCCAACTCCTTAGTTTTGGCTGTTAATTTCTTACAGACATGTATAATATACATGTTATCATATTATTATTATATAATATCATATTATGATACGTACCTACCTACTTGAATTCTCCACAACTAGGAATGGAAACGTGTCTGGATTATTTTTTTTAATCGATAGTAGGCGTCCAAATAATACTGAAAATGGAGTTGAAACACAAACTGCAAGTTCGTACGAGTTTATAAAATTTATAGAAAAATTGCAATTTGAATTTTGGCGGAAACCCGAGGTCAGCTCCTATTGGTCGACGAGTTGGCCACCATTAAAAAACTAAAAACTGAAGGATCGGTCACGAATAAGTTAATTTATATCACGAATAAGTTGAGTCAATACTCACGATCACATTCACAACAAAGCGAACACTGCCATTTTCGCGTTACTCCAGTGTCACTAGTGCTAAACACCAAAAAATCAAGAAAAAATTTGAAAATCGACCTGCACTCTGGTGTCTTTGATAGGAAACTGGAACTGGTGTAGGTGACGTCACCAGTCTCTAAGACTTGTCACAAAAATGAAGTCTTTCCCCCTTTTTTGACTTCTAACAACAAAGTACAGGATGATTTAACCGAAATTCGGGTGCATTTCCATTCCTAACTGTCTATGTTATGATTTTTCGCTAAAACAAAGTCTTTTGGGAGGTTTTGCGTCGCGAAGTGGTAATAAAGTTGAAATTTTGCCGAACACGAGATTTTACCCCTCCTTTTCAACCTCGTGCCTCCGTTACTGTAGGTCGGACCAAAAAAGCCTATTGGACCGAATTTGTTTGAAATGTTGTCCTCATCAATTTGAGTAATAGAATGGTTTACGCTAAAGTGCACGGAGAACTAGTTATAGGCCAAAAACTGAAAACGTCACAAATCAAATTTGGACGGTTTTCTCATGATCGCTAAGAAAGCAAATGGACGAGAATGACGAAAACTTGGATTTAGACCTACCTAATGGCTCTGAACAAAATAGAAATGGGCAGGATTCGGGGCTAAGTTACATCGTGAAGGTTTATTCCTGCAAGATCCAGTTGCGTCGTCAACGTGAATAACGTATTCCAAATTCCAAAGCACTGTGAACAGTAGAGCCGCAAAGTGAACATTCGAAGCACACAGGGAAAAAAAAAACTAATCCATTGCTGAATGGGCTCCTGAAAGGTCGAAAGTTCCCATTTCTAACGGCTTATTCAGATTCAGCACCCTTTAAACCCCCTTGACACTCTTTTTCAGTTCGAGAATCCATATGAGCAGAGCTCATGTAGACATTTTTGAGAATTGTAATTGAAAGTTCGTAGTCATTGAACGTTGCTAGAGCCTGCAGCGACGTTTTTACTAAACACGCACTACATGGCAACACTGTATGCCATTTTGGGTTATTCTGAGACCCTGTTTACATCATTTTTTTGTAAATCCAAGAACTGCAGATCACGATCGCGAATTCCTCGTGTTGACTGACGAAAATTTCAGAACCCCTTAGGATTTGAAGGTTGTTTGAAGATTGTTGACCAGGGAGTCGGCTTGACTGAAAGGTTGGCTAACTTGAATCTCTCGGACTAAGGATGAAACAGTGCACGTCACGTCTCACTGGTAGGCCTTGAAATTCAAATATTTTATTTTCCCCTACGATCTTATAAATAATGGACCCAGTTTTTCTATGATGTTGATCCATTTTCGAATCTTTTGAAAGGTCACCTTTCCAGGAAAATTTAAAAAGTCATCCTCCGTTTATTCCTTATATTGCTGTTACAGTATTAACACCTAAACTGAGCACCTTTGGCAGAGGTGTGCATATTCATATTCATGAATATGAATTTATTCACTGGCCGCAGATTTGTGAATATGAATAACGCTATTCACAGTTCTATTCATGAATAACTGATTATTCACATTTGTACATATTTATGAATAACGCCTTATTCACAGTTTCATTCATGAATAACTCATTATTCACGTTTTTATTCACAAACAACCACTAGTTTTGAACACATTCCACAAGCCTTTATCCGCGTTATTCATAAATAAAAATGTGAATAACCAGTTATTCATGAATGAAACTGTGAATAATCGGTTATTCATGAATAAAACTGTGAATAACGTTATTCATATTCACAAATCTGCGGCCTGTGAATAATAAATTCATATTCATATTCATGAATATGAATACGACCACCTCTGACCTTTGGTGAATACCCTTCTGACCAAAAAACCTCCCTCGATGATTACATCCAGTGCATCAATGAGAACCTGTTTAGTATAGTTGTCATGAAATACCAATTTTCTTACCGTTTTGTTCTTGCTGACAGGAACCCATTTGGAATATTATTCAACAGGTTCGTGATTTATCCCTTAGCCACTAGCACGTTCACTTAATATAGTCTCGTGTTTGAAATTCATGAAAATTAACTTCATTGCCCTTGCACGATCATCAGTTGACACTTGTACATAGCATTGCATCGCACGAAAATGATATGAGCGACGTCGCGACAACACTTGACACCATTATGAACCTGTTCTTGTCATATAACCTAATGATTTTGTTTTGTTTCTCAGTTGGTACCAGGCCCGCCATTTGTATTTGGCGCTTTCCTAGTCATTTGTGCCCTGTTAGTGGCAGCTTTCATTCCTGAAACGCCCACCAAAGGAATCACCCTCCGGCCGACCACGCGAAGGCAGTCTGGTGAGTTTCGACCGACTTTTTCTTGTGAGGGGGAAATAACTTTGATTTGCGTTGCCTGTTGTTGCTGAGGTTAGTGTTTGATGCCTCAGAGGGGTTCGATAACGTTGCTGGGAAGGACGAAGGGTCCGGAAATCGGAGACGGTCCCAAGTTGCCGCCGAAGCCCGACCTGACGATCCGAGGACAAACCAGGGCGTAATTCTGTTTGTAACAAGTTTATAGGTACCTATTCTCTTATTCACCTACTAACAAGTCTTAGTCACCCGTGCGTTGCTCATGTGGGGGAAAAAGTGGAGTTGAATTGTTACGAATGGGTTGGAATGCGTAGTTGTCCTTCGTAGAATAGAGCTTTTTTCCCGTTGAATCTTTTACACTTCGGTCAAACTTAATTAGACTAGTGCTTAAGATTGTGCCTCGTTCAATGTAGACGTTATGCCTAATTAGTTTATCCTCTCTAGTTCCTACTATATACAAATTCCGGAATGTCACAGATTTTGGTAAGGGCTGTCAGGTTTTTGAATATGATACAGTTCTTGGTTTATTCTTCTTAATTTAATCATCCCCTATGTATTCGTGAGGATCGGAAAATTTTTTCTTTAAGGTTTCTTGGCGTGTACATTAAAAAAATGTCACCTCACAAAAAGACGGCTTCTCCTCGAAAATCGAAAAACCTCGAAATTTTCCACCTTTTGGTTTATTATTCTTGGAATAATACACCTATGTAGTCGCGACGGAGGTCGTCGACTCCGGTCGGCCTCAAAATATGACAACTTGCCGTTTTCGGGTCTTGGGTGGTTGCTCTCTCCACTTATAATATATCTCTATAGACAAATTTTGTCTGGTGGAGGGCGAGTACTACTTTACATTTCCTCCCCTCCCTATTAGCCCAAATAAAAACCTGAACATACATGCGATGACACACACATCACAGAATTCGAGCCGTCCTTTTTGAGGTGGGAAACTTCAGATTCGGATTCAGCGACTCAGAAAAAAAACCGTTCTAAAACCCACTACGCTATAAACTTCGAAACTCCCTTTGAGATTTTGTAATTAATTTCCGAGCAACCTTTTCACACTCGCTTAATTCTTCACGTTCTACAACTTCCTGTGTGACATCACGTTTACCTCACTTGTTTTTTCTTGTGGATATTTCAACCACTTCAATTTAATTCCACTTTTCCCTTATCAGCACGGGGGAAACCAAGGCTTGCAGTAGTTTGTCCTGACAAACCGTAGCGTTCATGAGACGTCCAAAGGTTGTAACCCATTTTCACTCTCAAAGGCACGATTTCATTTTTTTTTAAGTCCGTTTTTTATTGGACCATACCGGACTGTAGCGATTTTGACAGCGCACTCGTTCCGTTCGGCATCTTCGCACCCTTTTCTCAGTCTGTATTTTCCTCTTTCTAAATGTTCCAGGCCTCTCCATGGAGGTTCACTACGAGATGGAGAGAAACAAGAAACACGACGGTCACAGCCCGCTGTCACCGCTTGTAGACAACTCCGCTCTGCTGTAAGCGACGCTATTTACTTTAGATCCCCCTCCCTCACACCACCCCTACTGTTTTCCCTCCCCTTGAGAAATAAAATAAGGTAACAAGGGATTTAAAGACAAAGTATTAGTAGGATTTATGTCATTTGATTTATCGTCCCTTTATTGACTTTAAAAAAGTCCTTGTAAAGAACTCAGTTTCTCAACTGTGATTTTCATTTTGCTAAATAGGCTAGTTGGTAGAAGCCTGAAGGAGTTTGTTTTGTTTTAGTCGTTATAGAGTACATAAAAGCCTACCAAGTCATTGAAATTCCCACCATTCTATTTAAAGGGTTTTAAAATATCTTAGTCCCTTATAATTAGAATCGATACCAAAGTATAGGTGTAAATAGGTTTCTATAATTATGTAATTGTTAAGGTCATTATGGAGAATAAAATGGCATTTTTATTGATCAAGGGGCGTTTTGGGGACACTGCCTTTTTTAATGCTTTTTACTTACCATGGCACTTTTTCTAAGAAAACAAATTTCCGGTAGACGTTTGGCCTGGTCAAGTAGTCGACTTTCGAGAAAAGGGCATTTGGGGAAAAACAATTGTTTTCCCGTTTAATTTATTCAACGATTCATCGTAGTATTTTGTTTTAGGGGTATTCACATTCCTATTGTAAATATTTAGGTTGGTACTTTTGAGATTTATTGCTAGGTTTGTAAAACGATTACCCATCACAGAATTTTTTTGAAATTGTACAATTTTGACGTGAGACAAGCCGTGCACGTGTAGATCTAGTTCACGTAGAGCGCAAGTTTTTACTCACACGAGAAAAAAAAAAAGGTTGTAATTTTCTGTGACCGAATTTCACGGTGAAAGCTTGCGATGGCCGGTTATCATGACAATATAGTGTACGGATGTTTTGAAACACTGGGAAAATTACTAAAAGCGAATGGGCTGCTTGACTGGGGTTTGTCAAAAACAAGACTTTTTTTAATTTAAAAAATTAAATATTATTTGAAAAATTGGGAAAAATAATTGAAGTTGATGCTGTATCGAGAATTTCACTCATTAATTTTGTCTAAGATGCCTAGCAGGGTTGCCAACATGAGGTTTTTTTTCGTTGGTAAATTACGGGACGGCTTGATGTGAAGGAGGCTCCAATTAAACGGGGCCTAATCGGTTCGCAATCATGCACATAATATGTACATAGAGGCCAAGGCCGAGAGCACTCCGTGTTCCACCCTTCAGTGGCTCGGCGGATGGAGATGACGTGGGTGGTCCCTGAACGCAAGGCCAACCAGCGGCTATCTGGTCAAAGCGACTTCCCAGCAAACCTCTACGGGCTGGCACTGGCCGAAGCTCCTGGCTGTGTGTGGTGCACAGGCTCGGCGAGGGACGTGCTTGGGAGATGCCCGGCATTTTGGTGGGAGTGGGCAGTCCTGGAAGCACAGGGTGTAAGGGAGGACTGGAGCGCTGAGGAGCATCTAGCAAGCCCCTGAGCCAAAGTCAAGCTTGCGAGTGCACTCCAGCGTCGTTCTTTCTAGCCTCCTCCTCTTTCAGTGTAGGTGCGCTGACCTTGTGTCGCCTTTTCAAATGAGGCGTTTTTGGGTCTGCTGATCCAGGGGCGACGACCCACTATGGCCATGACGCTCCGAGGCTCCAGAACTCCCAGGATTGAATCCTTCTCGCCTCTGCTCGTCCCAAGCTACCTAAGGATTTCCAAGGCATGCCAATATGGTGGCAAGCTGGATAAGGGTTTCTAAGGCTTGCCAAGATGGTCCCCAAGCTTTCCTTACGAGCCTCGGCAGCGCCAGGAGTGCAGTGGCTATCAATCAGAGAGCGAAAAGTGGAAGTCCGACCAGCCAGGAGTGCTATGGATAGTAGCCCCCCCCCCCCCCCCCCCCCCCCCAAGGTCCTCTTGGGTCACACCCCATTATAAGGGGTGGTCGAGCAGCAGCTCTCACCCAGGGTAGTGCGTACCCATCCCCGCCTTCACCCCCCAGGAGATAGGCGGAAGGCGCCTTGAGGCATTGTACACCATATCGAATAAATGCCATAAAAGAAAAGACCAACGGCTTATTCCCTCAACATAGCCCAGAATGTTTTTTACGGAGATTATTTGGCTTGAATTGTTGGGCGTCAGGCTCTCCCTTTGTCGTAAGGTGAGTCAGACATATCCCACCATCCGCCCGACCGACCCAATGCCCCCCTCCCGCCCCTCGCCGAGAACCGCAACTCCTTCTAACCCCATCCCACGCCCCAAGTTGATCCCCTCTGTTTGAATTACCGAAAAACACATTCTGTGTTTCATTGGTTTGATACTCAATCATAAACAACCATACCTACATGGCAATACACCCTACAGGCGGCAATATTTTTTACTTCAGCGTCACGTGGAGCACACCGTATTCGTAACAGTTGGCAATTTTCGTAGGTATATAAATTCCAGTGTTCATTGATCTCAGTATTGACGAATCGGATTGCTGGCTCCTTATTTAGAGTCTCCAGCCAATTAGCCCATTCGCGTTAATTTCATTTTGATTCATCAAAATACTCTGTTCAAAACTTGTTGTAAATTTTGTAAATTTGTTCCTTTTCTTGTTGATTTTGAAGGCTGAGCGACGAGTGTTGGGGGTATTCGTGAATTGACAGATTATATTGTACAGTTGTTGGTTTTTTTCGTGATGTACAGGTGTTGATTGAGGTCCCAGCGGACGTTGTGAGCACAAAGTAGACGTAGGTGTTGCGGGAGTGGTAGTTTTTTCGAGGGAAATAAGATTGTTTGATCAGCGACTGGAATACGACTGGCTTTTGGGGGTTTTCTGAGTTGGTCACTTTCGGCGAATACGCTTTGGGTACACGAGAAACTTCGCGGAAAAGTGAATTTTTCTCTTCTTGTATAAAATTTTCCTTTTTTTTTCACCCGATTATCAATCCGGTGACGTCCGTTGTGACGAGTGAATGAATCTTGTTTTTTAGGAACGAGCTGAATTAGAACTAGTTCGTCTGCGGAAGGCGTAGCTTGTAAAATGCCAAAGCTGTATAGGTACCTATTTTGATTTTAGTACCAGCTGTTAATAAGCAGACGTTGCTTGAGCAGAAATATCGTAATGTATTCAGAAGAAACCCTACATATCACTTTTAGGTTTCTGTTGTACCTCGTCTTTTCTTTATTTTTAGAGCTATAGGGAACAGAATCGGATGTAATGGGCTCCTTGAATTACGCTCTTAACAAATAATTCTGAATTGATTCCATGAACTCGATTTTTAAGAGAAATTTCCAAATAATGATTTCAGCAACAATTGTAAGGTAAGGTGGGGGAAGTGCGCAAGTGGGATGAAAAATGATTCAAAACGATTTCCAGTGTATGCCATCTACGGCTACTTTTGAAACTACCTACCGACATCACTTATCCCCCAGATGATGTCAACATGGTAACCAGGTTGGTAGGTTGTGAAGTCACTTTGTGCCATTTCACTCAGCTGCCAAGTTCAGTTATCCATTTTTATAGTGAGTATGTATTTATCAAATCAATGAGTATTTTCAGGTGTTTATAAGTTCAGAAGTTGTTCTTCACTCCTTAATATGAATTCAGTGTTAGGTATCTTTTTCTATCAGTGAGTGGAGCCCTCCCATGCTCTGGGTTTGTCAAGAAGGGGCATGTACATGGTGATAATTTCGGCAAGTGCGTGTTACCATACACTTCCTCCCTGGAGGGTGATATTGCACTTTCTCCTTGTTGGTTTTCAACCTATGTCTTGTGGCAGTAAACACACATTTTTGATGTTTTGGAAAGTCTTCAAAGTATCAGCAGTCCTGGTGCTGGCTTTAGGATCTGTACAAGTGGATAACTGAGTCAGATTTTAAATTTTCAAATCCCTAAATGATCATTGAGAGATTGTTTTGCACTTGCCCCAGTGAAACAGGGGCTTGAGGGGATTGAACAGGGTAAGTGCATAAATGCACTTTGATGGGGCAACTGCGTGAATCGCACTTGGACAGCTATTTTGGTCATAATGCTCACAATTGATGAGGCTACAAAAAATCATTCTCAGATCGAAAAACGATTCAGAGGTATCCATCAAAATTGGATTTTTGAGGTTTTGTTTCCTTTGAACTTTACAAAACATATGACGCACTTCCCCCACCTTTTACCTTATGCTCTTGCACTTTGAAAGATGCTCTGAGAAGTGATGGGCAGTGGGTATCAGAGTATCGATTTTGATTCGGATTCATAAAATCGATTTTTTGAAACATTTATACGGGATTTGTTTTGTTTTTTTTAATAGGTATTTGACACACCAATTTTTTGAAATTTGGAATATACAAATCGGTTCTCACTAAAAATCGAAACCTTCGAATCGATTTAATTTAATTTTCTCTCAACTATAATATATTTTTCCATTAAAAAACTGGAAATTGTTTCCCGTCTCTTGTAACTATTAGGATTTTCGACCAGACAATCAACACAGGTGGGTGTAAGGTAGGCCAAAGTTTTTGCTACTAAGGGGAGGTAATTTCATTCGTAAACTGGGCCAACGTCTCAAGGAGGGTAATCTCGGCCAAGGCTCTTGCAACTTCTGTACGGTGATAGGGGCCATCCCTGCTGGCTACGCCTGCCAACCCCTAAACATATCCCACCTGGCCTCAGATACGGCTATTCGAGCTCTTATTGCGCCCACTAGGGGTTGCCCCACTTTACCCCGAGTGCTGTCAAAAATGTCAAATTACAACCATACACAGGAGCCCATTGTTTGCATCTTCAGAATTTGAACTATGTTGAATCTGGGGAAAATTTGTGTGGGTCGATTTTTAATGGCAAGTCTGCCTCATCTGCAAGTTGCCAACATAAAATACTACAACTTCGTCGTTTTCATTCTATTACATTAAATTTAAATAGAAAGTTTTTCTTCTGGATTGTTAACTTCACATCTGTTCCCTATTACTGCCTCTCAGTCATTGATTTTTTTTTTTTTTTTTTCTTTAAACAAGTTCCAACTTCTCTTAGACACTCCACTGGAGCACATCTTTTCATCACTTCTCTCAATGATGTCACTTCGCCTTTTATTCCTACTTGATTGAGTACGTTCAACAGTAAGATGAGCCTACTCATCGTATATCTCGGCCTCTGGTGTTTCTTTTAGTTTTCGAAAACTAGCGATGAATGTTTTGAGTTTTTCTGAACGTGTCGAGATAATTTTTTTTGTAGGTCCGTTCATGCGAACGCAAATGTCTACTTTTGTCTTGAATGTAGGACTTCTAGCTTTACTATTGAATGACTCATTGAATAAATGGACATTTATTTATTTTTGAAATAAAGAAGAAGAGAAATCCACTTGGAAAGCTGTAAATTATTACGTAAGGTACTATTTTTGATTTAATTAAAAATCTTGTTAAACAACGCCCGTTTTTTGGTTCTGTGATTTCCTGTATTTGCTCCGGGGTAGGGGAGGTTTTGAGTCGTACAGCTCGAGCTGAGATCTCCAATTTTTTTAAACTGCCAATCGAGCGAAATTTTGACGCTATTTGAATTACGACAGTGCTCTGTAGCGGCTTGTTGAGAAATAGACGCCTGAATTGCGGCGAATCCGCGGTTTTCTGTCCGATGGTGGCTGTCTGTGGGTACGGCGAGTTTTGTACGATTTGTAGTGCTACACTATCAGACCTTCGGGGCTGAGGAGGGAGGAGACTGTCTGAAAGGACTAGGACGGTTGCAGGGGGAATCATTAAAATCTCCCCAAGCGGCCGAAAACCCATTAAAATCTCCTTGTTGAAGAAACCAAAGGAATTTCCTCATTTGTCGTAACGAGCCGAGGATTAAAAAAAATAATTGGAAATAATTTAGTAGTACGTATAATAATTGGTTGTAAAAAGGTCCCAGAAAATCGTTAGTTCATTTGAACGTTCATCACACCTGCAATTTCAATCCCATCTTTTTGAAAATTTGACCATAGTTTTATCAAACTATCCTTTACTAGCAACAAATCGAAGGCTCGCAAAAAATACTCGCACCCGCCTACCGACGATCTTCGAATAACTTGCGAACGGGTTATCGCACAAAAATCGTTTTGTACTCGTTGGAATCAGCGTGAAAAGCTCATTCCAGAGAGCCTTGTACGAACGAAATGAGGGGATGAGGGAGAGGGAGGAAAAATCAAGGTAGCCTATGACCATCGCGCTGATTTCTGGAACACGTTGCAATAAACGGCACGCGAATCGGTCATTCCGTTCAGGCGTGAAAAGGGAAAAAACAAACAGACAGACATTTCTCGGATTTTATTGGTTAAATTTTGAAATCAAAAGCTCGATTACCTTCTTAGTAATGAACAATATAAAAACGCTGCAAATTTTACACAAGGGTTTATTATTCTTTTATATACGTTACTTGTGCAGAAATTTAATTCTGTCAATGAAAAAATTTAAAAAAAATTTTTTTTTTTGGATTTTTATCTCAAAAAAATTTTTTTTTGGCTTTTTTGTTCAAAAATGTGTCTTTTTCAAAAATGCTGTATTTTTTACTCGAAAAATATTTAACATCCTGGGATCCTTCAAAAATCCCATTTTTAGCCCCACGAATGCCCTAAAGATCGCCCCAGTCAAATCGGATCGTTCCGGGACCCCAAAAAATGAATTCTACGTCCAAAAATACTTCGAAAAGACACCTAACTCGATCCCATAGCTAAAAGCCTTCAAAAAAACCCCATTATAGCCCCAGTAGCCCCATTATAGCCCCAGAGCGCCCCACGGGTTTGGGCGATCGGACTGAAAACCTTGCGGGCACAACTAGATGGTAAACCAAGTATTTTGCCGAAATTTCAGATTTTTAAAAAAATTCCTACTGCCCAAAACGGCCTGGACGGCGGACGGCGTACGGCGGACGGACATTTCGGATTTAGAATGTAGACCTCTTGAAACGGATAATGTCAAATTTTGAGGCCGATCGGAGTCGTCGACCCCCGTCGCGAAAACATAGGTGTATTATTCCAAGAATAATAAACCAAAATTGGGATCTAAGTTACACTTGCCCCACCGTCTGAGGGGCAAATGCAAATCTGGCCTATTTTCATGTATAACTTAGCGATCCGCTCGGGGCAAAATTTAAAAAAGCATTAAAAAATAGCCAAATACAACCTCGTCTAACACCCCTCCTCACATCAAAGGTAGTCATTGTACGAGGGATATCCAAAAAGTAAGGTTACAACTGCTGTCAAAAATCGAAAAATGCATATATTTCAACCAAATTTACAGGGTATGTTCCAAAAGATGCGTTTATTTTTCTACATAATCGTCATCTAAATCAATACACTTCTGCAGCCTGGGCACCTTTTTTTTATACCCTCTTCATATACGCTTCGCTCCACCTGTGAAAGCCACTTCCTCACTGTCTCCTTCACCTCCTCGTCGTTGGAAAAACGTTTTTCCACCCAGGAATTCCTTCAATTTGGTGAAAAGATGATAATCCGAGGGCGCTAAGTCCGGGGAATAGGGTGGGTGGGATCCAAACACGAGCGGTGTGGGGTCTGGCGTTGTCGTGAAGGAGGGGCACACCACGAGTCAGCATTCCCCTCCTTTTGTCTTTAATCTTCTTTTTCAATTTTTTTAAGGGTCAATATGCGTCAGCATTGATGGTTGTCCCTTTGGCCATGAAATCCACCAACAACACGCTGCAGAAGCTCTTCTGAAATGAGAGACAGCCTCCCACGCCTTTCTTCGTCGTGAGTCTGTGCGACCTTCTTTAAAAAGCCATTTGAAAACATGTTGACGTGACCTCAGGTCCATAAGTTTCCTCAAGCTGACGATGGATTTCGGAGGCAGAGTCGTGACGCAAAGTGAGGAACTTGATGACTGACCGAATCTCGCAAACAGCACCTCGAGAGGTTGACGGCAACGGTTGCTGTAACGACATTTCGCAATGGACTGACGTGGGCCCGGCTAATTTTGTTCGTTAGGAACCCCTCTACACGCAGGTGTGCCAACCTTACCAAAAAAAATACGCTGCCCCCTTCAGGGGACTTGTAACCTTACTTTCTGGATATCCCTCGTATGTACGAGTTCTCAATGACCTACTGCGATACTTTTGAGCGAGCCAACCATTGTGACATGTTGAACGTTGTCAAAGGCTTTCTCATAGTACAGATAACACAGCCACACATTTTAAATTTCCGTCCAAGCTTAGTGAATACAGTCTAGGACTAATCCAGGCCCAATTGGTTCATAGTTCTCAAATTCATGTTCACATTAAGGTTTAGAAAATAATACAATTATGAGTATTTCAAGTTTATTTTCACCCAATACTGCCTTGCGTTGAATAAGTTCATTTTACTTTTTGGCTTTTGACGGTTTCCCTTTGGCCTTTTTCTTTCTTCCTCCGGCGCTGTCGTACCTGCCGAACTCCCATCTGACCATCGTCCCTCGCCACCAGGCCTGAATCTTCGTCGCAGCGTCGTGCAGCCGTTTCTCTTCGGCGGCTTTCCTCTCCCGCTCCGCCCTCTCTTTCAGGTACGCTTGAATTTCCGCGTGTCGGGCGTCGAAAACCTTCAACGTCTCGGCCATCTTCTTGTGAATGTCTTTTCTCTTCTGTTTAATCGTCGCTATCTCCGAATCTTTTTCTTCCATGTCCTTGTCGTATTTTTTCGACCACGTCTTCACGTCTTTTTCCAACTTGGTCGTCGACAATTTCAAAAACATGAGGACGTCGCGGTGCACGCGGTTTTCAGTGTTGCACGCCTGTTCGCACCTTTTGAGCTCGTTCTCGATCCACTTGAAGTAGTACTTGTCTTTGTCGTGTTTCTCCGATTCGAACTCGGCTTCTGCCCAGTCTTTGAAGTAGGACAAATACACTCCATAGCGAAACATTTCAGACTGGAGTTCTTTTTTGAGTACTTTCATTTCTTTTTCATAGCCTTGAATGACAACTTTTGTGTCTTTGTCGTTTTTTAGTTTAATTCTTTTTAGAGTTTTGATCAACGTTCTGGAATCCGTGTGGTTGCTGCTGATGACTTTTTCCTCCATCATGCGTCGTTCTTCCAAAGACAAAAACCCCTGCAAGGAGTCGCTCGTGCTCCTCTCGTTGATTTCATCTCTGGTGATTTTCACGACGTGCTCCAAGAGAGTCCTCAGCCTCTGAAACCGGCATATTTCCCGAACGCCTTCGCCGTCGGATATGAGCAGGTTGGTGTCCGCGTCGTACATCCGTTTCCGAATTTTGGCGTGGTACCGAACTTTGGGCGGGTGGAAGTTCAATTGGGGGACGACTTTGGGTTTTTTGGCTCCGAGGACGACTAGCTTGTCGATGAGCTCGTTGAGAAACGCCATCGCCGCCCACCTCTCGTAGTCTGTCAACCGTTGAACGTCTTCAGTGTCTCCGGTGTCCATCGTGTTGGAAAATATGTACGTTTCGTTTTTACTTTTTCGATCAACGAGCTTCGTCGTCGTGACGAACTTGCTCCACTCTTTGCCGTCCCCAATGAAATACATGTAGAGCTCTTTGAGGCTTTTCGTCGGTATCTTTCGCTGCCCCATTTCCGTCAATACGCTCAACTCCAAATGGTTTATATTGTCGTCTTCTTCGGCCGGCGGAGGAAACTCGCAGTCGCAGCTCCCGCAAGCGCACATAGTACATTTTTCCTCTCTCGACGGCAACTTCCTTTCCAGATATTTCTCCGTAAACGCAAACCTCTTTCTCTCCAAAGGCGTCACGTCGATCTCCATTTTAAAAGCCGCCCGGTCGAAATCTTCTTCTTCTTTGGTCTTCATCGGCGGAGGCGGCTTTTTAGGTACTTTTTGAGACTGCGGCATGTTTACTAACTTCACGCACTGTTTCCCCCTTTTCTTTGAAAAGTTTCCAAAACGTGCCCCCAAAAGATATAAATTTTCACCCAGAAATGTGTATCATCCCCCCGTGAGACTGTTGTTGATTCGTTGCTCCGGTAACTAACAGCACCCATCGGGTCCCTGGGACGTTTAATGGGTGAAGTCGTATCTGATAGACGAGGTTCTTCTTCAACAACCTCTCATCCACGTCAGTTTAGCATGAAATACAAATTTTGTGAGTAATGAATTAGAAAATGAGGCTCGCATCGGTAGGATCGAAAAAAACCTCTAAATCAGCGCGGGAGGCTTATGATTCCGTCCCGTACTCTCATTAAATCGGAGATCTTCAAGGATGTGAAAGGCGGACGATAAGATACCTCAGCCACGTCTTCAGAGGAGATCGTTACGCTTTCCAGCGGTTGGTTCTCGCAGGGAAGACGTGGGATTGGCCGCAAACAACTCTCGTGGCTTCGGGACATCCGGAGATGGACAGGAATCCACAACTTTGCCGCTCTGAAGACTGGATCGATTGAGAGGACACTGCGGGCTGTGTAAGAGAAGAAGGATTGGTCGCCGACGGATGGTTCACGTCTATGGCACCCACCGAAGATGAATCTGCTGCTCAAGATCTCCTGCTCGAGGCGGCTTCGGAGTAAGTTAGGACTCCCTCCGGAGTGCGGTTGTTATCTGCCTGACTCCGTCTCGTTGAAGTGATCATGTAAAAAAACAATTCAGTGACGGTGACTCGGTAATGGCGCTCTCAGAGACAGTTTGTACGTGTGGTTTTTTCAGCGCCAATGTCAGAAGCGATGTCGTCGGTGCCAAGCTGAATAAGGGTTTCCAAGGCTTGCAAAGCTGGCCCCACGCTGGCTAAGGGTTTTAAAGGCTTGCCACATAGCTGGCTTACAAAGCTGGCTACATAGCGAGATTTTGTGCAAACTCAATTGGCATTGAGCTTGTGAGTAACCCGGGAGGGAATCCTATAAGCCAACCCGCTGTACAGAGCTTCTGAGGTTGTGTCTAAGGCCATTTCTGGCCCATTACAACCTTTCTCGTACCTTCTGCTCTCTGTCTTCCCCTAGGGGAAGTGCACTTATGTTTCTTCATTCTTCTTTCTTCTTGATCTTCAGCACTCCCCCAGGGGGAGTACAGCGGGCCCTCCTGTCCCCTCCGGCGTTAGCCACACCAAAAAAACCAACTGACCGTGACTGGGAGGGAGTCCTGTACTTACGTTAAGCCGCTCTAAGTTTTTAATGAGCACACGGGACGGAGTCCTGGTCCCCCCCATAGCATTGAACCCAGCTAATAAGACCAAAACTCCCTCAAATAATACCTACCTTATGTAGGATCAAAAAAACCTGTTGCCATGATCAAAAATGCTTTTAAAGAAGCATATCTAGATACCTACGCTTAAAAAAAAAATTAAAAATTAATAACTCGTCTCTTGGATGCTACGGCTGAAATTCAAGAAACATGGAACATGCTTTTTTAACTGTGGGATTGAAACCCATCTTGCGTGTTGGAAAAGTAACTGTCCGACGCGAACGAGTGGCCTGACGGTGAGATAAGAGACGATGCCGACCTAGTGGCCTAACGTACGACACGTGAGGGCGCCGAACTAGTGGCCTGATGGTGTGACAATTGAGGACGGCGAGCTAATGGCCTGCCGGTGAGACAAGTAAGGATGCCGAACTAATGGCCTGCTGGTGAGACAAGTGAGGAAGCCGAACTAGTGGCCTAACGCTAACACACGTGAGGACGCCGAACTAGTGGCCTGACGGTGAGACCAGTGAGGACGCCGAACTAGTGGCCTAACGTATTAGGGTGGGTCGAAAAAAAATTTTTTTTGCACGGCTTTGAGATAGTCTCCACTGGAGTTCTCAAAGTCACCACAAATTTCGGTGCATAAAACGCAAGGGCGGCTTGGAATTCCGTCCCGGGGCCCTCATTAAAGTAAGTAGCTTCGGTCTTATCTGGCAATGCACAAAATACTAGCGGTATGTAATTTCCATTAAAGTATCCATGCAGACAGAACAGATGTTGAAAAAACAAATCAAGCCACACGCAACTATCACTTTGACGAGGGAGGGAATTACAAGATTGCTACAACCTGCCCGCTCCCCCTCGGGAGGGAATTTACAGGTTCCCTTGAGCCGCCTCAAGTACATCGCGGATTTAATGGGCGAGTTAATGGGGTTCTGGGACGGAATTCCAAGGCGCCCAAAACGCAAATGAAGTGCCGCCCCAAGCTGTAACAGTAAAATTGGTCACTTTATAGTGTTTTTTCTGCTTTATATCGCAATTTCTCGGTTCTCGGATTTATTTATCTATTAAAAACCTTTATTTATCTATTAAAAACCTTTATTTATTTATCTATTAAAAACCTTTATTTATTTATCTATTAAAAAGCTTTATTAAAAAATTTTATTTTACTGTTACAGCTTGGGGCGGCTCTTCATTTGCGTTTTATGCACCGAAATTTGTGGAGTGACTTTGAGAACTCCAGTGGAGACTATCTCAAAGCGGAGCAAAAAAAAACCAATTTTTTCGACCCACCCTACTAACGTATATCTATATATTAAGGTTTTCTTTATTTATTTTTTCCCCCTTCTAATCCCCAATCTTTCACCCCCCCCCCCTCACCCTTCCACTGCCCCACCCCCGCGACAACCTAGTTTTTGTGGGAATAAGGCCAGTCTGCCGAAGAAGATTGAACTGATCGAAACGTTCAGGTAGGTCCTATTTTGTTTTCCTTTTTTGTTCAACTCTAACAACCGTCGCTATATATATTACGTACGTATTACGTATATATATAATATACGTAATATATTACGTAATATAGGTATATATATAAACGTGACACTCACGCATCTTCCCTCTGTCAAGCTGTGAGTTGTTTGTAGTGTCCGACACTAAGTGTCGTACTAGTTGAAATTTTCGGAGTTTTTTCTAATATAGGCAGAGATGTAAAGGGGGTAAATACCCAGTGGGTAGGGTATTAACAAACTGGGTATTTACCCGGTATTTACCCAATCGCCGAATAAATACCTTCCCATTAAATACCCAACCAAAAAAATACGGAATTTTTTTGCATTTTTTTTTTTTAGTTTTGCAAAAAAAATCAAGTAAAAGGTCAGTTTTACGACCATTTCTGCACACCCCATGGTCGTAAAAGACTACCCCATGCCCCCCCCCCCCCCCCCTGTTATGGTTCCTCCATGACTGTAACAAGGATACTTAACATAACCTACAAAATTTGTAGGTTAGAAGTGTAGAAGCCAAGGAGGTTAGAAGAAGAAGTTCTTCTTCTAAACTTCTTGGTAGAAGCCGAAAAGTGTAGTAGGTAGGTTAGAAAATAATGTAGCCAAGAAGCGAGAGTTCACGATGAGTCCAGCTCGGATGAGGATGAAGACTCAGATTCAGCTAACAGCGAACTTTCTTTGAGCGAACAAGCGAACAACTCGAACGTTTGAGCAATTTTTTTTTAAATGTGCATGTTTTTTAAAGCTGGAAATAAATAATTTCCAACATTATCATCTTGAATTTACGATTATTTTTACTCCAAAACATGGTTGATGAAAAGATTTAATTGCATCTTGGTTTTTGGGCACTTAATGACCATGAAAGCAGTCAATTTTACAGCTGTTTAAGTACAGGGGGAAGTGGCATATGATTTTATAGCAGTTTGTTTGTGTGATTTCCATCGAACATGGAAATACATGAGTATTTCTTTCATTATAGGATGATCCTGAACTCGAAAATTGTTGAAACTTTGGTAGAGGCTGGCTCTCGAGTAGTAAGAACGTTTTACGTGGTTTTTTTTTGCGATCCCGATTCATTGAAGATAAAATACCCTATTAAATACCCAAAATGGGTATTTACCCTTAAAAAAGAATACCCGGGTATTTTACATCTCTGAATATAGGTAGGCATTCCTCACAAAAGAACTCAAGAAACAAGTGTGCAGGGTCTACCACTGGGTGCCATTTTGTGAAATTCAAAAAGGACCTTGAAGGGTTAGTCCGCTGTATTTCTAGACCTATGGATTCCTCTCTTATTGTTGAGCCCTATAAACTGAACGGACGTACTTACTTGAAAAAAGCCATAAGACGATTCTGTGTTCTGAAGTTTGTCAAAAATGACAGTTTACTCGACACCAAGGCTCAAACCCTTCAAAATCCACGTCTATAACCCCTCAGAAGCAACATTTAGCTCTATTGACTGGACAGACATACTTTAAAAGTTCATAAATCTATTCTGTGTACAGAATTTCGCCAAAAACGACAACTTACTCAACACCCTGGCTCAAACTCTTCTAAATCTACGTCTGTAACGCCTCAGAAGCAGTATTGAACCCAACCGAACGGTCGGACGTTCATGAAAAATCCATAAATCGATTCTTGAACAGCATTTCGTCGAAAAAGACCAAATCCTGGCTCAAACCCTTCAAAATCTACTTTAATGTACAGTGCATAGGTATGGCGTAACTCGAAAAAAAAACTCAAAAATATTAAGAAAACACTTCTGAACCCAAACACGCATCAGAAGCAGATTCTGCTTCAGGCTGGCGGTTCAGGGAGCCCACTAACCTGCCTCTACGATAACCTAAGTCGAAAAAGGCCAAAATTGCTCTGCAAACTCATTTCGTGTCTCCAATCATTTGGTAAGTAGTGCGAATGAATGGCGAGCATCCTCAATCATTCCCGACAATGGATCCTCGTGATTTACTGAAAAATCTCCGGGTAGTAAAGCCCAATTTTTACCACACAACGGGGTCCTCTCTCTACAAAATGTGGAGTTCCCCCACAACCTCTGAACGAATCAATTCTTACTATTGTCCCAAAAAAAAAAAAAAAAAAAAAAAAACCATGAAGTGAGGCCTAAAAGTAACACATGTTCTCCAACATTTGATGTTTATTTTATAGAAATTGAAATTATATATTTTTAATGCGGTATTCACAAAGGTATTTACATAAAAAGTCAAACTTCATAAAAATGTCTAAACAATCAATTTTTAGGAACTTTGATCTTTTTTCCACTTTTCTTCTTTTTGGGAAGAGGTTGAAATTCAGATAGATCGACTGGTTTGTAGTTGGAGGGTCGATTGGTTTTGATGGATAAAATGTTGGTGTTGCCGGACTTGAGAGCTTCTTCCCAGGCTTCGTCGGAGCCCTGGATGGCGAAATCCTGCTTCAGTTTTTCCAAGTCCTTCCGCTGTTTCTTCTGAATGGACCTGTCGGCGGAGTCCAATTCCTCCATGAGCCCTTGCGTGATCTGCCGCGGGACGAACTCCGGGTCGTCCTTGAGGCCCAACGACTCGCTCATGGCGGTTTCCGCGGCGTTGAGGAAAACTTGGTACAATTTGCGGATGATTTTGTTGAAAAGGCCGAGGAGCTGAGTGGGAACGAGTTCGAGCTCTTTGGCGAGCTCGTCGACGGTTTTGTGCTGCATGCCGACCCCGAGGAGAATCGCCGCTTGGACGGCGGAGAGTTTCGTGTCGCCGAGTTGGTTCAAAAAGTACATGCGGGATATGGATGGTAACAAATCCATAATGAGGTGATAATCAGCGAGATTTTTACAGTACAAATCTAACCTCTTCAGATCATACTTGGTGATGTAGTGATCTAAAACTGGCTTTGACAGCGGTGTGGTTTCGGCGTTTTTGTTGTTGACAATCGCTAATGTCAGCGCTGTGGGGAATTCGCGGAATTGATACGACAACAAAGACAAAAATCGTCTTTTGAAGTCGGCAGAATATTGGGGAAGCCAGGAGGAGTCCACATCGCTGTCCATAGTTCGCAGCATAAGAGTTGAGTGTTCGCCGGTGACTTCGTTCGGCGTCTGTCGGATGTAAACTGGTTCGAATTGATGCCTTTTCCAAAATTTCAAAAGAGGCAAAGTCATACCAAATGAGACGCCTAGGTAGTCGAGTCTTTCAGCAGGGCGTTCGTGGAGTTTGAGGAGGAGCGGCGGTAGAGACGAGCGGGGTTGGATTTTTTCCGTAAGAAGATCCCCTTCGTCGTCGGAATTGTCGTTTTTGTCTTCAAAAGGTTTGAAGCCGTCCAGAGGTTGAAATTTGAATTGATAGTAATCTTTGAGGAGTTCCAAAGCTCTGGTGCCGTAACCCATCGATTGGTAATCGGGGTGTGTCGCTATGCGGACGATCCTCGCTCCGCACAACGAGGGAAACTCCGAATCTTGAAATTGCTGGGCGATCGTCCACGGAATAAGATCCCCGTAAGGTTTCCTCCCCTGGGACAACGTCGAAGTGACAGATTCTTTGGACACTTGACCCTCGAGGCAGACTTGGATGACGCAGAGGACTTCAGGAAGTGCCGCTTTGTTGGGGACCGGCCCCAAAAGGCAGAACAAATGGTGCGCTGGGGCGTCTGACATGAGCTGCAAATCGTTCGGGCTGTTTTTGTAATGGGATGAAACATACAGCGCCATTATTTTCTGCAAAAACGACTCTGACGCTTTGTGGTAGCAAAACAACGTGTCCCGGTTGATGTAGTATAGGTCACACTCGGTCGGCGGCGGCGTGCCGGAAAATGACGGCGAGGTGTTGGTGGCGTCCAAACAGAGCAAATCCGTCAACCACTTCTCCACCCGGTCTCCAGGCTTGTAACGGATCGACTCTTCCAATTTCACTTCGTGGAGCACTCGACCGGTGACGTTTTTCGTCTCCGGGGCCGCCGTTTGGTTCCGCAGTTCTTGCAACAGTTTGAGCGATAAAGACCGGCCAGTGCCTTCGTAACCGTTGATGGTGGACGATAAGAATATCAAATAGGGTCCGAACATGTTCTTGACGTACGGCAAAGGTATGGCAGCGGCTTCGTCGATGACGACCAACTCAGCGTGACTCAATTTGCCGTAGTCGACGGGGCTGATGTATTGTATGGTTTGCCTGGAGGATTTGAACACGTTGACTCGGATGAGAGCTTTGTTGTGTTCGACATTGGTTGACTGCACCAAACCGTAGTCTACGTGTTCTTCATACCCTAACGCGTCAAAACCTTTAAAAACAAATTCAAAAAATGTCTTTAAATTATCTGGCGATGGTGACGTCACAAATATGTTTGAATACCCGAAAGCGACCGCTGCAGCGACCGACAGCCCCAAAGCAGCAGACTTCCCACGTCCTCGAGCTGCTGTAATGGAGATAGTGAATTTATACGATTTTTCAGAAATTGCATCGATGCATTTGAGCACTGCCTTGGCCTGATCTGACGTTCTGCAGCACTCCACAATCGGCCCAATCGGAGGAGTATCCCTCAACGCCTCTTTCACCTCCTTCAACTCCACGCTCGACGCCGACGCCGGAGGGTCGACAATCGCCGTGACGTTATAAATGTGAGACGATATCGGCAAAACGGTCAGCTTGTCGTCGACGACGAGGCACCTCTCGTTAGACGACAGGGACAGCAAAAACCTCTCATTGAAACGACAAATGACGTCGGTGTGGGCTTCGGTTCTGTACCTGTCGTGTACGTCCATCGCCAAATTGTACAACTGTTTGAGGGAATTGACGGAATTGATCAGCAAGACGATGATGCCGCCGCCTTCTACAGTTTCGATTGTCCGGGCCAGCAAATTCGGCGTGATTGCTTCAAAATCCTGCAAAACGCACATCCCGAACGTCTGCCCCAAAATCTTTTGCGTTTCACTGTAATAACAATACCGGATGCTCGTCGAGGCGATGAAAAGCTCAAAAGGGTCGTCCTCGTTGATGTTCATTTTCCCCCCTTTGATTTTCTTTTGAACTTTCTTCATCCGGTTTTTCTGGTTCGTCGTGAAGCCGAGATCGTTCTTGTAACACCACAACACCGACGGTCTCGCTTTGACGACGGCTTTTGACAGGATGTGGTGCAAAATCATCACCTGGTCCCTCCCTTTGTTGCCGACGACGACGAACATCGTGCGGTGATGAAGTTTGATGCCGTTTTCGATGAGAACCCGCACCCGATTGTCGATTTTGGTACGCGTCATTTTCACAATTTGTGTTCAACGACGTGAGTGACGAAAACGAAAAATTAAATCGGCGTGAAATCGTCACATAGTAAACACAACACGTGAGGAATCAACGAATGTTATGAAAAAGTAAGGTTATGTTGTGAATGTAGACCTCACGGACGTTTGTCGTTGGGATAGGACTATCGATTTCACCGATTAATCTTCCCTTCACAATCGATAATCGTTTACTGTAATCGATTTCTCGTCTTTAAACTAATTCAGAGAATAATAATTATTCTCTGAATTATTCGCGCCAAATAATTCAATAATTGAATTATAATCTTGAAACGTAAACGTATACGTTTCAAGATGTGTAGATTTCAAAAACGAAACGTCCGTTTGCCTCCGAGCCGTTTCGGGCAGTTGGAATTTAAATCTGGAATTTTGACAAAATTCCCGGTTTACCATCTAATTGTGCCCGCAAGGTTTTCAGCCCGATCGCCCCAACCCGTGGGGCGCTATGGGGCTAAAATGGGCAAACTGGATGAAAATTTAATTAACGAGAGCTGTTTTCATGTTTTAAAAGCCTGAAAACTGGATTTCATAATTTTTTCATTCCATCTGAGTGAAACCCCTAATTTGGTAGATAGATAGTAGAGATAGTAAAACCATTGATGGGCGATTCCCGTCCCTACTGCCCGCAAACGGACCAAAAGCACAAAATCTGCGGGTCCTTTCTTGTTGAAAAGGATCCGCTGGCAAGTAATCCAGTCACTGTGATCGCCAAGTTCAGAAAAGCATCAGCCATACTCAAAATACAGCTGCCTTTTAAAATCCGAACCGTCAATGTAGGACACACACGACGCACACACACAGGACACACACGCGCACATATTTAGGACTCATAATCCTTGAAATAGGTGAGTTCGCAGATCATTTTAGTATTCTAGCGTTATCAGTCAGGTGTAATTTATTTACTACATTCTTAAAATATTATTTTTCCGTATCGTTTTTCTATTCGTTTCTATCTGAATACAAATTTTAAATCGGATTCCCAATTAGGAAGAAAAAGTGTAACAAACAAGCGTTGATGAGAAGAATGTGGTTCTACAAAATTTGTATCAGTATTTAATACTGAGCACATGGGGAGAGAGGCCTGCCAAGGCGAAACAAGCAGGGGTTGGCTGGTTCATCATATTTTGAAGATCGATGATTAAAATTGAACTCCCTGGGTCGATATAACAATAAATACGATAAATAAGATAATAAATAAGAATAACATTGTTCTGAAGCAAAAAGTAATGCCAACGGCACGCGGTGTTCCCAGGCGGTCACCCATCCAAGTACTAACCACGCCCGACGTTGCTTAACTTCGGTGATCGGACGAGAACCGGTGTGTTCAACGTGGTATGGCCGTTGGCGAGTAACGGACTATCACTGTCGGCAGCTCCGGGCTGGGTATTGTTTTCCTGAGAGTCGGGAGAGGGGTCGTTTCAAGGTAATTTTGGACGTGGGGTTGTTGCGAGGGGATCCCCAATAATTCAGTATTTGCCTACAAAAGGTCGGATGTTGATGGCACCCCAATGGGAAACTAAGCGAATCCAACGAAATTTTCATCTACAATGGCCCGAGGTTTATGAACATAAAATTTAGGTACCTACCTACCTACTTACATTAACGAGTTCAGACCTGTTTGCTTGGCTGATTCGTAGAGTCTGGCTTCCCGCCAGCCGGAAGAAAACAAAGTTTCCATCTCCAAAATTTCTTTAGAATAATTTAATTCTTCTAAAGAAGAAAAAAGATTCGTAGGTATAATATACCTATACTGAAGTATATATAATATACTGGTATAATATTATTACCTATACTGAAGCTTTCGAATTAAGCTCGAGCTTATATTGAAAGATGATGAGGTCGTTGATAAATCCGATACGATAAATACTGTCGAATTCCAGTGCTGACTCGTCATGACGGGAACATAATTTATTGATTCCGTTCTCGAACATGGTGGTTATAGGCCTTTTTATTTTTTGTGGTGGTAGGTAGGAACTTACTTTCAAAATTTGATAGTAAATTTAATTTATTTATTTTTTTTAATAAAAATATGTTCAAAAATCGTATCACCATATTACAAACCCCTTGATCTCTTCCCATGAATTGAATTGATATAAAATTCACTCTAAAATCAACCTAGGTACATGAAGGTCAAGTAAAAATTATTCCGATCGGGAAGCACAAAAGTCACGGAATAGGTAGGTAGGGGAGAGCGGGGCAAGAAGTCCCAGGGGTAAGATGTCCCATGACGAGTTCCTGGGAAATGGTGAGTGGAAGGGAAAGGGAAACGGGCCCTTAGTGACGTCGGTAGTCGCCAACAAAGTTTCCATTGGTGAGTAGGCGCGTCTGTGCATCACGTTGGTAGAGGCAGCTCATCGAAGTTTAGTATGTTGAAAAAATACTATTTACTCTCTTTTTTCCCATCTCTTATGTTCAGAAGGTTGGAGATGGAGCAACCGCTTTTGGTTTATATGATAGAGCACCTCTCAACGCTCAATTAACACTAAGCAAATCTTTTATTCATTATCTCAGAAGCTGGGCATACTAGAAAATTACAATATGGCGAAATGGGGCTACAAGTCTCACTGCTAGGGGGCAGGTTGTCTCAACCTCAGAAATGAGACACCTTGCCCCGTTTCAATTATATTTTGTGCTGTCACGTTTCTCTTTGTTTGTGAAAGCTATCTAATAAAATTTAGACTATTTAATAGTCCCTAAGTAGTGGGTTCTTTTTGTTTTTACATGTCATGGTCAGGAAGAAAAATAAAAAATAAAATAAAAAATGATAAAAATAATAAATACAAATTAAAACCAAGCCGTGGGGAGGGAACATCAGATTCTGAAGACATCCTCGAGGCTGTCAGATGCGTCCTGATCCAAGGACAAACCGTGAGCACAGCTCTCTGCGCTATCTATCGACCATTCAGCTTGCTACTTCTGCTGGGGAAGCTGTAGGTATGAGAAGATTCGGTAGGTATCTGGGTTTGACCCTAGACCGTAGGCTAACTTGGAACTACCACATCAAGAACACCGGAGAGCCATGAAAAAGCGAACCTTCCTTTGCTGGCCGTTGATGAACTGGAGATCCAAGTTGAGTTTGGAAAACAAGGAGCTCTTGTACATGGCCCTCATGTACAAGAGCTCCCCCCCCCCCCCCTCATGAGACCTATACTATTATGGTCTTATGGCTGCGAGATTCGGGCACAGCATGTGCATGCATCCACACAACAGGTTCAACGACAACTGAACAAGATAATCCAATCCATCACAGGTTCCTCGTGGTAGGTAAGGTAGACCTTCAACACAAATCAGAACACAATACACGAAACTGGTGGCGCAGTAATTACTTAATCTTAAGATAACGAATCCACCAGGCTTTGTAGCAAGACTGAAAAGAGGACATCGCTGACTAGTCAGCTCAACTAGTAAGCTTAATCAAATCACTACTCCAGCTTCCAATTGTAATCAAAACATCTCTAACAAACTTATTGTAACTTTAAGGATGGTATGGCTGCTATAAAATCTAAAGAGCTCATAGGAGCTAGAGGAGATCAATAAAATCTTTTGACTTATGATTTTTTTACTTTCTTGTCCATCAAAAATCACTGTCTACGCAACGCCTCTTTGTAACAGATTGTTTGCGTAGGGCATTTACTCTCTTTCCTTGATAATTATGGCATTTTTGAACCAAAATGATAGTGAGACAACTTACCCCATCCACTGAGACAACCTGCCCCAGCCCGGGGCAAAAAGTCTCACCTGGCCATTTTCCAAAAAACTTGAAATATTATGTTCTCGGCAAGTTAGTAAATTTTGGTTCCTGGGTTTTTAGATAGGGATTAAGTCTACAAACTTGTCAAAAAAAGAAAATCCGCGATATCTCAATTAGGAAAAATGTTATCAACAAAAAAAAAAAAAATTGAGACAACCTGCCCCGCTCTCCCCTACCTCTTATCTTGATTTCGAGTGAAAATGACTAAAAACTGGATCATGTTGGTATACCTATAGGTACTTACCGACTTGCAAAACCGTGTCCCAATTTGAATTAATTAATTTGGACCAATAGTAACTAATTAAAACATTTTTTCTGCACTCAGGCCCTTTGTACCCAACACCCTTCGATTATCGTTAAATAATAATATTATTTCGTACTTTTGTTGCTTGAGTCTCGATATTAAAGGTAAATTTATTGCCTAATTGTATAAATAGTGAAATGGTTACTTATGCCTACGTGACATTCTTAGCATCCGATGGTACCTACCTACTCTAAACAGTGTTCCTTTTCTCATCTTGTTTTTTGTTTAGTTGCTCATTCTCATCTGATTGATTCGTTAATGAGGTAAGTTAAGAACAAAAATTGAAGGGTAAAACAATGCATGATCAGAAGAAGAAATACCATCGTCGGAGGGATACGTAAAGTCAAAGTTCGTAGTTGCAGTTCCCTTAGAACTCGTTAAAATGCCCTAAGTCACGTTTACAAGATGTGAGGGACCACCTGACCTTCCAGGACTTCCTGGCTTCCTGCAACTATCTCATCCTCTAGATCACTCTGATAACAAAAACACGACGATGTTTACGTCAAAGGATTCTTCCTCGTGTTCGATCTCACATGATTGTTATTTGTCTTTCACGTTTCGCCATGAGATGAGAAAAACTGACAAATTGATGACATACATTATTCATTGAGTTGGTTCCGAAAATGTCTATTGGCTGTGATTGAAAATTGCAAGGTCTCCCTCTTCCTTCATTTGTAATTGTGCCCCGCGTCGACTCATCATCTTTTAGCAATGGGCCACCAAAAGTTATAACTAGGGCTCGGATCAGGGCATATTTGCATATTATGTTGGCGATATGCCCAAGCTACAAATATCCCAAATACACCTTTTTGAATGGAATTTGGTGTTCCAAATTTAAATTTATAGAGCATATAAATGCATATTTCGGCACTTTCCTTTTTAAGAGCATATTTGGGAAGTTTTTGGCAAAAAGTCTATTTTTTGAAGGCAGGGAAACACCTCCAGGTGTTGTACCCAAAGATGATACATGTCACTTGTTTGGCCCACGCTTTTCATCGAGTAAGTATCAGAAGCTCTGAGAGATCAATCCCCGGGAGTGAACAGCCTAATTTCGTCAGTAAAAAGAATTTTCGTCAAGGCACCTAGCCGAGTGAGGGCCTTCAAGCAAGAGAACCCCCATATCCCTCTGCCACGAGAGCCCATCCTGACTATATGGGGAACATGGATTTCTGCGGCATTATACTATGCTGACCACCTGCAAGCAGTAAAACGCTGCAAATTTTACACAAGGGTTTATTATTCTTTGATATACGTTACTTGTGCAGAAATTTAATTCCGTCAATGAAAAAAAAATAAAAAAAAAATTTTTTTTGGATTTTTATCTCAAAAATTTTTATTTTTTTATTTTTTGTTCAAAAATGTGTTTTTTTCAAAAACTCTGTATTTTTTACTAGAAAAATATTTAACATCCTGGGATCCTTCAAAAATCCCATTTTTAGCCCCACGAATGCCCTAAACATCGCCCCAGTGAAATCGGATCGTTCCGGGACCCCAAAAAATGGATTCTACGTCCAAAAATACTTCGAAAACGACACCTAACTCGATCCCATAGCTAAAAGCCTTCAAAAAACCCCTCCCGTAGCCCCATTATAGCCCCATAGCGCCCCACGGGTTTGGGCGATCGGACTGAAAACCTTGCGGGCACAACTAGATGGTAAACCAAGTATTTTCTCGAAATTTCAGATTTTTAAAAAAATTCCTACTGCCCAAAACGGCCCGGACGGCGGACGGCGGACGGACATTTCGGATTTTGAATGTAGACCTCTTGAAACGGATAATGTCAAATTTTGAGGCCGATCGGAGTCGTCGACCCGTGTCGCGAAAACATAGGTGTATTATTCCAAGAATAATAAACCAAAAAAGTGAGTGTCCAAAGCAACCTCCTGCTGTTTTCCCTCATTCTACTCTAGTCTGTTCTATTCATCCTCTGCTCATTGGATTAGAAGGCAAGTGCTTCGATTATACCTTCTTGAGTCTGGACCAATTGGTTAACTATGCATTAATGCGCCATTTTCCTTATTTTTTCCAGGTGATCGATACATTTGACGAAAAAGATTCCCAATAGGTACATAGCAAAATCTAAAAATTACATAAAAGACAGCAATACCATCAAAGAGCTGGCCTTCGTTAAGGCTCACTTTTCGACAATCCCCCAGCTAATACTGGAATTAGAGTCCGCGGGGAAGGAGCTGACGGAAGTAGCTACTAGTACGCGTCATCGAGAAGTTTCAGAAAGAATTATTTCTTCCTATCCGGGGGAGACAGGAGAAGTCGTCCGCAACCAAGTCGAGTTCGTTCTTATTCGGAACCCTGGCTGGTCAACTGCAGTCGAGGTGGCAAACGTGTTGAACGGCAACTCATCTGAAGCACTCTCCGAATTCACCCCTACAGATATTGCATCTTGCAAGTATTTACCACTCGTTTCCGTAGACGTAGAGCGGTCTTTCTCACGTTTGAAACTGCTACTGAGTGACTTACGAAAACCATTCAAGCCTGAGAATTTGGAAAAACATTTAGGTGTACAAGCCAATGTATTTACTGACTGATATATGTGCCTACGCGCTAAGAATGTAAATCCGAAAGAAAATAGTAATATAAGGTCAAAATAAATTGTACCTACATATGAGAGAGTTACCTATGTTTCTTCCTTCTCCCCATACTTTCTATATTGTTGCTGAGTCGGTGATGTAATTGCGCTTTGAAAATGTAGGCCAAAAGCTAGTTTTTACAGCATACATTAAATTTTCAAGGGCATATCTATGGGTTTTTCGTGCATGTTTACGGGCATATCGGGGTGGTTTTCAGGGCATATTCGGGGATTTTATAGAGCATATCGATCCGAGCCCTAGTTATAACTTTCTATGACTAATACATTAGTACTGGGCTTGACCACATCGCTTCAAATTTTACACAAGGTTCTATTATGCTTTCGTATAATTTGTGCTAAAATTAATGATTGAATATTTTGTATTGTGTGTATTAGTCCTATAATTCTGGAGAAAAAGAATCATTGATCCATTTCTGAGTCTGAAATGAGAAAGTTTTTTCCGCATTCCATGTAGCTACTAGTCTCTCTCTTCTTTCGAACTGAACAACTCTTCAAGTACAGAATCTGAATAGAGGTCGTATCTGATACGACCTCTAAATACAAGAAAGCAAGCCTTCATTTGTAGCCAATTTTCAAAAAATTAGGACCAAATATTAAATAGTTTGGTTCTAATTTTTTGAAAATTGGCTACAGAATAAATTTTATTCGGATTTTGAACGTTTTAATTCTTATCAGCTCGATTTAAATCGTGCAGCCCTGTTCCCTAAGCATTTCTATATGTCCACAACCCTCGCTGCTTACCTTAAATGTAAATGACGACAAATTACATCGTCTCTAACATAAGGGCACTGCGCTCGTCTCCCATGTAAATTGCTATAGTAGAAAGACCGACCTAGACAGAAAATGTCTACTTGTTGAGCAATGAGCTATAGCCTTGATCATGACAATGACCGCAAACGAGGTGACGAAACCAGTAAACTGCAATGGGCCTCCTGACCAGTTTCATCTTTCGAACCCTATTGCAAAGTCCATGGAGGATTTCAACGGACTTCAAAGTCATCACCTCGGTGATGTCAACTCGGGAGTTGACTCGGTAAATTATTAACCCGACCTCCCCCTTCTGCGACCAACCCCTACCGGATTTGCGTACATTTACCTTGACAATGGCAAATTCCCCGGTAGTGGAGGTGGGAACGCATGATCCTCCGTGGATAACTTGTGCAAGAACCTGTCCACCGGCGCTAGTCAACCCAAAACATCTCGTCATGCTATTCGTACCGATCTCCGCCTTGCTGTGCCATTCGTTCGTCATTTCCTTTTCGGAAGGAGCCCACCCGAAAATGAAGTACCCCAGAGACGTCAACACGACTGCTATAGTAAGCCGTTTTAAGTTTGTACATTTTATTCTGAAAGGGATAAACCAAAATTCGAACTTACCTTTACCATCCAGTAGAAATTGACACTAGAATAAATTTATTACGCTACAAATAAGAAATTCACCATCAACTAAAAAATTTTTAATGGGCATTCAAAGTAAGTACCAACTCATGAAAAATCATAACACCCAGAACGAATGCACAATAACGACATGCACACCACCAAGAAGAAACGCTTACTAACTATATTCTGACTACCACAATGACAATAATGAGAACCAGACCTATCCGACTACATCGTGGGGACCCGTGAAGGGAAGGGGGTTGAGGGACAGACTAGGAGGTTGAGTGAGGAGTCGTTTTCAAAAGTAATCTAAGACGTTTGATTCTTCGCACCAAATTAGAAATCTTATTACTAAACAGGAATACCTTTTATTTGTTTCATGGACCAATGATTTTTTATTGAGAATTACATTTCTCGTCTATTTATAGGTTAAAAAATAATAGGGGGCCTCCCTGCTGGCTACGCCAGCCGACCATCGACTATATCCCACTGGGCCTCAGACCCAACTACTCGCTTTCCCATATTGTGTCCGACACAATGTGTCGCTTCGCTCGCCATTTGAATAATAGGTCAAGTGACAGGATATGAAACGGAGGAAACGCAAACTCAATCCGACTGTAAACAACGAAGTTACGAAGAGTTGTGCAGATTTGCGCGCGTCAGATATTGCGCTCAACGCGCTTTAAAGCGCCCAACTTTCTTATTTTAAATGGGATCCCCTAATTTTTTCTCGAATTTTGATTCCCGAGCCAATTTCACATCCGTATTTATTTAAAATAAGAAAGTTGGGCGCAAATGCGCCGGTTTGCGCGCACTTCGGGGAGATCTCAACCCCCCCTATTAATAGCTAAACGGTTCACCGAGACGGTAGGAAAAGTCGGCGTATTATCCAACAGAAAGTGTTTTTGTGGGACCGAGCTGCGAAAGGGCAAAAAAGCAGAAAATTGGTTATTCGCCAAATTTTTCACTTTCTTTCTACTTCCCACCTCAAAAACAGGTGGAAGACTGTATCTCAGCAAGAAGGTTATTGAATCAAAGTTGTAAAGAATTTGCTATAAAATCTATGTCTGAAAAAAAAAAAAACGTGTTTTGCTTTCGAGCGCCGTTTGATGTTGCATCAAAAGGTGCAACATCTTTTTTTATGTTTTTTAGGCCAAGGTTGAGGTAGGTACCTACTTGAATTACCTAATTATAATTTTTTTTTTTTTCTGGAAAGGTCGGCTTCAAAAGTTATGAAAATGGGATAATATTACGGAAAATCCGTCTTCAATTTCTAGGGCCTTAGGAAAAATATAACTTGAATTCTGAAGTCTGGAGGGGGTATATGACGTGGGGTGCTTCGTCATCTTTTGATTGGCCGAGGGATCGCCCTCTCTCGCATCTATGCAAGTTAGCCAACTTTGCAACGCAAAAAGCATCAGAGCATCAGAGATCGATCGAAAATCGAGCATTGAGGTAATCATCAAAGAAGGTTATTCAAAAAATCGACCCGGGCTGAGAGTTTTATTCAGATTCCGTTCAGATTTATTATTCAGCGCTCTGGCGGCTCTGTACAGAGTTGGGCACGTGCCCAACTCGACGCCTCCGCTTTCAGTTCAAAATCGTCAACATTTCTAAAACAGTTCTGCACGTGCAGATTTTCTAAATAAAAACTTGTATAGGGGGGGGTTAAAGGGTGCTGAATCCGAATATGTTGACAGAAATGATGAATTCCGAACTTTTCAAGGAGCCCATTAGGTACCTAGCAATGAATCCAAGTGTTCCTTATTCCTGGCACGACCTCTTTGCTTCGAACACAAATTTTTTTAAAAACAGCCAAATCGGGACTTTTTTTCAGTTTTGGACTACGCACCAACTTTATCCCAGTGCATTTTTTTTTTTTTTTTCAAGATTTCTTTGGTCAAGTTTCTTCAAGATCGGCAAAAATGAGGAAACAAACGGGCAGAATAATCAAATAAGTAGGTATCAAATAAAATAAAATCCAATGAAATGAAAAATGCCCAATACCATGTCCATTTTGGTTTATTATTCTTGAAATATTTCTAAAACATTTTCTGTAAGCATAATAAACTTGTTTTCTAGACTCTAAAAAATTTCATAGTGCGATTATGGACACACGTTGGAGTAAAATGGTGCAAGAGAAGATGATAGGTTCACATAGAAAATTAGGGCCATGAAACTTTGTTTTTCATTTTTCTACTCCCCCCCCCCCCCCCCCCCCTGGAAATTGTGTTGTGTCATGAGGCTCGATCACAACTGACAATCCTGCGTGGTCATTTCCGCCTATGACGCGGTCAAAACTGGTAATCCCGCAAATCGTATTTTCCGTAAAGTAACTGTTGTTACTATCGTCCTGCCTAATAATTATTGACCGAGCGTGTTGGACACAACCTCAGCGCCTATCGTCGAGCAAATCCTCCTAATTGAGATTGATAAAGTATTTGTCATACCGCGTCTCACATCACAAGCAAGATACGAAATTTATCCACTGGGGGGGTATATGACTAAAATTCCTGGTAGGTAATACATTCACCGCGTTCCATACTCTCCTACCTTGACCTCATTTTCACGGGAATTGGGAAACATTTCTAATTTCAGGGTTTAAACGGTACTTGATTGGAAGGCTGGGGATATCGCGTGACGCGCCTATAAGTGATAATACGTCCTTTCAACCATGGCGATTTTTTTTTCTTTTCGCAAATGAGGTGGTACTTGTTTTGACAATTGTCATCAACACCCACGTGAAAAAAAAGAAAGGATTTGGCCTTGAAATCAGATTCTGACGTTTTCTAATTGAACAATTATTGGAATCATCTGTGACTCTAGTCACCTTCATTTTGACTGTGCTTGGTCGAGGCCGCATCGGTGAATTTGCATGAAACGTTACTTGCAATTTTGGTTCATTCCAGAGGGCACTGATTGAAGAACTTGGGTTCATGTACGAATCTTATGACGTCACTACGGAAGATGGATACATTTTAAATTTGAACCGCATGGTGGTTCCTGGAAAAGCGAATCGACGTGACAAAGGGATGCCGCTCCTTTTGATCAACGGCCTTTTCATGCATTCGGAAGCCTGGCTGATTCAGTCGACCGTTAACAGCAACCTGGGTGAGTGAGACGTGTAGCGCTCGACGAGATGGTGAACTCGGTGATAATGTTATTTCCTCACAGCTGCCACATGGGCCAAAAAGGGGTACGACGTTTGGCTTGGAGATCAAAGAGGGACCATCAGATCACAGAGGCACGTCCACCTGTCGACGAACCAAAAGGAATTCTGGGATTTCTCGTGAGTGAGTTTTTTACTTCATATTTTGGCTTAGCGACATGCAGGCAGTGTATGATGCAACCGGGGGGGGGGGGGGGGGGGGGGGGAGGTTTAGGGGATGAACGGTCCTGGTGATATGGTTTTGGTTCGTTTTCGTAACACATGTTGTTACAACTCTGCCCACCATTCGTATGGTAGGCACTCATTGACAAACTTTGGGTGCCTATCCTATAGGACATTTGACGCTCTACAACTTCCATTATGTAACATTTTTCGATTGGATCGGCCGTTTTGAAGGTAGAGGGGGCTGTTTGAAGTGCAAAAAAGTGTTTTTTCGAAAAACGTGTAAAAACCCGCCCTTTTTCAAATCGCTCTATAGAAAGAGAATGGATAGCAGGCATCAGGTATACTAAGCCACAAATGTCGCCGGATTGCCTACCTGATGGTCCGGGCCACGCCCTTCTTGTCACTCACATTCCCCATTACTCGTTTCAAGTTATCAACCATCAAAGTATTTTCTTGTCAAGTTTGAAACGTAACTTCTTTTTTTTTAGTATCTAGTGGCATATTAGATGGTTTATATACGCATCTTTTCATTTCATACCTCACCTCAATGCTCAACGACCAACAGGACCTCATCCCTTCCATCCATAGGTACGCAACCCTCACAGCACAAGTGATATATCACTATCACGTATATATACGTTGTAGCTTTCTGTTGTTTGCTTACAACGTTGTTCTCCAGTCTCGGTGTACGGAGTACAATCAACTTTGACTAGTGAATTTTATAGGACATTTAATGCCGTAATTTTCTCATAATAGGGACGGTTTTTGAAGGTTTTCGCAGGTTAAACACTAGAAATAGTACGTTTTTCAAACTTTTTATGGTTGGTACGTGTTCCTTACTGAATTCCCGACAGGATGACGTTGCGAAAGTGTAAATATATATATTCCTTGTATTTTTATTTTATTTTTGAAAAGTGTCCCTATTCTAGTTCACATGTGTCATAATAGGGACACACCTTTTTTTAAAGCTTAAACCGCTTCACAGCCCTCGTATTCTCAATAGGGACATAGTTATGCTTTTAAAAAAACCATTTTCCGATCCAAAACATAAAAAAAAATTTTTTTTATGAACTTTTCCATATAAATACAAAGGGTTGCCCTAGAAAAACTGCATTTTAAGACCCTTATCAAAATCACAGGTTCCATATCACATGTTTCATAAAAATACAAAGGGTTGCCCTAGAAAAGACTACATTTTAAGACCCTTATCAAAATCACAACTCTCAGGGTTGCGCAGCCTCGGAGCCATGGCGTTGAAAAGACAGAAACATGATGGTGAGCGGTTTACAGGTGGTAGGTAGGTAAATACCGTCAACGTGGTGGCTATATTCATATGCATCGTGGAAAGATGAGCGAGTCCACGGCCGAAGACGTCCTCATTCGATTCGGTATGGCTGAAAACTTGCAAATTGACCCAAACACCGGCTTATTTCCACTCAAAACAAAACGAGTCCAAAGAGAGGGCTCACTACGTTCGGCAAAATCGAGATTTCGTCTATATAAACCCATTAAAACACGCTGAAATGACGTTTTTGATCGAAAATCGGCCATAACAGCAATGTCCCTATTGAGGAACCTGGACACCCCTAAATTGCCATTTTGGGAAAAAACACTTGCCAAAATTCGCTGGTTTCACTTTTTTGAAATCTGACAACGGCGTCCCTCTAGTTAATTATGAGGCTAATAATAAATCCAGGTGACAACTTACCAGATGGTCCCCTTATATGATCATCATGAGAAGTTTTTCGTACAAACTGACAAAGCCCTTTATCACGTTATCACTGTTATCACCTCCCAGACGGCGGGAGTTGAAAAACGTCTTCTTCTTTTGTTGTTGACTCATCATTAACATCCAGAAGAGTTGACTTTCACCATGAACGTGAATTTTAGTGTAATAGGACGCCGCCAGGGGCGATTTTAATCTCGTTCCGCCAGTTCTGTCCCTATTCAAGGTACTGTCCCTATTATGAGCCCTTTTTAATTGTCATTAAATGTCACAAGTATCAATTGGATTTTCTCCATAGGAAGCATAGTTTCAGAGTTATAAGCAAAAAACTGAAGAAAAAAAAAGTGCTAACATTATGGAGTTTTTTGCGAATATCTCAAAACGCACGGGTATTGGTGGATTTATTCAGACTTGGATTCAGCACTCCAAAAAAAAAAAAACCATAAAACCAACAAATCCAACCGTTTATTTTTTCCACGTCCTGATACGCATTGACGGCACTACTAGCCCAAAAGCAAAAAAAAAAAAAACTGCCTCTATGCGAACTTGCGACTTCGCGGGGATCCCGATTCCGCGGCTCTCTGAAGGTTTAAATTGAATTCTGAAACACCTGATAATTCCTTACGATATTTCAGCTATAAATCCAGTTAAAGCGATGTATTAATACAATTTCACCGCATCTCACTCGAGCTTGTTCTACCGTTTCCAATGACCTATTTCGCAGGTTTCACGAATCGGGAATCTACGACCTTCCCGCATTCATAGATTTCGTGCTCGAAACCACAGGCCGGTCCCGCCTGATATACAGCTGCATGTCGCTCGGATGCACTTTCCATTTCATCCTGCTCAGTCAAAAGCCCGAGTACAACGACAAATTCGCCGGAGCCATCGACCTCGTCCCCATCGGAAAAGTTCCCGTCCGGCACGAACTGCCAATGAGCGTTCACCTGACGTTAATAACGCTGGATCTACTGATGGTAAGACAGTTTGCAAAAACCAACGCTCATTGGACTGTGAGACTTGAGTGAACGAAGTTGCTTTTTTGTTTACAGAATTCCTACGATCAAGCTGGGCGTTTCAAAATTGAAGAGGTAGATTTGCTGAAAAAGCAAATGAGGGCCCTCTGTGTACGCGCTCCCTTCCTTTTCCTTCGTTTGTTACAAACGTTCTTTGGGCGAGGAGACCATTTCGTGAAAGTAAGTTGAACCGTTTACGACACTTGGAGGGGAAACTGATGGTATATTATAGCGTTTTGAGGCTTCCACTAGATGGAAGAACTGTCGCAAAAGGATGAAACGAATCAGTAACCGTCACGTACCCAAATCAAACTTAGACCCTCAGTGAACATCTCCAACCCCAACTTACTTGCTGTACAGAGCCATTAGATTGTCTCGGGGCAATAGAATCTATTCTGGTCCTTCAGGGGTGTATCTCCTTCTGCTCTCTCATGATGGACTTGGCTCTTGGTTTTATCTCTTTGTACACTTTGGTAATGTGGCATTGTTTGTAACTGGCCACTGCTAAGAGCCACAGGGGCTGCTTTTAGTAGGCTCCCACCACAGAGCTCCACCTACTTGGTTATCGGATTGGCTATGGAGTTAACGCCATATATAACCATATATAAATTTACAGCCGTCTCTTCTTTGAAATTGGAGCCCTCGCAAGGCACTGCACCAACTTTGATGGTGAAATGGCAGCAATAAAGAGAGCCGCCGAGCTGTTGGTTTCACTCCTGGCAAAGTGGTATTTCTCGTGGACTCAAGAGCAGCAATTATGGCCCTGGCAAACACAGATGAGGAGTGCTTGTTTACGGATAAAATATCACTAGCAACGAAATCTCCGATCGTCTGGTATATGGGGGAAGTGCCATGCCAGCTCTGGAGGCAAAGAACCTACCACTTTCTACAGCATATCGGAAAATCGAGTGTCATTGGAAAGGAAATCCACTACAAGCGCTTGCTTCATTCCATTGGGAGGAGATGGCAGTCTCCTGATGGCTTGCTCTGCGCTTGAGCCTTATCGCCTACAGCAGGACAATGACGATGAAGCAACAACTCTAATGGCTTAAAAGGCCTTGGAAAATGCGGCGTATTAAAACAAACGTGGCTGCCACTGGCTTCTGGTGGGGCATTATCGAGTAGCTCCCATCCTCTGGAAAGAGTTACAATTGCTATCCATGTTTAGACCCGTCACGAGGAACCAGTATTACGATTGCCACCCGTAAGAGATCCAGCCACTGGTCTGAAAAATAGGTTTGCCACAGAGCATACGGTTCAAGGTAATGGCCAGGTGGATGGATTGCATGAGCCCCTACAAGCCAGTAGTCCAGACCTTTAAGACGTCTTAAACGTATATGTAACTATAGTTATGGAACAAGAACTCAGCGTCTTTTGCCGTCAACCACCGGTGTACTGCCCTTCGCCTTGTACTTGCTGCAGATACCCTGCTTCGTAGGTATCCTGAATGCACTGCCAGCATGCACACAGTGGCCTCCACCTTCCGCTGCTCTCGAAGCTACTTTTGCTCACAATATATGCACCCTGCACATGGGCTCCTGGATGCTGCATAGACACTCAAGTGTTTAGCTCCTAGTCGGTAATCAACTACTGGCTTGTAGGGGCTCATGAAATCCATCCACCTGGCCATTACCTGTGAAAACCTCGGCATCCAGGGCGACCCTCTCCCTCGCAAATGCTGGGTAGCTCCAAATGCTTCACGGGGTCCTCTGGGTCGTTGCACCATGCACTGTATGGAGCGTCCGCCAGCACCAATTGAACTATTGAATAGAGCTATCATCAGCCCCTCCTCCATATCGGGGAGCGCCACGACAGGAGGAGATGGAAGGGAAGGTGAAACGAAGACCGGAGGGAGGGACGGGGTTCACATTACCTAGAGTGGGAGCCACTGCTCAACCACCCCTTATGACGGGGTGTGACCCAAGCAAACCCCGGAGGGCGACAATTGGGAGTCAATGTTCAACCAACTGGGCCACAGTTGTCTGCAGGGGCCTTCTTGCCGCCGGGACTCGGGGCCACGAAGCCCGTAGCAGGAAGGGCTGGAGACATCCTTACTCCAATCCTCCCTTACACCATCGGGGAAAACCTCAGCTTCCAGGACAGCCCGTTACGTCTCAAATGCCGGGCAGCTCCAAAGCACTTGCCGCGCTGAGCCCTCTGGGTCTGTGCACCGCGCATAGCCAGGATTGTAAGCCAGTGCTCACCCACTAGGTCACCGACATGGTAATTGCTGCAGCTAGTTCCTGCAAAAGTAGAAAGGCAGTCAAGTAAGCAGGGACCTGTGACGCTCACAGCCACAAGACTTTGATGGCTGTAGTGGCACTCTCGACTGTTGAAAAAATGTAGGTACCTTCAATGGGATCTGGACCCGTTTGGATATATTTTAGTGAACCTATATTGGTACGGTAACTTAGACCATAATGTGGTCTATATTATAGAGTAGAATCCCAGTACGTAGCCTAAAATAACAGACCAGTATTTTCTAGGAAGCCATTTGTGCCCAGCTGGGGCTAGCGATGGGAGGAACATCGCTTAAATCGTTTAGCCACATTCTGCAGATTTATGACGCAGGTAAGAGAACATCTGATGTTTTCGACAACAAGAAATGAACTCTGAACCAACGTGAAGTAATCGACGTTAATTTTCAGGTGAATTCGCGCAGTACAATTACGGCAGAGAGGGAAATCTGAAGCGCTACGGGAAAGAGATGCCACCCCTGTATGACTTCAGTAAAATCACTTCCTTTACCGCCTTCTACTACAGCAATATGGACGTGTTTGCACCGTCAAGGGTAACGCTACAATAACCTTACATAGTTGGTTTTGTAAAGAAGCGAAAAGTGAAGAAGTGCAACACTGCTCCCCCATTGTAACTTTTCCCATACTGCAATCGACCAAGTTTAACGTCCCAATATTACAGGTAGTGGAAAAAATGAGGGCGGAATTCTCCGGGCCAACTTACGGCTGTGAAGTGTTGGAATTCAACCACCTGGACATGGCGACGGGTCGGTTGTTCGTCGACATCTTCCCCGACATCAATGAAGTCTTGGACTCAATTTCCGGATACTCCAATGACACCGCCAAAGCCAAATCCGGCGAATGCCCTCCAACCGTACGACAAATTGGATAACATTATGATGTTGAATAAGTAGGTAATAAATTGTAATTTAAATAAATTTGGTTCCTATGAAGAAGACTTTTTTCCAAATCCCATCGTTCATTTTGGTCTATTATTCTCTCAAAATCAACCCACTTTTCTCAAAGAGGGCAGAGCTATACTCTACAACAGTGCCCAAACCATTCGGGATATTAATGCCTACAAGCACTCAGACATGATGAGGATCGACCTTGTGGATGGATTGATGGAGGAAGGATCAAACGCACGGACCTTTAGGTTCGCTGCTGTTTGCTAGGCTTATGAAGAGCTCGTATTCATTGATTCAGATATCCGCCCATTTAGGCATCCATGATTAGTATTAGAAGCAAAAACAGACCTTCAGGCTCTTCCTAATCATACAATCAGTAGAATAGTAAAATTAAAAAGCGAACTGATTACCAGCATTGCAATTACAAAACTTCAGTGGAATAAACGTAATAATTTCAAAATCAAGTTTTATATTTCTGAAGCACTCAAATTTTGTCTGTTCAAGTATATCCAGTGCATCTATTTCGAGGTGCTCAGTACCTACCAACTTATCGTCATTCTTCTTCCATCCGACTGATTGCCAATAGGTTTTAACATGGTACATGTTTTTACGGGCGTGATCTGGATTGGAATGCGAGAGTGAAGTCCCCCCCGTAAACCCTTCGCCCATCTACTGTTTCCTCTTCTCCTCCTAAACGGTAAGCGATAAAAATACTGCGATTTTTTCTATTGGTTTGGTGGACCGTCTGCTTAGGGGGGTCGAGCCCCCTCTTGAGATGCGCGCAAGTAGGCGAATTTGCGCTCAACTTTCTTATTTTAAATGGGAACCCCTAATTTTTCTCGAATTCAGATTCCTTGCCCAATTTTACGTCCAATAAGCGCGTTGCGCGAATTTTTTGGCGCGCGCAAATTGGCGAAACTACTTTCTTTCAAATTATTCGGTCGTTAATAGTTAGTTTTCACGTTATCCTACCTAGAGATCCGAATTTTAATAAGAAACCCAGAAACAACTCATTCTGAAATTGAGCGAATTCAGACGGCGAGTTTTATTTGAACAGGCGTGGAATTCAGACCGTGATGGCCAGGAGGACGGACGGAGGCTTCCCCCCCTCAACCTTCACCGTCCTAAATCTCCCCCCCCCCCCCCGGAAACCCTTCGCCCTTCTGGCTACCATAAGCCCATTTTGTCGATTAATGAATAACTTTAAATTGCCGTGAAATGTACATACTCTAAATACTGTAAAATTTACAGTATTTAGAGTATGTAAATTTCACGGCAATATATATTTAATATATATACCTATCAAGTTTAAATATACCAATCCGAAAAACATGTACCATGTTTCCTTACTATGATCCTTGATCAAAACTTAGATAATCCGGGGGTCTGGGGGTGTACCACAGGTAAGTCATAAGACAATCATGTACCATGACCACCACACAAATCACAAGCGGCAATGGTTTTTTGACAACGTCGAGCTACCGTCTAAAATCATGGTTTTTTAAAATTATTATTATTCATTATTGTTTATCATTCATTCACGACTCACATACAATGCCGAAAAAAAGCTTTGAAACCATAAAATAATTTTGACCGGGTTTTTTGCTATTTCGCCCACTTTGCCGTTGCCGTACACAGAAAACTTAACTTTTGCTCAATTTACCCAGGTATAAAATTTGCCGCGTTTTTGAGAGTTTTTTGGGGGGGGGGGGGGGGGGGGGCTCTGAAACGAAACCACTCAATTTCCAATTGGGTTCAAAACAAGAGACTTTATTGAACAAAACGTGGCAAACAAATTAGATTCATTAAGTAGATTCAAAGAAGACAGTACCACAATTGGAGCACACTTAACGATAATTGATAACTAGCTAGAAGGAGAAACATCACAGTTTAAATATCTAAACACCGTAAAATCACTAAAAATGTTCTTGCCAACTGCAGAAGTATTAAACAGATCAAAAGACGGAAAACAGATCGAAAGTAACAGATCAATGTAGGTTTTTTTTTAACGATTCTTAAATGTTACCGATTACTTAGGTACATATATAAAGGAAGGTTATCTAGCAGATTTTTCTATGGTACTGTCTGATAGGCTACAGGAATGTTTTAAATATCAGTAAAACACCTAATTTTTGCTAGCGCACGGCTATAAATGAGGAAACAGTAAGCAGAAATGGGGATTACATTAGGTTATAACTATTTTCGTTTAGTGGTGACAACACCCTTAATTATTTAGTGCTTTGTGATCACGTATGTGAATACCAAACGTGGTTACGCGTATAATACATATGGTTCATTTGAAAGAAACGCAAATTCTTAAAACAAAAACGCCCACCCAATTTGTCTTTGCGCATGTGGGCTTTCCAAGGGGCGTACGGAAGGGATAGAGTACAACAATGAGTCCACCCACGAGCTTGTCACGGAGAAGAGATTCGTACAGTTGGCCGGCAATGTAGGAGTGTTCATCTTGTTTCGACTACTTTTGTTGTACAACCAAAATGAAGCTCTAATAGGTTGAATGGTACGTTTAGCAATGCAGTAACTCTCAACATATTTGAGTAATGTGGGCATGTTGGCGTAATAAATACCGTCGGAAACTTTGTTGGTGTAAAACTGCGTGAAATGCATGAAGAGGAAATGTGTGTCGTGGGTAGACTCATTCGGGGTATTACGCCAACCGGAAGTGAATACGTTAGATCTAGTTAGGATCTCTACTTGGTGTACAAGTAAATGGCGACGATAAGACCATACAGACCCAAGACTTCGGCGAAAATGAGGATGAGGATCATTCCGACGAAGAGGCGAGGCTGTTGAGCGGTGCCGCGGACGCCGGCGTCGCCGACGATCCCGATGGCGAAACCGGCGGCGAGACCGCTGAACCCGACGGCAAGCCCGGCCCCGAGGTGCATGAACCCTTTGAAGAGCGGGTAGGATGAGGGGGCCTCAAGGGAGCCGGCGATGAGGACGGCGACGACCAGGCCGTAAATGGCGATGATACCTGAAATCAATCGTGGATTTGAAAAAAGGTCCGAGATGTCGACAGAAAATTCAAACAAGAGTGACAACTGCACTACCAGTCAGGACACCATCCCAGAAACCTCAAGTGTTTGGGTGTGGCCAGAATGTGGTGGCCTCACGCGTCAATGTAACACTGATCAGAACATAGAATTTGAAGCCAATGTAATACTGGTCAGAGTGGGAGTAAGTGAGGGTAAGTCGGGAGGTTGTGAAATGATATGCCTACATACTAGGAGGCCACCCCTGCTGGCTAAAGCCAGCCAACCCCTAACCTCAGACCCAACAACTCGCTTTGCCCTCTTCATTACACTAGTTTCGTTCCAGGTTTGACGGACTGTTAACAGAAATCGACAAAGACATGCGCAGTTGAGAAAACGTGCTGTTCCAGGTCGCTGGGTCGGCGAAAAGTCGCCGTCGCCGGCTGTTCCAGGTCGATTTGTAGGTTGAAAGCAGTTCAACTGCAGTCGGACGGAAACCGGCTCGAATGAGTTCGATTGGGAGCTGTCGACTATGATAACCCTACCCAGTTGTAACCTCTCTCACAACCTTCTCACTTTATTTTCGGGCTCGGCGCGTCAAGTTGTACTCACGTCCTCCCGAAGTCCTCGTAGATACCCTCAAATGACTTATTCCCACCCTTATGATACTCCTCTCTCGAAAAAGGTTGATTATTCTGAATACAATAAACCAAAAAGTATCCGAGTTTATCACTTGGATTTTTCCATATGAAATTTACTGTCACGTGAATCACCGTGAAGTAATTAAATTGTTGAAGCATTACTTCACGGTGATTCACGTGACTTGGTTCAACAAATTTTGTTGACAGTTCGCGTTCCAGGTCAGCAGGTGGGCTGTTCGACAGAACTCAACAGCGATTCAGAAGGCATTGGGAAGTTTGGTCAATAGACGCCGTCAGACCTGGAATAAACCTACTTTTATCGTTAAAGAAATACTGAATGATGGTTGGTGACACCCCCCCCCCCCCTCCAACCTCCCACGGCTCGCACCCCCACCCCCAACGTTTCGTTCAACGAGAAGAACCGAATGAGACCAACTGCAAGTCGTTTCAAAGCATAGCGTCTTGGGGTTGGTCTCATTAGATTCAGCACAAACCTTCTGATGAAACCCATGCGCTTACCAACCTCGTTCTCAAGATTTGGCAATGAGATGGGTTTCTTGACTAAGTCATTTCGCTTCGTTGTTGCCTCGTCAATTCAAATAAAACGTAATGATGGTATTTTAACCTGTCTGAGAGAGTTAATGCAATGTTTATTCTGATAAATTTGTTTGTGTAACGATAAGACTTTTTTTTAAAGGAAAAACGCTCTGGGTAGAATCCACGTTGGATCCGCTTGTGGACTTATATTAAGATAGGGAGAAAGATGACTCCTCGGTGGTTCTAAATAATTTAGATAATTTTAATTTAAATTAAATTAATTTAATTAAAATAAAATTATTGTTTATTTAAAATTATGGGCAAACAACTTCACTTGAGGACTTTTTATTATGCCGTAGATGGTTTGGATTGAGGGTGGACGAGATGTCCGAAACTTAGTCTGCGTCAATGAACGATTAGCAAAAGGCAGACGACCTCATCACTGAAACCTAATTCACTTCATTTTGGTTTTTCATTCTTGGAATAATACACTTATGTAATCCCGACGTAGGTCGACAATTCTCATCTGCCTCAAAACTTGACATTATGCGTTTCAAGAGGTCTAGATTCCAAAAAAGAATTGTAAGTCCGCCGTACGCCGTCCGAGCCGTTTTGAGCAGTAGGAATTTTTTTTAATCTGAAATTTTGACAAAATACTGAGCTTACCATATTGTGCCCGCAAGGTTTTCATCCCGATCGCCCAAACCCGTGGAGCGCTATGGGGCTAAAAAGGGGCCACGGGAGGATTTTTAAAGGTTTTCGGCTACGGGGTCGAGTTAGGTGTCGTTTTCGAAGTATTGTGGACGTAGAATCCATTTTTTTGAGGGGTTTCAGGACGTTCCGATTTCACCATGTTGATCTTTGGGCTTGATATGGGGCTAAAATGGGATTTTTGAAGGAACCCAGGAGGTAAAATAAGTCGTTTTTCGAGTAACTTTGGACGCAAAATCTATTTTTTGGGGTCCCACATCTGACAAAATATTGTACAGAAAAGTTTTTTTTTTCAAAAATAATTTCTTAATGACAGAATTAATTGTTGCGCAATTAACCTACATCAAAAATAATGAACCCTTGTGTAAAATTTGCAGCGTTTTTCTTTCTTGGATTAATTTCCTTATGTATTCGTGTCGGAGGTCGAAAATTCTGATCGTCCTCAAAATTCGTCCATAATACGTTTCAAGATGAGTAGATTCCAAAAACGAAATGTCCGTCCGCCGCACATTAGCACAAAATCGAAAAAAACGTGATCTTAATTTTTCAAAAAGAACCTCAAACCATTTGAACGGTAGTTTTAGTGCCATTTTTCTAGTCCTATTTTTAGTGCTATTTTTCACCTATGCAAATGAAAGCTTTAAGAAGTTAAATTGCTGCTGCACATTGAAATGAGGTTCTTTTAAGGAATAAGAAAATGACGCTCAGACGTAAAACAATTCATTTTCTCAAAATTGTATTACCTAACTAAAAAATTGATAATTGGAAAAAATACTTCTCGAAAAAGTTGTGTTGCTTTTCCTCGCAACTTTCCCCGTACAAGGAAACGGTAGCAATTTCTAAGTAAACGACTGTCCAAGTGAGTAGAACAGCCGAACTGCCAAACCCATCATAAGCGTACAGACAACATAATATGGAGTCATAAAAAATTCGACAAACATAATATTATTATGTTTGTCCAATTTTTTATAACTCCATGTAAAGTTAGCTTCTTTTTTTTTTTTAGCGCTAATTCAGTTCAATTCTTCCCTCAAGAAGTGTCAACTAAAAACACTCCACTTCTTTGAATTTTGGACTCTTTCTATTTTTCTCTTGTACGTCGAAGGTAGGTTTACAACGCCTAAAAGTTTCACGACCCTACGATTTAGCCGTATAAAGTTATACATTTTTAAACTCGAGCATTAAAAACGACGAAAATCGAGCTTATTACATACCTCAACTTTCTCCTCTCTCCCTGCGGATTTGTGAGACATTTTTTAACCATAAACATAAATGAGCTCAAGATATTGGGAATGAAACTCGATAAAGCCCGGGTCCAAAGGGGAATAGTGATTTTTCCAATAATAGGACTTATTAAGTTCACGTTTTTTCGATTTTGAACCTCTGTGTGCCGTCCAAGCCGTTTTGGGCGGTAGGAATGATTTTTTTTTTTTTTTTTCAATCTGATATATTGGCAAAATACTTGGTTTTCAACCCGATCGCCCCACCCTGTGGGGAGGGTTTTTTGAAGGGTTTCAGGTATGATATTGAGTGGGGTGTCGTTTTCGAAGTATTTTTGGACGTAGAATCCATTTTTTGGGGTCCCAGAGCCATCGGATTTTACCGTGAGGATCTATGAGTCTTTCATGAGGCTAGAAATGGAGCTTTTGAAAGATCCCAGGAGGTAAAATAATATGGCGGTCGTTTTCAGTGTAATTTGGGACGCATAGATCATTTTTCGAGGTCCCACATGTATCCGTTTATCAACTTGACAAGAAAATAAAAATATTTTTTTATTGATATAGAATCAATTTTTGGATACCTAATTTATATCAAGGAATAATAAACCATTGTGTGAAATTTGCAGCGTTTTATAATGGGGAGGGGATTTGAGTGCCGAAAGTATCTATGATGAGAAATTGAATCGTCCGATGAGGAATGCCTTATTCAAACACGGTAAGTCGTAACTTCGGATGAAATGTCCTCCTTGTTCACTGCAGCTTAGGAAAGTTTCAGTTTCGAAATATCCCTTATTCAACTTAATAGGACAACTTCTTCGAATGGAATCGGAAAGCTGTGAAACGCCCTTTTGAACGACGAAGCTCAAGAAGGTTGAGAACCGCGAGTCCACGCCAAAAAAGTGCCACGCCCCCCTTTCCGGTAGTGACCTTGTTTGTTACGCGTTGGGTCTTCTGCTAACGAAATGAATATTTATTACACATGACACCTTCACGAGGAGAAATCGAACGCCTAATAGTAAAACGGACTCGGAAAATGAGAATTAACAGTTTTTTTACGCCTGGAGTAATCAGTACATCAGCCCAAGGTCGGTAACTTGGAAATGGCACAATAAAGTTATGCGTGATTTATGTAACGAATGAGTAGAAAATCATAGTGGAGCAAATTTGAATTGTACTCCAGTACTTAAGGGGGGAAAGCTTTTAGTAATTACATAATGTTATGAGATAAGATTGATATCAGTGATTAATGTGGTGTTTCCAATGAAGTGTTGACACGATCTGCGACGGATTACCCTTTGTTGAACGTTGCAAATTATCGCACGATGTTATCATTGCAAGATTTAGATCAGTGGTCTCACGTAAATCATGAGGTCAAGCGCCCAAGTACAACCTGACCTTCCATTGTTCTTTTGGGAAATAGAGAAACGGGGTGTAACGAGGGAGTTGAAAAAAAGTGAATTTTGATAATTCGGGATTTCGTTTTGGGGCGTTTACCTGCCATAACAACGGGGATGATGCATTTCATGATGAGTTCGGGTCGCATCACGGACATAGCGGCTATGCCCGTCCCAGATTTGGCTGTTCCATAAGCGGCTCCCAGGGCGCTGAAAATCATCGCCGAGGCGGCTCCCATGACGCCGAAAAAGGGTCCGTAGATGGGGTTTTCGTCTGCCATTGCGCTGAAAACGATGGGGGAATTGGTTCAGTTAATTTACAACCAAAGAGGGGCTTGGATCAAGTATAGCGAGGTCAGCAGAGAGACGAGCAACTTCGAGCGAGGGACCAACTCAACTGGGCAGGGTGGCTGGGAAGACGACCTCGGAAACTCCCAGAATTTCCCCACGAAAAATCCCCCACCCCCACCGCAACGGCAGAGCGCTCCTTGAAAATCCACCGTCGGCCTTGAAATCAACCCAATTCACAAATCCCGATTTTACAAACAGACTGTTCAAGAACGCCGTACTGTTGAGGAATAAAACTTGATATTAATGTACCCTGAAAATATCCCTTCTCGAAAACATCCCGCTTCCCTTCTCGAAAACTCCCGCACGCCGGCAACACTGTCACTGCCCTAATCAATACCTTATCATTTTCTACTTCGTCTTCAATGTTGAATTCGTGACGTAAGATCATTACCAAGTAAGTAATTTTTAATGACCCGATTAGATTTGGAGGAATCATGACTCATACCTTTTACTAATTTTTGAAACGGAATCATAATAAAATTTATTACATTCGAGTTTGAATAACAAAACACCTCTGTTCCGTTTCAAAAAATACTAAAAGATGTACGTTATTTGTGTTATTTGTGTAGTTATTAGTAAGTAATTTTAACCGGAGATTTCGCCCTTGTGAAACGTACTGCAAATTTGTTTTATTGCTCATTATTTATTTTATTATTTACATAATAATTAACGGTAATAGGTAATAATTAACGGTAATAGGTAATAGTTACTTACGTATTAAATTGTAGTTTAGTTATTAAATTGTAGCTAATAAATTTTATGTTATTACCTATTAAATTTTTTTTATATTTAATTTAGTTAATAATAATTAACTAAATTAAATGATGAAATAAAAAATAAATCCAAGGGTTTATTACTCATTTGCATAAATCGTTTATTTTATAATTTTTATTTCATTTTATTATTAAAACTGAATAACAAAATATTATTGAATCAATAAATAAATAGTATACATTTATAAATATTATTTGTTTTATTACATAGGTAGTTAATTATTAACCAAAGGGTTAATTATTCATTTGGGGATTGCAGGGGGAAAAACTCAGCTTTCTCAAAAATTTCAGAGTTGCAATTTTTCATCGAAAAACTAACTTCAGTCGTAAAATTCCACTTTTTGGCTTCTTGAGTTCCTTTGGATGTAAACCACATAATATGTGTAGATTTGAGTAGATCCTAACAAAATCATGGAGTAAGTCCTAACAAAATCATGAAAAAATTTATTGGCAAGATGTTATGAAACAAATAGATTTATTTATAAATCTAGTTTTACCTTTTGGGTGGTTTCTACCTTTATTTAGTTTTACTTTTGGGTGGTTTCAGATTTTTCTCGTCATGTACTCTCCAAAATAAACTTTTTGTTTTGGAGAGTAGATGACGAGAAAAATCCAAAAAAGGTGTTCAAAGAAATTAAAAAAAAAAAAAAAAAAAAAAAAATAATAATAATAATAATAATAATTATAGTTCCAGAAGTTGTCCGAAAAAGAGTTCAAACATTTTAATAAAATAGAAAAATAAAAAAATACCATCAACAATAATTGTTGTTCCAATTACTTTGAAATCAATTTTTTGCTCACTTTCGGTGCTCAAATACGCCACATGGAGTAACATTATGGTGGTTTCAGACTTTTATCGTCATATACTCACCGAAACCAACTTTTTGTATTTTTTCAACTTTTTCAGGTAGCTAGAAGACCAAAATCGTCTCACTCTCCTCCTCCTCGTTCTCCTCATTGGGGCTTCATCACGTTACATGGAGCAACGTTTGGGAGGTTTTAGACGTTTCAGGAGTTTCGTTACGGATTTATCCATGTCTTATGAGGAAATTAAATTTCCACAAATTTTGTGGAAATTTACCCACTGGTAGGAGATGTTGAGAACCAGGAGTACCCTCCCGTTCGCCTCAAGTTGACATTCTTCCTCTGTAGGTACAGGTTTTACTCAGTCTCGATTTTCTTCCGTTTGAACACGTTTTTCGCCAGAACTGACCCCACCATCGGGTTCCGCGTGTGCCAATGCTTTGGGAACCATCATCACCTCCATTTCGAAAAAAAATCGATCAATTAAAATTTACTTAAACTCGCATTTTTTTTAAATCTAAAGTAAGAATTAATCCAATAAATTATCAAATCAATTATTTGCGTGAATTCGGTATAGTCAGAACAAGGTTTGTATTTATTCAAAGTTCTCTTTAAAGAGATTTAAAAAAAAAGAAGAAAAATCAAAATTATTCCTGTATTTAATAGAGGCCAAACGAACGAAAACCCCTGTCTACTGCAAGTTAAAAAAAAAATCCCTACCATCGTGAACGTCTTCGCTGTTGACGTCATCAGTCGTGATCTCGATAGTCGTTCGTGGAATTTGAAACCTCCCGTTCAGTCACAGACCTCACAGCCAAAGCTTATTGTGTCTGTGCGTGAAAATCTTATCAAGTTACGCCAGCAGGAATATAACGAGTTCAAGTTCTTGTAGCCTCTTCAAAAGACTGTCAAATTAATTTTTTTGTTATTAAGACGATCCGCGCAAATTGATTTCGGCTTAGCGATCACCCCGTTTAGGTTACCGGATTTATAGCTGCGTTGTGGTGGCCCTGAAGACAACACGTTGATGCACGCGAGAAATCGTAAGTGAACAAGTAGGGTCATGAAATATGAGTGTGGCAGTTTGTTGTCATTGAGGATTGAGGTCGTTAAATCTATTTGGTATTAGTCTGTGTGGCATCGTGAGGTGAGTGGGCCACGTAGAGCCTCCTATAAGGTGAGTAAACAGTTGAGTTGAGTCCGATGTCTCTTGGAAAAGTCCTGAAGGGCTGTGTGACATGTTGAAATTGAAAGAGTTCTCTGTTACTCTGTGAGTTCGCCTGTTGGTTTTCTTCACGTTGTTAACTCTTTGTACAGGATGTGGGTGCTTGCTAGAGAAGCTCCTCAGCTGAAAATGAAGCCAAGTCTCATATTTTTACTAAGGCTGGCCTGGGAGTCCCGCATCCGGCTGCCGCTTCTCATCATGTCGGGTTTCATGGCGCTCGGCCTCCGGATACAAATGGAAATCAACATAGACCGAACGAGCAGGTAAACGACATCTGCCCCCATTTTTTTCATTAGATATCTGCCCTCTACATTTAGCCTACTTTCTAGGTTCCTTCCGCGATTGAGGCTCGACGATGACGAGTTTGCTCTGACGGACGGCGAGGAGATGGATACTGATTTGGATGATGAAGACGAAGAAACTGAAACGGACGAAAACGACGAGAACAATGTAAGTATCGAAAAGAACAGCCGGCCCGAAACAAGCATATTCTACAAACTGTATTGTCGGTTTAGGATGACACTTCCTGGTTGAGGGATTCCAACTACGACACGGAAGATTACGATTCATATGATGACTCGTACTACGACGACATGCCCGCTTCCCCCGCGTCGTCGCCGTCTGCTCAGTGCCCTCAGGCCACCCATTGAGTTTTGCTGGTAAGTTCAAACTGGTCTGGGATTGCCTTCAAGCCCTTTCAGCTGCAGCGGTGCTCAACATACTCTCCTTTGTTTGGATACTGGATGGAAACGGCCCATCTAGGTGGACATTGCTCATAACTTCTAGACAAATCGTCCAAATCACTTGAAATTTAGAGGAAATGTTCGTAAAAGTGGGTTTACACGCTCGTGCTATTTGCTCAACCGTCCCAAGCACGACGGCAAGGAGTTAGGGATGCTCAAAAAGAATCGATTCTTGAAAAAATCGATTCTTTTTGAAAAATAATCGATTCTTTATTTTTTGAAGAATCGGCCCGATTTGATTCTAAATTTCCAGAATCGAAAACCGATTCTTTTCTGCTCTTAACAAGTATTTTTATATTCAGTTGCTCTGTAAAACAGATCCATGTATAAAAGAATCAATATTATTTTTTAAATTGAGTCACTGCAACGACCATAGGTAACAGCTGAAGAGATGGAAACAGTTGCACAACAACCACTGACACAGCTGAAGCTTTCCTACCTACCTTTTCCTACGTAATAGTGCTGGTTTGCAGTCGGATTTATTAGTAATTGGAATTCAGGTTTCGTAACGTAATAATGCTTCTTCTTCTTCTTCTGATAAATTTGAAATTTAATAAATAATTTGGAAAAAGAATCGATTCTCAGATGTATCGATTCTTTTTGAAAAAATAATCGCGATTATTTTCGATACTTTTCTAAATAATCGATTCGATTTAAATCGATTCATTTTTGAGAATCGGACATCCCTACAAGGAGTGACGCGAGTGCGACAATAATTGTAGCGCCCTCTATGCGATTGCCTACCAAGCTCTCCCCCTCCCCTGCAATTCAAATCAAACGCCTTATTGAAGTCAGGAAGAAACTCGTTGTCCGTCAGGAGCGCCGAGAGAGCTCCTGCTGGAAAAATCCGGGAACTACGCATCAGCGACCCAAAACCGAGAAATTTTCCCAGTAAACAAAGTGCAGCCTGCTTCAGGACACAAACTGGTCATGATTTCCTAGCGAAGCGTCTTTGCCAGCTGACATGACGGCTTCACATCTTGACATTTGTCCCTCATTACAGGACATAGGAGATAGTTTTAAGAATGACGACACCGCGTGGAAGAAGACCTGTATCTATCCTTAGCACCCGAGGCCCGAGCATGAATGGTATAAGGAGCCTCGTATACGGCGTAATTAAAAAAACAAAAAACAAACCTTGTATAACATACAATTTTTTTTAAAAATTTATTTTACCAGTATATTATACTGGTGAAATAAAGTGAAGAGTTTGTTTTTATTTTCCGTTGTTTTTTTTGTTACAGAAAAGCTGATTCGTCGATCCGAATGATGCTGATTTGATGGGTCAAAAATATCGTGAATAGACTTTGTCAGTGTTGTGCGGAATACGTGACTCTCTTTTCTCTAATCATACTATATATAGTACCGTAAAACTCGGAAAAGAAATTATTAAATTAAAAACCTCTGTATCTAACATTAGCACCTGTTATTACTTTCAACTGCTGTTTTCAGCCAATTTTTGTGGTTTCAACGCTGGTGGCAGCTTGATACCGCGGGGTGGGTTTTGTTTTCCTTTGACTGGAAGTTAGTTAGCGGTATATTTTTGTATGGAATTTCAAATCCTCAATTACTCCTTGCTGGATTTTCTTATTTTATCTCTTATTTGTTACTGTTGGAAGGGTGAGGCAACGAAGGGGGTCTATTTTGGTGAAGCATTTGAACTTCGTGTGATTTCGAAACTATCCATACTTTGTGCGTGTCCCATTGGTTTATTTGTTTTTTTGTTTTTTTTTTGTCAACGTGTGCTCGCAATGGCCCGTCACGCGAAACCGTCCGACCGGCTGTTACTGCTGGGTCACAAAGAGTGTTGGAACCTTGTTCGGAGAGGGATGTGCGCTGGACGGTCGTCGCCTGAATTAAATCCCTTGACGTCAACATGGCGGAAGCCTCGCAAGGAGCCAACACGAGCCATATCTCCCATTTGTTAGAAAGTCAAATCAGAGAGGCCTTGAATTTATATTCAACCTCAGTTCTATTTGGGTTGTTTTCATGTTTAGTCTTACGCAAAACTCATATTCCCTTGTACATTAAAATATCTCCAGGCTATTGTTGAGTTTATTCAGAGAATATTTCAGACTACTTATTGAATTGTCCTCCATTTATTTATGTAGATGGAAATGAGGGGGCGTTTAATGTGAGCTAGTTTGTTGTGTATATTTGAGGTTATACGTGAGAATAAAGTGATTTTTTTCGGAGAAACTTGTATCTTCTAATATTCTCTCCCATAAATTATATGTGGGGTTTTGTCTAAGAATCGGTTTATGATAACCCAAATGGGATACTAAACTAGAAACGTGTCAATGCCTCGTCTTCTCATGGGATTTAGGGTTCCACTCTGCAGAGCTTCAGCTTCATTTTGTCAACTAGGTACGAGTGGGACTGCTTTGAAAACGGCCTTTACGCGCGAGCCGTGTTGTTTGACTGTGTCTCACATGACGAAGGGCTTCTCTTGTGGAAGCTGGGCAATTATGTTTGTCATCAGGACGCGTTGGACCTGGTTAGTAGCTACCTCACGGACAGAACCCAGCGGGTCAAATGGAATAACGAGTTTTCAGCCGGTCTGGGGCCTGTTTCTTTTTCTAATTTATGTCAATTACTTCTACAGCGACGATGTTCGTTTTGCCAACGAGACGACCGTTTTGGTTCGAGTACGAACCATCGAAGAGTAGTCCCAAGCAAAGACAGCCGACTGGTTGAAATGCGCTAGGCTCTGCTTGAATCATTCTAAAACAACGGGCATCGACCTGGGGCACAAAAACTTTTAAAACATTTTCTTAATGACCCTGAATTAATTGTTGCCCAACTTTGGTTTATTATTCTTGGAATGATACACCTACGTAATCGCGACGGAGGTCGAAAATTCAGATCGGCCTCAAAATTTGACATTACACGTTTCAAGAAGTTTAGATTCCAAAAACGAAATGTCCGTCCGCCGACGGAGCCGTTTTGGACAGTAGGCATTTTTTTTTTAATTCTGAAATTTTGGCGATATTCTCGGTTCACCATCTAGTTGTGCCCGCGAGGTTTTCAGCCCGATCGCCCAAACCCGTGGGGCAAAAAGAGGGGGCTAAGGGCTTTGTCGAAGGGTTTCGGCTATGGGGTCGAATTAGGTGGCGTTTTCGAGGTATTTTTGGACGTAGAACTCATTTTTGGGGTTTCCAGAACGAGTCGATTTCACCGTAGGGATCTATTGGGCACTAATGGGGCTAAAAATGGAATTTTCGAAGGATCCCAGGAGTTCAAATATTTTCCGAGTAATTTTGGACGCATAATCCATTTTTGAGGTCCCACATCTGTCCGAATAATGTAAGTAGTTTTTTTTTTTTTTTTCAAAAATATTTTTTATTGACACCTACCTATATCAAAGAATAATCCCTTGTGTAACATTTGCAGCTTTTTTGGAATCTAGATCTTTTGAAACGTATAATGCCTAATTTTGAGGCCGATTAGAATTCTCGACCTCCGTCGCAAATAGAATGGTGTATTCCGGTAAACGAAAATGGCTTACCGGGCGGTTTATCGGCGGGTTTAGCCCGTCAACGGGCGGGTTGGCTTCTCGTTCCCGCATGTTATCAGATAAGGGGACTGTTATCACTGCTAACTTATCAGTGGTTGTTGACGTGTTGATGGCGTGAAATGTTCGCCGACAAACAAAATTTACTTTTTTAATATTTACTTCAAGTGCTGATTGCAATTAGTGGCATAAGCTGTTACAGAATCACCGTCTGACGCCTGAGAAATTGCCTCTTCGTGATGGTAGGCTGGAGATGCTTGTGAAGTATGATTTGATGTATTTTATTGCACTAATCGCTAGCGCTTTATGGTTTATTTTTGGGTTGATTAGGATATGTCAGCGTTTTCGGCGGTGGAATTCGATCCAAAGGAGTGGATCAATCTTCAGTTCAGAAGTTCCGATAACGTCGATAAAGAAGTAAGTTGAGTGCATTGTTGGACGCTCAATTTGTTTGGATGCTTTTCGTCGTTTCTGTCGTACAGATATCAATAATATGCCCTGGTTGGAAGGTAGGCTGTCATCAGGTTTGCCGCTGCCTGCTGGTGTGCTGCAGATACGGATCCTTGTCCCTTTCCCTTTCACTCAAATGACTTGCCACCCCATCCAAGTTTGCTGGAGATCCTCAGCTTTGTATCATACGTGAGCTCAATGAACTTCAGCTGTGGAATGTTGCTGAAGTGGCCATCAACATCTCCCAAAGGGCATTCGGAGCACTAGTCTGATTCGTTTTTGGCAAAGCTTGTCAGCCAGAACTTTATTAATTTGTCGAATTTGCAGAAAGAGCTGTCGACGATCGTCAGCAAGCTCCAACTGTACGTGCAACAAGTGAACGGGGCCATTGAGGAAACCAGCGAACACGTCAGTACCGGTTGATTTGATACGTTTTGCTATCGGACTTTCAACTAACCCATTCATTTCCTTCAGGTAATTAAAAATATGCCGCGAGTCATGCACGACACGGAAATGATTCAAAAGGAGGCTGTCCTTCTCAAAGAGAAGATGCAAGTTGTCAAAGAAGAGATCACTAAAGTAAGGAGGGTTCTGTTATTTGTCCGTTGAAACTCAACTGATCTGTGAATGAAATCATTTTATCGGTAGATTCAAAGGGACACGGCGTGTTCCATGGCTACGCTTGAAAAGCTGGATAAGATGAAAACCGACCTTCAGACTGCCAAGCAGGCGCTCCACGAAGCTGACAATTGGACGGTTCTGGCAACTGACATAGAAGAGGTTGGTGGTGGGGCTACAGGACTTGCCAAAAGCATGTTCGCAATCATGTTGACACTCTCATGCACGAAAAGCGTCACGGAATGGAGTGTTACGAACAATTTTCACAATCATGATGACATTGTCAAGTCTTGACTCTGGCACCCTACTGAAGTTAAGTGAACAGTATGAATATCGAGACAAATGTCTCACTGAGTTGCGGACTTGTACGCAAGCTGATTTTTTCACGCTTTTCGTACATGAAAATGTCAACATTTTAAAATTATTTTTGAATGAAAAATCCCACCCTACTACACCTTTAGGGAGCTTAAGGGGCTACAGGTGGGGTTTTTCGTTTGAAGTAATTTAGGACTTTGATTTGACGGCCCTAATCTCTCCCCGCTTTATACGGGGCTCACACCTGACCGACTTTCGATTCGTCCAGGTGTTCGAGAGTCACAATATCGACGCCGTCGCGGCCAAAGTCGTCAGCATGCAGCAGTCGTTGGTCGTTTTGGCGAACGCCGTCGACTTCCAAGACAGGCAGCTCCAATTGGAAGGGTTCAAAAACCGTTTGGAGGCGATGGCCAGCCCCCATCTGGTCAAAGCCTTCACCAATAAGAACGTTGGTACGTGACCAACTTTTGGTATTATTCAAAACTGAGCGTAATTCTTTTATATTTTTCATAACGTTTCCTCAGACGAGTCCAGAAAGTACGTGGAAATGTTCGCCGGGATGCAGAGGTCGGCTCAACTGCTCAAGTATTTCGCCCGGTGCGAAAAAGCCACCATGGTTCAGGAATGGGGCCGGATCGTGGAGTTGGACCAAGACCATGGCGTGCCTGAGTGGCTCTCAGCTTTCTACCACCTCGTACTCTCCAATTGGCAGTCCAACGTAAGTTTTGTGATTTTCGCCTGAATGGCTGTCGATAGTCATTGACTCGTGTCGTTTTTTTAAGGTTAAATGGTGTCAACAAGTTTTTGGAAACGCTGACATGCTGCCTGCCATTTACATGGACGTTTTGACGACCATGCAGAAGGACATTAGCACCAGTGTTGACGTCGCGCTCAAACAACAAATGGACCAGCTCAGTTTTCTCATTTCATTGAAAGAAATTTCGGATCGATTTTCGAACAACTTCCTATCGTCATCACTCCACTTGGGTTAGTACTGGCTAAGGGTCTCCAACGCTTGCCAAGAAGGTCCCAATAGTCCAGTTCCTTTGTACTTGAAAAGGTAGTAGTGCTGGATGGGGTAGTTCTGATTTTTTGGTATGTTGTTAGGACCCATGCGAGTAGTCTTTGACCAAGTTATCAATTTAAAAAACCTTGTGCCGCCTTCGGCGTTGGCGAAACACTACGATTTTTTCGGCCATTTTTCAGATTTTGCTAAAAACGTCGGTGAACGAAGCACCTTACGACCAAAGGCACTCTATTCATTCTTAAACTAGACAATATTTGCTAAGATTTGAGACCAACCGCAGCTCTCTACAGTAAATAGTTTACGAGATACAGGTTGTTAAAAAATAGCAATTTTTTTCAAAATGTGCAAATTTCACGAAAAAGTTATTTTCTTTGTTAAATATCGTCTGAAATATGCATCCTACCGAAACGCCATAAGAAATGAACTTTTATTACATTTAATTAGCTTTAATTTGAGACCAACCGGAGGTATGTCACTTTATTAGTTTCTGAGATAATGTCTAATAACCGAAAACTGTAGTAAGTGGGTTTGGGGAGAAGTTATTAGGCCAGTCATATAAAACATCCCTACCTATTTTTTATATGTTGTTACGGCTCACCTTGATAGTATAAATCTAGATTTGCAACCCTCGTAAAGTTCGGCATCAGGAGATACTGCTGAAAAACCACGAAATGTTTGCATTATTTTCAGTTTTTCGCCCAAAAAGCACCGAAGAAAGCTTCTGACGAAGATCTATACCCTGATCACTTTTAAAGTACATAAACAGCCCCTAAAAAACGAGCTAATTTTTTCCAAAAAGTGAAAATTTTAACTTTTGTCTATTTCGGAGCGATTTATTGGCCAAAGTACTAATCCTACAAAAAAACCATCGAAAAGAAAGCTGTAGTAAATATTATTATCTTAATTTTAAGACCAGAGTGCTACTGCATACCTACTTGCTCATCGAATTCTGCCAACTGTCGTTTTGATTGCAGGAAATCGCGACGGCGACTTTCAAATTCAGATACGGACGGCCATTTATTCCCTGTACGCGAATTACGTCGCCCAGTACGGAAATTTCGAAGAAAGGCAGCTCACCCGGGAAGTCTCTGACGCCGTCCAGCCTGTCGCCGATCCCACGGAAATGGTCCAGGTTCTCGCCCAGTCGACGTCTCCCGTTGTTTTGGCGTGTAACAAAGCCCTCAACCGGTGTTTCACCTTCACGAACGGGGCAGGAATCCTCGGGCTCAAGTCGGCGCTACAGGTAGTTTTGCAAGCGTGAATCATCTGTGAACATTCAGGTTGACTCTCCCGATTGGATGAAAGAAATGGGTTTTATGGGAACAAGCTCGTTGCTCGAGATAGTTTAACTGGGGACACTCCAGAAGTCGTTGATGTGACCATACGACGCACAGTGGAGTCGAATGCTCATCCTTTGGAAAAAAACAACCTATGAAAACCTCCATACATATAAGAAATTTGACGCTGATACCGAATATACCCCATGTTCCTATACTTAAAATTGCTCCTTAACCTTATTTATTCCAAAAAACCACGTTTTCCAGTATATTTTTCAATTTAGAAGCCAAACAAGGATTCCCAGGAAGTTTTAACACGAAGAAAAGTTGTAGAGAAATGAATTTTGCGTCGATTGAACACCCTAAAATTGAAAATTACCTACTTCAAAAATAAGAGAGTAGCTGATGGTTAAAAATTTACACGAAAATAAGTGTCGTAAGATGATTTGTGCCGTAGAGGTTGAAATTTTGGACACGCTCCAAGCAAACGTCTCCCACTTTCAACTGCTCATGCAACTTCCCCATTGTTGCCCTGTCGCCGAGCTTTGCTCGCAATGTCGCACTGGTCTGTGGAATGGCAACACTGTTCAATTGCCAATCTGTTACAGTTCTGCCTGTTGAAGCATTTGGACCACTACAAAAGTGCGATGCGGCAAATTGAAATTGAAAAGCAAAACAAAGAGGAATGGTCAATGTTCCAAACGTGCCTCAATCTACTCCAAAGCATAAGTAAGCAATTTCATTCTTTCATTCTTCTTCTTCTTCTTCTTCTCCACAGTATTTTATCGTGAATTGTTTTCAGGTGATTTACAATCTTCGGTCAACGATCTCGACAAGGAGCTCGCTCACAGCATTTTAGCTTCGTCCAAATCCAATGAAAAGTCGCTGGGCGAGGTGGACCTGAGACCGATTGTCCTCTCCAAACAGAGTTACCAACAGTTAACGCAGTACATTGCAGGCCTTAAGGAGAGTAAGTGGCGGGGCTTTATAATAATTTATTTGGCTAAAACTTTTACCTGCACTCACCGTTGATGTATTCAGTAGCATTACGATTCCGAGCGGCCGGTGAAAGGGCCCTTTTGCCCTACCACATAATATGTGGTAGGGCAAAAGGGCCCTTTCACCGGCCAACCATTATATTATGTTGGAGCTGCGACATGAGGAAGGGGTCTGAGGCCAGGTGGGATATAGTCAGGGGTTGGCTGGCTTTAGCCGTTTAGACGGTAGGAATTATTTAAAAAATCTGAAATGTTGACAAAATACTTGGTTTACCATCTAGTTGTGCCCGCAAGGTTTTCAGCCCGATCGCTCAAACCCGTGGGGTGCTATGGGCTCGAGTTAGGTGTCGTTTTTGAAGTATTTTTGGACGTAGAATTCATTTTTGGAGGTCCCGGAACGATCCGATTTCACTGTGGCGATCTATTGGGCTTTCATGGGGCTACAAATGAGATTTTTGATGGATCCCAGAAGGTCAAATATTTTTCAAGTAAAAAAAAAACAAAAAACAAAAAAAAAAAAAAAAAAATAATAAAATAAAAAAAAATAAAAAATAAATTTTTTTGAAAAATGATAATCCAACTTTTTTTTTTTCAAATTGTTTTCATTGACAGAATGTCTGCACAAGTAACCTATATAATATAAAAGAATAATAAACCCTTGGGTAAAATTTGTAGCGCTTTCACTTAATACTGATCTTCTGATGTCCCTCTCAACACTCGGAATCGTTCAACGTTTGGAATCGTGTTGCTACCATGTGTTCTACTTTCAGTCGAAACAAAGGGGGGACAATAATTATACGGAATTTAATTTTTTGGCAATTTAATAGTGTTACACATCAAGTGTTCCAAGTTAGTTTTCACCTTTTAAGGATCAGACAGTTTTTAATATACCTTTTTGCGGGTGTTTTATGTTCCTTTGATCAGCAGGTGCTCCTGTGAATTGCTCGGCGTAATAACTTGTTTATTGGCTTGTTTAGTTTGATAGATTATTATTCTCCCCCGATTGCAGTGAGCGAACCCTCCGTGTTGGTCGAAGTGAAGGACAAATTGGACAAAGTGTCGAAAAAAGCGCATCAAGCCACGTTGGACGTCATGTTCGCTCCGATTTCCGAACAACTCGACAACGCTCGAGCTTCGTGGGAGTCGAGCTCGAACACCACTCAACAGCTGCCGGATTACGGCTACGCTCCGCTCGAGTATATTACACAGGTGAGTCGAGGAAATAGACCCTAACCAGTGTTGAAAAAAGTGAGGCAAAGCGGGGTAAGTGCAACCGCCTTTGATACCTGTTTTGAAATACGAAGGGTTAAAAACTTTCATAGAACCGTTAACTACCATTCTAGTGAGGTGCCATGACTGAAATGGAAGGTTAGCTGGGACAAGAATTTTGCGCTCCGACACTGCAGTCTGGTGACCGCAAAAGGAAACGCCCATGTGGCATCCTGAGCCAAGGCCGAGCGAAGGGATTTCGAGTTTTTTCTGTTGGCAACATTGTGTCAGCTTGCTCGCCATTTTGTTTACGTCTCCCAGTTGTGTATTTTGTTTTTAAGCAGAGTGAAATACGAAGTTTTTTTTTTTGTTTCCTTCTCTTCAACGATGGAAGAGAAGAAAACAAAAATTTCTCAGGGAAAGCCATTGAGGGGTCAGGCGAGGGACCTTTGCGCAATTTTTAATTGCTGTTCTACTGTTTTTTTTTTGTTTTTTTTTTTTTAATTTTTACGTATTCCTAATTCTTCCTAATAGCTCCGAAACAGCGAAACTATAAAATAGAAGTCGTTAGGTTCTGTTCAATCATGTCAAAATTTTTCGTTTGCTGAAACCCTGTCTTATGTCGCACTTGCCCCTTGCCAGGTAATGTAACAACAGGTGCTGTCGTTGACATTTTCTTACCTTCACAAAATGAGTTCGATTCAAAGCGCCATTTCTACCTCGTGAATGTAACTCGAAATTAACCAATTCGTTTTCCTGGGGTATTCATGTTAAGTGTTTTTCGTTAATATTCTTCACGTTCATTTTCCGTACAGTGTACAATTGGGAAGGTAAATGGTCGCACTTGCCCCTCCTGTGGGTGGGGGTGTGTTGCAAGTGCGATCACAAATCACTTTTGTAATTTTTGTGGTGAAGGCAGTCGGACTCGAAAATGGGCCAAAATATCAAGGATAATATAGAAGAGCACACGAAAATTTGAAAGCTGAGGATCTGATGGAAACTCTCAAGCCAAATTTATTAAAAAATAGTTCGGTTACCCCGCTGTAGCCTACCTATTTCTTTCCCTTTCATCCCAGTCAAATCACGAATTTAGTCCACTGATGTAAATCCTAATCTACCTGCTACACCAAATTTTTTATTATTTTTTTTTTTTTTTAGATCGGCGAGTATCTCATGACGTTGCCTCAACATCTCGAGCCGTTTTTGGTCAAAGAAGGCGGCGAATCCCAAGCGGACGTCCTTTTGGGGAACGTTGCCAAACAAACGTGCGTTTCTTACGCGGATCTTCTCCTCACGTTGCACGACGTGTCACCCAACACGGCCAAACAAATTTCCATCGACATCGGTAATTTACTCCACGGCCGAATCCAACGAGCCAAATTCAACATTTTTTGACTCATTTTGTCTTTTTTTTTTTTTTTTTTTTTTTTAAGGTTATCTCGGCAACGTTTTGGAAGATTTGGGATTCAGCCTGACGGACACCATTTCTCAAATCGCCACCCTGTTGAAACTACCTCCCGACACTTACCACGTCCAGTCGGCCGGCTGTTCCCCCAAACTGGTGGCGATGGTACGCCAAATGAGAAACATCATTTCTTCTTAATTGATCTGACATCTTTTCTGCAACTCAGGCGTGCCAACCTTTGCAAGTGAATTTATCCCAACAAATTTCAATCTACTAAGAAACTTCGCGCTGCACTATTTTCTGTATATATTAAGCATATATTGTTTGACTTTTGTACAGCCTAATATGTATTCTCCTATACTGCAATAAAGTAATTTTAAATCCACTGCAAAAGCAAATTTCCATCACACCATTCATTTACACATAATAAATTGCTGGGTTAGGTGATCCAGGAATAGAAGACCCACCATAAGAGAAATTTCTAATAAATAGATTCTTACTGTATTAAAAAAAAAAAAAAAAAAAAAAAAAAAAAGGAAAAATAGAGTAAAAATATTTGAGTAAAGGAGTCATTGAAGACTTTTTTTTCGAGAAATCGTTAATAAACACGCTGCGCATTTTACACTAGGGCTTATTATTCTTTGATGTAGATTACTTGTGCATAAAGTTAATTCTGGCAATGAAAAAAATTAAAAAAAACAAACTTTTTTTGCATTTTTTTTTAATTTTTTGTTTTTACTTGAAAAATATTTGAACTCCTGGGATCCTTCAAGAATCCCATTTGTAGCCCCATGAAAGCCCTATAGATCGCCACAGTGAAATCGGATCGTTCCGGGACCTCCAAAAAATGGATTCTACGTCCAAAAATACGTGGATAACGACACCTAACTCGATCCCATAGCCAAAAGCCTTAAAAAAAACCCTCCCGTAGCCCCATATCGCCCCACGGGTTTGGGCGATCGGACTGAAAACCTTGCGGGCACAACTAGATGGTAAACCGAGTATTTTGCCAAAATTTCAGATTAAAAAAAAAATTCCTACTGCCCAAAACGGCCCGGATGGCAGACAGACATTTCGGTTTTGGAATCTAGACCTCTTGAAACGGATAATGTCAAATTTTGAGGCCGATCGGAGTCGTCGACCTCCGTCGCGAAAACAGGTGTACCTATTATTGGAAGAATAATGAACCAAAATCAGGCGATTTTCTACGAAATATTTGAAATGAACATCGTAGGCAGCGAACATATCTGTACAGTTCAAAGGTGCTTTGGAATTTTTAGGAACTTGAAGAATTAATCATTTACGAAGCGTTTGAAAAAAAAAACCAAAAAAAAAAAAAACGAAATTTCAAAACTTTTTGTGAAAAATCGATTTTTTGCAAAGGTTTTTCTTAAAATTGACACATTTCACTATATATTATCTATTATCGTTTATATTTCATTTTTTCTTCATGCTTAAATTTATTTTTTAACTTTTTACTAACTTCATTTGCGTCGTAGCTCAATTCAGACCCCCCCCCCTCCCCCCCCAGTGCTTCTTGGCCTGAAATGGTGAACCGAAACAAGGTTCATCCTGGCATTCCTGGACTGGGCATAATAAACAAACGAATTGAACAATACAGAATATTTTATTTATTATTACCGTTGTTTTAATATTATTCTATACAGTTACCAATACATTGTGTTCTTAGATGTGAGCCTGTTAGTTCTATACAATTGAAAATGAGGCACCCATTTTTCCCTCCCAACAGCGTTTAAAAAATAACCTTTTTTTTATATCTTGCTGTTCACCCTTATAGTTCTATAGCTTATAGTAGGTTCACTCTTTCAAGACCAAATGTAAAAAATGACGAGGGGAAAAATAGCTAGAAAAGATGGTTATCACTCTAGGGTTCTGCTGTAAAGGCGATAAAAAATTATATCAGTGCTCTATGATACAGTTTGTCTACAAGCCTGATCCAAACGTGGCATTGACAAATTGACCGACGTGAAAACCCTTCGAGTGTACTTCTAAGTACGTGATAGAGAATGGGAAAGTAGACGAAAAAAACTGGAGGCCTTGTTTATGAACGGCGGTGATGCAGGGAGGGAGGGGATACAGAGGAATGGGTGGGGGAGGGGACAGCTCTTCCTCCATTACACACTCTTACTGACCCCAACCAGGTTATAAACACCTGCCCCATCTTTAACACACCCTCATTCCACAAACTGGTTTTTAACACCTGCCCCTCCATAACACAGCCTCAATGCCCCAAACTGGTTATGTACACCCACCCCCCTCCATAACACCCTTAAGGGGAGGAGTCCACCCAAAAATGAAGAAAAATAATTTTTTTTTAAAATACTGCAACATGTAAGGAACACACAGTAAAAAAATCAGACATTTTGGCGCAGTGGAAGTGCAAAAAAAAAAAAAAAACGAGATCAAAACAATCGAATACGCAGGAAAAAAACTATAAAAAAATAATAATGTAAACATTTGGTAAGTGTTGGTGTTGTTATACATTTTCTGATACCTAACCTTCCTAAATGGAGAACATACATAACTTCTTCTTCTTTTATAAAAGAAGAAAGCAAGGAAGAAGAAAGAAACCACAAATGAGTGGGAGGGGGGGGGGGGGGCTCAGTTGCAGGGCGGTCGCCCTCGGAGAAGGTTGTGTTGGCTGCGGGAACTTTGAACTGCCTCCCTGAAAAGTCGTGTTTTTCGACCTTTCGGTACAACTTGCGCCCAAACTAATGGGCCGATTCAAAAAAATTTGATTTCGAATTTTTTGTCATGAAATTAGCTAAAAAGCCATGTACTCTGATTTGTAAATTTTGTACCAGGATTTACACAGTCACAGCTTTTAGGTGATCAAAAATGGAGTCAACCTTCCCACTTCCGGCTAAAATCGCACAGACCCGATATAAAATCTACAACTGCATGGTTTTATGGCCTTTTTCAATGCAAATGAAAGGCTGAAAGAAATTTTTCATTTGAATGCGTGGTTATGTAGATACATGTCCCAAAATGCGAAAATCGTGATTAAATTGGTAAAACTTACAAGGCCTGTAGTCAGGTTCCCACTAGGACGATTTCAAAAAAAAAATTTTTTTTTTCATAATATGAAACCTTCAAGTCCCTGCTACATATGGTAAAAATCTCAAATATTTAGAATCAGTACACAAAGAGCTATTGAGTGAGATGCATGGAGAGAGCTGCTGAGCGGCCGCTGCCTAGGGCGGACTCCTCCCCTTAATGCCACAAACTGGTTATGTACACCTCGCCCTCCATAACACACCCTTAATGCCACAAACTGGTTATGTACACCTCGCCCTCCATAACACACCCTTAATGCCACAAACTGGTTATAAACACCTGCCCTCCATAACACACCTTAGTGCCACAAACTGGTTATAAACAACCTCAACAACAACAACCTCAATGCTCAAAACTGGTTATGAAAACCTCCCCCCTCCGAACACACCCTTAATGCCACAAACTGGTTATGTACACCTCATCCTCCATAACACACCCTTAATGCCACAAACTGGTTATTAACACCTCCCCTTACCCCTTCCGCAACACTCCCTCAACCCTAACCCTTTTTCCACCCTGTTATGAACCTCTTCACCATATCCCCACCTTCCTTAACCCCCCCCCCCCCCCCGCCGTTGACTTCTGGATCCGCCCCTGTTCGTGAATTGGAAGGCTAACGACAGACATTTCAACTCGTTGGGATACTAACTGAGCCTATAAAACGTGACGCTAAAGCGAAATAGGCTGTTCAGCGTGAAAATGATGGACGAGCCAATGGTGCCAACCTGATCGAATCATGTCGTCAGTTCAAGAAAAAAAGTCAATTCAAATTTCAACACTAAAAATACACAATGTGCGCAATTTAGAATTGTTGCCTTTGACCCAAATCAAAGCTCCTTTTATTAAATTTTTTTTTTTTTTTTTTTTCAAATATGACTCCTTCGACATTCTAACTTCACAGCCATACACTACGAGAGAATTTATAGTTAAAAGCTTAGTATTATAGTCAAGTTTTGTCTAACTAGAAAAACCCGAAGCTGCTTGCCAAGTACTTGATGGGGTAAGAAATTGAAATTTGGAATGGTGGTCCACCGCGTGTGGTGTCGACCTGGTTCACTAAGGGGACTGCAGAGCTCACTGTCAGACAAACTAACGCATTTTGGGGGGAAAAGGCCACTGTAACTCTGAGAAAAAAAAAAGTCTACCAAGAGGAAAGCTGTTAACCATCATAAATTCTACACAACGCAGCACCCCCCCATTCTAATACTCATCAGCTTTCTCATAAAATAGCACCTTTACATTCAGGGCTTGATAACAACGATCAATCACTTATATAATTTTTAATCAAGATTTTTTTTTTTTTCAATTTTATTACACGAGTTTTTGAGAAATCACAGAAAACTTGATAATGAGACGTTTCTACCTAACTGGGTGTGTCGCGCACAAAATCTCGCCGCTCCTTCAGCTTACGCCAGAAGTGCTCGCAGTCATCGATGTGTCAAATCGCACATTTCACCAAACACAAGATCGGGAGGGCGGAACGCGTTCAAAATGGCGGAAACCTGCACAATGACACACCGCTGATCCACCCACAAAATTGTTATTACAGGTTAAAATGGTAGGAAAATGGATATTTCGTATGATACACTAATAATATTTACATTTCGTTTTAAACAAATTTCAAGCCAGAATATAACAAGTTACGGGCTAAACTGTCAATAGGAAATTCGAACTTTGAGCCCAGCAGGCGTATTTGTTTAGCTTTATATTATAAAGGATTAACTCAACTATACCAGCTGGTTTACACTACTGTTTTGATAATTTTTTTTTTAGTTTAAATATTTTTCTATAATTTCTGGGCAGTATAAATATATATGCTTTTATGAAAAATTGCGATAAATTTTTTTTCTCGAAAAAATGGACCCATTCTTTGTGAGACATCACGCCATTGGAAAAAATCGTGCTTTTTTTTTCCTTTCCCCCATCAAAAGGGGAATCTCTCACGGTACCCCTAAAGCGGCAAAATCAGTTTGGGGTAAAAAACGGAAAAAAGGTACTCATAAAAATAAAGGAGGGGGGGGGGGTGAAAGAATCGATGGGGTGTAAGGGCTAACGGTGATATGACTTGACTACGTTGGTGATGCAGTTGGCGTTGGGACGCGGGTTGAACTGGTTCGAAGAGCGGGACGCCTGGTGTGAAACGTAACAACCCCCAGACAGACATGAGAGCAGCTGTGAGCTCCTTGGGCCACACCGTGTCTCCTGGTCATGCTTGTACCTCTGGCCGTTTGTACCTCCGGCCGATTGCTGTGACAATCGTAACGTAGCACACTCACCATGTCGCTACTATCTCCCTCTCCCTGATAAGGCTGCCCAAAGTTTACAAGAAGGAGGCACCACATTTCCGCGCCGTTGCTTCTATGGAAAACTTGGCACTAAGGAACTCAATCAACTATTTGTGTAAGAAATGGAGGTTTTTTTTCCAAGAATACTCACGGAACCACTCTCCCCCTTCATATGTTGCGGTGTGTACCTCTTAGGCCAATCAAAATCGACAATAAATTCGCAAAATGAGACGTACCTATCTCTGCTTTTTTTGTATGTTGTTCGGACCCAATTTTGCAACTTCCCAAAAGTTGTGCTTCACGCGTAGCACACGAAAAACCGCCATTTTTTCGGCCTTATTTCAGTTTTTGCTCCATATCTAATAAACTATGCTTTGTTCGACGAAAACTACTATAGAGTTTTTAAATATCATTTAAACATGAAATAACGGCGATGGGGAATTGATTGAGCTTTCACGAGAGAAAAAGAAATTTGGAATCGGGCCAATAGTTCTTGAGCCACAGCCGAAAACTTTCACATTTTGGAAAAATTTACCTATTTTCAAAGGGCCATAACTCTGAAACTAATTGACCAACACAGCTCCGGTTGGGCTTAAATTGTCACATATTTAATGCTATTTAAAAACTCATATAGTAGTTTTCGTCGGGCAATGCATAGTATATTAGATATGGAGCAAAAACTGAAATAAGGCCGAAAAATCGCGGGTTTTCGTGTGCTACGCGTGAAGCACAGCTTTTGGGAAGTTGCAAAATTGGGTACACATTACCCTAATGGAGTCCGAACAACATACTAAAAAATCAGAGATACATCTCGTTTTGCGAATTTAGCGATTTTTAGTGTCGATTTTGACTGGCCTATCTGGCCAGTTTTGTATTAAATACAAATTTTGTACCTCTGGCCACCTGAACAATTCATTTTATTGAAGCAATTTAACATTTTGGGGCTAAGATAACATCGACCAACAATGAGTTTCCTCGATTACACTTCCAGAATGTACTCCCGGGAAGTACTTCGGGTCTGGCCGAATTTCACTTGGTATTTCGACAATTCAAAAATTCAAAATTCACTCAATTGGTATTTTGACAATTTTATTCGCAGTTTGGCAGCCAAATATTTACTTTTTGAGAAAATGACGAAAAATGTGAAAATTATGACTATTCCGTTATCGAAAAGTCAATTTTTCAAAAACTGGCCAGAGGTACGGGACCTTCTTCTACTCATGGACGGAGCCGACAGGTCTGGCGGAAGAGCATCCACACTTTGCAGGTTTTCACCCGTTTCATGGGAGGTTTAGGCTATGGTCACATCATTCTCTGATGTCTCAGTTCAATTATAATTACAATAAATAATTATTGTGAAAACTTCAGAACTCAACATTTAAGAAGCGTTTGAGAAAAACGACATTGCAAAACTTTTAAATCTGCTTTCTCTTTGATGAGCGATAATTATTTTAGGGATGAAACAACTTGTCTAACATCCGAGGAATTTGTGAAATATTTTTCGTTTTTTTAATATTTTTATTTATTTATTGAGAAAGTGAGGAAGTAAAAAAAGAAGTTTTGTGGAAAAAACTGAAGAAAAGGGAGTCGATGCCAAGAAAAACGCTGCAAATTTTACACATTCTTCGGAAATGGTACTGTTGGAGGTTCTTTTTTTTTCTATCCAACATATTCAGCTGTCCAATTTTCAAATTTTGTTGTTGCTAATGCCTTCTAAATTCGGTCCTTGATAACCTCAGTAAGCCGGCACACACTATTATTTGTAGTTTTAAAGATGTACATAAAAAAAACAGGACTAGGGAGTGACATTATAGGGCTAGTAAACGCCTCCCTGGCAACTGTGGTCACGCCCTAGACGTTCCACAATTTTGCTGGGGCTAGGGAAGGACAAATCAGCCATTTTCCACCCGTGTACACGTGAAGCTTCAAGGAAGAGCAAAATCGCGGTCTTAAATGTCAAGAGAGCTCTAATTACGTCAAGATTGTAATACTGGAAAAAAAAAATCTTCCCTGTTAAATTTTTATCTACACTAGGGAGAGACAGTCAATAAAAACACAACACCGATAACCAGCGTCACATCCTAATGGGGTTATCACACTGTCGGAAACACCCAGCCAGCCGACGAGCGGCCACTGACGTCACAATCATAGCCAATGACGTCATTTAGTGAGAGCTGCCGGTCCGGTGTCACCCCCCCCCCCCCCCCCTCATATATATGAGCGTCGGGTTCCCCATCGTGCAGTACGAACTGTCCAAACTGCACGATGGATTGCGGGGCGTCGGGCGTTCGTTGAAGAGGGGGGGTGCTCGATAATGGCGGCATCGCCGATCAGCTGATCCTCCGACAGTTATGTATTTTTCCTGCTCGACGAAAAATTTCCCTTTTTCCCCTCACTCGTCGTCCCTCCGACAGTGTGATAAACCCATTACTAAACTGAAGAGGGGGAACGTAAACAAAAAGCCCCCCCACGTGATCCTGGCTTCTTGCCAGTGCCACAACAGCCATTAAGTATGTATGCACAAGTTGTCTGCTTTGAGGCCAATATTCGAGAAAATTTGGGGCAACCGAGGACATTGGATTTGGGGGGAAATGTGGCTGGACGTGAAATAGTACCATCTCCGAAGAATACGTAATCTCCCCTACAAACCAAACAGGGCGTGAAAACGTGGTCCGTCTACTTCAAAAGGCAAACCCCTCCCCCCACCCATAAATTTCAAGTAGGTACCTATTGAAGTCTGTTCTATTGCACACTGAAGATGGACATCACCAGTCTCTAATTGAAAACAAAATTAAAGCAACTGGCACAACACCCCTGAATTGTACGTTTCTTCATCAGACGCCCATCTCAACAAATAACAGCAAACGCGTTATCGAAAAAGCTTCCAAAGTACTCAAATTGGTGTTTTTGGGGCCCTCAATAACTCTACTGTCCGATTCCCCACACCCGATGCATCTCCAACGATTACTAATGAAAAGAAAGATAAAAATACGGCACAAAAAGTGATCTACTGTTTTGTCATAATTTAAAAATCCTTTCCGCGTCCGGCTAGAAAATACCGCAACCCGGTAAAAACGTTCATATTTAAAGCTCTAATCCAGCGTCTGAAAAACGGTTGGTCCTGTTTCCTCCACGAGGAAAAAAACCACCGTTTGTTCATTTTTTCATAATGAAGAGGAAAACAAATTTTATTTAAATGTGTCACAAATCTCAATCGTTAACTAATAAACTCTTAGAGAAAACAAATTTTTTTTAAAAGCTATCAAAATGAAAAGTGACTAATTTTTTTCAAGGTTTTGGCTCAAATTTTGGCTTCTATTTGGCCGGGTTTGAGACTTTTTACAATAAAATGGTTACGATATATACAATTTTAACATCTTAAGGCTCGTGCGAGCCTTTTGCTCCCTTCGTTCCGTTCATAAGTGCGCCGCTCAGGTTAGATTTTCTGTACACGCAGCTCTACATGTGCCGGACACCTGGAAACATGTTTAGAATGTTAAGATTGAAATGTTCTCCGTAAGACTAAAGTGGTTGTTGTAAAAAAAAAAGAAGTTACCAAAAGGGTGAAACGGCGCATGCTTCTCGTCAGATCAAAGCCATTTGTTCCTGGAGGCCTGTCCAGCCCCCTGGGGCAACCTGCGGCCCCACATGAGGTTATATCATACGATCGTCCCCTGAAGTGACTCCTGGTTGCCCGGGGCGGGTGGTGCCACCAGGAGGCCGGTGTTGCTCGAGATGCTCGGCGATGAGTTCTCTTCCGGCGGCGTCACCTCCAGCCCGATGCTCCCGTTCAGCGCTATTTTGATCCCGGACGTCTCCACCGGCAGAGGAGTCATCGTCTGGAAATACGTTTGACTTTCACGCATCGTGCTTTACTTGTTTGTGTTCATGGACGGTTTGCAAGTGCAGAGTGGTTTTCGAACTGGAAGGTCATTAAGTTGTTCAGACCCTGGTACAATTGTGACAAATGCATTTGACCCCCATATGGTTGGAGAAATGTCACTCTACCCTCAATTCGGCTAGAGGTACGTTTTGATCTTAATACGGTTGAAGAAATGCCATATAGACCCCAATATGGCTGAAGAAATGTCATTTAGAGCCCAATATGGTTGAAGGAATGTCATTTAGACCCCAATATGGCCAAAGAAATGTAATTTGTACCCAATATGGTTGGACAAAGGTCATTTAAACCCAAATATGGATACAAAAATTGGCGTAATTTTTGATTGGTCAATGATAAATTGGCAATTAGCCACATATTCTTCAAGGAAATTTGATGCTCTACAACTTTCTCTCAGATCAACCGTTTGGACGCAAAACAACCAAGTTATCCGAAAAACGTGAGCTAAAAACCTAATTTTCATCATTTCTCCATTTTTCGATGCATATATCTCTGTAACGGTTCGGAATTTCGATAAAACGTATATAACCAAAGTTGTAGAGCATTTTATCAGCTTTAATTTACTATATGCATGGTATATCAAAAAATGCACCGTTTTCGAGATATTCACGAAAAACCACAAAAAGGGACCTTCAGGGTTCCCCCAGAAGCTCACTCCCCACCCACCAGGACTTTGAGTATGTTAATTAGGATACCCCCCCCCCCCCCCCCCCCCCCCCAACGTATGTGCCAATTTTGGTTTGGGTTCTATTTATTTCTACCTCAGGGCGCTTTTTGGTCTTCGTTGCCTGGACTAAATGGAGTAAACATAATGAAAAAAACGCTGCAAATTTTACACTAGGGGTTATTATTCTTTGATGTAGGGAACTTGTGCTGAAATTTATTTCTTTGTCAATGTAAAAAATTTTAGAAAATTTTTTTTGGTAAAAAAAAAAAATTCAAATATTTTTTGTTTTTTAGTTGAAAAATATTTGACCTCCTGGTATCCTTCAAAAATCCCAATTGTAGCCCCATGAGAGCCCTATAGATCGCAACAGTGAAATAGGATCGTTCCGGGACCCCAAAAAATGGATTCTACGTCCAAAAATACTTAGAAAACGACACCTAACTCGATCCCATAGCCAAAAGCCTTCAAAAAACCCTCCCGTAGCCCCATTTTAGCCCCATAGCGCCCCATGGGTTTGGGCGATCGGGCTGAAAACCTTGCGGGCACAACTAGATGGTAAACCGAGTATTTTGTCGAAATTTCAGATTTAAAAAACAATTCCTACAGCCCAAAACGGCCCGGGCGGCGGACGGACATTACGGTTTTGAAATCTAGACCTCTTGAAACGGATAATGTCAAATTTTGAGGCTTTGAGGCCGATCGGAGTCGTCTACCGTGTTTCTAACCAGTGCTTCATGTAAGCCAACGATTTTTTTAATTTAATTTTATTTTTTTTGCTTAAAGTTTCCAAAACCCGAAACGTAGCTCATCAGTGCCTATTTTCGATAAAATTGTGAACGTATTTGAACAGGAGCAGCTCCACGAGCGACCGTTTGGAGACCACTTGTTCTAAATGATACCTACTACTGGATTTCACAAAATTGATTAGTCGAATGTGACAGAATCGGTTGATCCAATAGCAAAAGTGAGTGAGATGAGGATATGCACAATCAGGACAAACAATCATTTCGTCTGGAGGGCTATGAGGGGAACTGATCACTATTGGAGGGGGGTTGCTACATGTCCACATTACTTACAGTGCCAAAGGAAAGCTGTGGGAATATGAGAAGATATAGAATAAGAGCCGATTGTTCCTAATTTGATTCGTCAAGACATTCATCGCGTGAACTTACACTGGGGAAGTGGCCGATCCCGATTTCTTCCAAGCTGCTCTTGCGCATTTGAAGGCCTTGCCGCAGCGAATTGCTCCTTCTCATTAGAATGTCATCGACAACCCGCAACGAGTTGGACCTGGAAAAGCGGACACAAAAGTCAAACAGTTTCACAGAGGTCGCTTGGGCGGACACGGGTGGCAACTCACCTTCCCCTAAAAGCGCCGGCGACAGTCGGGGAATCCGGGAGGGACAAAGAGTTAGCTTTGGTCGTCGCCAGCGGCGGCGGACGAGGCGGAGGCGGCGGAAAATACTGCGCGCTACTTCTCCGACTACCCGCGCCGCCTCCTCCGAGCAGCTGCGTCGAACAGAAACTGATGTTGGACTTCCGACGGGAATTGTGCCTTTCGAACGTCTTTTGAGCCGAAAACGGGCTCGGCCGGATCAAATAACTGTACACAAAGAATCACTATTTTTACAAACCCCCCAAAAGGCCCCAAATTGCCATACTCAAATACTTACATGATGTCACCTTCTTCGAGCTTCAAGTCGCAGCTGGGGTTGATGATGACGTAACTGAGTGACGACCTCTTCTCGCTGACGTCGTCGTAGTCGATGGAGGGCAAATTAAGGCTCTCCATCCGGGACCGGACCAAATTCGCTATCTCCGCCCTCTCGATCATCTCCGTGTGGTTATCCTTCGCTTCGTCCCCAATGTTAATTGAATACTGCCCCCAAAAATCAAGCGTCAGTCAAGTGTTGGTACCACTGATTCAAACAAGAATACTTCAATACACATTGAAAATACCACAATTGCGTTTTTCAAGGTTAAAAAAGGGTTAGTGAAAGGTTTAGAAGCCAAAGCTGATAGCGAAGTTAATAACGAGTTGAACTAATTTACAAAATATTTGTGCAAGCACCGATTTTAAAGCGAGCAGAAACCGGTTTTGAGGGAGACAAACTAGTTTTTGGGGAGTAGAAACCTGTTTTTAAGGAGAAAAACCAGTTTTTTGGGGGAGCTGAAACCGTTTTGGGGGAGCAGAAACTGGTTTTGAGGGAGACAAACCAGTTTTGGGGAGCATAAACTGGTTTTGAGGGAGACAAACCAGTTTTGGGGAGCATAAACAGGTTGAGGAAGACAAACTAGTTTTGAGTTAAGCTGAAACCGGTTTTGAGGGCGACAAGCCACTTTTGGGGGAGCAGAAACCTGTTTTGAGGGAGACAAACCAGTGTTGGGGAGCATAAACTGGTTTTGAAGAAGACGCCAGTTTTGGGGGAGCAGAAACCGGTTTTGAAGGCGGCAGGCCAGTTTTGGGGGGGGGGGGGGGGGGGGGGGCAGAAACCGGTTTTGAGAGCGAAACACCAGTTTTTGGGGAGCAGAAACCGGTTTTGAGGAAGACAAACCAGTTTTGGGGGAGCATAAACTTGTTTTGAAGGAGACACGCTACTTTTGGGGAGCAGAAACCAGTTTTGGGGAGCAGAAACCAGTTTTGAGAGCGACACACCAGTTTCCGGGGAGCAGAAACTGGTTTCGATGAAGACAAACCAGTTTTGGGGGAGCATAAACTTGTTTTGAAGGAGACACGCCAGTTATGGTGAGCAGAAACCGGTTTTGAGGGCGACACACCAGTTTTTGGGGAGCAGAAACCGGTTTCGATGAAGACAAACCAGTTTTGGGGGAGCATAAACTTGTTTTGAAGGAGACGCCAGTTATGGGATAGCATGAACCCGATTTTGAAGGAGACAAACCAGTGATGGGGGAGCAAACACCAGTTTTATTGAGCAGAAACCTGCAATTTGTAACTTATTGTAGTAATCATCCGCGTTGCTCTGTATTTTTCTTTTTAAAAGTGCATTTTTGTTGTTCCACTATCATCCCAATTTAGAGCAGCAATTAAGGCGAGTGTAGGTAGAAATTTTGGGCGAGAGTGAGCCAAAACGATAGTATCCCCGTCTTGAAAGAAAAGCGTAGAAATCGTGCCTGGGATTCCCCATTGAGCGCTTTCGAGGGTCTGGCCACTTCGAACAAAAATTATCATAATCCCCGATTGCCTGGCCACCCTCGGACGGTAGAACCCTTGGAACTGATGAGGCCCGGCCAGCGAAAGCGCCAACTAAGCGAAAAATATAAGCTAACTGAAACAAGTAAAACCATAATTACTGACCTGTAGCCTACGTTTCTACCGTTCTGAGTTTATGTACAAGGAAAATGTACCTAACGTGGCAATTTACGGGTGACGTTCATACTCAAAATAATACTTCAATTATGCAACACCGTCCATGCCTAGTGCTCTAAAATGGAAGACATGATTCACGTACCAAATCAACAGGTAAAACCCGAAAGACACGATAAGGATAAGACAATTCGCGTCTATAGCGAAACAGTTTTTCCTCTCACGAGTGTGCACTTTGTTCCCTTGCCCCGGAATTTGGACGAAACTCACCATCGAATTCTGTACGCCGTTGTTGTTGGCGCAGTTTGTCGGCAACGGCTGATAGACCATGCTCCCTTCCGCCGAACAAGGTTCCTTAATCCATGCCAAAGGTCAGAGAGAATACGAAACAAAAAAAGAGAAAGAAAAAGTTGTACCCGAAAAATTTTTTTACGCCAAGCACATGCAAAATCATTACGGTAAATACGAAAAACATCATTCAAAACCCCAAGTAGTTGGGAAGGGCCTATGGGAGCTCAACGTGAATCATCGTGCAACGTTACGACAAAATGTCAAGAATCACAACAGGTGAAATTACTTGCAATCCCTTACTATTTTTAATAATCAACTTTACTGTGCAGAAACAGGATTTATAGAAGAAATATGTAAATACAAATTAAGTTTCAATCTGTAATGAGTAATCTTTATGAGCTACCTAAAAATGAGACGTTATTAATAGCAAGGCGAAATTTAAAATTGTTATAACCTCAAACCATGGGCGATTTCTCATTGCACCCAAATACCTCTGGTGATGCAATTACGAGAGCTCATTAAGCAAAGAGGTTGGGAAACTGGCCTCAGACCCCTTCTACTCGCTTTTTTGATAACGTATAGTTATTTTTTTCCTAAAGAAATTCTGAGCAGCCGGAGCTCAGATGCAGTGAGGAGCAACATTTGGGTGATTTCAGACTGTTGGTTGGAAGGTTTGATCTCTGTAAAGCTGCGCAACCGAAAAGAAGATGCATTTTGCAATTAGCATTGCTATGCCCCACGTTCCATTAGAGTTTGCTTTACTGAATGATGAGCGTGAAGAAATGTACAGTGGGCGCAATGGTCCATCTCGTTGCGAAGCACAGGCGCAATAGTCTAGTTGATGGGCGCAAACGCAGGGGCGCAAAAGACTATTCTGTCTGGGTCGCAAGTCATAATTAAGTGGGGTAACCACCGACCAAGAGGGATTTGGGAGCAATGAGGCCCAAACCATAACCCAATCAATGTTCAAGTTAATAAAACAATGCTACTTCAATATAAGATCAAAAGGGTAGATGCAAGCAGGCCGCTAGGACGCAAAAATCTTACGACCCCGATTGAGAACATTTTTACCTGCGGCGAACCCGTGATGGAGGTGTCTTGCGTCCTGTAGATCCCGATGGGGATTTCGCAGGTGGTCGAGCAGAGTTTTTGGTACAGGCGACCGTACGTTCGAATCCACATGTCCTCTTTGGTTATTTTCATCTGGAAGAATTATGGAAGATGTAACGTAAGATGAAAAGTTCAAGACGAGTTGTAAGATAATTAGGAGTTCTTGAATAAGTGGAGAGTGTCTATTGGAGGTATACGTTCTAAGGGACTTTGTGGCGTCACATTGGTGTTCACACTCTTTATTCAACTGTCTGAGCCACATCACTGCACTCCACTAGGTGCCGACTGTTGCCCCCCCCCCTTGCCTTTTCCCTTACTCTTGGTCCTTCGCGAATCATTTCATGAACTAGGCTGAGAGTGTATCTGATTTTGAGCATATTTGCATATTCTTTTTCCTGTTTGGTAAACATTGAAAGAAGTCTTCTGGTTGTATTTTCACCACTGTGGGACTAAACTGAATTTCAATTTTCAGAATAAACGCATATAAATGCGTGTTCCAGTGGGTTTCATCTAAGTAGTTTGTTTTCCATAAAATTTCCCTAAAGTTGGGCCCTGACAAGAACAGAAACGCGCATATCGAGAGGTATTTCCTGAAGTGCGACTTTCGAGTTTTGAAAATTCAGTGTTACCTATCCATGAAATCCTACTGAATTCGAAAAACAAAAAGTTTCTTTACCCGTGTTTGTCATTTGTGTACTTTGGCACCAATAACACTGGTCAAAAAAAAAAGAAAAAAAAAAAGACTTCCGAGTTGCTGGCTTCTTTATCTAAAACCCTCTTTTTGAGGGTGCTGTATCCGAAAATGATGGCTTTTTTTTTTGTTGTTGTTGGTTCGAATAAGACCTTTTTTCCTGGAACTTTCTCAACACCGAATGTTCCAGTAATCACCAGGTGAAATGAAAAATTTTAGAATGAAAAACTGTAGCTCCCTTAATTTCAATTTTTGAGTGTTGTGTGTGGTTGGTCTCATTCCGTTCAGAAAGGCTTTCAAAACGTTACCTCCGACCTCCGATTTTTTTCCAAGGACTTTTTGGAGCGAGTGGAAAAAAAAAAAACCAGTGAAAAATGTGATTTTTGCTCATTTTGTTTTGCTGTTTTTGAGGTTTTTGGTGGTTTAAAAAGGGTTTAGGCCAAAAGTAAGTGTATATTCGGAATCTGCAGTAACTTTCCTATAAGACAAGTGTCTTTTGAAGAAGTTCAAGTGAAGTAGCTACCACCTAGGTGATTACTAGAAAATTTGATGTACATAAAAAAATGATAAAAAAAGTTTCGAACAAAAAAAAAAAAAAAAAAAAAGCCATCATTTTCAGATTCAGCACCCTCAAAATATCCTTGGATAGATAAAAAGGAACCGGTAACTGAGAAGTTTTTATTTTTTTATTTTTTATTTTTTTTAGATCAGTGTAATTTAGATCTATTTTACAGCAAAAAGCCCACGAAGTCCAAATAGCTGCCCCCTGAGGGGAAGGGGGCCTTGGGTAAAATGAAAAAAGTATTCCTGTGTACAGACAAGAAACCCCACAGATGGATTCTATGCCCAAAATTACTCTGACACCGACGCTTCATTCTTCATTCGACCTCCTGCCATCCTTCAGAAGCAAAATATGTCAGAACCCCACATAGAAGCCTCCACATAACCATGGTGAGTTCCGAAGGGTCTGTCACCTCCATATAAGGACTTAACATCTAAACAAACTTCGGTAACGATATCTCACTCAATCCTATGGTCAAATACCTTCAAAAATCCCTCCCACAGCACCTTTTTAGCTCCACAGAGCTCAACGGTGTAGTCCCTAATAAATTGAGTCTACGTCCAAAATTAGTTCGAAAATGACTCCTCAAATGACTTCCTGGCCGAAGTCATTCATAACCCCATTTATAGCCCTTGTAAGTTAGATTTTTTGTAACTCTTTCCTTTCTATACATTTTAATGATGTTTTCGAGTCTTTTCAACTCCATAATATGAGGTTTTCGACCATAACTATCAATCATAAAACAGACGTTTTTCGAGATTATTTAGTGATTTTATAGAGCGTATTAATCGGAGCACTAGTGATGGCAATGATGAGAATTGGACTGTGTAGAATTCTGGGGGTCGTCCATCCAATGATTGTCACCACAGGTGAAGAAAACCCATCAAAACTCCAGCCCACTGAAACCCATGGCGGATCTCGCCTCTGCCGGCCAACCCATAGGAGACAGTGATCTCATCTACAAGGACTTGACAGAAATAAAGTATCCAGAAGTCTGTACGACAGTACGTCGCACGACTCTTGCAGACGACCAGTGAAACCTTTCTCAAACGTTCAACCATTTTGATACCAATTTCATCAAAATCGGTTGAATATTATTAGAGATTGTGGGGAAAACTCCACCACATCCAAGATAACAAGCTTGGCAAGCCACCGGAGTTAGTTCCAGGAGGTCCCCCATTGAGACGTCTCTCTGAAAGACTGTCAAAGCCTGCTGTCCTCGCAGCTTATCGCAGCAGAGCTATGCAACTCTCTGTTGGGGACACTCCCCAGCAGCTTCCATTGTTTTTGCATCTCAGAGAAAAGCTGTACGAGTCGTGGCTGGTGTTCGCTATCGAGAGGACTGTAGACCAGCATTTGTCGAGCTCGGAATTCTCTATCCCTGCTATTTATATCCTTGAAAGCTTAATTTATGTAAAGAAGAACATTGATAAATTCTTTTAACCCGACCGTAAATACTCCACACGCGGCAAAAGCAAACTCATACTCCCCTTTCATCGCCTTACTACTTCCCGGAATAGCACCAGTTGGTGGGGGCTCAAATTGTTTAACGCTCTCCCAGCAGATATCCGGGATGCTCCAGCTGGTGCGTTCAGACCTCCTCCATACAGCGTCCGCATCTGAGAGAGGCCTGCTGTTGGGCATCAGATCTCTCTGCCAAAGACTCGAGGCAGTCAGGGTACCCAGACAATTCCGGCGAGTATACCCAAGCCGAGTCCTCTGTTCCATAAACTGTACATCCAATATTTGAACTCATCCACTTAAGTAGCCCTCTCTCAAAAACCCCGCTTGAAAATTCAAAATGCGGAGCCCGCCCGGCACCCTCTGGAGATATTAAAATGTCAAAAAACAAGAAGAAAAATGTGTTCAGGGGCGTACCGAAGTGAGGAAACCGGATCCCGGAGCCTGGTCGACCCCCAGGAGGAGGCGGACGAAAGTGATGACGTAGTCTTTGACGAAAGCCTGGTACAACAGGGTGTCCAACATGCTCGCGCTGAAGACGCTCCCGGCGGCAAAAGGGAGCCTGAACATGTACGAAATGTGCGACCCTCTTTCCTTTTCCCTCTGAAAAGGTTAAGAAAAACAGAAAAAAAAGATAACTACCGGCGAACGACTAACCTCTGTGGATGACAATGAAGAGGGCACTTCGAGCAGGGAATTGATACAATAAGGAACGCTCTTAAAAATACAATAATTTAAAAAACAATTAGAACATCAACTCTTTTTTATAGTCAAAAATATTTTTCACAATGGAAAATAAATGTTAAAAAAAGAAGATTAACGATAACAATAACAAACTTATAAAAGCTACATAAAAATCTACTCAAGAGAAAATTTCGAAGTGCCCTCGTAGCTGTTCAAAAATGTATAACGGCCGGTGTCGTGAGTGGTAGACAAAACCGTCATGAAAATGCTATGTCTACGTTTTATCGTATTTTAGGGTTCGAAAGTGAGCAAAACAATAAGAATCGAAATGGAAAAAAATACCCCAAGGCGCTTTCAGTATCATTTTTGTCGCAGGACCAGGTTTTTACATTTTCTCTCTCAGTTTTTACAAGCGAAGAAAGGTAGATAGCAACGGTAGAAATGGCAAGATTTAAAAAAACAACTAAAGTTCTAGGATGGAGAAAAAAACAAATCTAGAGGTTTCAGGTAAATTATAAAACGAACAGCGTAAAAAAGCTACGGAAAATCAGCAACATAACCAGTATTCAAATCAACTTACGGACACTAAGCCTGAATAATGCAAGCTATTTTTCTGCAAAACATTTGGCTACATTAGGGGTATTCTTTTTTCGAGCTTGCATAATAAGTCTCATGAAATGATTTCACAAAAATTAAAAAAAATAATAAATAAAAAAAATCCACATCAACGCAAAAGTGATCAAATGAGAAAAACATGGGAAACTCATTGAAATATTGGTGGCATAATGTAGTGAACAAAATAAAATAAACTTAAAATAATACGCAAGGCGATTCAGGAATTGAACCAATTTGGTCGTTTTTGACGAGACTCGAATTCTGAATTGCGCGTAATTTGATAATTTGATTGTTGTAGTGCATTAAAAAAATAAATAAATACATAGACATAACATTTTTAGAAGCAAATTTCAAATTTTTAACTATTCATCCACGAATCACATTGCATTTAAATAAAACGCTTAATAACATAAAGTAATGAAATGAACAAGATTTGGACCCCAATGGGTGACAGAGTAAGTTTGCAATGAACGAAATAATTTTTCAAAGCTGTGTTTCCAAATTTGAAACCTTCGGTTGGTTACTGAAAGGCTACGCTAGAAACCTCCCCCCCCCCCCCCCCCCACAAACGCTGGTCAACAGGACTACAATGATTTGAGACTTTTTTTTACATTAAATGTAAAAAAAAGTCTCAAATGTAAATTTTACAATAATAATAATTATTTTCAATAATCAGTTTTATTATAATAAAATTATTAGGATACTGGCTGAGACACCAGTGCTTCGCACGAAATAACAAATTCCTGTCGATCACCTATCAAAAATGCAAAGGCTTCACTCGGAACACCCATAGCAACCCGTCAACTCGTAATTTTTCTTGTAATTTCTTTTCGTAATGTTGAAACAAAACAAACATACATTCAGATATCCATTTTAATTAATAAAACAGATTAGTAACTTTTTTATTTAAATCAATTCATTGAATTCACTTCACTTTTTGGTATGAAAAAAAAAAAAAAAAAAAAAAACCAACAATTTGGGCTTGACCCCCTGAAATATCTTTTTGATTCGACCTCAGCGCAACATTTTTCACCATAAGAAGTAAACGACATCAAAAACTTATAAGGATCCAAATTTTGTCCAAAATAAAACACAACCAAACGAAAGCAAGCTTACTTTTGGGTAGCGGAACCAGCATTTGCTTGATTTTCGACCCTGAGCACACAAAAAAGGGGTGAACAAAAGAAAAACAAACTCAAACCGAAAAACGTCCAACAAACAGCCAAAACAAAATAAACAACGAAATTCAAACGTGTGAAATAAAATTCGAAGGGAAGGGGTGGGTTCACACTTCATTCGCGTTAGGCGATGAAATGAGGGGTGACGTACCTTTTCCATTTTACTGAGGTGGAGGGCATATCTGTCATGGGCGCGGAACTGCATGAACCGCATGTTTGAGCTTTGAGAAAGCTCGGTGATGCTTTTAATACTTGGAAAGAACCTGCAAAAAAAAATGTTTTAAATGTACGAGCGTCAATTTTCGTCAATTGTGAAAAATACTACTACGAGTGGAACATTACTTGAACATAGTTTGGACGGCTACAATCGTGTTACAATCCGCCAGTGTGTCCTCTTCGGCGGAGTTGGACAGCTCTTTATTTACAACGACGACGTTTTCCGCTAACGTGATCCCGGCTCTGAGCAAATCGTCCAAGCTGCAATAATTCGGACAACCGTGAGAACACTGTCAGCGCTGCCCAATTCGCACCCCGTCAAAGGGACTTACCAATCTATCGAGCCGAGCATCCAATAAATAAGCGGGAAATACGAGACGGAATCGAGGAAGGCTATGTCGGGGCGTCTCTCGAGGAGGAGGATGATCGGGTTCAGCGAGTTTTTCGACCGGAAATGCGCTCTAAGGGGAATGATGAAATTGTAGATGCCGTTGGAGGCGTAGTCCGCCGCCAGGATGATCGTCTTGTTCTGCCAATTGTACTCTTTGGCGTTTCGGTGCGTGCAGTGTTCACAAACCTGACAAACAAACAATAAGGTTAGCAATATGATCGTTTCACAATTAACAGGTAAACAGGTATATTTATAACATTAAGTTATTTCCCTACCGACCCCCCCAGGACAGACTGTTTCGGTGTGGTTCACACCCAGTTTGGAAGGATTAAAAACAGGATTAAAACTCAGCCATATTAACATTAATACGCACACAACTAACGCTTCTGGTACGCCTAACTTCAAAAGGCGAAACATGGCCAGCGGGCCCACTATTGCTTTTATTAAATTGCAGCCTCCGGGTCGGCAGACCCAAAAACTGCTGATTCTGCAAAACTGCAAACTATACGAAACACGTCGCGGTTTTTAGAAGCACCGTCACAATTATCAAAACATGTGAAAAAGCCCAAATCTAGCACAAAACGAGCGTCTCACAATGAGCTCCTTGAATGTTTTTTTTTTTTACATTTTTTCCGGGAAAGGTTAAAAGTCACCAAATACACACATTGCAGACACCTCATCTCTATTATTTACAGGGCCTTAGGAAATATACAATATTTGAATTGCGAGGCCTGGAGGAGGTACATGACGTGGGCTGCTTAGTCATCTTTTGATTGGCCAAGAGATCTTTCTCACATCTACGCAAGTTAGCCAACTTTGCTACGCGAAAATTAAGCATCGAGGTAATCATCAGAGAAGGATATTTAAAAATCCAGCACCGAGGTTATCATCAAAGAAGGTTATTTGAAAATCGACCCGGGCTGAATGTTTTTATTCCGATTCTGTACAGATTTATTATTTAGCGCTCTGGCGGCTACTTGCCCAACTACTTGATGCCCAGCGTGTGACGTCACGTGCCCTTCGCTTTCAGTTCAAAATTTCAACACTTCTAAACAGTTCTGCACGAAACTATACGGATTTTCGAAGTAAAAATTTGTGTCTGGGGTTAAAGGGTGCTGAATCCGAATATGTTGTGAGAAATGCTGAATTCAGACCTTCTCAATGAGCTCATTTCACCCTTTACTTCGTCATGTCATCTCACCTGAGCCAGCTGCAAGCAACACAAAGGCTTCTTCTCTTTGAGCAGGTAGCACAAAGTCGGGCTGACCCCAATGTACGGCGACACTGGCGGGAAACCCTTGACGATCCTGGAAAAAAGAGAAACCCCTCCATGAACCGACACGTTCGATTTGAGCTCACGAAACTACAGATCCTGCAGGCTCCGAACCAACAACACCCGAAAGGGAAAAAACCCCATACAACGAAGCATCAAACATACAGCCATAAAAAAACATGCCAGGTGGACATTCAACGACGAATTAAGGCAACAGGATATACTTCGGAGGTCGTAGGGAGTCATAGTGTAGCTCTAAACAAGCAGCTGAAAAATTGAAACGAATAACCAACTAAAAAATCCAAAATGAAATGAACTAAAAGATAAATTTTAATGAAAAGATGAAATAAAAATGAAATGTTGATACTGTCAGCAGTAGGAACAAGGCATGTTTCAGTCTCATGTTCCATTTGTTTTCCTACTTTCTAGAAGGACAAGCCAAATGCGATTTTTCTACGTTGAAAAGGCACCCAAGACGGTTTTTTGCTCATTGCCAGCTCATCAAAGATTCTGTCAAAAAGTAACAATTTTCTTAATAGTGTTACTATTCAAAAAGGTTTTTATTTTTGGGTGCCTTTCCGTCATTCAGCGTGAATCCCCTCTCCCCAATTCGTGACTTACTTTTTCATTTCGGTTCGCCAGTCGCTAACCAACGTGTAGACATCGGGTTCATCCGCGTCCGACACGGAGATATGGAATCTGGAGGAGACAAACACCATCATCTCATGCTTTAGATATCGGCGACAACCACCCGGGAACACTTTCAAATCGTGCCACAACGTGATCGCTTTGAGGGATGGACGAGAATTAAGGAGAGAGAAAAAAAAAACGACACTCGCACCGACAACTGTGGCGTCAACAAAAATGTGGTGAGGGGATATGGAAATGAACAGGCAAAATATTAGGGGAGGATCTTCAAAAGTTGAGAAAATGGGGAAGGAGGGCATGGCAAAAATTTCGCTTCATCTCAATTTTCTAAATCTGAAAAGTCCAATTAAAAGTTACAATTCGGCCAAAATCAAAATTGCGAGCGTTTAACACTCTAAACCGCACAAACAATTCAATTGTGAATTTAAAGTGACAAACATATATAAATTGTAAAGGGAAAGATGATCAAACGAGTTCATTCAATAGGTTTTCAAACGCTAATAAGTATTTTCTGCGAAGGAAAAATCTACTTGAGAAGAGATGGAAATGAGTGAAGTGCCTGAGAAAACTTGTGGACTAAAATGTGGTCAGAGCATGCAGGAGAGTGAAAACCGCAGAATCAAACTTTTAAAATGAAAGGGAGGTTTAAGGGATTTGATGATGGTGTTCAATGTTAAGTTAGATAAAATGAAATCAGTGCTACAATATTCTAAGCTGTTACAGAGTAAAACTGTTAGGTGTTTATAACATGACCTTATTGTCAGTTAAAGCAGTGGTTCTCAACCTGTGGGCCGAGAACAAAAGGATCCCCACTAACTACCAAATTTGGACCCCCTCACAACTATCTACCATGTGTGAACCCCCCCCCCCCCCCCCTCGCCACTATCTGCCATGTTCACCACCCCCCACCATGCAATAGTTGAGAACACCTACCCATAAGTTGAGAACAACAATTCAAGTAGCTACGTCCTGGAGTGTATATTGCACTACATTTAAACGTATTCAATATTAAATGAAAAAAAACATTGCTCGTTAAGTTGTTTGTTTAAATGTCGTTGCTCATCACACAAAACAAACTAGTCACATTGCATTTATTTTGAACAGTGTTGGTGCGGACGATCACAGCAAACGTCGACAACGTCACTTTCCCCAAACTGATAATCAATACGACTTACCTCGTTAGGAGAGGAAACCAACACATTTCCCGATACCGGACTTTTTCGGGCAACCTACTAAACGTCAAATGGCAACCGTCTCGATAGACAAGGGAGAAGTGAGCCGAAAAACGTAGAAAAGTATCCGTGCAATATACAAGCTCACGAGAAAGAGAAAATCATGCTAAAGTCCGACGAAAGTTTTTACACTATCATCGAAGATGGAAATATATTGAAGAGTAGAGAAGACAAACATGCTCGACGGGACGTTAAAAATCTATTGTGTACATCGAGTGAGAGGACTGATTCAGTGAGAAAGAAATCAGAGAATACATTCAGTGAATACATTCAAACTTGTAGTGCGCACAACCACATCAAGTGGGATGCATTTTTTAACGTCAATTAATTTCATTCCGGGAAGAAGCTCTTTGGCTTTTTTTGCTTCTGTCACGGAAATGTACGCCTTCGCTGTCAATATTAGTACGAACAAAAAGGTTCCGTCAAAGAGGCGTTAAGACAATTTTAAAGTCTTCATTCAACGAATTGAGAATTGCCGGAATTGTGAAATGTAGGACTCACGCTATTTTTTCTGAAGGCGATCTCCAGGGAACGTCGTCGTCCATCTCGTCTTCGGACTCGTCCAGATCGTCTTGGGGAGTCGTCGAGATGTTGAGGGTCGACGACGTGAACATATCAGGGACGGGAAGGATGCTCGGGCGGCGGCTACCTCTCCGCTGGTTCAGAATCTGAAAACGCAAAATCTCAATTAGTCCAGTTGCCCAACCCTACAGGTGGGTGTTTCTAACAGAAAAATCCCCCAATCTGACACCGATCGGTCATTGGAAAACCACGTTTTTCAGAACGTTTTCGGCTGTAGCTCGGAAACTATTTGCCCGATTTCGAATTTATTTTTTTCTCGTGAAAGCTGATTCAATTTCCTATCGCAACTATTCAATGTGAAAGTTTGGTTTGAGCTTCGATAAGGAAGGAGCAGGTATGTCGAAAAATGGCCAATTTTGACAATAACGTGTTTTTTCGCACATTTATGCCCATAACTCGGGAACGGTTAGTTCGATCTTAATTCTCGTTTTTTCTGGTGATAGCTGATTAAATTGCATATAAGGGACGGTGCATTGCATTTCTGTAGAGACAACTAAAGTGCCATCACCCATTTTCAGTTGACAGCATTTCCGCCTCCAATGGTCTTAGGAGGTTTCCTTTCGTGGAATTTAATTCTCTACAAGTTTGATTAAGTGACATTTTTTGATTGGGTTCGCCGTTTTTTATACACCGAGAGGCTTTGAAAAGTGAGCGTACCTAACCCATTTTTCAGCCGATTTGAGAAAAATGGGCAAACTTTAACGATCCATTGCGGCCAAACAGCCGAACCGATATTAATGAGTGAGATGGTAATTCGACGCGAAATTGTATGCTGTTCAATTTTGGAACGAGTAAAAATTTCTGTAGGATGCGCAGTTTATGGGTTATAAGCAAAAAACTAAAACAAGTGCCAAAAAAAAAAAAAAAAAAAAAAAAAAAAAAAAATCGCGGTTTTTTGGGCACTAAAGGTTCAGCACATGGAGAATCTGGTAGAAAAGTCTAAAAACACGTTCTCTAGGCACCCATAAGTCACCCATGAAAATTCCCGTTTGTCCCGATTTAATCCAAGCAACCCATCTACCGACTGGACTGTCTGGATTTTTTATTTTTTTATTTTTTTATAGAAGGCAAGTAATACTGAAAATGGGGTTAAAATACAAACTGCAAGTTCGTACGAATTTATAAAATTTATGGAAAAATTGCAATTTGAATTTTGGCGGAAACGCGAGGTCAGCTCCTATTGGTTGACAAGTTGGCCACCATAAAAAAACTAAAAGCTGAAGGGTCGGTCACGTCGAATAAGTTAATTTATATCACGAATGAGTTGAGTCAATAAGCACGATAACATTCACAACAAAGCGAACATGGCCATTTTCGCGTTACTCCAGTGTCACTAGTGCCGAACACCAAGAAAATAAAATTTAAAATCGACCTGCACTCTGGTGTCTTTGATTGGAAACCGGAACCGGTGCAATAGGATGGGAGCAATGGATCAAACGAACGACATTCTCACCTCAGGGCTGAGGAGATTAGGGTTGTTTTCAGGTGGCTTCGGCACCCCCAGGTGGTTCCCCTGCGTGCAGACCCCCGAGTCCCCTCCTGATATGACAGGCGTACCCACAGCCTCTTTCAGTCTTGGAGTAGAGATCATCGTCTCGATGGTGTCTGCAACAATATTTGTGTCAGCAACTCCTTAAAAAAAGACGAATAAACTCCCTTAAACTCCGCTACCTTCAGTTTTGGCCTGAGGAATGGGTTCGGACTGGTTGGCCGCCACAGCCGCTACAGCTGCCTGATTGCTCGCGACGACAAACGCTGAATTTTCTTCTTTGGTGATGCTCATGTAATAACAGGTGTCCGTTTTCTTCATGATGTGTCTCGGGCCGGGATTGAGGAGGATCGTGTCTTCGTAAAATTCAGGCAGCTCAGCCGGACGAACTCCCACCAGAGCAACGCCGTACCTGTTGAAGTAAATCCCGGTGAATACCAGTTATCAGTATCAATATTTGAATCCGTAAAAACTTACTTGCGGTGAGAATGAAAGCTCGCATAGGTGAAACTCTTCCCTTCGTATTCACCAAAGAACCTGCTGTCTTCCAGTCTTATGTGATAAATCTCATTACCCGAACACCTGCCATAAAGCCTGTGCCATTCTTCTGACGACGTTTGCCCTTCTCTGAGATCAATGAAATGATTCGGTTATTTTGCAAATGTGCTAGTCACAACTTACTGTAGATTTTCTTGAGGTTGAACACTACTTACTGTCCTCTGGACGTGTGGAGGAGGAGAGTGACGAGCGTCGAGGCTCCAGGGCAGGTGCAGTTGTTGGCCAACAGGGCGTACTTGAGTTCATCCTCGCAAACGACGTGTTCCGCAAATTTGACGTGCAATTTGTTCTCAGGCCTGAAGATCTGTACGTACTGGGGGACAGAAGGGGCGAAATCCTTGACCGCCCACGACCTCAATATTGTGTGTTCATCCTGGGAACAGACGGCAAAAACATCATGGTGGTAACACTGCGTGAAATTATCAGTGCTGACAACCTGCAAGATCCAAGCAACATTGAAGGAAAATCTGTACATAGAGATGTCCAGCAGTACTGCCAACCTCCAGGATTGAGTGATATCAACAAAATTTGTATATAATATAAATCTACAACAGTGCTGCAAACCTCCAAAATCAAACAACCCTAACGGATAACAACATATTATGGAGATCTCTCTGAACACTCTCTCGATCCGTTACAATCACCAGAGCTATAGAAATTCCTTGAAGACTCACGAAAGAAGCTCTAGACATAACTTGAGAACGTTTCCAGACCACTTTCAATAATAATTAAGGGGTTTTCCGTTTGTCTTAAAAAGAACTGAAAGGAGTTCTTTTTGAGAATTCGGTGATTGTAGATGCTCGTAGCATTTGAAACGAAGAAGAGAGTTGTGTAATTGATGCAGGTATTGATAACATTTCAAAGGGGGGATTGCCCGGAGTAAACCGCAAGCCGACCGCAGGGTGGTTTTCTTGTTTCGCGTTTCTCAGTGCTCCCTTTTGAACTCAGCGTATCCGGCTGGAATTTGCGGTGGGAAAAAATCCTCAACATGGGAGTGGATTACACGAGATCAGCTCAGAGAATGTTTTTATTAAATAAAAACATTCTCTGAGCTGATCTCGTGTAATCCACTCCGATGTTGAGGATGCAAATTTTGCATACAGATAAAGCCAATGAAGGGGAAAATGATTCTTAAATGAAATGCAATTTTAGTGACGTTTTGCCTTCCATTAATTCTGATTATTGGATTTGGAGGAGGGTAGAATTACATAGCATGTAATTATAACAATTTCATAAGCCCAAAAATAATGTCGTTACTCTCAGTGACATTATTCAGTTTGAACAAAATGAAATATTCCCTTCGAGCTTAAACTACCTACGCTTTCATGAACTCATGTTATTCATGTATGTCTACCTAGCGCGACTCGTCTTCCACCACGAGTGTGTTTGCTCATATGGAAAATTAATTTCCTTGTAACTATTTAAACATGCCATATTATTAGTTAAAGAGAATGAGGTGTTATACACCACTCAATGTCAAGACCATTACACAATGTATTTTGTATTCTTCAGGAAATGAAGTTAAAAAATAAAAAAAATAAAAAATTACTCCGCGATTGGTTCTATCAAGATGTCGACCCTCATGAGGGAGCCTCTCCCAGAGCCGGCCTTGGAAGCACACTGTACTGGAAACGCAATCTGCTAATGTTGTTAAATTACTCCCAACGCCCGAAAGGAGCTCTCCGCCGCTTTTACGAGAGTGTGTTAGCGACAAGCGCTCCCCTCAAATTAATTCTCCTTATTATTCCTATTAAGGCCATCCAATTAGAAAGCATTCCAATTTTAATTCAATTACCTTAACGAATGATAAGGAAGCGCACTTAGAATATTACACGAAAAGGTTGTGAAAACCCCAGGTACGTTAATTTATCGTTGAATTTTTCAGGAAGACATCAGTGATGTCCCACTACGGTGCACTTTAATAATGATAGAAATTCAGGGCTACATTACGGTAGAAGTGGGGGGGGGGGGGGGGGGGTGTCATTGTTTCCACCCATCTCGCTTCTGACTGTGAACTACACACTGAGGCAGAAGCGACAGTATGTCCATCGTAGGTCGCAGTGGCTGAGACCAGATCAGCCAGTTAAGACAAAGCAAAAGCGAACACCTCCCCGTTGTATGAGGGCAGTGAGAAACGTCAGAAGAGCTTGTCTCCTATGCAAAATGACGGTAGTCAACGAGGCTTCCCTAAAGAATCTCCATGCTACATCAAGACCGCCACACCATGGTGGCGAACCACGATGTTTCCCAGACTGATGGTAATTGTGTGCATTTTGTCATTCACCGGCGATTTTTATGTGATTTGACTTATCTTACTCTGACGTAGTTGGAATGATGAAATAGAAACGCTGCAAATTTTACACAAGGGTTTATTATTCTTTGATATACGTTACTTGTGCAGAAATTTAATTCTGTCAATGAAAAAATTTAAAAAAAATTTTTTTGGATTTTTATCTCAAAAAAAATTTTTTTTTTGGATTTTTTTGTTGAAAAATGTGTTTTTTCAAAAATTCTGTATTTTTACTCGAAAAATATTTAACATCCTGGGATCCTTCAAAAATCCCATTTTTAGCCCCACGAATGCCCTAAACATCGCCCCAGTGAAATCGGATCGTTCCGGGACCCCAAAAAATGGATTCTACGTCCAAAAATACTTCGAAAACGACACCTAACTCGATCCCATAGCTAAAAGCCTTCAAAAAACCCCTCCCGTAGCCCCATTATAGCCCCATAGCGCCCCACGGGTTTGGGCGATCGGACTGAAAACCTTGCGGGCACAACTAGATGGTGAACCAAGTATTTTGTCAAAATTTCAGATTTTTAAAAAAATTCCTACTGCCCAAAACGGCCTGGACGGCGGACGGACATTTCGGATTTAGAATGTAGACCACTTGAAACGGATAATGTCAAATTTTGAGCCCGATCGGAGTCGTCGACCCGCGTCGCGAAAACATAGGTGTATTATTCCAAGAATAATAAACCAAAAATTAAATTTCTCAACAACAATAACTTGTAAACAAGAGACAGAATAGTGAAGATAAACATCGGTTTCTCACAATTAAAGCCCGCTGATGAGGCCACCTGAGACTGGCCAGCCGCGCTCGCTGCCAGTGTTAACATGACTATGTCCTGTGCGAGTCAATAAACGACGAATACATAACCTTAGTAGATCTGGAAACACTTCCTGCACCCTGGGGGAAGGACTGCGTGACGGAGGGATGAATCCCTGGTATAATTGGGTAGGGCGCCCCTCCTTGGCCTCCTACCTGATTACAACCCTGAGGTGTGCAGACCAGTCGCACCGGGAGAATTTCAGTTCATAGATTTCGGCTCACATGATTAAAACTTTAGATTGTCTGTAGAATTTGGAGGTGTATTGATCCAGTAACTAAAATCTAGGTAGTTAACAATTTAAAAAAAGGAAAACTTACAGCAGCAGTCTTATCAGCGTAGTTTCTGGCGGCGAGCACGAAACAGGCCTCAGCCTCGTTCATACGAGCTCGAGCGAGGTCGACGTCTTTGAGACAGGACCCCTGGATGTAGATGACCCTCTGAGCCCAAATCGGCACTTGGAGGATCATCCTCATCGTCGTGTCCAGTTCCATCGGCGACAGAAGTACGACGTAATAATCCTGCAATAGGACGAAAATTGTTTCTTTAGAAAATCATCCGAGTTACTTCTGACAAGAGACCAAGTTGTGTTCGCGTGAGCCGATAGAACGAAATGGGTAGACGAGGTAAACCGGAGAGATAAAAGGATAAGGTGAAGTCCCACTTAGGGGTCAACCGCGTTGCCTCAAGGAACCAGCAGCTATCGAATTTTCGCATCCTCCTAACTAGGTTGTCCCCCCCCCCCCTTTCGTCCACTCGAATTCTTCCTGACAAATTCGGCTCACTTGTAAAAGGGGATGAGCGTAAAACTCATTGAGGAAATCCATGATGGTGTCTGCGTGAAGAGTTGTGCTGCAGACGACGACGTGTTTTTCGGATTGCGCCCGATGCGAAGAGTACGACCCTCCCAGTTTTTGCCGCTCCATCCACGTGAAAGCCAACTGCTCGAACTGTAAAGAGAAAAAAAAACCGATTAAATTATTCCGCATAAACAAAGCAGTACGAACCACGACCACACACGAGTAAATTTCATTATAGAGATCAAAACCAAACAATGAAAACACCGGTGTTTCTGCAGGGTGGAAAAAACCACAGCGCTCCACTAATTTAATTACTTTTGAAACAAGCCTGCAAAACCAACGCAGACTCGAGTTCGAAAGTCCTCATCCCTTCCGTGTTTTTTTTTTTTTTTTGTAAAAAAGAAAACTTTGAAATTCAACTTGGGAGTCAAAATCCCGAAACAGGGGGGGGGGGGGGGGGGGTGTCCACCGCCGTGATTAGACGGTAGAGCCCCTTCGTCCAGAATCAGGATTTTGACCTCCTGGGCAGCGCGGCCTCGAGCCCTCAAGCTGGGCCTATTGTACCCATCGAACCTCAGAGCAGACGCGTCCATGTGTTGATGTCCAAGGTCCCTAAGGTGTTATCTCATACACATGTCATCATGAGATAGAGCCAACGGAATCTCAAGTTTTGCCTCTTTTTATCATTATTGTTTATAGGGTCGCGGCGTCAACGCCAAGCGCCGGCCCGCCGTCTTGGAGTTCGAACAATCAGAGAACCCTAGAGGGCGGGGATCAACACTCCCCTGGGTCGAAATAAAGACCGTCCTCGGATCCAGGGTCCAAAGATTGCTGATTCAGCTTCCCCCGCGAGAAATGAGATCGGGATACGGCTGGGAGTTTTTAAAAAGTTTTATTTGGAATAACCGACGTTTAATACAATTTCACTTGACTTAACCAGGGGGACTTAAGGGGGCAGATCTACGAGTTACTTACATGGATTCCAGGATACTGCACTCCACATTACCTACTTGGTGACTACGCTTTTATACACATTATCTTAACTTTGGTGTTTGCCTTACTTGTCTCCTATTTTCTAATCGTTTCTGAATGTTTGGTAAATCACAAAGGAAGGGACAGCAGCGTATTTGCTGAATGAGATAATATTAAATCCAAATTTTGGAACATCACAAATGAAGGGAAAGCAGCGTATTTACTTAGTATGATAGTGAAGGGGAAAATAACTTAATTGGCACATAACTCGGGCCTTAGGCCCTGTCCTCTGCTAAGGAGGGCAATGTATGCCTTGTATGACATTACGGGAGCTTGCGGAAAAGGAAAAATGACAAAACGCCTCGAACTCCAGACCCTTCAGTAGTGGACACAGCACTATAACACCATCGGCGGCCCCTCCCTTCAAACGTACCTGCGTGGGGAGGACGATGAGGGCTACGCAGATCATGATGACCATATAAAGCTGGGAGGGCCAAATGTCCGGCACGAAATCGCCGTAGCCCACCGTGCTGAAAGTGACGACTACGTAGTACGTGGATTGAAACAAATTCAAATGCCTGTGCCCCGCCCTCTGGAAGTGTTGAATGCCGCAAACACTGCAAACGACAAACAGATCACATCGTCATGGAATTCATCAGGAACTACATATTAAACATTTTCGAGTGGCGGAGGCAGTTCGGAATAGATAAACAGGCAAGAGATGTGAAGAAAAGTGTATGGGGGGGGGGGGGGGGGGGATCGCTAAAACGTGAATTTCTTCGTCTTAAAGCTTAAAGCCGTAAGAGGGTGTCAGATTCGTTTGTTACTACGAGACAAGTTGACGAGAAATTCTGAAATGTATTGCTAACAAAATAATGAGAGAAACAGCATAAGGGGTACGTATCCGCGCAATAGACACATTTTCGAGGTCGATGAGCGGCGTTTTCCTCGTATTAACTTAATCCCTACTCTGTGCATTTAATCATCCATGCAAGGTATTCAGCTGAATACCTTCTCTGCGATTAAGAATCTCCCTGGGTACCTCCTTTAGGTTTTTGTTGAATACCTTCTCTATGTTTTAAACATTTCCTAATGCCTTCACTGTGTAACTGAATCGTCTCAGAAAACTTTCTCTGTGTCTTAAACCTTCCGTAACTACCTTATTTACGTATCGAACCTTCTCTGTGTTTTAAATTAGGGATGTTTGATACTTTTAAAGTATCGATACATATAGACAGTATCAAAAAGTATCGATACGGTTGCTTTGATATTTTGGGTGTATGCATGGGTGATAGGTAGGGACGGGTATCGATGAACAAAGCATCGATGTTTGCACCTCGATGTTTTTTTTTAAAGAGACATCGATGTTTCGATACATCGATGGTTTTATATGCAAGACCGGGGGGGGGGGGGGGGGGGGGTTCTTTCCATTGTAGTTTTAGTAGAAAAGTAGAAAAAAAATTGTCATTGATACAATGAAAAGAAGTAAGAATTTAGGTAGTAAAAAAGTCGGTAAAGAATAATATTATTAACTAAATAGTGTAGATAAAATTTTATAGTAGATGCAATTTTATAAACAAACTTGGTTTAAAACTTCCAGAAACGGTCTTCTGCCTCATGTAAAAATAACAATTTTGACGCCAGTTCCTATGAGAGGCGATTTCTCAAGGAGCTTAAAATTAAGCCTGCTTGAGAGAATAGCCTCTCAGAAGGAACTGATGTTGCTACGAATGGTACATTCTTGAAAACAACTTCGGAAATGATATGGTAAGCTGCCCACATGGCCATCCAAAACCCCAAAGGGTTCCTTCTGTTCAAACACATCGACGTTTCTTGAACCTATAGTATTATTTTTATAGAAAAATAATAAACATCCGAGTAAGCATTTATGTTTTAACCTGAATAATTATTCATTAAATAATTATAATTATTGTTCAGGTATAAAAGTATTTACTATTTTTACGTAAACGACCAACAAAACAAAAAAAATTTTTCGCGAAAAAACCGATGTTTGGGGAAAAAACATCGATGTCTAAAAAACATCGAAGAGTAAACATCGATACATCGATACCCATCCCTAGTGATAGGTGATGGACGGGATTTTGATGTTTTGTGTGAAGCATGGGTGTCCCGGCCTACCTATTGTGACACGTCAACAAGCTTTGGACTAAGAAAAATCACGAGTTGATGGGTTGCTTCGAGCGTTCCAAGTGATGCATGGGTTGCATTATTGAGAGGGGGTTTTGCAGAATAACGAATATCTCGCTAAAATTTGGTAAGGGTACAGGTTCTTGAAGATCAATCGAAGTGAACCTACATGGACATGGAGTTAATTTTACCCTCTCTTACTATACGAGCCTTTGATTCGAGATAATATCTAAACTACATATTATGTAGTTTGATACATGTCGACAAGAAACGGGTCAACAAGGTTGGACGGGTTGGATGTACTTGAGTTCCGAGTGAAGGGTGGATGCATTATTGAACGGGAATTTCACATTTTATATTTCGTGCGAAGCACGCGTGTCCCAGCTAGTTATTGAATAATGATGATTATTGATTAAGTATGCTGAGTACAATTCCTCCCCTCATCACAAGTCCATGACTTACAGTGGGGAGCAGCACTTACTGAATTGTGTAACGTGTTTCGTATTGCAATATTTATCTAAATAAACGCGTCTTTAAAAAATAAAGGAATAACGGTTCCTAACTAGAAAATACCACTGGCATTTTGCCAAAAATAATACAAAAATAGGGATTTTAGGAAAAATAATACAAAAATATCGAAGTTCTGATCTGCTTTGTTTAGCTCGATTCTGCTCAAGAAATTTGGCAGCCCGTCCGGAAAGGCACAACCCACCTCAACGTGATTCGTAAGATCCAGTTGAAGAGATTTAAATGGTTTAGTTTGTACGACATCAAACTTCTATTCGGTTGTGAGCCGAATCCGCAGGTATTCTTCAACTTACCCCGTTCACAGTCTTCGGAACTTCGCACGAGTTACCAACAGTTACAAGTGGGAACCGTTTCCGGCCCGCGAATTCAATTATCACTCAAAGCCGTGAATCAACGTCAACGGCGAAAGTTCGGAACGGGACGTAGAACGGAGAAAAATTGGGAGACTCAGAACTCCAAAGACAACTCCCTCGGGTGAACAAGGAAAGTCGATCTAACGGGAATTTTCAATGGCCTTTTATCTCTTCGATAAGACTTTTAACGGTGACCCGGGAAAAGCGCCTAGCAGGCACTCACCATCAAGGAGTAAAGCCTGACAGCAATTTAAGCACCACTCCTGAGTCAAGAACTCATAGGTTATTGATCAATAACTCATTGTGAGAACAACCCATGTCACGTATGATGAGTGTGTTACCGCGTCAAATTGGAACTGAGATTCACTATATTTGTGTTTTGTGTTTGGCAGAGATCCAGAGGCGTGAATCCTCATACTTGCCGCCGGTGTTTTGGAGGAAGAGGGAGGGAGCGTGGAAGCACCTTCGTCCAGACAGTCGCACGAATTGTCGTGAGCTGCTGACCTGGGGGAGAAGGCAGCCACAGAAATGGGGGATGAGCATGCTGCAGATTCACGTGAAATGTCAGCCTACTGCAGAAGCATCATCTTTGGAAGGGAAGACAATACCCTACCCGATAAGTCGTGGCAAGCATTGATTCTCCCTGGGCTCGCAGTTATACCGGGAACAGTGGCTACAGCTACCTTAGATGAAATGTCATCAAAGGTGGCCTGATCTACTGACCCGGTCTTACCTGGAAACGCCCCCTTGGCCGACAAAGAAGGCCTGGGCAGCGGATCCAGGCGTCGGGATCTCCCCTGTTGATTCAGCTTCCCTAAGGGAGCTGTCGCTAAGGGAGGCCTGGTCAGTGGGATCGATCCCTAACGAAACACTGCGATTAGTATTCATAGTTCACTAACTGTACACAGTAAACGGCAAATTAATGCATTAAAAAAAAAAAGTGATCTGATTCTGATTCTGATCCAGTGGTACCGAGCTGTAGTGAAATTTTCTCTGGTAAAGATGTCTTTTATTCCCTGTAAGGTCACGTGCTGTTTGCAAATTTGTATCCACTAGAGCTTCGTAGGTTTAATAACCCAAATGGAAATGAGAAAATGGCGCCTCGTTTTCATTTAAACCCGATTTGAACTCCCGTTTTCCATCTTTCGCGAGTTAATAACATCGTGTTGGAAAATTTCCCTGGAAACGATGGGAGAAGCGCTTTCCAACCTTCAGTTGCCAGGTTTCCTGAAGCCACATTATCCCCGAAAAGCGTTCAATTGCACTAGATTGAGGAGGCGCTGAGACATTCCTCCGACCGCAACGCGCTCTAGAGGAAGCTTACTGCTAATAAACCCTTCACGCTCAAACGCACTCTGTCGTCGCAAATTGCGTGACCTTAGAAAAGTCATTCAAGCACAACGTATATCTTTTGCGATACAAACCCTCTCAAGCCAAACGAGAACGTAGGTATCTTCCTCTTATAAATTGCCCTCTGGATTTATTGCTCAGTTCGCCGAACACTGGAAAGGTCGATTCTACTTTGATTGAGCGAAACAATGTCTTATGATTTTGAAATGAATGCTAATGCTTTCTCAACACACGGAAACCTGCACAAGTTAGCTTTCGTAGAGTTAAAGCTTTTAGGATTTCAGAAACTCCATTCTCTCGGCGCAAAGTTTCCAAAGAAGACGTAATCAAATTTTCACGATTTAAATACAGTTTCCTTCAGCTCACAGAAGATAAGCATCTAGTCAAGTCAACAATCGATATTTCCCGTACATCAAACTTGGTGCTGGCTCAATAAAACCTCTGCATTCCATTATTGTTCGCCCACTCCACGCTAAACGCAGTGGAACTGAACACACGACTCGAAAGAAAGCAGTCGGTAGATTTCTTGTTGTTGAAGGTTAATTAAGGACATGATAAGATGGTCAAAAGGAAGTTGGGCGCTGTGAGACTGACAACCTCAAAACGCCACTGCCTGAATTGGCCACTGTTTTCATCTGAAGACATCTATACTACTCACAGTCTCTGTAAGTGGATATGTATGATATAGGCTTTTCACGCTACAACGGTAAGTAATGAAAATGTCATTTAATTAAAGGGGGCTTTCCTTATCAGGAAGAGAGACGAAGCGCAAATCCGCGCACTTGCGCCCAACTTCAGCGTCTGAATGGACCTCTTCTCAGGGTCTGTTTAATAAAATGGGGAATAAGCCTGAGACATCCAGAGCCAGCAGATCAGTAGCGAATACAAGAAATAAGATAAGGCCAAGTACTGATCTTTGCAAGACTCAATAACTAATAATTTTGTCCATGCTTTTAGTTGCCTGAAATTGTACAAACTGTCCTGTTTGAGAGGTACGATCCGAACCACCTTAAGGCAACACCATCAATTCCAAGTCATTCCAATCTTAAATTTTTCGTTTCATTATAATATAATTCATAATCATAATATGATGGTTTACAATGGTTTATGCGGCTCGAAATTTTAAAATACATAGACATGGACACAGTGAAGAGCGCGGTTCAGGAAGGAGATCCCCCCTAATATCCCGTTCATCCTAAGGGGACGACCACCAAGATTTGATTGGTTGAGAATCTTCCCTGCTGCACAGAATCTATTCTGCCTCAGAGTTTTCCATCTGACACCGTGATTGGTCGAAACCTCCTGAGGAGCGAAGCAAAAGCTTTCCACTGGCCACGCTTTGTCACTTCAGTTTGAGTGAAGCGTTTAGCCCAGTCATATTTATATACTATAGTACAGGTAGTTTATACACCAGCCGAAAAGGAAGGCCGTATCGAACAACCACCCACTAAGAGAAAATGTAAATTTTCATGCTATATGAAAGTGCTTGCAGTGGATAAAGTGTCAAGTTCAAAACGAGAATTGTGTACCGGGGTGGGACATGACACACTATACCCTGCATCAGATGAACCTATACGGATATAACCCGTAATATACTGCGAGAGATGCCGGACGGACCCTATTCTCAGATGAATATTGACTGTTTTAGGAAGCATTGGTGAACTTGACTCATGTTTGCCAATTTTGGACATGAAACATTATCCACTGCAGTCACAGGTATACTTTCTTGATTTATGTTTTAATTTTACATGTAAATGTAAATCCTGGCGACACAAAACACTGCGCATGTTATTGAATGCTGCCCGCGCTATTTTGACCCCACTGCGCAGCTCCCCCTCCACCGACCACGTCTCCGAAACCCAACGGCCCAAGTAGGTACTTGAAGCGACAAACGTCTAGTCCCTGAGCCAATCCCTAGTTTGGTTCCCTGCCGCTAGGGATTCACGGCGCTGTCATCGCCGTGTAATCGTAGTCAGGGTTGTCAACCCTACGGATACTTCCGCAGATCTACGGATTTTTTGGTCTGATCCCTGATATTGGATTTCTCATCAAAATCTTTGCACCAAGTTTGAACCTCGGAATAGGGTGACCGGTGAATTTAGTTTCGTTTGCCGTGATAAAAAAAAACCCTAAAACTTGATTGCTGAAGAGTGAATATTTGAAATAGGTGTGTGTAAAACAATGAATATTGAAGTAGAATTAAAAAAAAAGAAAAAAAAAAAAAAAAATTGAAGTAGGATAAGCAACTATCGAAAAATTGTTTATGCGTCCAAAATTACTATTTTACTAAGCCTCAAAGATCCCCGCTGTGAGATTGGATGGCTTAAGTCCCAAATTTGGGACAATGACACCGCACTCGATATTATGTACCTACCGAATATAGGTACCCCAAAACCTTCACCCCGGCCTCTTTTTAGCCCCAAAGAGCCCCACGGGTTTGGGCGGTTGTGCTGATAACCTGCCGGACGCAACTAGATGGTGAACGAGTAAGTATTTTGTCAAAATTTCCTATTGAAAGAAAAAACGGACTTGATTTTTGAAATCTACGCGTCATGAAACGAGTAGGTACCTACCTAATGTCAAATTTTGAGGCCGACCCCCGTCGCGAAGACATTATAATATATTGAATATTTCCAAGAATAATAAGCCCAAAGACATCGGTGAATTATTCTAAGAATAATAAACCCAGACCTCTGTTGATGCACATGGATTTCATCCAGCATCTCGTTTTCGTATCCAATAATCCCCCTCCCCTTACCCTTTCCAGGAGGGAATAGAGGAAACATGCAGAAAATTTAATGTCAAAATGCGAGGGAAATGGGGCATGGTGACTGCAGCGCCACAAACCACTAGCGGCAGGAAACCAAACTAAGGATTGGCTCAGGGGCCAGACGTTTGTCTTGAAGCGTTGCTCTTGCTCAATAGTCTGCCCGTCGACTACCAGCCTCAGGGCATTGTTGGTTGTATTTGTTATGACCATTGACTTAGTTTTGGCTATGTTAATAGCCTGGCCGTGGCAAGCGATTGCTATTCGGTCCAATAGAACCAAGATCTCCGCCTGTGTGAGCCGTGTCGTCCGCGCATCGCAAATTAGAGACAGGTAATCCGTTGACTTGGTTGCCGATGTCACATCCAGGGCCTGTTTAAACATCCGTTTCGGATAAATGCTGAAAAGCAACGGAGACACTGTGCAGCCCTGTCTGACCCCTTTTGCAACCGTCATCTGCATGGATGGGGCTCCACCTACGCGGACTTGCGCCTTCTGGCCCCAATACAGGTATCTAATCAACCTCAAGTCCTTGAAATACAGCCCGACCTCATGCAGAACCCGAACAAGCTTCTCATGCCGCACAGTATCAAATACCTTCTCAAAATCTATGAAGCAAGCAAACTGAGCATTGTTGATCAAGGCACTTCTGGACAAGAATCTGTATGGCAAATAGGGCTTCCCTTGTTCCGAATGCACTAAGGAAACGGGGTATCGCCAATCTCAGCCCCAACTTTCCTCCACAACCGGTAGTGGAGCACACGCAATAAAATCAGGGCATGGCTCCAGGATTGCATTTTCTGAATCTGGCTACTAGAATGAAATCTCGATTTCCCAGCTGAAAACGTAGTCAACCTTGAAGCTGTTTCCAACCCTTCTGGACTCACCTGGTGAAGACGAGGCACAGAAGAGTAGCCGACAAAATCATCAACTGTTGTGAAAGGGCTGACTGCGACTTTTGCATAGCTCGATGGAGGTCATTCTGAAAACACAAAGCAAAAACACAATAATTTCCACTGACTGGCATGAGTTTGCTGAACGACCAACTTCATCTCGCATTATTTCGAGCTAGAATAAGGGTTTGATTTAAAAGGTAACTCAAGACTTTTATCATCGCCTTGAATTATTCATGAGGGGATTCTAACGATTTGCTCTGATAAAAGATGAATGATAATGCCGTCGTTGGAGAAGAAGATAGGAATTTACCAAGTTGGGGGCTACTTGATATGCGTAACAACCGCCAAATTTGGGGCGTTAGGAAGTTTGCGAGGGCTCGGCCTAATTGATGGCGTTGAACGATATTTGCCGGAAATAACCCCGAAAAATTTGCGTAAGAGTTCAAACTGGGGTTTATGTGCTGCTGCAAATAAACGGAATAGGCCTAAAAATTGCAATAATTCTCTTCAGCGATGTAACGTTTTAAATCATAAGATCTTGGATACAGTCCAAACAACCGAGAACGTCCGTGGAGATGGTACCGAAAAAAAGGGCTTCCGAGGATCCGCCAGGATGTTGACGGTGGAAAGGGGAGATGTGGAAAACCGCGAATTAATTTCACGGGAAGCCCCCCAGGGTTTGTACCATCCCTGAGGTCGACAACCGCATATTGTGTTCTCCCGGGAACGAAAATTTGGCAGAACCTCAAGTTTGGGCAAGACAAATCGGTGTAAAATTCTAAGGACGGAACATAATGATGTACCCCCCCCCCCCCAAATTACACTACAATATAGTGGTGTAACTTTAGACGTAGAGCCCCCAAAAGGAAATCGATAATAACCTTTCCAGGCATCTAACTGAAAACTAGCCCTGACATGAAGTGGATGTAGCGCAGTTTATTCCACGCGGCAGTTACCCATATTGTTGATGTTACTCGAACGTATAAAAACTCCTCCGCCTTTTCACCGTCGCAGCCTTAGTTTTACGGCCCAATAAAACGCACCATGTCGAACGTAGACGACGTCAATCGATATTTCGCGGGAGTTTATAAGAGTGATGGAGAGTACTCAAACGTGCCAGGGCTCAAAGTGAGCTCTCAATTTGACGAATATTTCACACACACAAAAAATAGAGAGGAGGAAGAAAAACGTGGACGCTAAAAGTCCAGAGCGGAGTTTAGTTTTTGTCCGACCAAACGAAAAACATGTCAACACAGCCCCAAATAATATACCAAATTCCATATAGTTGTGTATTCAGGTTAGGATAGGGTAAGCCAAGGCGAAATGAAATGAATGCGAAAATCATAAAACAACGTAAATGACAGGAGTATTTTATATTATAACCAACATCCTGCGCTGGTTGGTTCATATTTGTTTAAGCGGGAGAAATAAAATCGCCCCCCTTTTGGCAATTCATTGCGGAGTTTATTGCAGGAGAACCCACGCAGTGCAATCCGTATCGCCAACTATGAACGTATAAACGTTCAAAAAATATAATATATTTTATCGCCGGACATTGTGGGCACAATACTAATAATATAGGGTTTTCACCGTCGGGCTTATCTCGTTGAATGTGCTATCGTTGAGAAAATTGGTCGGAGTATATTATTATTACATATTTATTATTGTATTTCTGGCCAGAAATACAATATTATAGGACTTAAGTCCTATAATATAATATATTATATCCCCATATTATATACATGAGGACGAGCCTGGCTCGTTAAGGTGTAAAGCACGTTTGAACAACGTGCTACAACAAGTATCACAACACGAAAGATGCAGCAAAACAAAACACGCAACAAATAATTGAAAAAAAAACACACAAAAAACAAAAAAAAAACAACACAATTTTCGCAATGGGGAGTTCGCATTGATTTTAGATTTGGAATTCTTCCCAACCATTCAATAATATGGCTAAAAAGTAACTTGCACAGCCTCCAATACCAAAGAAAAAAAAAATCATTGTAGGAGATATAACGAAAAAACGAAACGCACAGTTTGAATCGGCCGGGGTTTCCCACCAGTCAATCTTGAGGTGGTGACGTCACAGTTCCAGTGAATCTCTCACCCAGAGCGCTAGTGTCGTCAGCTTATATGATAAATTTATAGCAATTATAAATTGATACGACGGAAAACATAATCAACTTTTAATTATAATACACAATACTTGAAGTTTAAAGCCTTATCAGAAGGATTTACGGCTAAATTGAATTTCATTCTGTGATGAGTAGTGGAGTAGCAACCCTGGGCGGAACAATCCCCTCACCTGTCAAGAAGAAAACACTATCAACGACGCTCTTCAGCTGTAATGAGGTAGTGACGTCACGCTCCCTCCACGGCAGTGCCCCCCCCCCCCCCCCCCCCGCGTTTTTCAAACGCCGTAATTTTCGTTAAATTATTTAAATTTTCTGGAAACGATTTCAGGCGGCTGACTACTGTTTTCCCTACATTCTCAGGGAGTACTTTCAAAAAAAAAAAAAAAAAAAAATCAATGCGAACCCCCCATTACTGGGAAAAGATAAATTTTCTTAAACTCCTTATAAACACGAATCACGTTCTCTGATTTTCACAGTTTCTTTCCATATTTTCACTTTCACAATCCGCTTTTATTCATCTATTTTTCCTTTTATTACTCACCTATTTCATATACTTTTCAAAAATATATTATTTTTTTGGCTTACCTTTGTTGTTAGGAAAAATTAACGCAGTCTTTATCAGTTTTAGAACCATAATATTCCAGCTGCAGAAATGGAGGATCTGGGTTCCTTAGGAATTCTGGAAAGCATACCTGCTTCTCCTCCCTCCTTCACGTTCCCTCGCCACCTCAGCCCCTCCTGCTCTATTGTTTCCCTGGCGGCATCCCCCTGAGCCCAACCTTGATCTTCTACCACCCCCCTGCTAACAACTCCGCCCTCCAACCAATAGGGGGAGGCCTCCTCGGATGGATGCAGTCCACTGTGAGTTACCTGGCAAACGGGATCGTCTTTACGGATTTGGTTTGAAGTTATCGGGTGTAAGGTGAGTCAAAAGTCAACAGAAAATCCCGCCCACAACCAACCCGACCAGACACCCCAATGTTTCCCCCACTCCACGAGAACCGCAACTCTTTCTAACCCCACCCCATGCCCGGAGTCAATCCACTCAGCGTAATTACCGAAAAACACATTCTCTGTTTCATTGGTTTGATCCTCGATCATAACATTATCAATCCGGGGGTCTGGGGGTGTCCCCCATAACTAAAGTAAAAATATAGTTAACCATACCTAAGTACATTGTGGCACACAATAATATGGACACCATATTATGGTCACAAGCGGCAATACACCCCACAGGCGGCAAGTTTTTTTCGTTAGAAAAATGGTAAAAATCTAGCTCTGGGCTCTTCCTTCCTCATTTCCTCCTCGTTTTCCCAGCCTTTTCGTGATAACATGTTAACAAGTGACTCATGATTTACAAATTACTGTAACATGGTAAGCTCGACCGTGAAGACCCGTTGTAATACAGTATGCGGGAAAAATTGTAAATTAAATGGGGAACAAGGACAATATTATTATAGTCCTTCTTTTCTATTTAACGCAAAACATTTTCATGATTGAAGTGAGGTTTCAAGTCAGGTTATTGCCAACCCGAGGAAGGTGTAATACTTACAAACATGTTCTCCAAAGACTTTTTCGCTAGCCAGCAATTGAGGAACACGGGGATGAAGAGGTGCCTGCACGGCGAGTAGGCTAACTATGAACAAAACAAGGGAACAGTATAAATAAAAACTAGTAAAGGAAAAAAGGGACATCACAGTCAAAAAACGGCGTTACGTTGATAAATGGGGAATAACATCGATAGGGCGAAGCAAAACCTGAGCCAGCAATTGTTCACAGGCCGGGGAAAGATTCTGCTATCTGTGTCGGTTCTGTTGGTTGAGCAGAGGCGTTATTGAATAGGAGAAAAAAAAAACCAACATTACAAATTCACGGCCGATTGGTTGGCGTGGGGGCTCTCGGCGGACGTAGGTTTTGTATCAATAATTCGAACCGGAGCCCAGAAATCCGGTGAGCTGAGAGAGGATCCCTCTTTGGGCGCTGCGCTTCATCAAATTCCAACGAGAGAAACAGCATCTGACCGCAGTTCGGGCAGGAAATATTTCGCGGGTGTAACTTCTGCCGGTATAAACGGACCGGCACAATTCGTATCTATCCAGTGTGGCCAACTCTAAGCTCTGCCTTCTTGACCAATTCATTTTACTACCATCAAAACCCTCACGTAATAGGATGGACCACGCAGATCAAAATAGAACAGTACAAAAGATGCGAGCCTTAGTTCACATTTTACCAAAGGAAAATCCTTTTCAACCCTCTCTCGAAGGACGAACATCTCCCAAGAAAATGATCCAAACTCAGGGGGAAAATGGGTCGGATGCATTAGGTGGTATATTCTGTCGCCCCTTTTGAATTATGTATTCAGACTGCGGGGAAATTTTAGAAGGGAAAACAACGAAACCCTTCTTTCAGAACGTTGCACTCTTGAGGTGAAAAATAGCTTTCAAAAGTAGGATAAAGTCGTGTACCTTGAGTCATTTTTTGTTCAATAGGTATCAAGTTTTTGCCCAGAAGGCTGTCAATGTTGCGAACATGTGGAATATCCTGAGCAGCAATGGAACTTGGAGTAAGTACAATATTCATACAACATAAGGGTGACTCTTTAAAAAAAGACCTAAGGAGGAAAATACATTGTTTTTGTGGCAAAGTCTTTCACTTAGTCTATACTTATCTAAAGTTGTCCTCGTCGATTCAAAAAGTACGTGCGTGACGTCACCAACAGATCTTACGGTTTGATGGCCAGGGTTGCCAACTCAGAAAACCACTTTTCCCTTAGATCGTTCCCATAAACAATCTCTTGACAATTTTAAGGCTAATTTAAATAAACCTAAACAGTTTTTCTGCAATTCACGTTAACCCATGAACAAATCAAAACAACGGCCGTGGTGTCACGTTTAACCTTCGCTGTGGTTTAACTTCAGAGACCGATCCTTCAGTTTTGGTTTATTATTCTTGGAATAATACACCTATGTTTTCGCGACGCGGGTCGACGACTCCGATCGGCCTCAAAATTTGACATTATCCGTTTCAAGAGGTCTACATTCAAAATCCGAAATGTCCGTCCGCCGTCCGCCGTCCGGGCCGTTTTGGGCAGTAGGAATTTTTTTAAAAATCTGAAATTTTGACAAAATACTTGGTTTACCATCTAGTTGTGCCCGCAAGGTTTTCAGTCCGATCGCCCAAACCCGTGGGGCGCTCTGGGGCTATAATGGGGCTACGGGAGGTTTTTTTTTTAAGGCTTTTAGCTATGGGATCGAGTTAGGTGTCGTTTTCGAAGTATTTTTGGACGCAGAATCCATTTTTTGGGGTCCCGGAACGATCCGATTTCACTGGGGCGATCTTTAGGGCTTTCATGGGGCTAAAAATGGGATTTTTGAAGGATCCCAGGATGTTAAATATTTTTTGAGTTAAAAATAAAGAATTTTTGAAAAAACACATTTTTGAACAAAAAAATCCAAAAAAAAATTTTTTGAAATAAAAATCCAAAAAAAATTTTTTTTTTAAATTTTTTCATTGACAGAATTTAATTTCTGCACAAGTAACCTATATCAAAGAATAATAAACCCTTGTGTAAAATTTGCAGCGTTTTAAATTTATTTAATGGTGGCCAACTTGGCAAACGGTAAAATCGTCGACCAATTCAAAATTGACGTTTGGAAGCCTTCTATCGACAATAAATAAATAATAATAATAATAATAAAATTTAAAAAATAAAATAATAATCCACAAACACGTCCATTCCTTATTATGCATGTACCTTGGGTCAGAAATGATGTGCCTTATGACTCATAGCTTCGAGTTATTTGACTGCACGTACCTTGAGTCAGCTATGATTGTACCTTAAGACTCATAGCTGTGAATTACAGGTGACTTATACGTCTCATAACAGTTATGAGTACGATCAATACAGTCAAAGGGTACGATCACAGTTACTGTGATCGTACCCTTTGACTCATGGTACGTGCCAAGACAAACTCAAGAGGGGGATCCCACTTTGGGGAAATTGTCTGAAACAGCAATGACTTTGGGGAAAGGATCTAAAAGGAAAAATACGACTTTGGGGAAAGGAGCTAGGAGAAATGTAACGACTTTGGGTAAACGGGAAACAGACGAAACTGCGTGGATCGTAGCGTAGAGCCGAGTCGTGTAGTAATACAAAAAAGGAATAATAAAAAAAATATCAAAAATACAAAGTGGTCAACAGCCTAAAATACAAGACTATTCCTTCATGTCTAAGTTGTAGCCAACGGTGCCTGGTCAATCAAGGTCGTAAAGGCATCGTATAACTGCTGTGGTGGCAAAAAGCTCAATGCAAAGAACTTTTTGAGCCAAAGGCCGGTCTCAGTCTGTTTGCGGTAATGTTTCAGCAATCCTTTATGTTGCTGAATGCGTCTAAACCAAGCTTGATGAAGGTGAAATGAACAACCAAATATAGTCGCGCTGGGGAAGCATTCCCTCAATGCTGCGTGCGCTGCTTTTTCGAAGTCAACGTGAAAAACTGGGAATTTGTAATTGACTTTGACCGCTGAAAGAATCAAAATTTTTATATTCATCCACAATTTCACCGTGGGATCTGGACAAACCGAAGCAGTGCACGTATGTTTGCGATCACAGCATCTAAACGAAATACACCCATCGACCATCGTTCTATGTTCGGCAAATTTATAATTGTCCACAACAGTTGTGGACAATAATAGTTACTATTACGGGCTTTCCGCGCCTACTCGTAAACTTCTGCTGAATTCGTAGATCCATATTCAATCAAGACCGAACAAATACTAGCGTTATCGCTACTCTTCCGAAGGGGGCTACGCATTTGCCCAAAAACAACGATGGCCTTTAACCCAAAAGCAATGCCCGTCATTTCCCCAAACACATTGCGTCAACAGCGCCCTTTCACCGCTCATTTCCCCAAAGTCATTATCCTCACTCAAGAATAACATCCGGGGATGAAATACTGAAGATGATTCGGCCCGAAAGCATAATATTATCGGCTCAACTAGTCATTACTTCGCTTTGCAAAAACAAAATATGGAAAATAAGACTTTCTTTAGCTCTTTAGCTCAGGACCATAAAATGTGCGGCAGCAAAACATTTCAAATCAGAAACAAAAACGTCGACAATAATTTTTATCACTTTGACAACAATTATTGTTATCACTTTGAAATCGTTATCAGTGAAGGAAGCAGTGTTGCCCCTTACTGGGGACCGTCCAACTCCGCCAGCGAAAGGAGCTCCACATATGTTTGTGCCACGGAAACTCTGGATTCCTGGATTTCTGAATCACTAGATCTCGGGATCTTTCCTGGGTTTCTGGACTTCAGGAGCTCTAGATTCCAGGATCTCTGGATCTGTGGATTTCTGGAGGTTCAGTGAAGCTAGTCACCTATTCCGCTCTCCTTCATCTTGTATTCTCTTGCTAACTCCAGTCTAGGGGTTACATTAAGGGCAAACGGATCGCACGAACTGCGCTCACGGAGTCGGTAGTCCCCGCATTGATCCAACTACGCATCGCTGGCAGAGTTAGAATGTTTTCACTAGCAATTAGATCCCTTCTCCCCCATTATTCGTATTTTAGATGGCTGCCTTTCCCAAAAATAACTCGCGGTACATGCAACTCAAGGTACACGTCCTCACCCTAATGTTAACTTAGATGGATGGATAATTTTGATACATGGAGAAGTATTAGTAACATAAACTTTGATGTGGGAAATGTTTTTTATATAGATGACCTTGATATAGGACAACTTTGGTTTTGTTACGCTCGATTTCGTATCAAGTTTGAAACAGACGTTTCGCTCACTGACTGGCTGAGCCGAAAAACTACTTAGAACGAGGGTGCATATTTTGCAACAATTTAGTCTGAACTGTAACATCTCTCGCGTATGCTGGAAGGAAAAATTAAATGTTCAAAAAGGGGGAGCAGGATAATGGGTTTCGTAATGGGATTTTGACGTGGTCCCACAATAAAAAAAAAAACCTTTCCAGAAGGGGAGGGTTTTATCGTGAAGTTTCCATCTTTCAGGAGATATTACTGTACAGGGAGAAACGAAGGCCAGAAATAAACGTTTCTCCTTTTATTCCATCAAGAGTCATTTAAAATTGATATTCGTAAATACGTCATTGCAGGTTGTGTTTTGTTGTAAAATTGAAAATTGTATGGAAAGTATTCAATTTATAATTATGTTTAGTTGGGTTGAATAGCTCTCACAAAACATTGGCACGAAGCAAAGAGAAAAACCCCAATTGTCCAGTGACAGATTAATATTTTAATAGGACTCACCGTTGCTGCGAAGGGGATGGTGTTGACCATTTCGAGAATGAAGTGGAACGACATTAGTTGCTGCCAAATGTTACCCTGGAACCATAGACAAAACAAGTCCCTATCAAAATGAACAAATAGCACGTACGCCTAAACTAGCATGCAGCTAACACAGAGTTCAAAATTATAAGTAAGAAGCACACCAGTGTATATTTAATTGTGTGTGTAGGTCACAGTGTATTCACCAGAAAACCTGAAAATTCGGCGCTCATTAACAACGGATTTGACACGTGAAAACAAAACTTCAAAATAACCTTCAATGTGTTTCATTTCGTTTCGGGGAAACCCGTTTATATTCTCTCGGATAACCAGAAGCAAACAAGGGTTAGTTCTTAGCCCCCTAATGACATGTATCAGGAGAACACTCAGCCTGGACGAGCGGCGGATTCACAAGGACCTCATTAGCCCGGTGATGCCCCATCCTCACAACACCCTCTTCTTTTGAGGTAGTTTGTTCCCTTCCTCGGCCTGCCGCGAAATTTTTAAAAAGGATTATCGCGGTACTTGCTGAAAGGAAATTGGCACTTAGGCAGCGCTCCAATCTTCCCTGTTAGTGTCCCTGTTTTTGGAAAATGGGCGACCCCCGAGGGTTTCTATACGGATGGTTGTCCTTGGACGTGTCGATTCGAAAGGAGAGTGAGGCTCTGATGTCACGGCTGCCGCGCTTTGCTGTCACACCAGGTGGAAATTCTCTCAAGTGACATCTCGAGTCACGACTGAGAGCGTATGATGCGGAAACTCAAATCCCCGAGGGCAGCTGTGGCAGTCACTTTCCCGAACTTTCGATGGAGCTAAACAATCAAACTACGTATGGGGGCTTCGACGCGTCGCACACAATTCAGCGCTACTAGGTAAAACTTCCTCAAGCGGCAGATCATCCCAAGGGATCATCAGATCATCTCATGTTTGCAGAGAAGGTTGGAATTGAGGAATTTGGCGGGTAGGCTTCAGCAGGTTTCTCGAAATCTCATCGAATGGTTGATAGAATTGGCAGACATTGGTATTCGGCATTGGTAATTTCAGAAGTGACGTTGTTTCGGCCCACATTGACACCTTTTGCCAGGTCCGTTACGCAGGAGTGTTTGGGGAACGTAACACCGGCCAACGCCAGTTCGGCGCCTGTTTGGCTAACCCTTATCCCTCTTGCCACATCTCATCTATCTTTCATCATTCGGCCTGTAGTCCAGTAAAACAGGGACTGGACCAGTGGCAATATCCTGCAGGCCGGAAATCGTTTTAATCCCATCAGTTATTCATAAGGTAGTAATCGTCGACTCAAAACCGAACCGACGACGTTTTCCTTTTGGTTTATTATTCTTGAAATAATACACCTATGTGATCGCGACGGAGATCGACGACTCGGATCGGCCTCAAAATTTGACATTATCCGTTTCAAGAGGTCTTGATTCCAAAACCAAAATGTCCGTCCGCCGTCCGGGCCGTTTTGGGCAGTAGGAATTTTGTTTAAAATCTGAAATTTTGACAAAAATGGTTTACCATCTAGTTGTGCCCGCAAGGTTTTCAGCCCGATCGCCCAAACCCGTGGGGCGCTGTGGGGCTGAAATGGGGCTACGGGAGGGGTTTTTTGAAGGCTTTTGGCTATGGGGTCGAGTTAGGTGTCGTTTTCGAAGTATTTTTGGACGTAGAATCCATTTTCGTGGGTCCCGGAACGATCCGATTTCATTGTGGCGATCTATAGGGCTTTCATAGGGCTACAAATGAGATTTTTAATGGATCCCCGGAGGTCAAATATTTTTCAGGAAAAAACAAAAATTTTTGGAAAAAAAACTTTAAATATAAAAATAAAATGAAAAATTTTTTTCATTGACAGAATTAAATTTTTGCACAAATAACCTATATCAAATAATAATAACCCCTTGTGTAAAATTTGCAGCGTTTTTTTCTTACGTTTTCCGAAAATGGAAAAATGTTCGGTTTGAGCTGACGATTACTACCTTATAAATTGGTCATATTCCAATGTTGAGGGGTTCAATCGATGCAGAATTTAATGTTATTTTATCGGCTGTAAAAAAGCGCTTAGTTTAGAAGTTATAAGCGAACAACTGAAATTAGTCCGAAAATTTCGTGGTATTTTGGCTGCCAGAAAAACCTCAAACTTCCGGAAGTGTAGACATAGGATACTTGTTTTCCAAACTAACCAAAGGGATTATCTAAAACGATTTCCAGCTTGAAGAGAATTACGTCAAAGTTTCACTAGACTAAAGTACCTAATAGTTATTAGTCCTGTGAAACTTGAATTATTACAAGGTGGAACAATATTTGGGAATGTGGGTGTCAGCGGTGAATGATGAAGCCCACAGGAACTATAGATCCTATTACATTGGAGCTGCAACACGAGGAGGAGACTCTAAAAACTATTCGTTATCGAAAAGCGAGTGGAGGGACGTGGGAGAGGTGGGGGGTTGGCTGGCTTTAGACAGCAGGGGTTGGCCCCCTAGTTTATTGATAATGCAGTTATAGTGTGTTTCACTAAGCAAGAGCACTCAGGCGTTGGCATCGGTTCTGTTCCCCAGAGACTCTTCGTCAGGCCACCCGCCACCCTGTGGAGAACCCAAGTCCTCCCTACGCTCACCAACCAGGTTCATTCAGAGCCCTGAACCAGTCAGGGACTCCTTGGGATTCTCAGGTTCCAATCAAAAGGGAAAAATATAATGTCGAAATGGGGAAGGAGACGGCATGCCTGGTCAGCAGAACCGGTTTGACAGTGGGGGTGCCCTCTATTGTGCTTACACACCAATATGGTAATGACGCCACACTTCAGGCAGGTCTTGTGGAAACACTATGACGGAGAGAGTCTTCTGAGAGATAATTCAAGGAAAGCTGCGACATCAGCCAACGTGCCGCTAATGCTCCCAACGCTCAAAGAAAAAAAAAAAGGTTTTCAACAGCACGTTCCATCCTATCATCAACTGTTTCGGGCTTGCCTCATTTCCACGCCAGCATAATATCTACGAGGTAGGTACATAAATCAACAAACCCCCCCTCCCCCGCAACACGGTAGGGCGTAGGCGAAGGTAAACTCCCGGAAAAAACTTTTGAAGACAACTTCTGAGCAAAGCCCGGTTTCTTAGTCAAGTCCCGGGTTCAGGTCATTAAGCACCACTTGATGGTTTACTTGGGAAAGAGAAACTCCTGAACAAACACTAACCGGACCCATGGGTTTGCCCCCAGAACCAACAAAAGTTGGCAGCAATTGGCCAAGTTCCCTTAAGCGGAAAAACATTTAATATTTCATCATTTCACCAGACCTCGGTGGGCAAATTTGTTTTATGATTACCTACCGCAGAGGTTATTTCAATCATTTCACCCAGAAAAGGGACGACTGGTTAATGAGATCCAAAAAGAACAGGAGAACGCAGGACTGAGTAATTCGTGTTTAATTGAAAACCTCATACGAAGTTTCATTGCGTACACATCCAATGCAATTTTAATACAAGACGACGCAATTGATATAAAAATGATGGTTCGCCTGACCTTTTGCCGCATTAGTTCATCACTGAAACTGGCAGGAGTTTAACGTACAATATATCAACTCATACCAACACTTTTTACGACCCGGTGAAATAAACTTTTTTTTCGCCAACCCCAAGTTTATCACCTCGCCAACCCCTTAACCTTTTCCTCCTGAAAACCTCCCTTAAAGTGGGGCGTTTGTATTACAGAACTCAGTAACCCCGTAAATGGAAGGGCGCCGTTCTCGCAAATCCAAACTGGAAGTGGACACGTTCAGCTGGACGAGCACGATGGGATTAAAATCTTCACTCTTTCTTTGGCCCTCTTTGTTTTACGACCTTCGGGGGAGGTCTTATAGTTCCGGAAAAAGGTTGAAATTGATTACGGGGCTTTCTCCCGAGTGACCCAGTTGGAAAAGCGTTCTGGGATGGTCTGAAGTTTTATTAGGTGAACGTCATCAATGAATGATAGTAAAGAGGGATTGAAGTGGGATTGCAATGTCGTCACCAGTGGGAATATTGGATTGTTAAGGGGAAAGCAGTTCTCAGATCTAGTTGGTAACATAGTGTACGGCCCCTGCGGTTGTTGGGGTGTACCTACATGCACAAAATGAGTTCCTACTTGATTTTTAGGTCTATCATTAATTGTGTTGTGCGTTTGGGAGAATGCCTCTAGCGTCATAGCTAGGATTGCGCTCACGGTGTCTTTTGAGGAAGAGGAAAGGAGTGCATGAATATCCCTATCCAAGGCATAACATGAGGTGTCACGATCTGGTGACCTGGGAGGCGGTATCGATGCATAATTGGTGGATCCGCAATCTCCAGGTTGACATGAACTGTCCCCCAGCAACTACATTGGCAATAATAGTGGCCTGGGCAGCGGACCCACGCGAAATAATTGGACACACTGACCTGGCCTACCCTCGGGCTGCGGCAGAGGCAGTTGGCATAGCCTCGCTAATTTCATGAGGGGCTGCGAAGTGAGCGGGTGCGAAAAATAGTATTTTTTGGCACCTGGCTCACTGAGGGCTGCTGTGGACTTGGTAGACGAGTTGAAGTGTGCTTGAGAACATCCAGTGCCGCCTCCAGGAGCCACTCTAACATCGCGCAATGCCTCAGGCAACGACGGAGTGTAATCTGCCAGTCGCTGGACATCACTCAGGCATCAATCCTCGGCAAGTCGCTCAGCTCCACACCGATTCGTCAATGGAGCTGGCAGGCTTGATCAGTGATGTACACTGCACGCATTTAGTGGATACAGGTGAGTCAGCCTCTGTGATCAGGAGTTGCTACCTTTGCAGGCTCACTCATTTCGTATGCAACCACGTCAGAAGACATGGTTGCCGCCGCTATAAGATTCTGATTGGACCAGCATATGAATACGAAAATACGAGTGGCACGTATAGTCCATTATGATGAACATTCAGTCATCGCGTAAGCGGTGAATACTGGACAGCCTTCCACTCTCTGCGGCCGGTATCCGGTGGAATTGATATTTAAGGCCCACTAGATAACAGAAAGTAAACAAGTGAGGCAAGGTCCGATTACGACTAATCAGCTCCCTTCGGTGGGATAACAAATAACCCCCCAAAACCTGTGCAACAATGTGCTCCCTCAACACCTGTTTCTTCTCAGCAAAGACTCGAAACCAGTTTCTGCTCAATAAAAACTCGTTTTTTCTTAGCAAAAACTGGAGCGTGCTTGCTCCAAATTGGCGTTAGAACACTAAAAAACTGGTTTCTGCTCACAACGTCGTTAATTTTCTTCAGAAAATTCGGAAAATAAAACTGGATAAACAAACATGATGATTACCCACTGAATGTTCATCTTTCCTGCAAGACTGCCCGTTTGTCGCACCGGCTTTGTGAAAGGGTGCGTGTCAGGTCACCCACATCAAGGACTAGGGTTGTATGTTTGCTTATAACACAAAGAAACATTGTTTGTCCCGCGGGGAGATCGAAACCCTTCGGCGACGTACTTCCATTCAACAGAGCACAGGGGCCAAACCCTCCATTAGTGCCGGTGAATTCTCTCGGGTGTGCGTAATTTCAAATATGGGTCGGTGGGCAAAGGTGGAATATTAATGGCGTCGCTGGTGTAGATTATGAACTAAATTGGGTACTTTGCATGTTACTTGGCAAGTGTGGTTTGGGGACATTGCTCGACTTGGTACTTGAAACAAGGAAAATAAGCACTAAATCTACGCCAGTCAAATACGTGGTGTCAAATATAATACCCCAGAAACAAACTAAGATTTGTAAGCAGGTATTTGTGAGAAAATTCACAAAACTAGTTTTTTCTATGCTCTACAAACTATGGGATTTTAGACAGTTATTCTAGCAATAACCATATTAGGGAGCCTACATGTGAAGGGGAGAAATCTATGGAAGTATTCACTACTTTAAGGATCCCTATACGGCTGTAACAGACCAAAAACCGATGTACGGAGCCTTCAATTACCTATAAAACATAATATGGATTCGTAAGATTTTGGCAGAAGGATTTCCTTATCTGGTCGTATTAATTATAAAACATGCAATTTGGTGCCTTCGCCAAACAACAGGTATAACCCCATTTGCACTCATATCGCGTCAAACATGGCGACGGTAACCTTACCTTGTAGCCCAAATAGGCGAGAAGGAGGGCTTCCGTGAGGGATATGAAGGCGAGTATGCTTTGGACGACCCAGAGGAAAAGGGGCCGTTTCACCCACAATATGGCGTCCCAGTTGATGATGGGGTTCTCTTGAAACGCCTCTTCCGTCAAATTGTGCGATGCTAGGAATTCCGTTTTGTTCGAAACGCTGCAACCGTAGCTGGGAACAAGACAAATTTTGAACGTAAAGCCAGAGCGAAAATCAAGAGGATTGAGCAGGAAAAAAAAAACCATCTCTAACATAAATTTCAACTTGAGTTTTCGAGGAGTGAAGGAGCCCATCAACGAGGTTTCAACGGATTACAAGATTAAGATGTTTTCAAGGGTCTTCAATAAATACTTTGCTCCGTACAAAAGAGAATAACTGAAAAGATGGGGATCATTGAAAAGATTAATGATAAGAAGAAGATGAAGGTAACGGTAACAATAAAAACGCCATGAATGATGCTTCAAATATTGAAGCTGCGATCTCATAACCGATAGGCCTCTTCGCGGAAATGGCGTTTACGGTCACTACATACCTGGCCTGTAAAAGCTGTATTTTATTGATGAACATTAAAATGTTAACATCAAATTAACAACAAACAACACAATTCATGAAGGAATTAACCACTCACAAGATTAACTCAATCTTTGATGAACTGACGAGTAAGAAAAAGCGCGCTCAACTTGGGGGAGAAGGTTCCAGAAAACTCTTTTAATTCAATAACGAGTTTAATTCATTTTTCGCTCGCTATCAAAACAAATTTGCTTTACCAAGCTAAAAACACGAGACAAAAAGTGAAAGAGGTGCTTTCGGGAGGTATAACGGACGGAAAGTGGAAATTGGAAGACAGCGGGCGTCAGGAAGACATGCTCGTAGGTCGAGTATGAATAATGCATGATATTTGCTGGCTACGTAAAAGCGTTTCATTTTGTATCCAGGCGAGTGCAGGTCCTTGTAGTTACCCCTTTCCTGTAACAGCTCCGACCGCAGGGGAAGACAATTTCGTTTGTTTTAGGGAGTCCTTTAAACAATGTATGATACTTCGAAGTTGTTCCTGGGTGAAAACAACATACTGACACGAATTTCCAGTAGTCCAAAAATGCGGCCTATCCCAACACAATGAAGCCAAGTGAAAAAGATAGGAATGGGTATCGATATATCGGAAACAAAAAATAAATCGGCACTTCCATATTGGAATGTAGGAAAAAATCCCCACTTCAACAATTCCTTACGAGTTAGAACCTCTTTGACATAGAAAGAGAAGCTTTGGCAACGAAATCAGTACCAAAGCAACAAAGAACATACCAGTTAAGAAGAAGAAAGGAGATTTTTGTTAGATTCCCAGTTCAGTTTATTTGGACCGTGCCATATTCTGCCTTTCAGTTTGTTTTCCGGCTGTTTTAGGTTTGCAGTGGTAAAATTTGCCATTTTTTGACCCAAAGCCCGTTTTTTTTAAAATGTCATTGGTAAGGGATTGCAAAAAAGTACCTTTTGCAGTACGTTTTTTCAAAAACGTAACGATACTTTTAAATATCCCCTCCCCCCCGCGGATGTTTCAGAGGATCGATTCAAAATATCGAGAACCGCCCCAATTCTTTTCATTTTGATTGATGCCACAGAATAAATTCAACGTGAAAGACATACCGAGTTACTAACTAATAGTTAGTTATTAGAAACTACACGATTCAATAATTGAATTATTAGGTACATTTTTGTAAAGTAATTGGAAGTTTCTGGCAAACGAACTCTGACTCGTTTCGAAATTCGAAGAATCGATTCTTTAAAAAATCGATAGTTTTCTCACTCTATTAATTTCAAAATTTGAAAGAGGCGATACAATTATTTTCGATACTTAAAAAAAAATTGATACGATTCTATTCGATTATTTTCAAAAAATTAGATACGATTTCATTTGAAGAATTACATCCCTACCATGGATGTACGTCCAAACGGTATTATCTCGATAAATCCATATTTTGTATGTTGCTACTAGAATATCCAAAGAACGTAAAAAGCATAAATCGATATCCTACAGATGATTTTTCCATCGATACCCAACCCTAAAAAAATACATTGTTTCCAAAAATAATTAAACGCACGAAGAGACAAAAATGGAGGCAACACTGCAAAACAAATGCATGTCGAATACCTACTTTGTGGTGGTCTGTGTGAATAAGCAAAGCTGTGTCAAGTGTAATTGTATCTATGTACCTAATACTGACTTACCAAAGAGTGTTTTGATAAACAAAAGAAAAAAGTAGTTGTTAGAAAAATATGTGTCAGTCATCAATGTTGGCAGCAGGGAATTGGCATGCGGAAGGAATAGAAGATTTTCGTTAAAGGGAACATGACCGTATTCCTCGGACATCCCCAACGAATCAATTTGAAAAAATGAATCGATTGATAAGTTTCAAGTGAACTGATGACGATTAAAAAAAAAATTGACATTAAAAAAACGAAGTAATGAAGTCCGAAAAATTAACTCATTGAAATATCGATCTTCGCAACAACTCAAAATCGACGAGATTTACCTACATGCATGTCTTCCGTATGCAATTCGCTGTTAGGTTACTGATTTGGAAAAAGTCGATGTGAACTCACAAGGTTTATAAACATCGAAATATTAATGGTTTACATTAAAGCACAAAAACTAATTTATAAAAACATCCATCTTTGGTCCAACTTGGTAACAACGGGAAGGTTTACCTATATGACTTCCGTATGCATATTGCTGCTTGGGGAGAATTAATAAGTTCTTGTAGGTGGAAATGACGATATGAGATGTTTTCAAGTTTGTTGGTGTAACTTGCGAAACGATAACTCATGTTTCCCATATCCCGCTTCCTCCTGACTCTGACAACGTCGTTCGTCTTCTGACGTCATCGCCGGCTACAAGGAAACGTTCTTTTACTAGTTCGGTGGCTTCTTGGAGACCATGTCCCTTTGCCAGGCCTCAATTTAAGGTCTAGACTAGAAATTCAGTGTTTGATGTCGTTTTCAGAGTTCAGCTTCCCGCCTTCGGCTTGGGAATGCGGGCCAGACGAACGAAACTTCGACAGGGCTTTCAAACTGCCTGTTAGCACAACAAAGCCGACGTTGGTTGATGAGGAATATCCTAATTGCTTTGGCCAAACCGGGGAATAATAACTTAGATGTTGTCTCCCCCTCCTACGTCGTGTTTCGTGGGTCGATAAATGAAAAACTTTTTTGTCTGAGTTTGGGCTTTTATGACGTCAGGGGTAGTTGGCGTCTCCATTTCATCCAATTAGCAACTTCGTTTAGCTCCTTCGAGCTCAATTCCATATCCTTTCCAGGCTATCTTTAGAGCGGTCAAGTACCCTGATACAACTTGGAAACTGAAGTGGGAGGAAGTGCGAAGAATTAGGAGTGGACGTGCCTTGAAATTGAGATAAACCTCTTTAATTGATTTGTACGAAGCCATCCACATTAGGATTCCTACGCTGAAAGTGAACACAACACTCAAATCACAAGTCATGTTTGAATTTCTAGTATTCCTACAAAAATCAGCGTTTTGACTTGTTTTGACGTAAGTCGTCTCCTTTCAGACGGCAGCCCCTCACATCCAAAACCTCAGGAAGCTCACTGGCCCCTTAAACTAAATTCACTCCTCGTAAAGACCAAACGCTCCTTCATTCCATGGATTAAAAGCATGTTAACTCTATTTTTATTTTCCAGTTTTGGCCAGGTTTTTTGCGACTTCGCCTACTGTGCGTCCGTTTCTCATTGAAAATCTATAGATTGTTATAACGAGGCCGATCTGTCAGATGATGTTTGTGTAACGTTGTAGGATGAAGCGTTTCACAAAGTAATGAAACTGCATCTTAAAAGCTGACTGACAGCTCTTGAAAGCTTCGTCTGCCGCGTTTAGAGTGAGGCTGGTCACGGGAGAGCGGTCACCTGAAAAGCGATTGAGTCGGAGGGGCAGGAAAAGGAAGCTCAAAGAGAATCCCCACGAGAGAGAGCCACCTGTGATTTTGCGGGAAAGTCTGTCAAGAAGGTTAATACGGGGGGTCACGCATAGGTTAGGAGCAAGGAGGATCAACCTGCAGGATGGAATTGGCAGGCCTTTTTCTCACAATTCATTGGTCATTCTGACAAAAACGTACATTTGGAGGTAGGTATGTACCAGTGATTTTCATGTAGACTATGTCGTTTTTCCCCAACTGAAAATGACGTTTCTGAAATGAAATTTCGCTTTCTTTCTGGCCTGCCTCATTTCAAAATGATGAAACGACTGCTTAATTACGAAAAAACATAATAATATACTGAAAACTCACGTTTTTTCAATGTCTCCATTCAACAATGCTAATTAGCATTGTTAGTGAAGTTAACTTCAGCCACCATGAGTCATCTTTCCCCTGCACGTTAGGCTTGGTCTTTTGATCCTGCAGTGCACAGCAAGATATTGTGAGGGAAACATGCGTTTGAAAACTTGAGTCGGCTCGCAACCTGCATCAGGCCCTGCCACGATCCCACAAGGTTAATAGCAATGATATTTCCGATTTTCTCATCGGAATATCTCAATATCTTAACTACTTAGGTGGAAAGGTTTACTGAGATATTTTTACAGTAATTTTATCAGTATTACAACAAAAATCACAGCCCGAAACGTTAGGTTTTGTACGTCATGTCGTGGGTTGGGTCTGACTTCGTCTGGAAGGACTTCCCTATTGGCGCGTCATCTGGTTAAAATTCATTTTCAATTAAAAAGCTTTAATTATGTTGCCAAACCTCCTTTTTGGATCACTTGCTACAAATGCCAAAGAGACCACCTAGAAATTGGTACGATTTTGTGAGAATGACCCTCGTACACAAGCCCGATACAACCCTGCAGTTGGTGATCGTCGAACCTTTAAGGCCGTGTTTTGTCGTCTGGTCGGTGCTCAAGGCTAGACAACGAAAAGGCCCCAGGAAACCGTTGTTTGGACAGCGTTCTGTAAGGGCTGAGTGGTGTCGATGGGAGTAAACGAAAAGAAGTGCCGGGGGTGGATTGTTAGAAACAAGAGGGTCAGAATAACTAGAGCCGCCTTTTTTTCTTTTTGGGAAGGAAAGGGTGAGAACTCTACACACCGAACATCACGCGGAACACGGTTTCACATTTATAACTCCTCTAGATTGAGCAATAACTCGCTCGAGTCAAATTTTCTCTCAGAACGCCTCGCGAAGTGGGCCGTGAAAATCCCACGAAGCTTCACCACCTGAGAGTTTATTTCGTCCGGGAAAACTTGAAATCCCAGAAACTTTTCCTTTCATTCACTCGAGACGCGCCTTTTGTTCGCTCTGACACGAAGCACTTTTCTTGATGAAAATTCTTTTCCCACCGTCACACACACATGGCCGCTTCAATGAATTCAGTATCCGATGACCGCCTTTGCACTACACCTATCAGTAACTGCAATAAAAAGATATAAACGGTCTCGCCCGAGTTCGCGCTGAAGTTCATCTTACACTATGGGGATGGCGTCAGAACGAAAGTTGAAAATGAATTAACTTTCCAATTTTGAGGAGTATTCTCTGATGCGGAATCTGAGTCCGCGCCATTCGATAGTTAGAGCAGCAGTATTCAATAATTGAATAGGGCTAATTATTAGCCCCGCCGTAATGGGCGGGGTAACGTCAAAGGTCACACGCTGAACAATAAACCAATCGAAATCCAACAATTTGCAGGATAACATCATCGGGTTGCACTCAAACGTGAATAAATTATGTAAACCATCATTCAAGGTTTCGCCACCGGAGTACATATATGTACTCATGAGTACATATATATATATATTCCCTGAAAACAACAATTAACGTAAAAATTGAAACAGGTAAATACTCACCAGGTGGCGTATATAGGATCTTCGTCCGTAATTACCCTGATTATGTACAGTACGCATGATAGGAGCTTGAAAAATAAATTTGCTATTCGTATCCTCAAACCTGCAACAAAACAAAACCAAATTCGTCAGTTTAATCATTTTCAAGCTTATAAGCATAAATGCAATGTTTGTATAAATAGTTCAAGGCCTGCCCAAGACGAATATTCGCAACTAGCTCGGCACATCTAGAAATCTAGATGGGCGGATGTAATCTCGTTCCCGTTGCCAGAAAAAGTTGTAACTTCGTTCCGGAAGAAGAGAACGGGCTATGTAAGTTCGTTCACAGTGCAACTGCTGGGAGTAGTAAGTTCGTTCCCAGGGCAAGTGCTGGGTGTTGTAATTTCGTTCCCCCCAGTACCCGTGACAAACGTTGACTGAAATTCATGGTATATTATTGTTGAAATGAGAAGCACAATAATCAAAAGTACCGTCCATGAATATACCTACCTAATGTTGTTTCACAAAGTGGCAAGAGAGCGCACTGGCGTTGGTCTAGCGTTGGCACTAGCCTCGTTAGTATGGGAAACAATAATTGTTTGACATAAGAAGAGACCTTCTAACTAATAGACGTTGTACATCTCAATCAATCAGTTATGTACCTAAATATTGGGCAAATTTTAAATTCGTGGGGCTTCCTGAACGCAGAATTTTATGCTCTACAACTTTTATTTCATGAGTTCTTCACACAGAATGACCGTTCTCAATTTACAGGCGTTGCAAAATCGGTTAATTGCAGTTTTCACACAAGTTGGAAAAAATTGGCAATATTTGACTGCCAATTGTGACCTTACCAATCGGTCGAATTTTGAAGTTAGAGTAGCCATTCGACGCAGAATTTTATGCTCTTCAGTAATGTATTGAGTGAAATTTTCTGTCCGACACATAGTTTCCAAGATATCAGCGAAAAACAGAAAAAAGTCCGAACATTTCGACGTTTTTCGGCCCCCAAAAGTTCTCCCGATAAACATTTTGTTTGATTCGCTTAGTTTCCCACTATTGGGGTGCCAAGACGCCAATTTAGAAACATAACATCCGACCTTTTGTAGGCACCGATGTCTAGATTGACTGGACTATAGTGGCTCCCGCGGACGCTTTTGGTTTTTCTTTAATCAAATCTTCAAAAGTGAGTGGTACGAGGTATGAGACCAAAAAACTTTTTCAGGCAAATACCCATATTTGTTCGGTTTCGATCATCAGTACTCAGTCCGGAATTTTGAATAGACCAGACTTCCAAGTCTGACAACAGTGTCGATGGATTCAAGCTGGACGGAGCAAATATCAGCAATGACCCTGGCTGGGTGGAATCGTAAGGTTCGGTTTCAACTGGCCACAATAGACCGAGTGGAGTCTTAAGGTCACTCTTAAGCCGATGGGATCAGTGAGCGGCTCAAATCCTTCGAGATAATGACAACAAGGGGTGGAATCTTAAGGCTCCCTATCCACTACTCTCGTCCTAAGATGGAACGAATTGCAATCCGACGACTTTTGTGGGTATTGCGAAATGTTTTGACTGTATATCGCACCAGTTGCAATTAGACAAGCTGCCAAAACGATAATATTATCCAAGTGTGCGATCTCAATGGTGGTCAGCTACCTCACCAGGCGGACGCAGGCCGTACGGCATAATAGAGGTCTCTCTCATTAGAATTTGGTGTCCCCCAAGGCTCGGTTTTGGGTCCCGTTTTATTTCTCATTTTCATCAATGACTTACCCTGCAGCCTCACCAATTTATTCTTTTCGCCGACGATACGTCACTCGTTTCAATAGATAAATTCCTTCTCGCCCTGCAACAAAATGGCTCTGCCTCTTTGGAGGCGGCAGGGGTTCTCCAGGAACAAGTCGGCTAACGTCAAGACTAACACGATGTACTTTGGGATGAGTTTGACATAGCTCAAACCCCTCAAAGTGTCACGTTTTTGGGAATCAAACTCGATCCAAAACTATATAGTGAAAAACTTACTATACTGTGAAAAACTCCCGCCTCAGCAGTAATGTCTTCCTTCTTTACTTCTTCTTACTTCTTCGCCTGTCAGATAGGCTCTCCAAGCCTGCTCTACTAGCCGCCTTATATGCGAGTTTTCAAAGTCGAGCGACATATTCAATAAGTTGGGGCATTCTCCGGCTTTATCTTTAGTATTCTCATGCTAGAGAAAAGCCATTCGTGTAGTGGCTGAACTCAAATATCAAGATGAATGTAGAGGAACTTTCATTGAACATAATATCTTCACGATCCCGGCCACCTACATCCTTGAAAGCCTCTGTTTCGTCCATGCTAACATTGAGGACTTCAAAACTCGTCCCGTTACCCTAAGTAAAAAGGATTTCAGTCTCCCATTCCACCGTCTCGCCAGATCCCGCTCAGCCTCTACGTACATAGTGGGACAATAAGTTCTTTAATGCGATTCCTGGAAAAGTACTACCTCTAAAACAATATTTAGATATAAAATTGGGACATGTTTAAAGACATGTACTTGGTGGATGAGTTTTTAGAAAAATTACATATAATGTAACTTCTATAGAAGGCAGGTATTAAGATTGTTATTTTTATTTAGCGTCAGACCACTTTTGTTACAGTTTATTACATTGCTGTTTGACAATAATTGTCAATAATTTGTTTAGTATTTGTCAGTAATTTGTTTGACAATAATTGTCAAACAGCCGCAAACACAGAGTGTATAAGCAATTATTGCTTATACCTACACTGTGTTTGCGGCAAATGAAATTCTGATTCTGATTCCCAAGTCCAACCCTAATATACAGCCAAATTGATTATTAGGTCATCACAAAATTCAGGCTCCAAGAACTACAAATAGCTACCCAAGTGAATTCCATGTGAATGACGAGAATTATAAGGTTGTTCCGTAAGAATTAGACGGATGTTGATGAATGATTATGGCGACGCCAAAAACGGCCTGACGCATCTCACCAAAACGCCATCTCCTCAGCAAATAGCAGTGTGTGTGCCAATTCAATGAATACTCACTAGATCGTTGATTTTTGATGAAGTAAAGCTGAAGTCTCTCTTTGAAGGTATTTTCGTTGACGTAGTACTCAACTCTGACCCTGCAACAAAAACCACGCTGTTAATAAAAAGGGATTTATTCCTTATGGGGGGGGGGGGGGGGGGGGGGTGTTAGAAGAAAGGGACGGCTATGAATCGAAAACAGGCGTCAAACCCTCATTCCCATGTAGGTTTTGCGATTCCAGGCCGACGTCACCAACGCCATCTATCGAACCCTCACGTATTAAGTGAGGGTGGGCGTCAGTGGTGGGGGAAAAAATCTGTCGAAAAACCGGAGAATATTCAATTACAGCGATTCTGTTATTTCGGACAGTAGCTCATTATTGTGATCGTCGCCATCAGCCCAAATTCAGGAAGGAGGAACGTTCACAGTGGTCCAACTCTCAGGAAAAAAACTCGGCCGTAAATTTACCCGAAAAGAGCTGTCCGGGTGTCAAAAGCCCTCTTTGGGACTTCGAAAGTGCTCAACCTAAATGTGAAAGTCCTTTCCCGCGATGGAAGTGTATTGAAAATTTAATTTCCATCTCGTTCATTACGCCGAGCATAAAAGGTCGACTCAACTTTTGAGATCCCTTCCAGTTTCAAAGGGTGTGGGACGAAGGGGGTTCAAGAGTGGATACTACTACCACTCATCTTATTAGGGGCGATGGACATCCTTGTAATCACAAGGAACTTTTAATGGAGTCCACTCACCTGCGACCCCCGTGAAGTTTTGGGATTGTTCCGGGTGGGTGCCCGTTTCATGGGTTCACACTCTCAAGAGAGATGAACGCGACGATCATGTTGAGACGGGGGTGTTGAGCTCACCAAGGAATCCCATAACAAACGCGTATCACCTATCTAATGTCAACATAAGCTGCACCAATGCACTGAACGTCGAGTCTTTTCGAGTTAAGTAATCAAGAAAACAACCCACTGTCAACAGGCGAAAGACAAGCCTTCTGTGAAGCAGTGGTGTTGAACTACCTATCGATAGTTTCTGACTATCGAAAACTGTTGATAGTCCGTGAACTATCGATAGGTTGTACTATCGGAACCCATAAAAACCGCTTCTTTTCTCCAAAAGTCAAAAGGGTTTATTATTCTTTGATATATCAAAGTTTATGTAAGTATATTGGTTAAATTAATTGAATTAATTCGTTAAAATATTACTACTTAATAATTTTTATTAAAAAAAATTATTTTGAAAAAAAAAAATACAATTTTGGTACAATGTTTAGACAGATGTGGGACCTCGAAAAATGGATTATGCGTCCAAAATTAGTCGGAAAACGAATTTGACCTCCTGGGATCCTTCAAAAATCCAATTTGTCGCCCCGAGAAAGCCCCATAGATCGCCACAGTGAAATCGGATCGTTCCGGGACCCCAAAAAATGGATTCTAAGTCCAAAAATACTTCGAAAACGACACAACTCGATCCCAAAGCCGAAAACCTCCACAAAAAAAAAAAAAAAAAAAACCCTCCGTAACTCCTTTTTAGCCCCACGGGCTTGGGGGATTGGGCTGAAAACCTTGCGGCCACAACTAGATGGTTCACTGAGTAGGTATTTATTTTTGTCATTTCAGTAAAAAAATTTGATCAATTATTGATGAACATTGAATCAATTTTTTATTAAATTAAAGAATTTTTGAAACAAATGGAGTTCAAGTAGATTTTCTTTCAAACGACGATCAACGTGGACAAAGAGGAATGTTTTCAAATTCACCTGGCTTTAATGGATAACACTGAATCTTCAAACTCGAATTTCCCTTGGAAATTTTCTCTACAGAATGGGATTCAACTGAACAAAACGCTTGCATACAAGTCTGCAACGCATTAGGACATTTCATGTCTTTCCCCTCCCTCCTTCTTCCCTTCCATCTTCTAGCAATCTTGTCTTCCTCTGTGAATTACATTTTTTTCAATATAAAGAAAACAAAAATTAAACTCATATTTTTATTTATTATTTACATCCATACATATATCGTCGTGGGTAGTAAAAGAACGGTATGTTATATGTTATATGTTCTACATGACAGTACATTAACCCCACTAACCATTGATTGCGTAGACAACAATCAACTATTTTCATATTTTGATGCCCCGGTAGCATTGATTACCTAGGTAACACTCAACTGTTTTCAAATTTGGATGCATGAGTGAATACTTCCATATACTTCAAGATTTCGGTGTTCCACAATGGCTACGAAAAAGATAACCAAATCAGCTGATCAAGACCCTGTACAACTTATTGTTCACGTCCTAAGGAGGCTACCAGCCAAATTTCAGTTTCCTACGGTTGATAGGAAAGAAGTTAGCTTCAGGAGCCACTCAGCTGATCAAAACCCTGTGCACCTTATTGTTCACGTCCTAAGGAGGCTACCAGCCAAATTTCAGTTTCCTACGGTTGATAGGAAAGAAGTTAGCTTCAAGAGCCACTCAGCTGATCAAAACCCTGTGCACCATATTGTTCACGGTTTTTAGCACCAATTGGAGGCTACCAGCCAAATTTCAGCTTCCTAGGGTTGATAGGAAAGAAGTTAGCTTCAGGAGCCACTCAGCTGATCAAAACCCTGTGCACCTTATTGTTCACGTCCTAAGGAGTCTACCAGCCAAATTTCAGCTTCCTACGGTTGATAGGGAAGAAGTTAGCTTCAGGAGCCACTCAGTTGATCAAAACCCTCTGCGCCTTATTGTTCACGTCCTAAGGAGGCTACCAGCCAAATTTCACCTCACTTCTACGAATCATAATAATCATTGAGCATATTTCGTTACGTAACGTAACGTGACATAACGAAAATTTGGTTGTGTGCCATAGCAAAGACATGAAATGTCAAAAATCCTACTGCACAAAACGGCTTGGACGGCGGACGGACTTTTCGTTTTTGGAATCTGGACATCTTGAAACGTATAATGTCAAATTTTGACTTTCGCGCGATCTCACGGGTGTATTATTCCAAGAGTAATAAATCAAAATTTGGTTTACAATGTAAAATGAAAATGAAATGTCATTTCATGTAAACATTCATGACAATACTTAATACCTCCAGCGTTCATTTAAAAACAAACATTGTGAAAAACAGCTGATTTTCAGGGGAAAGAAAAAACTTCTTTAATCTAGAGTTATTCTTTATTTATAAATCCTTCTTTTACGAGAGACGAGAGTTAAAAATTTCCATAGTACTAGCGATACTATCGATAGTTTTCTTAAAAGCCATCGATACTATCGGAAACCGAAACTATCGATAGTTCAACACCACTACATTGAAGAGGATTCATCCTTCATGAACGATAGGCGACTGATCGATATCAATACGGTATCGATACTTTTCTTTCAATACCTACCAACACTTTTGGTATTGATACCGATTATCGGTATCAATAAGTACTGGTAGTGGTGTCGAATAACAGAAGCCCCTCGGAGATTTTGTTTTAAAGTGACAAATAAGAAGGCATCCATGGTTGCAAGTCGGTCGAGGCATTTTCGGGACGTCTTGTGAAGAAGAAGAAGGGGGTTGATGAAATTTCATCATTTTTAGGGTTAATGATTATCTGATACCTAACTTATTTAGCGCCTTTTTGTACCTACCCATAAAAATTTTATGCGCATTTAATGCGTTTATAAACAAAATTTGTTTATTATATTTCCATAAAACGAAATTATATTTAATATTTGCGACTTTTCCTTTCTGACAAATTTTGACATTGACTTTTCCTTTTGGAAATAATAAATCAGTCATGTTTATTTCATTTTCTTCGATAGTTCCCTTAATGGTCGTAATTTAATAAAATGTATTTTTATTTAATAAAATATCGAATATTATTGTCCTAACGTTGAATCAGCAAAATGGGACTCGGTAGGTACCTACCTACCGAGAATCCTTTGATTCGATAGGTACCGATACCGATAGTTCTTACTCAATGCTTGATTGATGTTCAAAGGATTGGACTTCTTATTCGATACTGATCGAGTATCGTACTGATGATTGTCTAATCAACCGAAAGTCTACAAGTTATAATATATTATAAGTAGTCTATTTCCACGATAAAAATATTATTTTTATCGTGGAAATAGACTACTTCGTCTGAAATTGTCTTTTTATCTTATGAGGTACATATATTGGAAAATTCCGGTAAAACGTTAGGTACTCAACAACCAATTTAAACCTAAACTGGCTGCAGTGATATCTCGTGATCACGTTACCATTCTGTCCCTGGAGGAAAGGATTCGACCTTTCCTGTATGTAAGTACATCCTTACATATAAGAGTCGGTTGAGTGGTTCTGTCATTTAGAGTGAGAGGCTAAGCCTCAAAACTACTTGCGTAAGGGCATTCCCTTGGCCTACTTCCTACGAGAGAAAAATGAGACGTGTTCTACCAGCCCCTGGAGAGTCCCCGAAGGGAAAACCCCTGTTTCCTATCCCACTCTTTCACGGTTAGGCTCTTCCACATTTTTATCTTCACCCTCGTTTTCTTTTATATTCATTTTTTTCCACCCACCCCGAGTTCCGTTGTTTCTCACCCTTTTGCGAACCCCTTCCCACCGGCCAGGTTCTTACAATAAATTTCCATCTTGAAGAACGAAAACCGCACTCTAATGAATCCCACGTCTTCCCCCCCCACTTTGAATTTAGATAGGAAAAAGGAGAGCACTTGAAAAGTTCCGCGATGCAGACAACCTGTTTTACATGATTTAAAATATAAAAAAATCCGTGACTTTTTTCATGCTAAAATGGAACCGGACGTATCAGTAAAAGTTTTCGAATGCAGCTTTTCGTCTTATCTTCATCTTGGGCAAGTTTTTGTGAGGTTGTACAGATTCTTAACCCATTCGGCACTGAGCCTTCATGAGAACTGAACATTTCGTGGACCCACTTTGCCATAATATGGCATTATAATGGCATTATTATATTATAATAAGTTACATATTATTTTAACGTTATTTGTAAACCGTTCTAAAAACGATGAAACATATTTAATGAAACATACTTAATATTCAGGTGTAGGGCTTTTATTGAAAAGGTTTAGGTGTAGGGCAAGGTGCCTACTGGAATATCGTCACACAACTTCTAACACCACGTAATTGGCATGAAAACGAGTTTTTCATTGAAGTTAAAAGTTGAATGTTTCTTGGGCTCATAATTTGCTTCAATTACAAGTTCAACTGCATAGGAGTTGTTCATGCAACCTTCTTTCCCAGGTGTTGCAAAATTATTATGGCCAATTATGAGTATTAAAGCGTAGCCTTCTTCTTCTTTTTTTTTTTTCGCAAAAACCCAATTTAGCATCAAATGAAATATCACGACCTAATTCTGATGAGAGTTTTTTTGAAAGGGAATAGATGCACTAGAGCCTGGCTGTGATGACTTATGGTTTATTATTCTTGGAATAATACACCTATGTAATCGCGACGGAGGTCGACGACTTCGATCGGCCTCAAAATTTGACATTATCCGTTTCAAGAGATCAAGATTCCAAAACCGAAATGTCCGTGTTTTCCTGCAGACAAGTGGTATTCAAGAGAGCCTGCATTTCCGACAAGTTTTGAAGCATTGTCATCAGTAAGGCATCAGGATCGCATCAAGGCCTCTCACAATTCAAATTGGCTTCTTCTAGTACCGTTGATGACCAAAAATGTTTGACGACAGAGTCTTTCTTTTGCCCGGCGATCTTGAAAAGGGTGTTTGTTTCATTTTCTTGGAGTGCTACATCACTTAGGCGCCCTTTCATCCGAGGCTCATAACACACTGAGAAATGACCGTAGACCATCCTCCGTCCATTAACGGCAACTTTTTCTCCGTCCACTGCGACAGGCCGTACAGGAAGTCACAACCCCCCGAGTCATATTTCATGGCGGTTTCCGACTTTTTTTTTTTCGTCGCGGTGTTCCTAACCAGAAAGGACTCACAGGGCTGAAAGGTCACGGGTTCGTTGGGGACGCAGAGTAATTCTCTCATCGGTCTTCCAAATGGCGTCGTTTGATGGGAGATACATGGTCCAGGGTGCCAATATCCTGTGGTAATCCCAACGCATTTACATAAGGGTGGCAAGCGGGCACTCAGGCTCACTTATTCGGATGTTGACAGTCCAGATAAACCCTTCATCGTGTTATTCCAGAGTACGGTAACACTGCTAAAAGATTAAACATAGTTTTGTCCCATACTGGACTACGCGTAGTCATTTATCCTTCGTCTGATTTGCCTAATATAATTTCAGTTCGCTCAAAGGTGTTTCAACTAGGTCGAACTGTGAATATGCAAGGTGGCCAGACTGCAGGAAATGGGAGCAATCAGGCGGCCAATCAGGCATCACCAGCAGGGTCACCAACTAACAATTAACACCAGAGTAAAATAATTATTGGCCTAATGTGTATAAAATTTTTGCGGAGACTTAAAGGTTTTTCTGGACAAGAAAGTAGCCCTTCCACTAATTGGTTGCGAGACTCGTCCGCAGAAAGCGTCTGTCCAGTCCAACGTCCAGAGGAAAACCGGGAGGTTGGCAACTATGGGAACAGGTAGAGTTGTATATACTTGGAAAACAGGAAAGCTGTCTCTCCCTCCGGACCAGTAGAACATTTTTCCCTGCCGAGCCGACGTAGCTTGTTTGAGTGCTTACGAAGTAATTTCATTGGGTTTCCTCTCTCTATTTCTCTTCAGCAGGAAGTTTTGGATTGAGCCGCAGGGGAAATATAAAATTAAAAGGTGCAAGCGTGGGGGTAGACTACGCTGGTAGGTTAGACCCTTCTCTCTTCAGCCAACGTAAAAAAAAAAAAAAAAAAAACTACAAAATAAAAAAGACCGATCTTTCAACTAATTAAATAATGTAAGGTGGATGCGGCGAGATAGTGGGAATCCATCTTAAAAAAGACGATTTAAGACGAAATAGTCTATTTCCACGATAAAAATATATAAACTTGTAGACGCGTTTCGGTTGATTAGACCTTTAAAATTAGAATGAAAGAACATAGTGATGATCTTAGGTTGGGAAGGGGTAGGGAAGCTTTTGAAAAACATTTGTCAGAAGAAAACCATAGAATTAGTTATGAGATAGGCAGTAATAATCCAGCCATTGGGATAGCTCATGTTTGCCAAAAAGGTCCAAAATTAGATGCTTTAGAATCTTTGGAAATTCAGAAAATTCACAATTTAGGAATATCTGTTAATGACCTGGATGTAATTAGGCGTTCCCCGTTAATTGACATTTTCTTGTGAGTCTTCCTTTCACTTATTTGCCTTTCACATTACCTTTCACCTTTCTCCTTTTATGCCACCTTTCTAATGCCACGCCCATTAGAAGGCACATTTCACTTTTGTATATAAGTAACTTCTCACATCCTCCTCATTCTGTATTGTACTGATGATGGTCTAATCAACCGAAACGCGTCTACAAGTTTATATATTTTTATCGTGGAAATAGACTATTTCGTCTTAAATCGTCTTTTTTTAACTAATTAAATCGTATTAATATCGCAGCCCACTCAAAAGTGAAGTTGTTCGTTCAAGAACTGAAGATTTCTCATTAAATTAAAAGAAATTATCTACTAGGCGGCGGAAAATGGAAGATGATGAATTTTTACACTAGGTAACATGTTAAATGATAAAAAAAATAACTTTTGGTAAATTATTATTCCCCGAGTTCTCTTGATCAGCATTGGATTTGTCCTTAATGTTTCATAATGACTATTTCAAATAATATTTGAATATATATTACATCATGTCTGTCTCGCCATTTCGGGCAGTAGGAATTTAGTTAATAATACGATCAATACACTTACATATATATACGTAACTATTATAGTTACGTATATATATAATGTCGTGCCTGACTTGTACGTGTGTAAAAGAAGAACGTAAATTCAATGAAAATCTGTAGCTGGTCCAGATCGGTGTCCAAAATTTGAATGCGTAGTTTGAAGTTTGCGTGTTGAAATTTGAATGTTGAATGAATAGAATTTTCGAACATCGTCTCACGGGTTTCTTGGTTGGCTACCAGGTGTTTTTCGTCTCACCGAGTGGACCAACTTCTCCAGACACTTTATTTTATCAAATCATCAACTGTTAGTAACCTCCCCACATATAACTATAATAGTTATCCATGCAGTTGTTCCTGCATGGTTTCAGCCCGATTACCTTAACCTGTAGGGCTCCGTGGTTACGAAGGGGCTGCAGGTGAGATTATAAGAGGATTAAGGGTTGGGGGTTGAGTGGGGTGTAGTTTGCGAAGTTGTCAGAAACTGAGGGGGATCTATGCGGCTACAAATGGGGTTATTGGAGAAAATCCCTCCCAAGGATACTAAATCTAGCTTGAGTTTTAAGATGCCGAACTTACTTGCCTAGCAATCCGCCAGGTCGCACTCAGTATCCTGTCAGGAGGAATCCTGCGCGCGGAAAAAGGAGGGCACTACCCATTCTCCAGCGTAGTCAGCCGTATGTGGGTGACATCCGTGTTTTTCCAGGGGCGAATCGGTCTTCTCGATTATCTCGTTTTCCGTCTCATTTTATCATGTTTCATAATCCATTGCCAGAACCCTCAGCTGCTCTCGTATTCTAATAGAAACCCTCCACCTCCAGTAGGGATGGGTATTGAACTGCAAGTTATCGATGTTTGGGATCGACATCAATTTCAGAAGAGAACTATGTAACTCACAAAAAAAAAAAAAAAAAAAAAAAAAAAAAAAATGTACCAGTAACTCTAACAAGTGCTTCAATTAGTCTTATTCCCCGGAGTGTGGAGAAGAGGCGTTCCACTCCCCACTTATGTTGACAATGGGGTAAAGATTCTTATCAGGGACAAAGGAAAGGAAGTTTGGCGGTTCTCAGCATTTGCAGTTCGCAAATATTCGAGGAATAAAGCCTGCTCCCTTCAAACCCCTTGACTAATAATGTGTCAAGGATACTCCCAGAGGTGTCGCTAGCGGTCGAATGCGGGACCAAATGGGGTGGATTTATTGAAAAGAAGCTTTTGGGCACTTATTGTAATGCAGAGTGGAGCTTCCTTTTCCTTCTTCCATGGATTCTTATCTTACTTCCCACAGCTTTCCAGAGCTGTACAAGGCTTGCTAAGTTCGCACCAAGCTTACTAAGGATTTTCAAGGCTTGTCAAAGTGGTCCCAAGCATTCCACACCTGTCCAAGACTTGCAAAGTTTGAGATAAAGAGAAACTTTGTCCGGGAATGGATCGCCTAATGGGGATGGGTCTACATCATTTTTCCACGGCGGGGATGGATCGAAGGTTCTCGATCGGGATATCGATACCCATCACTATCTTCCAGCAGAGAAGCCCCAGGGAGCACCCCCGACGTTTTGAGCGGGGTGCTCATGATCTTGCTTTTTTTTTTTTGTTAATGAATTTTTGGTTTATTATTCTTGGAATAATACACCTATGTTTTCGCGACGGGGGTCGACGACTCCGATCGGGCTCAAAATTTGACATTATCCGTTTCAAGAGGTCTACATTCTAAATCCGAAATGTCCGTCCGCCGTCCGCCGTACGCCGTCCGCCGTCCAGGCCGTTTTGGGCAGTAGGAAATTTTTAAAAAATCTGAAATTTCGACAAAATACTTGGTCTAGTTGTGCCCGCAAGGTTTTCAGTCCGATCGCCCAAACCCGTGGGGCGCTATGGGGCTATAATGGGGCTACGGGAGGGGTTTTTTGAAGGCTTTTAGCTATGGGATCGAGTTAGGTGTCGTTTTCGAAGTATTTTTGGACGTAGAATCCATTTTTTGGGGTCCCGGAACGATCCGATTTCACTGGGGCGATCTTTAGGGCATTCGTGGGGCTAAAAATGGGATTTTTGAAGGATCTCAGGATGTTAAATATTTTTCGAGTAAAAAATACAGAATTTTTGAAAAAACACATTTTTGAACTAAAAAATCCAAAAAAAATTATTTTTTTTGAGATAAAAATCCAAAAAAAAATTTTTTTTAATTTTTTTATTGACAGAATTAAATTTCTGCACAAGTAACGTATATCAAAGAATAATAAACCCTTGTGTAAAATTTGCAGCGTTTTATAAGATGTGTCATACAAAAGAAATCCTAGTGTAAAATTCGCAGCGTTTTCAGACCCATTTGGAATGAAATCCACGTTTCTTCAAGTCAACATTTATTATTTGCCCTTTCGCCCACTCGTTAGGGTAGTGTCGAGCGCACTTGAACCAGGAACTTAACCAAGCTGTTAGCCACCATTCAAACCTTCCTTTCAGTTTCCCAATGTCACCTCTCCCGTTCAAACTCTCGGGCGTGGAAACCTCGGGGGAATTACGGTTTTAATCAGGCGAAAACGGCAAACGGGGAATGTTTTGTACAGTGCAAATGGTGAATAGCTTTTCGGGGAGAGGGGAATGTGGCAAATGCAGGAGCAATTTTAATGACGAGAGTTTATTGGATGACCCTTGTTAGAGGGATATTTCATTTACGTGGGATGTCATGTACAGCGTCCTTTTTCAGCGGTTTCAATTTAAAGAAGCAGATTCTACCGACATGTCACCACATTTTTCTTCTAAATGGGTTTCACTTTAATAGACAAAGACGGATTTGCGAATTTTTTCCCTTGACGAATTTGACGTTTTTAAAAGACTGGAACATAAATGAGACTTTGTGGAAACAACTAGAAAAATTCATATCTTGACGTCAGTCCTCGGAGTAGTTCCAGAAAGCCTCAAGAGAAAATATTAGAAAAAAGCAGTCTTTGATGTCAGCAAACATTTTCCACTCGAAGAATCGCCTCTAATTCAAATATGGAGAGGATTCAGAGGAACTCTTTTAATCCTTTCTTGTAACTACAAACGCTTTTACACTAGGGTTTATTATTCTTAGACATAGGTTACTTGTGCATACATTTAATTCTGTGTCTATGAAAAAAGTTTTAGAAAAACAATTTTTTTCAGTTTTTTTTTTTTCAAAATTTTTTTGTTTTACTTGAAACATATTTGACCTAGGATCCTTAAAAAATTCCATTTGTAGCCCCATGAAGATCGCCACAGTGAAATCGGATCGTTTCAGGACCCCCAAAAATGGATTCTACGTCCAAAAATACTACGAAAACGACGCCTAACTCGATCACATGGCCAAAGGCCTTCAAAAAATCCCTCCCGTAGCCCCATTTTAGCCCCATAGCGCCCCATGGGTTTGGGCGATCGGGTTGAAAACCTTGCGGGCACAACTAGATGGTAAACCGAGTATTTTGTCAAAATTTCAGATTTACAAAAAATTCCTACTGCCCAAAACGGCCCGGACGGCGGACGGACATTTCGGTTTTGGAATCTACACCTCTTGAAACGGATAATGTCAAATTTTGAGGCCGATCGGAGTCGTCGACCTCCGTCGCGAAAACAGGTGTATTATTCTAAGAATAATAAACCAAAAATCAAACGAGGACGATACTAAGCAAAGACACGTTGGGATTTATCTTCTGGTACCTAAGCAAAAAATCTAATTAAATCGAAGTGGCTTATTCATCGACCAAACTTTCCCGAAGGAGAAATCAGTGATGCGAGCCAGTATTGATATAATTCAAAGTTAGGTCGCTCCTTCCTTTCGCATCAGAGCCAAACAATTGGGAAACTTCCACTCTTTTTCGGCGATGAATAAATTAGACTCGAGCGAAAAAAAAAGAGGTGGTTTTTGATTGATCGGCCACTAAAGATATCCTAGGAATCCCTGGGCACCGTTCGCTAAGCTCCCGCGGGTCTCCCATCCTTTTTATGTGCATGCAAACTTCAGGCGGCACGCAACTCGTGATTTACAAGAGCTCTCCATTACGGAGATGAGCTGAAGGGGTTTGAAATGGGCAGAAAAGCGGTTTTAAATTAATTACTGAAACGGTAAAAGGATGTTTATGGGTGGAAATGGAGGCGTTAGCTGGGTATTATGGGCACGGAATGGAACAGGTTGAAGACTGAGTTTTGAAATATTTCCTACCAAGAGCCTTATGCAAACGTTAGGTACTGCCCCCCCCCCCCCCCTATTTTTTGTTGGTGGTTCGCTATGAGAAAAGCAACCTTAAAGCGCCAGCTTAAACTTCCTTTCTCTTTTTTTTAAGGCTCTTGAAGCTAGTTCGATTTTTTGTTAAATTCTACCCTCAGTCCGGTTCATCTTCAACGACTGACCTTTGAGATCGTTGTGCGTTCTACCACCGAGATAAAGCAAACGGCCACTTGACATGACCAGGAACCCCCTTTTCAAATTACAGTCCCGAGTCTTCACGGGGCAGTAACTTTTTTCTTACCGTAGATCCGTATCGCTTTCTGAAGGGATTTCCCAACAAAACATTTCGCCCGAATCATCAGCATGTGAAAGTAACTCGAGTGTTATAGTTTCCGCGGAAAATCCATACCCTAAATTAGGCTAATTTAGAGTCAGCGGTTTGAAATCACCAAATGACATCACGGTAGGCGTAGCCAATCATAGCGCATCGAAGCAGGGCAATCACGGGGCCCAGAGTTCATGGACCTTCTAGTGGACTGAGATTCATGTGCAGAAAAGTCTAAGCAGATATATCGTAGTTGCCTTCTTCTTTCAGAAACAGTTATTGTTTCTGATCCAAAAGAAAAGGAATTTTGAGCCAAAGAGTAAAAGAGTTTTTGAAAGTGAGCCCAAATATGCCGCCGAAAAGCAAAACTCCGACCTCCCGAAGAGCCCCTTGGAAATAGGAAATTTGAGGTAGGGAGGTATCCAGAAATTTAAAAAATATTGGATGATAATGATAATTACAATGGGGAAATTGCATAAACTTACGATTTTAAATTTAACCCTACCGTTGTATTGTAGGACTGAAGCATATATTATGGAATCACTGAAATCAGTTTTTTTATTGTTGGAGGAGATCTCCTTTCTCGAGAAAAGCGAAAAACGAGTAGTGCAGTTCGAATTTTCGCGGGTCTGTCCTCGAGGCTGACTTAACCAATCTACATCACAAACAAGGCAAAGCTCTCACTTGGGGCGCTAGTGTCTACAGCTTGTAGAAGGAATTTACGAAGGTTTATCATTTGATATAGTGAATAAATAATTCAGAATATATATTATACTTATAGTTTAACGTCTTATTACATCAGATTGACGGTGATTCGATAGTGTTCATTGTGATGGACTGTCAAATGGCAACACTGGTAACAACTTCGGCAGCCCGCCAAGGTTGGTAGCACCAGGTGCTTCGTTACCAAACGACGTCACTGACCCAGCTGATCGATTCTACTCCCGCGAATTTTCAAACGTCACCACTTTCTCTAAATCATAATAATTTTCTGGAAGCGATTCCTGACGGGTGACTGTCGTTTTTAGCGCAACCTTTTTCCAAAAAATGGAAAGGTGCGCTCACCTCTTCGACATGTATGTTTTTTTTTTTTTTTTTTTTTTGTGTACAGAGCATCACGTCCGAGCGGCTCAACAGATTTTCATGAGGGTGGTCTCATTGTCATCAGCGAGTTCCGGGGGTGGTTATAGGCTACCTTGATTTTCCCTCCCTCATCCCCTTCATCGGTTTTCGGGAGGTCCTTCACGACGAAAGTTGTTTATCTCTGATGTGTAACTAAGGAGGCCTCAAAAGGGGGACGAAAGTTTTTGTCCGATTTCGTTGGTACAAGGGTCTATGGAATGAGCTTTTCAGGCTGATTCCAACGACTCCAAAACGATTTTTGCAGCCTGAGCCGTTCGTTACCTCTGATCGGCATAAGGTTTTATTACGCATCGGTCGTTAGGGTGCAGTTGTTTACGTAATGAGCATCACGTGGATACTTTTGATGTGTTGTGTGGCATAGTTTGGTCGCTAGATACCTACTGTTTCTTAGTTTCTCTCGCTCATTAAATATTAATAATTAAGGTTGCGCTCATCTATTCAATTCAATTGATGGCTTGTTGTTATTCTCGTAGGATGTACTTTCGACAAAAAAAAAAAATTGAAAAAATTTATGCAATATCCCCATTAACGCAGCAGTGTTGCGTTTCACAAAATGCCACTTGTGTGGGCTCATATCGTTTGTTATCTTCACTGTGAGGTTGTAAAGTACCTACCACATGTCTTTTCATCTATGAGATAGAGGTAATCAACGCTTTTGTTGTGTTCTGTTGTTAATTGATAAGGAACTTATATTTTTCAAGTGTTTCCATTCCACTCCAGCTTCTTATCGATAAGCTCAGTTTTCATATGGGGCTTTATCGCTCAATGCAGGCTGATTTCAAGCTGCGTGTCATGGAGATTTTGTTTGGGTTTCTTGCTTGTCATGGTGTGCCTCAGGGTTCAGTTTTGGGTCCCATACTTTTTCTTACTTTCATCAATGATTCGCCCTCTGGTCTAAATCCTCTTCTGTTCGCCGACGACACTTTTGTCCTAACAAAAAACGCATCTCTTGCGTCACAGACTCTGACCAACTGAGGGTCTATGAAAAGATATCGGAGTGGTTCGCTAGAAATGGACGAAAACGGAGACTTTTTACTATCATCCTTGGAGTACAGACCTTTTTCCACGGAGTCACTGCACATGTCTGGAATCGGAGTGACGCCATTGAGTCTTATCAAGTGTCGGGCCATGTTATCAAATGTTTATCCTAAACTCTGTTCCTCTCCATCATCAGTTAATTTCCATGTATTTTCCTTTCTTTTTGGCAACGGAAATGAACCAAAGTGATGTCGGGGGTCGTGCCATTTCCGTCAGGACGATTGACAGCCAAGAAGATAGACGCTGAAAATAACATTCCTATTTTTGCTCGTCTTTTACCACAGCTGATTTACGATAAAAAAATGTATTTACTTGTTCGTAAATTTTGCATTGCACATGTAACATTGGATAACAAGTCTCAAATTAATGCAAAAGCTTAGCAGGCAGAGACTCCAATGCGAATGTTTATTGATTTCTTGGCACACCTGAGTTTGTATGAGATTTGAAAAAAAAAAAGAAAAAAAAAGAGCTCTCTAGAGGACAAGCTCTGTGAATGACACTCATCGAAGACAATGGGATATTCTTTCTCAATGCGATTTCTTCATTCATCCCGAGCTATCAGATTCAACCTACAGGGGAGCAGCTAATTCCCAAAGGCCTCTTCAGTCAAATAGCGTATTTCCCAGCTTAGGGCTTTTTATTTCTTGTTTTTTTGCTTTTTATTAACTCGTTCAACTCGATGAAAGCCCGAGGTGTTGTTTTCTACGTACTACGATTCACGGGAGGTCTCATTTCTCTTGATGTACTCACTGGTATAAGTTTTCATTCAGCTCCGCTCAATACCAACCTGAAACACAAAAACGTAAAAAATTAGACGGTGAGAAATGAGCTACGCAAAAGAACATCTTAATTCCAGAATTTCTTTTCACTATCAGCAACTTTTGACCCTTTTCAATATCCCCATCGAAAGAAAAAGTAGCAGAATCGAGAAAAGTAGAGTGAGAGTACGCATTCCGCAGGATCGTGGGCTTTTGAACGTCTACGGAGAAATTTTTTCTTCTATCCTTTGAAAACTCCCTTTCTGACAGTCCTTCTGAAAAAGTTGTGCAGCTCTTCTAATTTCCCTTCGGGGATGTTTGGGGAAGGCCCTAGGAGCTTAACAAGGGTTGACAAGACGGGATCGGCCTTTAATCTTCAAGCTTGTTCACCGAGGGCCGTATTTGCGTGTAACAGGACTAATAACGCAAGGAACTTTTTTTCCTGATGCAATTTTCCATTAAAATCCTCCTTGGGGGATTCAAGCGTGGGCTTGACCATACGAGAGGCTTTTTCCGTGAAAGCCATGTTGCAGCTATAGAAGCTATCCCAACAACGGGGGAAGAGATTGATCGATGTATTCCGTGCAGGAGCAACTGGTGCTTCCATTCTGAGGTGCCACAAGCAAAAGGGCCATTTCTTATATAAATAGACAGTTTCTTTATGGGCCATTTACGTGACAGACAGGACTTACTGAGGCTTATACGGAGTTTAGTGTCGTTTTCAGCTGATAAAAAGTGCAAAATATACCAGTTAATAGGGGGCCATCCCCTGCTGGTTACGCCAGCCAACATATCCCACTTGGACTCAGATCCAAAAATTCGTTCTCCCGTGTTTAGTTGTGTAGTTTTTCCCGTGGTTAGTTGTGTAGTTTTTCCTCTTTAAACAATTGTGGGGGAAGTGGGGGTCGTGAGGGGAGGAGGCAGCCGCGTCGCCTTCGGACACCCCTCCGCCATCCCAACATCCTGTCAACCGAGTTTGCGTTAAACCAGATCACCAACTGGTGCCCGAAGTTAGTTTTGACAAGTTAAAATCCGGTTTCTGCTCCGCCAAAACTAGTGTCTCTCTCTCAAAACTGGTTCCTGCTCATCAACCTATGGGGCTAAAATGCGGCTATTGGACGTATTTCGGCTATGGGGTCGAGTTAGGTGAGCTTTTCGAAGTATTTTTGGTCGTAGAATCCATTTTTGGGAGTCCCAAAATGATCCGATTCCACTGTGGATATCTATGGGGTTTTCAAGGGGCTAAAAATGGGATTTTTGAAGGATCCCAGGAGGTCAAATAAGGTGTCGTTTTCCGAATAATTTTGGACGTAAAATCCCTTTTTTCGAGGTCCTACATCTGTCCAAACATTGTACAGATTTTTTTTTTTTTAATTTTTCAAAAATATTTTCAGACAGAATTACATTTTGACAGAATTAATTTTTGCACAATTAACTTGTATCAAAGAATAATAAACCTTTGTGTAAAATTTGCAGCGTTTTCGCAATCTTATTCAATCCATTTGTGGGTCGTTGAGGTAAAATTAGTTTACCTACCTAACTGTTAAACTGACCCTCAGAGAAAACGCTGCAAACGTAGCAGAAGTTTTTATTATTCTTTGGAATAAATTATCAACAAATTAATGATTCAGTCAATAAAAATTATTTAAACAAATTAAAAGATACAAAATACAAAATAAAAAATACAAATTTGAAAAAAAAAATACACAAAAAATTTGAAATATTCAAAATTAATGAAATTAATAACTCATAAAAATAATATTAAATGAAAAATAAAAACATTAGAACATCCGTATTCGTGTAGGTATAGAGTTAGGACATGGTCGAAAAACTCAGTTTTGAATTAAAAAACCACCTGTTGCCCTTCTTCAGGTTTGAGCGATCGGGATGAAAACTTTGCGGGCACAACTATTATAGATCGAGAACTGAGTATTTTGTCAAAATTTCAGATTCAGAACCACTACTACTACCCAAAACGGTATGGACGGCGGACGGACATTTCATTTTTGGAATTTACACACCATGAAACGTATAAGGAAAATCGATCAAAATTGTTTACTCTCCGCGAAAACGTAATCCGATTATTCTGAGAATAATATAAACCAAAAGACACCAACGGTTGAGCAAGTAAAGCCTCACGACGTTCCAAATGTGTTCACCTACAAACGATGTCAAGAGGACGTCACTTAGATGGGACCCAGGAGACGTTCGTAACTAGGTTGCCAGGTCCAACTCCCCTGAGGCCTCTCTTGAGGCTACGGTGAGGCTGAGACGTCACCCGGACGCGACAACCACTCAAGGGGAAAGCCGTCCGCAGTCGAGGGAGTTCCGACGTGCCGGAGAGGTGGCACCACTGCGTCTAACCCACTCCGGCTCAGCTGGTTAACAACAATTTTCTGCAGGTTTCTCAGTAACCTACTGCGAATAATAATTATTCTTGTTCGCACTACTACGAAAACTGCAGAAAATAATAAAGTAAACAGATAGCGTGCCGAGTAACTGATGTATTCTACAGCTGGTATCGAAGGGTAATTTATATCCATCGTAAGCGGAACACCTTCATTTGCATGAAAGGAAGCTTCGTCCATTCATCTCTATCTTTTTCAATTTTATTTACTTACCTACCAGCTCCCCTTGCAGGTATTACATTGGAGCGTAGCGCAGTAATCACATGTGCTTAACAAAAATGTTGCAAATTTTACACAAGTGTTTATTATTCTTTGTGCAAATTATTAGTTGTGCAAAAATAATTCTGTCACTAAGAACATATTTTAGAAACAATATTTAAAAAATTCTCTGTGCACTTTGTCCACAGATGTGGAACGAGAAAAATACTTGGGCAAAAATTTAATTCTGTCAACGAGAAAAAAATTTTTGTTTTTTATTTGAAAAATATTTGACCTGGGATCCTTCAAAAATCCCATTTGTAGCCCCATGAAAGCCCCATAGATCGCCACAGTGAAATCGGATCGTTCCGGGACCCCAAAAAATGGATTCTACGTCCAAAAATACTTCGAAAACGACACCTAACTCGATCCCATAGCCAAAAGCTCAGGGAAGTAAGAGTACCTTCTCGTATCAAGTTCATGTAGGTGCACCTTGCATTTGTGAGAAGTGATTTTTGTCGTAGAGGGGGGGTCAGGGTACCTTATGTGGGGTTCGGGGGACTGATTGTGCTGTATAAAAATTTCGGAAGTCAGGAATACGAAGATTTTGGCTTAGTTAGAAAAAATGGTCAAACTTCAGCGCGCTCTAGCGGCCAAACAGAATAACGCAGCGAGGCATTCTTGGTTTCATTTTTTAGAAAATTTAATCAGCTTTAATTTTGTTTAGCGTAGTTATGTCGCTAGGAGGAGTGGTTTCCGAGTTATAGTCGAAAAATTAAACAAACTGCCGACATTTTATGGTTTTTCGGCACTTTCATGGTGAAGCCATATCTGAATCTAGTAGATAACCACATTTTCTGGTTCAGCACCCCCAAAAACGAATAGATCCGTTGAGAAAATTTCTTCGGGTTGGTTATTTTTTCTCGGATTCACTACTTTTGTGATGGTGGGCAAAACTCGATGGCTTAGGGGTTAGCGCAAGTGCTGCTTTAAGTACTCCATGGTTTGAAGGAGAGAAAACCGGCTTAGAGGGTTAATATCTTCCCGTTTCGCGATTTCGAAACTTAAGAGAAACTCACTTTTTCAACAGCTCTCGTAGAATCGAATTCACCGAGGCCCTGGTCAATATCCGAGGGCGACACATTGTCGGGTGCAGCCATTCCCAAAATTTTGTACACGAGGAAACACGTTCGTTCCTCTTCCTTCTCTCTTTAGGAGCAAATTAATTAACCCGGTCGGGGCGGCGAGCGGGTACAATGCAGAATATTCCAACCAGACCGTCTGCCAGGGACATAACCGTATTCAACGTGCGATTTGAATAAACTCTTCGGTTTAGTGTATGTGAGAACACGGAAGTTCACGAGGTACAAGTGCAGTAAACCCGCGATAATCCGGCTCGGAAATGTAAATTAACTTCTCTCTGGGAACCTCTGATCAGCAAAATGGAGGTTTAGTCAAAAGTTTGGTCGAATAAAAGCATCGTCATTGTCGAGAAACAGCGACGTTGGCGTAAAAAAACTCTAATCCCAGAACGTGACACCTCTAAGCCCGCCAGATTTTTCAGTCTCGTGCTAAACACTCCCCCCCCCCCCCCTCCACAGGTATACATAAAAATTCAATTTATACCAAACTCCCCTCAACTCAGATAACGAGGTACTCAACGAATCCTTAATTGCCGGTTTCGGTCGAAGTTGAAAAATCTGTCCTTGCGGCTTGCCAGAAGGCTTCCAAATAATACCGAAAATGGGATTAAAACACAAATCGCAAGATGGATTTGGTGAGGGATAAGCCGTATGTTGTTTTTTTCAGGGCATATATTTGGTTAAAAACAATGCCTCGAGGCGCCTTCCCCATGTATGGGGTTGAGGGCTCGTCAGGAGTTTGTCCATCTGCCGGATTAATACATAGAGTGGTAGTAGAGAAAGGCAAAATTGCAGCATTATTATTAATGATTCATGAATAATCTGGACGCCGACCGCACTACGCTTACCTATTGACAAATTGCAAGTTCGTACGAATTTATAGAATTTATGGAAAAATCGCAATTTGAATTTTCGGCGAAAACCAGCGGATCTGCTCCCATTGGTCGACGATTTCGCCACGTTGCCAAGTTGGCCCCCTTAAAAAAAATTCAAAACTGAAGGAATCTCTGAGGTTGTACCACAGCGAAGGTTCAACGTGACACCGCGGCCGTTGTTTTGATTCGTTCATGAGTTAAGGTGAATTATTCAGCAATATTATAGCAGAAAAACTTTTTGATTTTTATTTCAGTTGGTTCTCAAATGTCAAGAGGTTGTTTATTACTGGCCGTCAACCGAAAGGTCAGTAGGTGACGTCACGCAAGTACCTTTGGATCGACGAGGACAACTTTATAGTCCGTTCACTGAGACCAGAGAAGGTTTATATATGCCACTAGATACTAAAAAAAGAAGTTACGTATCAAACTTGACAAGAAAACACTTTGATTGTTGATAACGTGATACGAGTAGTAATTGGGAATGCGAGTTACAAGAAGGGCGTGGCCCGGACCATCAGGTAGGCAATCCGGCGACATTGGTGGCTTAGTATACTTGACGCCTGCTGTCCGCTCTCGGTGAATGGACTATAGATGAATATGCAGGCCCACCGAGAGGGGGGGGGGGGGGGGGGGCAAAGGGGACATTTTGCCCCGGGCCCGGACTTTTGCATGGGGCCCCGGAAAAATGAGAAAAAAGGAAAAAGGGGGGAAAAAGAAAAACAAAAAGAAAAGAAAAAACGCTGCTAATTTCACAATTGGGTTTACTAGCACTCAGACATAAGGCCTCGCTTCGCTCGGCCGACCACTTTATGGGACATCACCACTTTCTCAGTCAGGGGGGCTTCGCTCAGCCAAGTGACATTCGCTCAATGCGCTAAATTTAACGGGCATAAAATTGGCCGGGGAATAGAGAGAGAAATCGTCTTCCCAACCGTTGCCCCCCCCCCCCCCCACCACTTTTTTTCGTATTAAAATTCGGATCTCTAGGTAGGATAAGGAGAAAATCCCATTTCAATCGGTCCATTAACGACTGAAGAATTACAAAAAAATTAATTTGACGAACTCACGCGCGCCAAAAATTTTTCGCAAAGCACTTATTGGACGTAAAATTGGCTGAGGAATAGGAATTCGAGAAAAAAATTAGGGGTTCCCATTTAAAATAAGAAAGTTCGGCCCAAATGCGCCTACTCGCGCGCATCTCAGGAGGGCCTCAAATTAGGGGTTTCCAGTTAAAATAAGAAAGTTCGGCGCAAGTGCGCCTACTCGCGCGCATCTCAGGAGGGCCTCAACCCCCCTACCGAATTTTAAACGGGATCCCGAACCAATAGAAAAGTTTTTTTATCGCATACTGGTTAGGAGGAGAAGGCTCGTGACATAGCAAGCCAGCCAGCTGGACAGTGAGAATAATTCAAATTATTAGTGGTATAGATAAAATTATTCTTCGATATAGGTTACTTGTGCAAAAATTAATTCTGTCTGAAAAAACAATTTAAAGAAAATTTTTTTTTCAAAAATTGTTTTAAATTGTTTTTGAAACAATTATTTTTTTTGAAATTGTTTTTCACTCGGAAAATATTTGAACCTTCAAAAATCCCATTTGGAGCTCCATGAAAGCTCTATAGATCCCCACAGTGAAATCGGATCGATCTGGGACCCCCGAAAATGGATTCTACGTCCAAAAATACTTCGAAAACGACACCTAATTCCATCCCATACTCAAAGCCCTTCAAAAAACGCCTCCCGTGGCCCTATTTAGCCCCATAGCGCCCCACGGGTTTGGGCGATCGGACTGAATATGGTAAACCGAGTATTTTGTGCAAATTTCAGATTTGAATAAAATAAAAAATTAAAAAAAAAAAATCGTACCTACTGCCCAAAACGGCCCGGACGGCGGACGGACATTTCGGTTTTGGAATCTAGACCTCTTGAAACGGATAATGACATAATATTATTTCGAGGGCAATAATTGCCAATTATTGGAGTCGTCGACCTCCGTCGCGATTACACAGGTGTATTATTCCAAGAATAATAAACAAAATCGCTGAATTGCCACTTGGCAGGCAACGTAGTCTTCCGTGTGGTTAGGCCTTGTAAAACTCAAGCAATGTGAATCACAATAGAAAAATCGTCAGGATGAGGAGACGGGCGGCGGCAAAGCTGTATGACGGATGGAGCATCGAAAGGAAAACATCGATGTTCACCATTATTCGTACCATCGCTTACATGGGGGCCCTATGCTCTCTTCTGCCCCGGGCCCGCTTTTTCTCTCGGCGGCCCTGTGAATATGAAACTACGTGAAAGACCTTTTTGCCTCAAAAATGTGTTTTTCTCTTTTTGACTTCTAAAAACACGGCACGGGATGATTTTATTCGAAATTCGAGCGCACGTTCTTTCCTGATTGCAGGCAACGCAGGAATATTCACGAGCATACAACGTCGATCGTAAGATTTCCACTCCGGTGATCCGGTGAAGGTTGTCTCTTCTTCTTTCGAGCATTACCGGAAAATCGGATCTTTTCCTCCCCCAAATTGTGTACACTGCCGGTTAGTTCCGAGCGTCAACATGATTACAAGAGGGGGTTGAGGGAATGCGGAAAATCCTGACGAAGGCTGTCTCTGCGAGTGTACAAACTCAGGGAAAGCGTAAGTTGAAATAAATAAGAGGGGCGAAAATAAGAAAAGAGGATATAAAAATAAAATAAAATAAAATAAGAAAAACAGCACCCGGAAATCAGGACAAGCACAGAGTCTGATCTTCCTTACACAGGCGTGAAGTGGTCGTTTGCCGACGGTGCAGAGGTCTAATCCAATGAGGTGGTTAGGAAGAGAAAACGACTCCTCTGCTGCTCATTTCCTTCACTTTTTTTTTTAAATTAAAAATTCAGGTACGTTTATGTGTATCAGATCCATTTGTAACGTCGATTTAGGCTCGAATATGCCAATTACAGAATAACGTGAAATTCGTAGGGCACCGGAAAAGTATTGACGAAATAATTCGACGCCCAATACGATCCAATTTCAACGAGAGACCGTCAAGGTTGGTACACCTGTTCTGGACATTCTGTTGTCTCAATCACGTCGGCCTTTGTAAGCGGATTACTGCCCACGGGGCGCTTCTTTGAGCGAATGGCCGCCTGATTGGAGGTCCATTCTCTCCTCTGTTGGTGAATGTTAGCTGACTTGAGCATGATGATTAGAAGGGGTGCGTACAACGTCGCCCTTTAGGCGTTGGAGGAGATAAACATCAAAACAGATCAACGTAGTTAGTACGTTTAGTACGGAAATTGCGCACAATTTATCAATTTACCCAAAATAATTTGAGTCGCGACCCGCTGACCCCAGCTCGGGGCCACTAGACTTATCGACCCGTCTGGCAATCAAATTCCAAAGTTAGATATAGGTCAACATCACTGACAACATCTCTTGCCATAAAACAGTTCGATTCAAAACACCTCCAAAAAGTCACTACCGACCAGTTTGGTAATATCGACATTAACGTTAAATTTTACAATTGAGAATTTTTAGGTACGAAATAGCTTTTTTCAAGAAACTTAGAATGTAGATGCGGAGGAAATGAACTACGTTGGCAATTTTTTAATTCAACTTTTTGGAGAATTTTCATTTTTTTTTTTTTTTTTTTTTTTAGTGTAAAAATGACGAAATGGAAGGTTTTACTGTTAAATCGTTGCTAATCGTTTGGTGTTCAAAACTTTTTTTATATATTTTTTATTTTAATTTTTCTGACTTAATTATTATTATTATTATTATTATTTTATTTTTTGTAAATACTTGAATGTAAAAACTAGTGTCATGCCATGCTAGGACGCGAGGAAAGATTTTTGATCAATCTTATGTTCTAGTAAATAAATAAATAAATAAATAAATAAATAGTGGATTTATCCACTCTTGATGCGAAAATTAGTCGTTAGCCTGTTTAGTTTCAAAACAAATCCCGGACTAAACCACTTTTGGAAAACAAAAACAAACAAAAAACAAATCTTTTTCGAGGAGATTTAACCAGTTACGATGAAAAATAACCTCGCCATTCGATTCCTCGCACTGAAATCCTTCAGGAATGGCTTCTATCTCGGTTTTGATATAAAATTGACTTTACCAGTTTTGCAACTCAACGACTCAAATTATTTGAGTTATAATTACAACAAACAATGTTATTATAACAAAACGCTGCAAATTTTACACAAGGGTTTATTATTCTTTGATATAAGTTGCTTGTACAGAAATTTAATTCTGTCAATGAAAAAATTAAAAAAAAAATTTTTTTTGGAATTTTATCTCAAAAAAATTTTTTTTTTGATTTTTATCTCAAAAAAATTTTTTTTTGGATTTTTTTGTTCAAAAATGTGTTTTTTTAAAATTCTGTATTTTTTACTCGAAAAATATTTAACTTCTTGGGATCCTTCAAAAATCCCATTTTTAGCCCCATGAAAGCCCTATAGAACGCCACAGTGAAATCGGATCGTTCCGGGACCCCCAAAAATGGATTCTACGTCCAAAAATACTTCGAAAACGACACCTAACTCGATCCCATAGCTAAAAGCCTTCAAAAAACCCCTCCCGTAGCCCCATTATAGCCCCATAGCGCCCCACGGGTTTGGGCGATCGGACTGAAAACCTTGCGGGCACAACTAAATGGTAAACCAAGTATTTTGCCGAAATTTCAGATTTAAAAAAAAAATTCCTACTGCGCAAAACGGCCTGGACGGTGGACGGCGGACGGACATTTCGGATTTAGAATGTAGACCTCTTGAAACGGATAATGTCAAATTTTGAGCCCGATCGGAGTCGTCGACCCCCTTCGCGAAAACATAGGTGTATTATTCCAAGAATAATAAACCAAAAGCGGCTTCGTGCAGAAGAAACTTTGTTATTTGTGTAGTAAAAGTCTTGTTCCACATAGTTGATTATTAATGCGCTTTTTTTTTTTTTTTTTTTTTTTAAATATTTTTCCTCTTGACGACATTGTTGCAACTTGTCGCCGACTTCTATTCGCTCTTTCTTATCAGTTTGTGTTTCACTGTGGGGTGTCTTTTCTTTTATATTAACTGCCTCAATGTAACCTCGTTTATTGAAAGGCCATCAATTTATCGACCGTATTGCCCCTTAAAACACTATCCCGCCGATGATTACGCCGTTTTTGATGGCGTGTGGAAGGGCGCAGGGCTGCCAACGTTACTCATTGTTGTGGGATTAACGGAACCCTAATAAACTCTCTTTGCCATTGAAAAGACCGTCGGGGGGGATGAAAACCAGCTTGTACCAACGGTGTCCCGCGGGACTGAAGAGGAAATGAAGGTTGTGTGAATCTGGAAATGGCTTTCCAGTCGGACATTGACGTGCAATGGAATTCGGGAAAGATACACGTTTGTCATCGTCCAGTTGGCAATTTCCCCGTCAGGTGCAGGCGCAAGGAAGGGAAGGGGGGGGGGATATTTTCCACGCAATTCCCATGCCAAGTAACTCGTATATCGCTGCATCGGATGGTGATATCGTTTTGAAAGGAAGACTTTAATTATGGAACAATGCCGGACCTTCCTGTTCTCGTTGGGTTAAAAAAAAAAAAAAAAAAAAATCATCGACGAGGAGAAGAGACCCAAGAAGAAAGTGTATGACAGACTCAGAAGGGGAAACAAATTAAAAACAACCCGGAACTCCTTCAGCAATGAACATTGAAAGAACAACAAAAATATCAAATGAAGCTTAAAAAGAAACAAAGAAGATTGGTGAAAGACATGACTGGTTGAGAGGTGAGGCGATTCCGGAAAAAAGGAAAAGAAACAACGAGAATGTTCCGGGAAAGAAAATCTGACAATACAAAGAAACAAGCTGACGCAACCCCAGAAACGTCGGACCTGCACCCTCAGCTAGGAAAAAACACCTCAACCATCGACCAGCAGAATTGGCCACATCCAGAAACAGACGAAGGAAAGCAAGCAGCGACGACAAGAAGAACAGGATCAAAGAGAAGACGAAAATCAGAAAAAGAACAGATCGATCGAGCGTTTGAGGAAAAGACTGGCTAGAATTTCAACGGTCTCCCCTCAACGCATAATGAAAAACTAAACTCCGAAACAAGTGAAACTTGACATGATTTGATTTTTTGATGAAAGTAGTATCATGTGTCTAGTAAAACGAGACTGTATTACACGGAAAATAGCGAAAAAGCGGAAGCGCTACCCTCTCAGGTAGGTACATTGATGGATTTACACGCTATAAGGAAACGCTCAAGTTACATTGATGAGGTTACATGCTAAATTCTGTGCTGACTCAAGTTATAAAGCTATTCCTTCTGTAAACTGAAGCCCATCAGGGTCATCCCCATGATGGTGCAGCTACATACTAAACGGCCGTGGTCGATGATGCATGGACGAGACAGTAGGTACTTATTTAAACATTGATAGAATGGTTTATGAGATCGAACGAGAACTTATATGAAAGAACGAGAATTCATGAAATAGTAACGTTGTGAAACCAAAATTGATGATGATAATAATATTAATAATAATGTTTTTGATTTATAAAACGCCTCAACAGGCATAACGAATGTCAAAATGAAAAAAAAAGAAGCTGAAAACGATGAAAAATCCGGCTGTTAAGTGACAATATTTTGGAATCGAACAAATCTATTTCAATGAGCTACCAAGCCAATAAGTTAGTTTTTTGTAGTTCCTGTAAAATGTGTCAAAAAAGACGAACACGTTGTTTTCCGACTATCACTCGCAGTTTGAATGTTTCTCATTTGTGCCGACCCGACGTATTTTGAAAACCGCGCCTTGACGAAGGGTTTTCGGGGCACCAAAAGCGACGGTGGCGGGCTCTATGATGGCACGCTATTTCAAGCTTCTTGCGGTGAAATGGTCCTCCATACCTGAAGGTATAGTCAAAGAGGAAGACGCTGACTCCAGTTTCAGGGTATGATCGAGATGTAGGAAAGCACCTGCTTAATAACAGTAGCATAAGAAACTGGTGAACCACAGAGTTCCTGCACTCTCGAATCCACCAGGTGTGGCACAGAAATTACCCCCAAGTTCAATTTAAAAGTTTCAAGTTTGAAACGTTCTCTTTCTTCCAAATACCCAATTCGTCAAAACTTCGCTAAAATCATAATTGTGTGGTAAATAGGTGGAAAAGTGAGTTTTGCAGAGAAACTACGAGGTGAGATCAAATTGAACTTCATCCATGACCACGTTTTGAATGAGTTAAATCGAGAAAAGCTACATAGAGAGGGAAAAACTATAGTACCTAAATATTGCTTGATGATTCCCTAACAGACACGACGGAATTCAAGGAGTTCAGAAATTTAAAACTTGGAAATGTGAGAGACACATTTTACCTATTAAGGATGTTGTTATAAATCGTTGGTTGTCTTATGCTCAAGCATGAAAAATTTCTCCACATTCCTAATTTCTTACAAAACTCGCCCATTTTTTTTTTTTTTTTTTTTTTTTTTTTTTTTCCTGTCAGGGTGTACACTTTGTGTTGTGATCCGTTTTTCTCTTCATTCTTTTTTTTTTACCTTGGGATTTTGTCGTAGGAATCCCATGATGTGAGGCAGTTGTAGGAGGAGTAGCGGCTGGAGGAGCCTGCCATCGGTGGGGTAGCATCTTCCACAGGGGACCGGCACTGACTGGAGGCGGCGCGTCCCCCACCGGCCGCCTTCCCGCCGACACCGGGTGGGAGGGGAGGAGGCGGGTCATAGACATATACGATGTGTGTTGACTGGATACGCGGAAATGAACCGTGGCGGAGACGGGATTTTCGTTCCAAAGGGGGACCAACACCAAAAAGTTCATTTTGGGCGACATTTTTGGTTTGGTTTTGGTTTTGACTCGATAACTCTATTCCCGCGCTTCCTATAATCACTCTCGACGACACTCTTGTTGGAAATTGAATTTCCGTCAATTTTTACCTTAAATATTTTCGTGTACAACCATTAGATTACGAGATGCAGGGCTTTAAAGTAGTGTGAAATGTTCGAAAAGCTCAAAAGTACGGTATTTGCTCGATAATCTTTTCTGCTGCTCCCTTCAACATTTCTGGCAAACTACCATCTTGAAGAGCATTCAATTGTCTTTAAATGTCTGTCTATCTTATATTCACGCCAGATCAAGAGGTGGAGGGTTTTAAAGGTGATCCAAAATATAAACACTCCAAAAACAACGGTTTCTGCACTGGAACAACAGCTTTCTTACGGAACGCTAAATTAACACAGAATGTGTTTTTACGGAGGTTATTTGGTTTGAAGTTGTTGGGCGTAAGGCTATCTTTGGCGAGAGGTGAGTCAGATATACCCCCCCCCCCCCCCACCTGCTGAGAGCCGCAACTCCTTCCAATCCCACCCCACGCCCCGAGTCGATCCCCTCGGCGGAAATACCGAAAAACACTTTCTAAGTTTCGTTTATTTGATCCTCGATCATAACATTAACAATACGGGGGTCTGGGGGTGTCCCCCAGTACAAAAGTAAAAATAAGGTTAACCATACCAATTAGTCACAAGCGGCAATACGCCACAGGTGGCAATTCTACGTTTTTTCCATTTACAAAATCTAAAGTTCAGCTTAATTTCACATTTGCAACAACAATGACTCGAGCCGTTATCCCCACATTTTTCGTGTCCCGATCCACCCGGCGTGACGTCTATGGAATACAATGTACACTGTTTGAACTCATTGTAACCACAGAGGGGTCGAACCGTTCGGTTTAGTCGGCCGACACAACAAACGTGAAAAAAACAGTAGAGGGAAATCGATTTGGGGGCGGGGTTGCCCATCCGATTCCCACCTGTGATTAGCAAATCAACGGGAGCATTAGAGGAGGAATTCGAATCGCGGCGAGAATTTCACTGAACAACGTCGCCGGAAAGGGAAGTCGAGAATCTCCGGGAATTCTGCACATTCGTGACGTCGTGGAAGTGGTGTAAGGGAGCGTGTGGGGTGGGTGGAGGCATCAGGCGTTTTATCTCTCCCAGGGTTCACCGGATACTACACTAGTAGCATCTTTTTTTAAAGCTCGCGTCAAACAAACAAAAAACGATTGATGATATGTGCATTAGATAAGGCAAAGAGCCTCCCAAATGGTAAGCGAATGATCAATATCTGCAGAGCTTCCTGGGCTTGCAGTCTCCCTTGCACACCCTTGCTGACGTACGCTGCACCAGTTGCGGCAGATGGAATGCGATACCAGTGCAACATAAAGAACCAAAGCCACCGAAGATCCTCTCCGTCCAAGCATGCTGCGCCAGAGCAGATGTCAAGTACTTTAGAGGTTGACGAGTTGGCAAGACTGTACGCTCTTCAGAGGCTGAGGACGTTGAAAAACCCTAAGCGCCACAAAATTCACAACTTCCGGCGCAGGTTGACGTTGGTGTTCAGTCTGTGAGCCACGGGGGCGATAAACCGTTCTACACCATATACACGGGTGAAAGCAACCGAGGTGAAGGAAGAACCACCGATCTAGCTGGGCAGTCATCACTTCCGCCCAGGGCCCATCAACAGGGGTTGAAATTGAGTGATTTTTATTTTTGGGAATCGCTCAAAATCAAAATTTGAGTTTTATTTTTCACTCAGAAAATAATGATTATTTTTTGAGTTTTATTTTTCTGCTCAGAAAATAATGATTATTTTTTGAGCGATATTTTTTCGCTCAAAAATAAAACTCAAAACGCTCTAGCTCCTAGGCTATTGAACCTACAGATCTGCGGTTGGTCTCATTCGATTCAGCGTTCAAAATACTATAAGAAACCACCTTGATCACCTCAAAAACAATATTATGGTGGCTTTGCTCTCTCCAAATATGCGAAATATAATATATATTATGTCGAATCCGAGGATTTCTATAAAAAATAAAACTCAAAACGCTCTAGCTCCTAGGCTATTAAACCTACAGTTCTGCGGTTGGTCTCATTCGATTCAGCGTTCAAAATACTATAAGAAACCACCTTGATCACTTCACAAACATTATTATGGTGGCTTTGCTCTCTCCAAATGTGCAAAATATGGGTTGAATTCGACTATTTTGATAAAAAATAAAACTCAAAACGCTCTAGCTCCTCGGCTATTGCACCTACAAATCTGCCGTTTGTCCCGTTCGATTCAGCGTTCAAAACCTACAATGATTTTTCCAAGACTAATTTTTGTATTGTACCCTTTACATGGTGGCTCTTAAAATGGTGAGTCACCACTTTTACTAATGGTTTAGTGGGTTTAGCTGTTATACTTTTGGTTTATTATTCCTGGAATAATACACCCATGTAATCGCGACGGAGTTCGACGACTCCGATTGGGCTCAACATTATCCGTTTCAAGAGGTCTACATTCAAAAACCGAAATGTCCGTCCGCCGTCCGAGCCGTTTTGGGCAGTAGGATTTTTTTTTAAATCTGAAATTTTGACAAAATACTTGGTTTACCATCTTGTTGTGCCCGCAAGGGTTTCAGTCTAATCGCCGCAACCGCGGGGCGCTGTGGGGCTAAAGATGGAGCTACGCGACGGAATTTTTGAAGGATCCCAGGAGGTCAAATATTTTCCGAGTAATTTTGGACGCATAATCCATTTTTCGAGGTCCCACATTTTTTCCAAAAATATCTTTTATTGACACAGAATTAATTTTCGCACATGTAACCTATATCAAAGAATAATAAACCCTTGTGTAAAATTTGCAGAGTTTTCATTTTTCATCAAAATCCTCGAATTCAACACATATTTTGCATATTTGGAGAGAGCAAAGCCTCCAATAATTTTTTTTTGAAGTGCTCAAGGTGGTTTCATAATATGAAACCACCTTGAGCACTTCAAAAAAAAAAAGTATATTATACTATTTTGAACGCTGAACCGAATGAGACCAACCGCAGATCTGTAGGTGCAATAGTCTAGGAGCTAGAGCGTTTTGAGTTTTATTTTTTATCAAAATCGTCGAATTCAACCCATATTTTGCACATTTGGAGAGAGCAAAGCCACCATAATAATGTTTTTGAAGTGATCAAGGTGGTTTCTTATAGTATCTTGAACGCTGAATCGAATGAGACCAACCGCAGATCTGTAGGTGCAATAGCCTAGGAGCTAGAGCGTTTTGAGTTTTATTTTTTTATAGAAATCCTCGGGTTCGACATATATTTCGCATATTTGGAGAGAGCAAAGCCACCATAATATTGTTTTTGAGGTGATCAAGGTGGTTTCTTATAGAATTTTGAACGCTGAATCGAATGAGACCAACCGCAGAACTGTAGGTGCAATAGCCTAGGAGCTAGAGCGTTTTGAGTTTTATTTTTGAGCGAAGAAATATCGCTCAAATAATAATCATTATTTTCTGAGCAGAAAAATAAAACTAAAAAAATAATCATTATTTTCTGAGTGAAAAATAAAACTCAAATTTTGATTTTGAGCGATTCCCAAAAATAAAAATCACTCAATTTCAACCCCTGCCTCTCCACTAACAAAGGTTGGCAACCACTTCACCAAAATCTATATCCTGCGAGAGCTGAAAAAGATCTGTTGCTCTCGTAATTCCAGTTCATTGACTGTGCAGTTCGTATTTCGTGTTCATCATAATGTAGCCCAGACATGCAACATGCCGCTTTGTGGTGGTCAGGAGCTCAAATCAAATTGCTGTGCTGCAGAATGTTGTTCCGCAGACATCGCGTGATCTTCAACATCCTCCGGATCAACCACATTTCAAACGCCTCAAGCCGGTAGATGCCCGCAGTCTCATCGTTCGTGACACAACACCATACACCAAAATGCTCAAGAGGCTGACCCATAACTGCCGCAGTGCTTGCTCTCTTTCGAACTTGGTCTTTGTCACATTGATCCCCAGGCCATACAGGCTGCACGATGCCTTCAATCGACGAGTGCTTGGAGCTCCACTGGTGAGTGCGCCAGGAGAACGGCATGGACGGAGGACTGACTGATCACAGGCTTATTTCGAGGTGGAGATAAAGCTCTTGGAAGGGCACGGTCCAACGCCTGGGTCCAATGGGCGGAAGTGATGATACTCTAGCCGCTTGGGTCTATCAACGGCTTATCCCTGCACCACGGATTGGGGCGAAGATGATAATCGCCCATCTACGACAATCTAGCTGCACTATCAATCAGGCAGAAGTTCTGACATTTGGGCAGCAGCTGAAGAAGTAAGTCGGGAGGGATTCAGCAAGATCTCGAAGGGTCGACTGAAGACTCAAATGAAGGCTTCAGAGGCGTTGGGAGCCGATTTGGCACAAAACAGGATGGTAGTCATGCAAGGAGCATTTCCCCAACCATCCAGAACCGTATAAAGACTGCTTTTGGGACATGTACGGCTGATTGATCATTTGCATCGATTTCACCTGGCGGAGACGAACCTACGCACCTGCGGCTTTGGGGATATCCAGGAGTGGGAGCACATCCTGTATGACTGCGGGTTCCTTGATGCAATTCGTTCTCCGCTCCAGCGGAATTGCAATCTCATAGGAAGTGAATGGCCGAGTGATCTCTTGGAGCTGTAGCAACACTCTCTTGAAATCAATCGACTTTGATGTGCTTTAAAGAACTTTCAATGACTATCAGTATAAAGTATGCTTATAAGAAAAGGTCCAAACCAAGGAGGAGTACTTCTCCCCAACCCGAGGGGTCGGGAAAGTTTGGAATTGGTCTTAAAAAACAAGCATAGTTCGAGAAAAGTCTGAAACCACCAAGAAGTTGTTTCATGTGGCGCATCAGTTGCTCCAAAAGTGATTAAAAAATAGAGTCTGAAGCGGTAGACAGGATGTTGGGACGGCGGTGGACGCGGCTTTTCAGGAATGTTTCGGGTCTCTGGCTTGTTTTCAATTAATTTTGCGACTACGCTCGAAATGCCGCATAACTTTTCGTTTGTAAACGGAATAGGATAAACCGCGGTACATTTCGTTCCAAATATGAAGTTCTATGTTTCCGAGAGTGAAAGTTGGGCTGCGTAATCATCTAGTCGCTACGTTCCTACCCGCTCGTACAAGCATTGAGACAAACTGCCGTTTCTCAGCTCTACCAACCAATTCGTAATCTCCAGTTACTCCCCGAACAGAAAGCGATGGGCGGAGGACGATTGGGCCCGAAACCGAGAGATCATTTTCCAGCTCTAAACAAGGTCTCTTCCCTTGGGCCCTGGAGATAAGCGGAGTGGAATATTCGGAGACTGCACGAGCCAACCACAGAACATAAACAAACGGCAGTCATATTCACGAGCCATAATAGCCGTTCACGTTTCAAAGAGACACTACAAAGTACTGCGATCTTTCTTCGATGAAAACAACACGAAAACATTATGCAGACCGATTTCCACTCCCTAATTTGTCCATAAGGGTTAAAAAAAATTTCTCAAATCGTGTCGCTCTTCTGCACCACAAAATTTGACATTATCCGTTTCAAGAGGTCTAGCTTCCAAATCCGAAATGTCCGTCCGCCGTCCGGGCCGTTTTGGGCTGTAGGAGTTTTTTTTATTTAAATCTGAAATTGACAAATTACTCGGTTGACCATCTAGTTGTGCCCGCAAGGTTTTCAGCACGATCTTCCAAACCCGTGGGGCGCTATGGGGATTAAATGGGGCAACGGGAGGAGTTTTTTGAAGTCTTTTAGCTATGGGATCGAGTTAGGTGTCGTTTTCGAAGTATTTTTGGACGTAGAATCCATTTTTTGGGGTCCCGGAACGATCCGAGTTCACTGTTGCGATCTTTTGGGATTTTTGAAGGATCCCAGGGGGTAAAATATTTTTCAAATAAAAACAAAAAATTTTTGAGAAAAAAATGTTTTTGGAAAAAAATACCCCCAATCAAACTAACAGCCCAAAAACTCATCGAAGCCCATCGAAGCTCATCGAAGCTAGTGGAGAAAATAAAAAACTTTTGACTTTGACTTTGAAAAAAAATATTTTGAAAAAAAAAAAAAAATTCTAAAATTGTTTTCATTGACACGGAATTAAATTTATGCACAAGTAACCTATATCATAGAATAATAGAACCTAAAATTTGCAGCGTTTCAACTATTGAAAAATGGAATTAACCGAATTAATCAAATTTAATAAATCATTTTAATGTGATAGTTAATTTCCTCCATTTGACAAGAAAATTCATCAGAAATGACTAGTATCCAACTATACTATAGCAGAATATTATTTGTGATTAATTATAATATTATTACAGTGATCAGTAATAATTAATGATCACTTATTAATAATAATAATTATTTATTAATAAAAGAATTGTCGGAAGGGGCTGAGGGCTTCCTCACCGGCACGACTCGCGAGTCTTGAAGGTTTAGTGTAACCAACGTTGTTTCGCTTCATTTCCGAATTTAAAACGCGTAGTGTCGTAAGGTCGACTTTTTTTGCCTTAATTATTAAGTTAAGGGGAGAAGCTCCCGAGCGAAGGAGGCTTTTGAAAACGTACAGTCGCTGACATCTGTGATCGTTCGGGCGAACTACGTGAGGCATCAATCCGCCTTCCCGCCCGTTTGGGGTTGGCGGCGAGGTAGGCGGCGGGGTTGGTTTTTCATCGCCCCCTACCGGCCGCTCTTTTGACGAGAGAAATCAACTTGGGTCGATTTTGAAGGGGAATTGGTCAACTTTGATTTTATATAGAGTGAATTTTTCGACAGGATTAGTAACTAAATCGATAACTGTTATCGAGTTAGGACCGAACAAAAATCCCCCGACGCGGCCCACACCCCCGATTTGGGCCGTAGGAGTTTTTCAAAAAATAACCTGAAATACTCGGTTTACCATCTAGTTGTGCCCGCAAGGTTTTCAGACCGATCGCCGAAACCCGTGGGGCTAAAAAGGGGCTACGGGAGGAGTTTCTCTGGAGTCGAGGGGGTTCTCTGGTGTCATTTTCGAAGTATTTCAAGACGTAGAATCCTTTTACGGGGGCCTCAGAACGATCAGATTTCACCGTGGAGATCGATGGGGTTTTCATGGGTCGTTTTTCGAGTAATTTCAGCCATAGAATCCATATTATATTTTTGAGTCCAAATACTGAGAAGATACAATTTAAAAAAATTTTACTAAAATTAAATTACTAAAATTACTAAAATTTAATTACTAATTTTAAAAAAATTAATTTTTTAAATTATCATTATTATTATTATAATGATTAATATCTAGATTATTTATACAAACAAAAAATCTGCAGTGTTTTTTGGGGCGTACGATTTTCTCTTAAAACTTTTTAATTTGTTTATTTTATTTTAATACGGGCTAATGTCTACTGTATCACGGCAAATACACGCTCACAAGCTAGCAGTGTAAAAGCGAGCACGATTAGGAAGATTACACGGGGATTATCGAACAGAAGGCTGATCCTCGGGATTTGATATCACCGAACAAAGAGAATTTTTGATGAAGCGAATTCTCTTCTATAAGCCACCGCGTTTCACACGCGCTAAACAGAGTGTAATCTCCGCTTTCAAGCTCAAATCAACGGATTATACGCCATCAGCGATCAAACGAGAGCAGTTAATTTCCCGATGGCAAGTAGTCGAGTGTGAATGTCGGCCTTAAAGACGAGACAATTGATTAATGATTATTGTTCCTGTGTGTTTCTGAAAACACATAGAAGCTAGCGGAGAGAATAAAACAATAAACGCCTAATCTGACACGCCCAACTTTGAGACCTAATAAAATTTATTTAATCCTAAACTGCTCAACCCATTTCCACGAAATTTTGAGCACAGTTCTATCAAATGGTGAAGAGTCGATTGACCAAAGAATTTTTTGATAGCGTGATCGCTACAATGTACATAATCAATTTTACAAATGAGTGTAAAACCGATCACTTTTTCTAACTTTGAAAAATTGCCAGGGCTTCTTAATATTTTTAAAAAAATTCTCTTTGGTCAAAAGACATATTATAAGAGTAAAAACCTGCTGTAAAAATTTCAACACTCTCAGACTTATCGTTCAGCAATAACTGAGTATTATGTGTGAAAAAAGTCGATTTTTCAGGAGAAGCGTTTTTTTCTGAAAAGGATAAGAAATCCGCCCATAAACGTATCTCTTGATCCCAAAAGTGGCTGTAATCACGTACCGCCATGGACTGAACATTACTAAGGCAAGGAAAAGTGAAAACAGTAACATCTTATCTAAATAGTTCTTTTTATCAGAGGGTTTGTTGTTTATTAGTGGTTGTGTCGAGATGTTTGGTTTAAGTTTTGTTTATATTTTGCTCCGTGACGACTGTCCCATAATGACAAAACCTAAGAGTATTTAAAAACAAGCCGAGATGAGCGCAACCTTTCTGTTACTACGAAATATTACCGCGTCTTTACTGAAACCAAAACCGTAACTAAGAATTCGTAACTTGACAATTCGTTGACGATTCGTCATTTTCTCGGGATCGGACGAATCGTCGACGACGGAGGTGATTTTGATAGGCTATAACCACCCCCAGAACTCGCTGATCACAATGAGACCACCCTCATGAAAATCTGTTCAGCCGTTCGGGCGTGATGCTGTGATACACAAACACACAAAAAATAAAAAAATAATTGCGCGGAAAAATGAATTGGGACCAGTACGGCGAAGAATTCTCACAAGAAATTGACTTGTCACTTTCCCTTTCTACATGCGAGGATGTTGATGAGTGCATTGATCACTTGGTGAAAACAATTCACAGCTGTGCTTGGAGCAGTAGTAAGCCAGTCGAATGCCGAAAAACTGGAAGATTTGTGCCTGCTCCAATTCGTTCACTCATGGCACAGAAAAAGGAGGCGAGAAGGAACTGGCAACGTTCCCGTGACCCCACCAACAAAGCTGTATTCAACTACTGGTGCAGAAGAGTGAAGGAGGCGCTTATTGAGTTACGAAATGAACGATTCTCCAATCACTTGATGGACGCAAACTCGAACAGCAACTACTCAAGTAGACTCTGGAGGACTGCCCAGCACTTCCTGGGGAGGAAATCAAAATTATCCCCCCCACTCAAAGATAACGGTGGAAGGTGGTTGACTGAGGACAGGGCAAAAGCTGAGTTGATCGCATGTCACTTTGAAGAGATTTTCCATCCCAATCACGACCTAGGCGACCCTCACTTTTCTGCTCGAGTTAAGGATGAGCTCACAAGCCCAATGCAGATGTCACTTCCACCATCTCCTATCAATCCAGACGAGCTGAATTGGGCCATTAAAGGATTAAAGAATAACAAAGCTCCTGGATATGATTTGATAACTGCCGATTTGATCAAGAACCTCCCCAGGAAGGGCAAGGCGTTCCTCCTGAACTTGTACAATGCACTCCTGCGCCTTGGGTACATGCCAGCAGTGTGGAAACATGCTGTAGTCATAGTTGTTCTGAAGCCTGGCAAACCTCAGCAGGACCCGGCCAGCTATCGCCCAATCAGCTTGCTACCTCTGCTGGGGAAGCTGTACGAGAAAATTCTCCTCAAGAGGTTAGAGAGTGCTCTTCAGGTGTCATCAATCATCCCGGACCATCAATTTGGGTTCAGAAGCGATCATTCCACGACTCAGCAACTACACAGGGTTGTAGACTACATCCTGCATGGCTATGAACGAAAGAAGTATATTGCAGCAGCCTTTCTGGATGTACAGTCGGCGTTTGATAGAGTTTGGCATGATGGACTCCTCCTAAAAATCCGACCATTCCTCCCGAATTCCCTGTTCCTCTTCCTCAAGTCATTCTTGAGTGGAAGAACGTTTAGGGTGAAAATCGGCGAAGAATATTCGTCGTTCAAGACAATCAGCGCGGGAGTTCCACAAGGATCGCCTCTCAGCCCGCTTCTCTACAACGCCTACTGCCATGACTTCCCTGATACGTGTGACACGCTTCTGGCCCAGTTTGCAGACGACACAGGAATACTCGCTTCAGGAGACACCGTCATGGAGGCAAGATGGCACCTGAAGAGACACTTGGCTAAAGCTGAAGAGTGGCTCAACAAATGGAAGGTGAAGGTCAATCCAACCAAGTCCTCGCTCATCACCTTCACGCTAAGGCCGGGAACAGTCTGCAACGTCGGTCTCTGTGGTGGTTTACTTCCAAGGAAAAGTCAAGTTCGGTATCTAGGTTTGACCCTAGACCGTAGACTAACTTGGAAGTACCACATCAAGAACGTCAGAGAGGCTATGAAAAAGAGGACATTCCTATGCTGGCCACTGCTGAATTGGAGATCCAAGCTGAGTTTGGAGAACAAGAAGCTCCTTTACTCGGCTCTCATAAGACCTATATGGACTTATGGCTGCGAGATCTGGGGTACAGCCTGCTACACTTCCACACAACAGATTCAGCGACAACAAAACAAGATCATCCGTTCCATAACAGGTGCCCCGTGGTACGTGAGAAACGACGTGCTCCGGGAAGACCTCCAATTATCTACAATTCAAGAGACCATCACTACACAATACACAAAACTGGTGGAGAAGGCCGAAGGAAACATGAATCCATGCGTCGCGGCAATCACAGCTCCACCAGGTTTTGCGACAAGACTCAAAAGAAGACATCTCAGACATAATCATATCACTACTCTCACTGCTCATAACAACGCAGACATCCCATCGCAATCAAACTAACAGAACAACCCATCCAAAAAGCTCATCGAAGCTAGTGGAGAAAATAAAAAACTTTTGACTTTTGACTTTTCAATTTTTTTCTTCCGAAATTGACCTATGTCGGCTCCAACGTGAGGACTGCCGACCTCAGCAGCAGCCTCATTTCGGACCGCCCGATGTTCGGCGCGAGGGAACCGGCCTCATCGTTAACCCCACCTCCGACCGAGGAATTAAAAGACGACGGAACGCCGTTTTGGGCATCTTTAGTCAACCATCGTTCGTCGGTAACAATTGGCCGTTGTTACACCGTACTCCGACCCGTGGAAACTTCTGATCCGAAGACGATTAGCCCCGTCTGGTCTGCTCAGCCCGCCTCTTTCAACATCTCACCGGAAGAAGATCGACCCTTCGCTCATCGGACTTCGGAAGGTACCTGAGGAGGACTTTAGGGAAGGGTTAGGTTAAGGGTTGATTGTCACAATAGAGAGTCAAAACATCTTCTGTGTTTAATATCAACTTTTACCTTATTCCCCCTTTCTTGAAATGGGATCTGACATAATGGTGGAGAAGCGCCTTAAGTTATAGGTCCGCCCCCCCCCCCCCCCCCAAAACCAAAAATAGAAAAAGTTAATATTTAAAAAATAAAATTAACAAATAAATAAGTAAAATCAAGAAACAAATACGTTCATGTTCAAAAAAGAAAAAAGGAATTATCTTCGAAGGGTTATTGATTGAAGGATTTTGATTATTAATTGATTGATTGAAGGTTTTTTATTAGGAATTTATTTCTGTGTCTCTCGATTTTTATGTGCATGTTAGTTAAGGTTTTCTTATTTCGTATAGTGTTTGGCTTTAGGCTAGTGAACCCCGTTGATAGTACAAAGTTACTCGTAAAACATTTTGTACTGCCAATTTTGGTGGAAAACGCTACGTGTGAACTTTCTCTAGCAATTAAGTAGGGACCTAGACAATAGAGCTCTAAGCCTGTTGTACAAGTCGGTGTCAAGGCCTGTCTTGTGATTCAAAATAAAAGTACCTACTTGTTCTACAGGTACGAATCAGGGAGTTCACACGGAGTAGAAAGACCTGGACTTAAGCATTTTGTACGGAAAAGGTCAGAAATTTCAACAAAAGAGCAGAAAGTTAAATTCATCCCGAAAATTAGAAGCCAGAACACTTAGGCAGGACCCAGTAAATGAAAAAGGCATGTATTGCAACGCAATGCATTTTGTATAAGTCACGTACGAATTGGAAATGACATATACAAGCAGCAGAAAAAGCTGTCGCCAAAATATATAAAGTATCTATTGAAGGACCTCTGAAACTTACAGGTGAATGCACAAACAGATCCACCTAAGCAGGAGATATGTTGGTGAAACAACTGTAAGGAAAGGGAAATGCTCGTATGAGATGTCCATATTAAATTCATCCTGACGTTATATACATGTATTTTATAGATTACAGAATAATTATAATAGGTACGAACAATATTAAATGACGGAAAACGACCCACCGTTAGTTTTGATTATTAAAAGATTAATTGATAGATATCATTTAGGACCTACTGAACCATTAAAGAAGTTAAACGCATTAAGTGCTGCTGAATATGCACAGATAGTTCGATATTTAGGAGAACCAGTGCTTACTAGGGACGAAAATCGATTACGAATTACTGAAATTTGGAAAAAATCCGATTCAGATATTTTACAGTTATTGCAGATTATTTTAAGAAATTCAGAAAAGGACGAACATTATTTGCAAGCAAAAACAATTTTAAAAGATCAAGGTTTTTTACAGGGAACCTTGGTTAGTGAATTAGATAGGGAATCTTTAGATCAAGACACTGACGATTTCACGGACTCAGAATTAGATCCTGGGGTAACTCCTGATGAATTAGGCAATGATACAATTTACGCAAACATAGGAGAAACAATACACGAACAAAATAGCGGACTGATAAAAGACATAAAACCAAATCTGGGCATTACAATGTCAACGACTAACATGACGAATACGGTTAGAATAACTCCACGTTATTTTTCGGCTCAACCCCACGAGGACATTAATCAATTCATTAATAGTTGGGAGAAATTGGCTGCATACAATAAATGGGCTACCACAGAAATTATGCGTAGCATTCCGAGCTTTTTTCTGGCGGATGCACAGATATGGTACGATGAAATGGAAAAATCGGGGACGTTGAAACCTTTATGGGAAGATTTTAAAATACAACTAAGACAAGAATTTCAGGATCCTAGTTTGATAGAAATGGCAAGGACAGAACTTTATTCTCTACAAAAGACAAACACAGAAACGACAAAACAGTACGTAGACCGACTTAGAAATTTAGTATGGAAAGCTGCCCCATCTATGTCAGGTACAGAAAAACTTAGGATATTAGCGGCAGGTTTACCCCATGAATACCGTATTTGTTTGGCGGGTATAGTCGAGTTTGAAAAGGCGGTAACTAAATTATACCAGGTAGAAGCGTTATTACAACTTTCAGCAGGGGAAAAACGAACTAATCACAACACAACAAACTCTCAGCCATCTTCAGAACCACAAATTCCGAACACACCGATAGAGGATCCTTTGCACGCACGGATCGCGGTTTTGGAGGCGGAGTTGCAAAGTAGAACTTCAAATCGCGGACGAGGATCATTTCGCGGTCGAGGACGGAATAACTATTTCCGTGGTCGATATCAACAGAATTATAACAATTATAATCAAAATAGTCAAGGACAGCATACTCAAGACAAATATCAGAACAATTATAATCCAAATCACAGTGACGGACAGCACATACAGGATAATTACAGGGGAGCGTACCGCGGGCGATCGCGAGCGGGATACAGGGGTGGTCAAAACTACCATCCAAACAATTTGGCTAGTGTGTTGAGAAATGAAAAACAAATACGTAAATTACAAGTACAGATGAACACGATAAAGACGTTTCAAACTAAGCATGATATTTGGTTAAATTCGGCATTACACGACATGATTAGTTTACAAAATGTGACAAGCTGGACGACGCACAGAGTCATAACTAACTTACAAAAACAACTAGAGGACGAATTAGACGTAATTATAATCCGTGACACGGTTAGGGAATTTCTACAAAATTTACAGATGGAATTTATTAGCCAGACGTTGTTAATTGACGAAGTAATGACAATTATAACATTTGCTAGAGAAGGTATACTCTGTGAAGCGGCTATTCAATTGGATGATTTTAGAGAAAGTATAAAATTAATAGAATCTCAATTAGGACTAGAATATCATATACCATTTTTATCATCAGCTCATGGTTGGGAAATAATCACACAGATAATTCAGGCACATTATTGTATTCAAGGACAAGATATTTATTTTCGGTTAATGATACCGATAGCAGAAAACCATAGATATGAAATCATCAGGCATGTGATGGTACCGCGGCGCGTAGATGAATGTAAAATAACATATAAAGTAATATTATTTGATGTAACGATAGGGCAGAATGATTATTTTATCACTGCAATGACAAAGGAAGAATTCAAGACGACTTGTTTAAAAATAACAGATCAAGGGTATTATTGTAAATATTTTAATAGCATGACAGAAACTTTACCTGTAAACGAGATATTTTCATCTAATCAACAGAGAATTGTGAATCAAGTAATATGTCAGCCGATAGAACAAATTAACCAACATTTACTTTTAAAAGCTTGTAATAACAACACGGTAATGATATATAATGGTACACAGATGTGGGAATTTACAAAAAATGAACCAATTTTGATAACATGCAACGAAACTTGTTTATTGAACATAGACGGACAAAATATCAAGTCACAAGAAAATCAGACTAAGACAATAGAATCAATTCTGGTTTCGTATAGACAGATAAATATAACAACTACAATTAGGATAGAAGACAGAAATGAAACAGGACAAGCGGATGTATTGGAAAGATTTTTGACGGAACAAGACCCTTTTAGGAAATTAGGACAATTAGTTGAGTTAGCGCCTAAAATGGAAAATGATACTGATGTACAATTATGGTGGAAGCGTGAAATTAAATGGAAACATTTAACAGTAGGAACAGGATTATTATTTGTTACTTATATTGTTGATCATTTTGGTGATAATATACTTATACTGTTCTCGTAAAGGACAGGTGGTACCAATTATTCAAACTAGCGTTCAATTAGTACCACCACCAATAAATCCAAATCATAATTCTTTGTCTTAATGAAAATAATAAAAATGAAATGAAAATAAAAAATAATAAAAGACAGACCCACACGGAAAGATTAAGGTAAGAGTTGGTATTAAAGTATAGTGAATAATAGGACATAATGATATTATGTACTACACTAAAATAATTTTAAGACAATAGGAAATCATGTACTACACAATTAAGAAATATTAACATATTGATAACGGTTGAAACTAAAAAATTGAAGGTATCGGTAAACACCAGATTGTGTGTTCTTATAATTTTAAACGACTGAAAAAATTTATTGTAGGATTGTGTATAAACAATGTAAAATGTATTTTATAAATAATCTTTTGAATAACCAATGTATAATGTATTTTATAAATCATCTTCTTTTATTATAGACGTGCAAGTGAACGTGAAAGTGTAAACAGAACAAGTCCAAGTGCGAAACGTGAATGGCAGACAATTCCAGTCCAAGCTACGGCGGACGGATAAATAATCGGTGTATAAGTAAACATGATAAGAAATTATAGCACTCATGAATTAATTAAGAAAATTTTGACGTTTTTGTAGATATAAGGATAACACTCCTCATGACCTTCGGTAGCAGTTGAAGAACTCCACACGCGACGGATGTCAACAGAGGCAGAAGCGCCGAGAAAACACGGATGAGAGGCGAGCTAACGGAACGGACCGAGTGACGTGTTTCACGGGATGAACGACGACAACGAGTCACAACGATGTGATTTGTACCAGTGGTAACACAGAACAAACACACGATGTTACAATATCAAAGTAATGTCAAGTTTTATGTTTCCAGAAATCCATAATGGTCCAGTCTTTTCCGCCGGAAGGGGGAGATGTCGGCTCCAACGTGAGGACTGCCGACCTCAGCAGCAGCCTCATTTCGGACCGCCCGATGTTCGGCGCGAGGGAACCGGCCTCATCGTTAACCCCACCTCCGACCGAGGAATTAAAAGACGACGGAACGCCGTTTTGGGCATCTTTAGTCAACCATCGTTCGTCGGTAACAATTGGCCGTTGTTACACCGTACTCCGACCCGTGGAAACTTCTGATCCGAAGACGATTAGCCCCGTCTGGTCTGCTCAGCCCGCCTCTTTCAACATCTCACCGGAAGAAGATCGACCCTTCGCTCATCGGACTTCGGAAGGTACCTGAGGAGGACTTTAGGGAAGGGTTAGGTTAAGGGTTGATTGTCACAATAGAGAGTCAAAACATCTTCTGTGTTTAATATCAACTTTTACCTTATTCCCCCTTTCTTGAAATGGGATCTGACACCTATTTATTTCTTTCCCCGAAGTTCGTCTCAGACATAATCGTATCACTACTCTCACTGCTCATAACAACGCAGACATCCCATCCCAATCAAACTAACAGAACAACCCATCCAAAAAGCTCATCGAAGCTAGTGGAGAAAATAAAAAACTTTTGACTTTGACTTTGAAGTTCGTCTCGAGGTCAGGAAAGAGGTCAACATGCGGCGTTGGGTCGGCGCCTGATTAAGGTCAAAGTTCAGGGCAGGAATGAGATAGTTCACTCCTTTCTGGGGTTGACGGATCCGGGAGGGCGGGGAAAAAGCCTTTTTGGCTCAACACGCGGCACAGTGGGGGCTCATCCATAACACTTACGGGCCCTCTCGAAGACGCCACAAAAGGGGAAGTTTTATAGGGGAATTATTTCATATCGAAGGACAAATTTATTACGGCGTTGAAGCGAAGCCCATTCAGGGCAACAAGTCTCGATTGATAACTGGAAGTACGCAGTGAAGACCGTCCCTGGTGGGATATGAAAGGGTTTTCCCGTGTGGGAAAATCATTCCGCTCGTTTCGTCCAATTATTCCACACTGCTGGATCCATTTCTGCCGCGAGACTTTTTTTTTTCCTCTCTCATAATTCAAATTTTTTTCGGTAGGAAAATCGGCGAGCTGATTGAGACGCGCCCGTCGTTTAAACCCCACCCACAATACTCTGAAAATTCCCACGAGACAAATAGATGTTAAGATCGCCGATGTGAACTTCAAGACGTCGACACTTTCCTTCCCGCCCGCCTTCCTTCCTTCCTTCCTTCATTAGCGGGGCGACTGATCAGCCCCCACTACTTGAGTCTTCAGCCAGCCTTTAACTGTCGCGCACCTCGGGTTATTGGCTACAAAAGCTGTGATTCACCCAAAATTTGTTGGTCACAATTACCATCAAATTCACTTCCGTGCTATGACGTTTGCTCAGTCACAATTACTGGCAAATACCAGCATCAACGACGTCGCTTGAACCCAAAGGATCAGCGACCCATTCATCGTTTCGGTCGGTTGCCAGAAGCTGCGTCAACCTCCGCCCAAACCACTTCAACAACAGGAGCGTGAGTTTTATCTTCATTTACGTAAAGAGCTCATTCCCTATTTCCTTAATTCCTTTCTTCAACCACATCAATCGTCAATTCGCCGAGACCGTCAGATACGTCGATTTCCGGCCCGTTTGTGATCCCTTTGAACTACAAAGGACATTAATTACCTCCCCCCAAATACGTAACTTCAACCCCTTACAATTAAGGTTTTATTTCGTATTTGTAATATTTGCTTTCTTCAATGGTTGTTTATTATATCGATTGTTGAAGACCATATTTCATATTGTCCATCACATGAAATCCAGGGAGTTAAGAGGCATTAATTTTTCATAATAATAGTATTTTTTCTTCGTCACACGATCCACGGCAAATATTAATTATTTCCGAAAGCATAATATTAGAGGACAACTAATTTCAGTTTCTTCAATATAAGTGACTTTAACATTGGTAGCAGAGCGTCTGGTTTATGCCTCTTGCTCCGCGCGATTTCAAGCAATTTTATTGTATTTAATTATTGCTCTGTACGTGGGTTCCTTCGGGGGACAGTCGAGTCCAGTGTGAAACCCATTTGGTACCGCTGGAGGGGGTAACTTGCATCCTGTCTTAGGCGATAAGCACCCCCTGGAACACTCTTGGATCTCAAGGTCTCAATTAGCTCCTCATTAGATCCCCGCTTCCCTCCTTCTTCTCGAGAACCCTCGTCCTGACTGACGTCACGTTCGGTCAGTGCCGTCTGCGCGTTCCCAGTGACGTCACGAACGTTTAGTTCAACTTCGCGGTAGAATCAAGGCCTCCCTACCTTGACCTCCCTTCCGTCAGCTGATAGGTACCCAGATTCGGGCCCGCTGACTAACTCTTGTTCACCCTTTTACGGGGTAGCGATTTTCGCGTCTAATTCATTGGTTCAGCGTTGTTCTGACCAAACCTCCTGTTAGGGATTAATTAGTAGAACGTAGCTTCACTAAAGACATGGCTCCCAAAGAAGACCCCGCACATGGGGATAGTGCTGAATTTAAAGCCCTTCAAAGAAAACAGGACGCATTTCTCAGAAAGTGGTCCCAATCTAGTAGGGAGATCCTGGCGATTTACGACCTTGCAGTCACGTCCAAAGACGATTCGACTGCTCTAGACAATTTTAAGGGTAGGTTTCCCCTACTCGCCCGTTACTACTCACAATTTGAGGATGCCTCCGAAGCACTAATTGACTTGAATGCGGATTTTCAGGACTTAGATCCTGCAACGCTAGGACCGAGACAAGTCATCTCCATTTTTCCCGGAGAGCCGCATAAGACTCAGTCCCAGAAAGTTAGGTCTGCTTTTATGCAGGCACACGTACTTTATACAAAATTTTGTAGTAAAGAACCTGCGCAACAGCAAAATGTTTCTATGAATGCCTCAACCGTGGGTAACTCAAACCCATCGTCTTTTCTTCCCAAAACGCCGGTTCCCAAGTTTTCGGGCCGGTTCGAGGAATGGGTTTCATTCCGAGATGTTTTTCTTTCACTCGTCCATGAAAATCCCTCGCTTTCAAACACACAAAAGTTTCATCAGCTTTTGTCCGCGATTCAGGGTCCAGCCAGGTCATTGGTCAGCACACTCCCAATCAGTGATGCTACATACCCAACGGCTTGGAAATCTCTGACAGACGCGTACGAAAACAAACGCGTTCTTGCTGCAGTTTATTTGAATAAGCTGCTGTCATTTAAACCAATCGTCGGGAAAATAAACCCCGATAATCTACAATCGTTCCTCTCCCAAATTTCGGACACAGTTTCCGCATTTAAGAATTTGAAAATTTCTGGGGAGAGCGACTTCATTTTATTTACTCTTGCGGTTCGGAATCTTCCTTCTCAGTTACGTGAGGATTTCGAATTCCGCCTTAAGGTGGACGAATTCCCGTCCATGGCTAAGCTTACCACGTTTGTACGTGAGAGGCAGATTAGCGTTCAGCTCGCCGATCCAGCAGCAAATTTTGGATCGAAAGGGGAGCCCTCTTCTGTGCCCCAGACGAAGGGCCAAGGTGCTCCCAAAGCGGGTCACAAGTCTAAGACTTCCCTCATGACAACTTTTCCAGAGCCCTCTAAACCCTCGGGTGGAAGGGACCACAGTTCGAAGCCTAAGAAACCGGCTCCACGGTGCTTCATCTGTTCCGATTCGCATGGGCTGTTAAGCTGCCCAAAATTCCACTTTATGACTCCCCCAGAACGATTCGAAGCTCTGAAGTCATTTAACGGCTGTAGGGGATGTCTGTCAGCAACACACTCTACTCGCGAATGCAAATCAAAACTGCTTTGCCGATTATGTAATGGTAGCCACAACTCCTTGACGTGTGTCAAGGGGGCTCCACATAATCCTATTCATAAACCCGAACCTTCTCCCTCCAAGTCAGGTGCGAATTTGTTCGGGGCTACCCTGAAGTCATCCCGTCAGGATGACACCGCACTCGAGTCGCAAGTCATACTGGCGACGCTGCTGATGGACGTGAAAGACGTTCGCGGTAGACCCCTTCGTTTACGAGCAGTGTTAGATTCGGGTTCACAGTACTCGTACGTCACGTCAAGAGCTGTCTACAACCTTGGCCTCAAAATGGTCAAAACGCCACGAAAAATCTCCACGCTAGGTGGAGTTCTGTTCGACAATGCCCAGGGGATTGCAACATGTGCAATCATAAACCCTAAATCAACAGAGAACCTTCTCGCTGAAATGGTAGTAGTAAGGTGTATCACCAATGCTCTACCTACTTTCCCAGTCCCGCAAAGAATTTGCAACAAGTTCACCAAGTTTGAGCTAGCCGATCCAAATTGGCACAAACCTTCCACGGTTGACATACTGATCGGAGCGGATCTGTACCCACAGATTGTCTGTGGTCGATTCGTTTCCGTTGGAGCAGGATTACCGAAAATTCTGCCCACCATCTTTGGAGATATTATCATGGGCGAATTACATGATAAAGAACCCTCCAAATTCGCCCACGGAACATCATTATTTTCTACCAGTCACTCCGACGATAATGTATGTTTCGATCTCCAGCGTTTTTGGGAAATTGAGGGAATCCCAGAACGTACTAACACTTTGTCTGAAGACGAGCAACGCGCTGAGGACATTTTTGTTAAGCAATCGCAACGAACGCCTGATGGGCGGTTCGTGGTCCGTCTCCCTTTTGTCACCGATGACGTTCCGGATTTATCTGAGTCAGCGTTCATCGCAAAGACCCGTTTCCTAAAAGTGGAAGCCACCTCTTCTCCATCATCTCCAGGTCGAGTAGATTGGACCGACCCTACAAACATTTCTCTAAAAATTCTTGGTATGCGGTGGGAACCCACGGAGGACGTTTTATCCTTCGAGGTTCTACCACCAATCGACAAGACCGCGACAAAACGCATTGTATTATCCACTGTGGCCCGGATTTTTGATCCAATTGGACTAATCTCGGCGCTCACCATTTCGTTTAAAATTCTTATCCAACAGATCTGGATGGAGAACTTAGGGTGGGACGAACAAGTGCCCCCCAAAATTCATAAGGTTTGGTGTCAGCTCATCGACAACTTACCAGTTCTTTCTCACATCAAAATTCCACGATGTGTAGTGCGTCCCAAGGTCACTCACTGCCAAATAATTGGTTTCGCGGACGCATCGAATGCAGCCATGTGTTCGTCTATTTACCTGAGAGCCTTCGGGGACGGCATTATAGACGTCCAATTACTGACTTCCAAGACCAAAGTGGCTCCGGTGAAGTCCACATTAACTATTCCAAAACTTGAACTAACAGCAGCAGTTTTGCTTGCTAAATTGTATGATTCTCTAATCCCCTTCAAGGAAACGCTGAACGTTCCCTTAATCGAACCGGTTTTCTTTACCGATTCGATGGTCACCCTTTGTTGGATACTAAAGGTTCCTGCCTCGCACTTGAAGGTCTTTGTAGCTAACCGAGTTAGTGTCATCCGTGATTTGACCCCCCTTCAATGTTGGCGCCATATATCGGGTAATCTGAACCCGAGCGACATTGGAAGTAGGGGAGTACTTCCTCATCAATTAGTAGATAACAATTTATGGTTTACAGGACCCGAGTTCCTGTCTCGACCAGACAACGAATGGCCTTCCTCCCACATAGAGGAGCCGGGGGAAATTCCCGAAATTCGTTCTAAACCTCAGGTTAGCCTTCTAACTACCAGCGGTAGTCCAGATCTAGTTGCCTGGATGAACCGATTCTCCAACTACCGAACCCTATTGAGGGTTACGGCTCGCATACTACGACTCATCCACAACAAAAGACACCCGGAGACTAAGCGTCACGGGGAGTTTCTCTTAGTCGAAATTATTCAAGCGTTTAATCATTGCGCAAAGGTCACGCAGACCTATCACTTTCTTCATGATAATAGTAATAATTTCGCCAAGGTACAGGAGCAGTTCCGATCTCTGGCTCCATTCATAGATGACCAGGGATTAATTCGTGTGGGGGGGAGACTGTCCAATGCGCCTATAGACTATTCACATCAACATCCAGTGCTGCTCCCACAGAGAGCCAAGCTGTCTATATTAATGGTACAGCACTATCATCAGGCTTACCTCCATCCTTCCCCCTCACTTCTCCAAGCGTTACTCCAACGCCGCGTTTGGATTCCTAATGCCAGACGCATTATACGGACTGTCACTCGCAAATGCGTCACCTGCTTTTCCTCTCGGGCCTCGGCTTATTTCCCACTCATGGGCAATTTACCTAGCGCCCGAATCACCGCTACTCGTGCCTTTTTGCGTGTTGGCGTGGACTTTGCCGGTCCATTTCAACATAAAACCAGCCTTCTTAGGAAGCTGGTTATCACAAAAATGTATTTTTGTGTATTTGTCTGCATGGCCGTCAAAGCTGTGCATCTCGAGGCCGTCACGGACCTCACGACCAAAAGTTTCCTGGCAGCATTTGCCAGGTTCACCTCACGACGCGGTCTCCCTACTGACGTTTATTCCGACAATGGAAGCAACTTCCTGGGGGCCAGCCGGGAAATCGCAGAGATTTACCGCTGGTTTACCCACCAACAAACACAGTCGGAGCTCCAATCCTTTGGTTCCGACCACGGTATCCAGTGGCACTTCAATCCCCCCTATAGTCCTCATTTTGGGGCGCTATGGGAGAGCGCTGTTAAAGGCACCAAACATTTCATTCGGTCGTCCGTTGGTGACAGACCCTTAACGTACGAGGAATTCTCAACCTTGCTCGCACAAGTTGAGGCGATTTTGAATTCTCGCCCCCTTTGCCCTCTCTCTGATTCTCCTCAAGATTGGGATTATCTTTCTCCAGGGCACTTTCTGGTCGGGGAGCCATTACTGGCCCTACCCGAGCCCTCAGAAGTTGACCAAAGAATCAACCATCTCAAAAGATGGCAAATTCTTAAACGCGCGTACCACGAAATCTGGACGCGCTTCTCACTGGAATACCTATCCACCTTACAAAAGAGGGTAAAGTGGACAACTGAATCACCCGGTCTCAAGGTAGATGATTTAGTCCTGATTCGGGATAAGGACGCCCCACCTTTATCCTGGAAAACTGCACGAGTCGACCAGGTCCATCCTGGTAGTGACGGAATAGTTAGGGTACTTACTCTCCGTAACTCAAACGGAGATATTTTTAAGAGAGCGGCCACAACAGTGGCCCCCCTTCTCCCATTGAATCAAAATTCAGAAGATGATTGCGAAATCATCCCCTCCTGAACAGCTTCCCCTCTAAGGGACCCATGTCAAGCCTTGTTATTTTTATCTCACTATACATTGTACTCTTCATGTTTAATCTTGCCACTTTATGGCGTTATTGTTTGTCAATCTTGTCTAGATTACTCGATGTCATTTGACTAATGTCGATAGCCTTGTATCATTTCCTTGGCTATTCATTTAAGTTAACCTTGTTTAAAATTTGTGTTTTCCCCAAATTTCAAAGGGGAGTATGTTAAGATCGCCGATGTGAACTTCAAGACGTCGACACTTTCCTTCCCGCCCGCCTTCCTTCCTTCCTTCCTTCATTAGCGGGGCGACTGATCAGCCCCCACTACTTGAGTCTTCAGCCAGCCTTTAACTGTCGCGCACCTCGGGTTATTGGCTACAAAAGCTGTGATTCACCCAAAATTTGTTGGTCACAATTACCATCAAATTCACTTCCGTGCTATGACGTTTGCTCAGTCACAATTACTGGCAAATACCAGCATCAACGACGTCGCTTGAACCCAAAGGATCAGCGACCCATTCATCGTTTCGGTCGGTTGCCAGAAGCTGCGTCAACCTCCGCCCAAACCACTTCAACAACAGGAGCGTGAGTTTTATCTTCATTTACGTAAAGAGCTCATTCCCTATTTCCTTAATTCCTTTCTTCAACCACATCAATCGTCAATTCGCCGAGACCGTCAGATACGTCGATTTCCGGCCCGTTTGTGATCCCTTTGAACTACAAAGGACATTAATTACCTCCCCCCAAATACGTAACTTCAACCCCTTACAATTAAGGTTTTATTTCGTATTTGTAATATTTGCTTTCTTCAATGGTTGTTTATTATATCGATTGTTGAAGACCATATTTCATATTGTCCATCACATGAAATCCAGGGAGTTAAGAGGCATTAATTTTTCATAATAATAGTATTTTTTCTTCGTCACACGATCCACGGCAAATATTAATTATTTCCGAAAGCATAATATTAGAGGACAACTAATTTCAGTTTCTTCAATATAAGTGACTTTAACAATAGACGGGAATCCCTGAGTGTTGACTAGGTATTTAAAAAGATATCCAGGGCGGAACGAGCGGGGGTTGGCTGGCAATTCCAGGAGGGGGTTGGCCCCCTAGTCAACTATAACGGAGCTGCAACACGAATGGAAGAACCAGGAGAACCATCTTTGTTGTAGTGTACTTCGAAAATGGGGTCAAACTGAAAAATGTCTTCTCTACGCCGAGCTTTCGATGTTTATTACACCTTCATCAGGGCCTACAATAAACAGCACGTTAGGTTGGCTCGCAGGTGGAAATTTCACATCCATCATCTTCAAAAAAGTACTTCGAAAAGTCGGACATTTTTCGCGAGATCTAGACGTTTTGTTAGGTTGGCTCCGCCATCCAGGAATCCCTTGACGACACTTTCGTGGGGGATGCCAGGACAGTGGAACCAATTTTTCCGCTCAGGTACCTACTAGCGACAATTCAGCTAGGACCCCCCCCCCCCCCCAACCCACCCACCGGGGGAGGAAACCCCTTTCACGCTAATCCTAGCGAGAAATTAGCGAGAAAGGACGACATGGCTGCGAGCTCCGGGTGAATCCTCGACGGGAACAAAGAAGGTTCTACTCCGCGGAGCGGGCTTGTCGGGTGGGAAGTCAAAGGGACGCAATGTTTACGTACGCGTACAAGGGGGAAATCTTCCCGCCTGGTTTATAACTCAATAAGCGGAGAAAATTTATCTTTCTCTATTAGGGGTGGGTCGAAGGGGGCGAAAGTGTAGGAAATATTAGGGATAAAAAAGATGTATGAGCGTATGGCAGGGGGAGGGGGGTTGCGGTGAAGGGATTGCGGCTCAAACTGGGGACAAGAAAACGGGCGAGGGGGGATAAAGCGGGATGGGAAAGGCCTTCCGGACGGATGAAAAGAGCTATAAGCGGCGCTCAAAAGAGGGAAGCACGAAAAAAAAAAGGGCGAAACGAGATTTTCTTGGGCAACTTTTTTTTCTCCCCCCTCTAAACGTCTCCACATCCTTCCCTTTTTTTCGTCCTCGGCGAGGCCCACCTGAGCGGATGGATTTTTATTCTCGCGCAACAGACGTTTAGCGGAGAATTCGCCCCACCCACGCGTGGACGTGGATAAATGCCCGTCAAACTTCAGGCGCCGGAAACTAATTTTACTCGTCGCAAAACGCTCTTTCAAATGTCTCCGGCGAAACTTCCGCGGTCACCTCGCGGAAGGGAGTTTCGCCGTTTGACCTTAGCGCAGTAAAAGCTTCGTTAGGGCCCCGCGGAGGCCGGACGGTCTCCCCATTTAATTCCCTCTCCCGACATAACCCTACAAATCCCCCCCTCCACCGTCCGCAATTTTGAACAAACCCCACACCCCTACGGCATTAGAGTTACACTCTAACTAAGTTAACTCCACCTCCGCAACTCAAGTCCCCTTTTGACCCCTTTTGCAATTTTAATCCTCCTTTCGGTTTCACGACACAACCTTCCCAGATCACTTTCAGTTTATATCCAAAGCAACGTTAATCATGGACTAAGTGTTCCCAAAAAGGAGGATTTTTAAGGAGGGCGATTGATTAATGGAAAAGGGGGCGGAGTCAATGAAAAGCACTCAACTTATCGAGTTACTTCATTAATATGTAAACTAGGGCTAATCCACCACAAACAGAAGCGCTCTAAGTTCTCTTCACCGTCCACTTTAGATTAATTCTAGAATGAAATGTAGATTAAATCTGGAAGCTTGAAATTTGGCTACTTTTCCAGTCCAAGGCGCGTAAAAATATGCTGTCTCCTCGTCAAGCCGCGGAGCCCCTGCTACCAGTTGTAACGGGAGAGCTCCGCGTTTTAAGCAGGAGGAAATTACGAAGCTTCTCAATTGATTCCGCGCTTCAGTCTCTTCCGCTACTCACCTCGGGATCTTGAAGGCGACTTCGTCCAAAGAGTCGCTCGGCGTGACGGGCGGCCGTTCGAAGAGAGTCGACGAGTCGACGTTGACGTTCGGCCTCCGCATGGGGAGCGTCCCCGCGCAGCCGACGACGAGACCGGAGCCGTGCGAGCGTTTTTTACGACGCGGCTGCCCCCCGTCCCTCCGCCAGCTCCGCACGGCGTGGAGTCGAAAGAAAAACAGCGACATGCTGCTTGGGGACAGAACAAGAGAAAAAAGGTTGATCTTCCCGGGAAGATAAAAAGTGTCTCAGCCGTACTGGAGAAATTTTGGATTTCATATTCGATTACAGCTCAAAATCTACCAGTGTTCAAGTTTTTTTTTTGCAGCTACGTCACAACAAATTCAAAACTGTTGTTTCTTGTGTGTTGATTTCGGACAGTTTACACTCACATCCCACATGCTCACGTTTTCCAACACCACAAAACACTACAACAGACATGCAATACTTGGATAATTGCATATTATGCAATATACAATATTTTTATTTTTATTTTTTATTTATTTTTTTATATTATTTATCAACCATTTATTAATAATACTGAGTAGAGAGATCTCGCCAAGAGAACCCCAACAAAAACGAAAACAAAAATATTATTCAGTATACTTAATGGGTTATCACACTGTCGTAAAAGACATGATGGTCGTCATATTGCGGGGACGACGGAGGGGGAAAAAGGTAAATTTGGCGTCTAGTAGGGAAAAGACAACACTGTCGGAGGATCAGCTGTTTGGCGAAGCCGCCATTATTTCGTCTCTATTTCACCAAAAATCGTTCAACCAAAAAGGTTGTTGAGTTCTGAATCAGTCTAGGGAAGTCAAATCGAACCACCAAAATCGATTTCACAATTGGCGGTCTGAAATCGATTGCACCGATTAATAGATTGCATTCATCAATCGATTTTTCCGATTTTAATCGATTTTTTCAGCCATCAGCAGAATGTTAAAAAATGAATTAAACGAAAATTTAAAAATTTTAAAAAGTATATTTTGGTAGGTACCTACATCGAATCAAAAAGGACGTTTTTTTATCCATACACTTGGGAACTTGAGAAATACTCTTGAGAAGAAAAATCTTGAAAACTTAAAAAAAATACTCCTCTGGTGCGCTTTGTAGAAAGAGCAACTTGGAAAGCATGTTTCGAGTATTGAAACATGGATGTTTTGGCTCCAATGTTCGATGTTTTTACCATCGATGTTGAGCTAGTCGATAATATCGAATGGGGAAATATTATTTCGATGTTTTAGAGTCAAAATCGATGTCCTACTCAGTTTACTGAAGAACTTTTACTTTCTTCACATTCCGCGTTGAAAGCCGAGTACTGCGAGTCGCAAACCTTCCTTCTTCCCCATTCTTGAAAATCGATTTAACCTCACAAAACCGATTAATTGTTGACAGAAAATAGATAGTCAAGAAAAATCGAAGGAAAATCGAAAATCGGCGGGTCAAAAATCCGCTTTAATCCGCGAGAAATGCGCTTTAAACGGTGAACGAAGCGCCAAACGGTGAAAGGGAAGCCCGGTGAGTGTAGAAATCGTGGAACGAAAGGAAATGGGGATTCGGCTCCTTGAACTGTGTCTACGGAGACATCTACCAAACGTACCTTTGACGTCAAAAGGTCACCAACCGTGTAATGAAGGCTCGCTAACGACTCCAGCGAGGGGTTTCCGCTTTAACCTTAACCCCCGCGTTGGGGCTTTGTAAACGTTAACTCCAGGAAACCCTTCGATGGGGTGAAAAAGGAAGGGTAGTGCATTACAGAGAACATTACTATTCATCGTGGGAGGTTCGCGAAGGTGGAATAAGGGAAACTGGGCGGTTTGAGGGGCGAGGGTGAAGTGGGGGGAGTTGTTTTACGATGTTTGGAACCGGAAAAAGAAAGCGAGCGGGTTAATAGTGGGAGGCCGAGTAAAATGCGTGAGAAGAAAATGAGGGAGAGAGGGCAGTATATTAAAGAGATCGAAAAAGGATAGAAAAAAGGAAAAGAAAAAAACGGAGCCGCATCGCCCTCTGCAGGGGAAAAACAACACTTAATGGTGTATGCAAACGAATTTTGGTCCTTCCGGCCCTAAAGGACGACAACTGTGGCCGCGCGGGCCACACTCAATTTAATTCGTTGGCCAGCCACGGGAAGCGCTACCCTCGGCGGCGTGATTGGGCGGAAAATGTCAAAGTCAAGTTTTTTTATTTTCTCCTCTAGCTTCGATGAGCTCTTTAGATGAGCTGTTCTGTTAGTTTGATTAGGATGGGATCTCTTGGTTGTTGTGAGGAGTGCGGGTAGTGATACGATTATGTCTGTGATGTCTTCTTTTGAGTCTTGTCGCCAAACCTGGTGGATCTGTGATTGCCGCGACGCACGGATTCGCGTTCCCTTCGGCCTTCTCCACCAGTTTTGCATATTGTGTTGTGATGGTCTCTTGAATTGTGCATTGTCGGAGGTCTTCCCGGAGCACGTCTCTCGCGTACCACCTGTAATGGAACGGCGATCTTGTTTTGTTGTCGCTGAATCTGTTGTGTGGAAATGTAGCAGGCTGTGCCCGGACGGCGGGCGGACATTTCGGTTTTGGAATCTAGACCTCTTGAAACGGATAATGTCAAATTTCGAGGCCGATCGGAGTCGTCGACCTCCGTCGCGATTACATAGGTTTTTTTTTTTTTTTTGGTCTAATTTGACTGGGGGTTGTACTTCCCCTAAAGTGTTCGTTTAAAAATTAACAAAAACTTTTTTTTAACGCCGAATGAACACAGTGAATCTGATTCTGGCGAGAAGCTTCTGTTGCAGTGCCTTGCCGGCTCCTATTTTCAATTATGGTCCTTCCCCTTAATCACCGCCCTCGGCACGTCGAGTTCTCTGTTAATTAGACGGCCGGAAATGCCAGTAATCTGAGTCTCCTAATCCGTTCGATTATCGGCAGTTATAGATTGAGTTTGATGGTAGTCCGTGATTAGATCGTGTATGGAGAAGCCCTTGCACCTTGGGACGCTTGTGATCAGGATCTTCTCACAGGGCCAGTAAGTTGAATGACATTCAACAATGACATTGTTCTCTTACTTTGAACTGTTTCCGATCAATTCAAGGGTTGCTTTCATGATTCTGGGGTTTTCAAGGAGTGGCAATTTCTTGTAAAGTCACTTTTTTCTTTAACTTTTGGGAGAACTTGCTGTGTTTGTACCTTGGGACACGTTGAGGTTTGTACCTTGCGACCCTGTAAGTGCTGATTTCATTAATTAAAGTTAATTTAATTTATTCAAGTTAATTCATCATTTACTCATTCATTCATATTCATACCATGTGTCCCAATTGGGACCTTAAGGTGCATGCCAAGGTTGCACCTTGGGACAAAATTGAAAATATGAAAAATTTAGTTTTGGGGTATTTAAAGTGTTTTAATAATTATGTTTGATGCATATTATTAAACCTAACGACTGTCCCAAGGTACAACCCCCCCAGGAGACTTCCCCTACGGAACTGTCTGATGTTGTGCAGGTAGACAAGATCGATGTGGCAGCATCTGTAGGCGAAAACCTGAGAATTTCCGGGAGCTCGGAAGGATGTTGAAATCAAAGCGTCCAACCATATTTCACATTTCCTTTTCGGTTAATGGAACTTGCTGAATGTAACCTTTTCAGCTCTTTTCAAGACCTCATTCAATGACGTCTTTCATACACGTCGGAGAATGAAAGTCTTTCAAAGGTAAATGCGATATAAAAGGCTGATTTTCTCATTGGTTATGACCTTTTTGAGCTGATTAAACCAAAAAGTGCCCTTCCGTTTCCTTCCGGCGTCGGCAAACAAAAGGGGTCATTATTAAAGGGCACTGGTACCTTCTCCGACTCAACATCCCAAACGTCAGAGATCCATCAACCGGGTTGACGTTGACTGATAGGCTCAGCAGCTCGAAATAACCTTATTGGACTCCCTTGTGGCAAACCGTTGGAATCCGATCGCTATAGGGAAATGGCCGACGTTTTTCGAGGGTGTTGGGGCTCTGAGGATTCGGTGGGATATTTCTCACGCAAGTGCAATAAAACTCAGGTTATCAGAGCCGAAAGGTTGCCATCAGTAAGCGTTGCTCTGAAAGACTGGAGTGCACTCTACCTTCATGAAGATGGACAGATCCAGCGACAGAATCGCCTGATTTAATGGAGTACATTTGCTTGTCCTGAATGGTGTTCACAGATAAGCAAAATCTCAAACTTAAGCATTGATTAATCCTCAATTCCAATTGGCCCTCTGCATCTTCTGCAAACACTCGCTCGGCGATGAAGGTAACACATGCTTACGGGATAAACCCCCTTGGTAGTTCTAGGTGAGCAGATGCCCCGCATGCCCCAGTAAACCGGATTAGGGCGTTAGGGACGGTTTACGTTTACGCCGGTAGATTCAACCGTTTTCGGTCTACTCACACGTTCATAACGCGAGATTTGATTATCACCTCCGGCCGTTCAGGCGGAAGTGGGGGCGGAAATTTTGGAGTTTAATCTTCACCGATGACGGTTTTAAGGGAAAATTATTTTCAAATAAAACTTTGCGGGAATCAAGTGGATGTGAGGCGCTGAGAAGCAAAACTCGTTGAGTTATCAAATAATTTTTCAGAAAACACAAATAATTGAGCCCTTTGGAACGATTTTTGAAGTAAAGAACGAGTTTTAAAACTATTCATTCGTAACTGTTTTTTGCCGGAAAGAAATAAGATTCGTTGAGAAGAGCGCGAAAAATGCTTAGGAAATCGCTGCGAACGAGCTGTACCACTCATTTGAATGCAATCGTTTAAATCCCCAAACATTCATTCCATTTATACATACATTTATACATTTATAAAAGATTTAGCTGATGGAAATCACCAAGAATGATATCGGAGCTGTGGCCAATCACAACGCACCAAGCGGGTCCTGCAGAGGCTCAATGCGTGGCCGTGGATCTAACAGTGAGCTGACAATAGATAGGTGCGTTCGCAGAGTAAATACTGGCCGTTCGGAATCGGGTGAAAGACGAATTGCGACACAAGATTTCTGTCCATACCTGGACTTATACCTGGGCGGTCTCGAAGACCCTTAGCTGTCAACGGGCTAATCCGATTTGACGAAGGCGAGCTGTTTATGACCTCTGCCAGAACCTCTTCAAGTGGTCAATACTCAATGGCTACCTTAATTCAAGTGAGAAGGCCGGCTGCCCGGAGTTCAGGATTGAGAGAAACTAAATTGCAGTAAAATGAAACTCTTGACTTGGGTATAGGTCATCACCAAAATTTAATTACTTATAATATAAGTAATTAAATGTTGGTGATGACATATTATGTGAGTTCAGCACTAATGAGTTACCACTTTTGGTTTATTATTCTTGGAATAATACACCTATGATTTCGCGACGGGGGTCGACGACTCCGATCGGCCTCAAAATTTGACATTATCCGTTTCAAGAGGTCTATATTCAAAATCCGAAATGTCCGTCCGGCGTCCGGGCCGTTTGGGATGTAGGAATTTTTCGTTAAATCTGAAATTTTGACAAAATTCTTTTCAAACCAATGAATCAGGTAACCAATCAGTGTGAATCAGGCAATTCTCGCTTAGCCAGGTGATTCTCACTTAGCCAGTTAATTCTCACTTATCCAGGTTATTCTCACTCATCCAGGTGATTCTTACTTAGACAGTTATGGCAGATTATTCCAACAGGATCACCTAACCATCCCTAACTCTCCCTAACCAGTCAGTGCATTCCATACGTGTTTCTACGCCTTTCGGCTTTTCCACGTTTCGTTCATTTCTTGGGTTACTAGTTGTCGTTTTCACCCACATCTGCTTACCAAGGAGTTTTTTTTTTTTTTTTTCACCTTGTATACTGACTGGTTATCCCCTCTCCTCCTACAGGCTATCAGCTACGATTCCGCGCATTGCCCGGGATGGACCACTTGGCGGTTGCCTGCTCGGGATAAAGGGGGAGGGGCTTCTTGCATTTGCCGGCCATTTCTTTTCCTTCATGACCCTCTCGACAAATTTTGTTGTTGCTGCATAGTTTGTTTTGTTGCTAACTGATCTTGTCCATACCTCTTCTGGGGATGGGTTTCCCAGTGTGCATTTCCATTCCTGTCTCCACTCATTATACAGTGGGCATTCTATGAAAATACGTTCGCGCGTTTCTTCTTCATTTCCACATGCACATGCTGCCCTGTCTTTCTGCTTAAACTTGGCTAAGTAGCTTCCAAAGTCTCCATGGCCACTTAAGTTAACCCTCCCTAACCATCCCTAACCACCTCTAACCATCTCTAACCATCCCAAACCATCCCAAACCCCCCTAACCATCCCAAACCATCCCAAACCCCCCTAACCATCTCTAACCATCCCTAACCATCCCTAACCAACCCAAACCCCCCTAACCAACCCAAACCCCCCTAACCAACCCAAACCCCCCTAACCATCCCTAACCATCTCTAACCATCCCTAACCCCCCTAACCATCCCAACCACCCCTAACCATCCCAATCCCCTCTAACCATCTCTAACCATCCCAAACCTCTCTAACCATCCCTAACCATCTCTAACCATCCCTAACCATCTCTAACCATCCCAAACCTCTCTAACGATCCCTAACCATCCCTAACCATCTCTAACCATCCCTAACCATCTCTAACCATCCCTAACCATCCCAAACCACCCTAACCATCCCTAACCATCCCAAACCCCCCTAACCATCCCAACCACCCCTAACCATCCCAATCCCCTCTAACCATCTCTAACCATCCCAAACCATCCCTAACCATCCCTAACCATCCCTAACCATCCCAAACCCCCCTAACCATCCCAACCACCCCTAACCATCCCAATCCCCTCTAACCATCCCTAACCACCTCTAACCATCTCTAACCATCCCAAACCATCCCAAACCCCCCTAACCATCTCTAACCATCCCTAACCAACCCAAACCCCCAAAACCATCCCTAACCATCTCAAACCATCCCTAACCCCCCTAACCATCCCAACCACCCCTAACCATCCCAATCCCCTCTAACCATCCCTAACCATCTCTAACCATCCCTAACCATCTCTAACGATCCCTAACCATCCCTAACCATCTCTAACCATCCCTAACCATCTCTAACCATCCCTAACCATCCCAAACCACCCTAACCATCCCTAACCATCCCAAACCCCCCTAACCATCCCAACCACCCCTAACCATCCCAATCCCCTCTAACCATCTCTAACCATCCCAAACCTCCCTAACCATCCCTAACCATCCCAAACCACCCTAACCATCCCAATCCCCTCTAACCATCCCTAACCATCTCTAACCATCCCTAACCATCCCAAACCTCTCTAACCATCCCTAACCTGGATAAGTGTATTTCATCATCGAGAACACGAATATTCGCAAATTTGTTCTGCGAATATTCGTATTTACAGTTGAGAATACGAATAAATTCGTATTCGTATTCGCAGGTTGGGCGTGCTTTGGGTGATATTCGTATTCGTATTTGCAAATATAAATAGTCTCGTTTTCACCCCTATAGGCCTACTCATAATATAGCTTTGCTTCGTGTAGTGGGCCTTGCTTATAGAGTGTCTCAAAGGGCTATCTCAGGTACTCGGAACGGTCATTTTGGTTTATTATTCTTGGAATAATACACCTGTTTTCGCGACGGAGGTCGACGACTCGGATCGGCCTCAAAACTTGACATTATCCGTTTCAAGATGTCTAAATTCAAAATCCGAAATGGCCGTCCGCCGTACCCCGTCCGGGCCGTTTTGGGCAGTAGGAATTTTTTAAAAAATCTGAAATTTTGGCAAAATACTTGGTTTACCATCTAGTTGTGCCCGCAAGGTTTTCAGTCCGATCGCGGGGCGCTATGGGGCTAAAATGGGGCTACAGGAGGGGTGTTTTGAAGGCTTTTGGCTATGGGATCGAGTTAGGTGTCGTTTTCGAAGTATTTTTGGACGTAGAATCCATTTTTGGGGGTCCCGGAACGATCCGATTTCACCCGATCTATAGGGCTTTCATGGGGCTAAAAATGGGATTTTTTAAGGATCCCAAGAAGTTAAATATTTTTCGAGTAAAAATTAAAGAATATTTGAAAAAACACATTTTTGAAGAAAAAAAAAAATCCCCCCCAAAAAATTTTTTTTTGAAATATTAAAAAAAAAAATCTTTGAATTAAATGTCTGCACAAGTAACCTATATCAAAGAATAATAAACCCTTGTGTAAAATTTGCAGCGTTTTTACGACCGTGCTAATGACGACTTCGAGTTCGAAGCGTAATCCGACCCTTCGTGGGTCCGACCCAGGGAACCCCGAAAATTATGTGTCGCAATTCGTCCTAAGCCCGGAATCGTATCAGAACTCGAACGCTTCCAGGAATTAAAACGGACTCGGAACGGAACGGACGGAACTTCGGCCCTCCACCAACGAAAAAGTAGTCCCTGCAATGTCACCTCCACGAGATCACAGAAAGAAATCGCGCGTGAGTGACTTTCCACAATCGAGGAGGTAGTCGGAATCAGTTCTGGAAGTTCTAAAAAAAAAAAAATCAGAACTGTCGGAATCGATGCCGAACGATTCTGAACGAGTTTTGCGTTTGCAGAGGATCATAATTTGAGTGTTTAATTCCTGGAAGCCGACGTACCCCCACCCTTGGCCATTGTAAACGACCCTACTGAGCATGTTCTGAATTACCAGAATTACTCTGCGAACGCAGCTGATGTCAACTGTGTGTGTGGTAGGTCTGTGCAGATACATTTTCTGGAGTTATTTTTTCAAAATCGAATTTCTCTCATAGTACACAGAAATCGATCTCACTGATCAAGCGATCCGCTAGAATGCGCCCAAGCATGGTTCACATTCATCCGGCATTGCGTCATTGCGTCAACGCGTCAGCGATTCCGGCATGACAGAGTGATGGTGCGGGATTACTTCCCCGACTTCTTGATTGACTTCGTTTCGTCTCCTTTGCTACGTTGCATAATGTATTTCCGTCAGGTCAGGGGAAACCCTGGATCTGGACAAGAAGCCTGAGAAACCCTCGCCTGCATCGGCCAACGCCTAGGAGTAGGAAAATGCATACTCCAACTCCGGTCATTGGCACTGTAAAGAGAATGTAGGAAAAAAACTAGCCTGGGCCGTAAAGAAGAAAAACTGGCCTCCTTCGGTCACCACATCAGTGTCCTGAGCATTTCATTTTTCATGACTTTTTGCGAAGGTAAATTTGTTTAGCCTGAACGCCGTAATTTCTTATGGAGCAGACGTTTTTACGCTCTTGTTAAGGGAAGAAGTCTCGAAGGAAAAATGAGGTCGTGGAAAAGGGAGGGTTTCGTGTGCTAATGAGACAGAAGATACACCCAAGGTCGGAGCGGGAGGTTGTGAAAAGAGCTTCTAGTGGCTACTCCAAAGTCTTCTGCGTCAGTAGGTTATCCCCCCGCCCCCTTGAGAATAACCCACTTTGAGTGGTTGTACGGGGGGTTGATTAAGGGGTGCGTGGTATTGAATACTCAGCAGTTTTGTTTTTTTAGCAGTCAAGGAGTCGTCGAGGGAAAATCAACTGTGTTCAAGATGGCGACGTATTTGAAGCATCTGTGATTAGAAACTGTAGTGGCTACGTTAACACTGTAAATACCGTGAAGCGAAATGTACTTCAAAATCAACAGATCTCCAAGCACAGAAAACAACTCCAATTGCCAGCTCATCTCGATCAGCTGACCTGCAACCACAGTGTCAATTTTTTGACGAAGTTTTCAGCTCTTCAAGCATGCTAGCGACGATTGTGGTGTTGTCGTTTGTGACCAGGTGGACCGCTAGCTCGTCCAACAACGTCCTCTGGGGCGTCCCGCCGAGCGAGATTCACTTGTACAAGCCGGGGGAGGAGTTTGCTTGCAAAGATCAAAAAATGACGATACCGTACGAGAAAGTCAACGACAACTATTGCGATTGCAGAGACGGCTCGGATGAACCTTCGACGTCAGCGTGCCCACAAGGAGTCTTCTATTGCCTCAACCAGGGTTATCTCGGGTGAGTGATCATAGTGGTAGATCACCCCACTGCCTCCACCATCAGTGCCTGCGCAGCGCGCACTAGGGAAATCCTTGACAAATCACGCATGGACCCTGGGGAAGCTAACGTGATAAAAATCAATAATTCGCAAGGTCAATTATAATTGACCTGTCTGTAATATATTGACCTGTCTGTAATATACACCTCACTATACACCCTTTGTTTCTTCCAGGCACATGGTACCCAGCAGCCGAGTCAACGATGGCGTCTGCGACTGCTGCGACGGATCTGACGAATATTCGTCCCAGAACTGCGTCAACACCTGCGCCGAACTGGAGCTCACCAAAGGGACGACACCAGAACCCGAAGACTCGGCCCAGGAAGATGAAGAAGTCGACGAATCTGCCTACATGGCCAGCATGGTCCACATGGGCACCAGGAAACAGCGAGAGAAATTGGAAAGACTGCGGAAATTGGAATTGAAAAAGGCCGAAGCTGAAGCAGCGCTGAAAAATTTGGAAGCCGTCACAAAAACAGCGGAACAGAAAGCCAACGACGCCATGAACAAGCAAAAGTAAGAAATCTATAGGTGCAAATCGTCAACAACACGAACCAAACCTCATCAAAACTCTCATTTCTAGTAATGATCAACCCGAAAATCAAAAACGATCACTCGAAGACGACTACGCCCAAGAAGCATTCAAATCCCTGGACCTCAATCAAGATGGAATTTTGAGTATAGACGAAGTAAAGAAAGAAGAGATTTTCGATCTGAACAAAGACATGGTAATTGACGATCGTGAGGTCAAATGGTACTATGACGCCATGCCTGGGACCGCTGATGAAGCCCTGTTCCGGACCAAAATGTGGAAAAAGATGGGGAGACTGTACGTCCTGGAGAAGAAGCTTGACG